>OY978226.1:21337289-22537289 GCA_963854785.1 Vaccinium vitis-idaea | reverse complement strand
CATCCATACCCCCAATAATTGGGGACTGGATGGGTTCTGTTATTGTTGTATTGTTGTTGTACTCAGGTTTACGACCGCATTCCTAACAATAGAGACGAAAATCAATCTCTTTCCAAGTGGAGTGTGTGAGACCATTTGTAATGAGCCTCTGGTGTGAGCAAAGGGTTGCTGTGTTGAGAAGATGACGAGGACTGACCCTCCAAGCAGGTCAAGCCATGCTCGGATTGATGTTCAACATGTGGAACAAGGAGCTACATACTCCTTGTGTGACGAGATCAACCATCAAAGTGGTTAAAATGCTCGAGGAAAAGGAGCCAAGACAAACAACTAACAGTTGTTCCTAGAGATGGAGAAAATGTCAACATACGATTGCCCTCGAGACGTGATTACGAGGGACGGATATGTTGAAGAGATGAATCTAGCTTAAGGGGGATGTTGAAAATTAAGCTTGATTTTGGAATAAGAAAAATGTGTGGATACTGTTCCACATCATGCTCGTAGCTATTGAAGACTTTGGCAGCCACAATTATTGACTTAGTTGAGGAAGAGTTCAATTTGGAATTGGTATTAGAGCCCATGGTTTATAACGGGCTTGTTTTACACACTGGTGAGATCAGAGTCACAAGGAAAAATGTTCTGATGGTAGATTTGGAGGAATACAGCAGGTCCAAATCTAGTTCCAGAGGATTGCGGTGCATATTTGCATTGTGGAGAGCAGATTTTGCTCTTGTCAGCTGCAATGAGGAGAGCAGGGTGCTGTTCGGTGGAATCTTTGTGGCTCAATTGCTGGAAAATATCTTAGAGATGTCCTCACAATCTCGAGGTATTGGCTTTTTTGGGTGGTGTGATATGTCCCAAAGTAGTAAAAAATAAATAAAAATCTCTCGTAGCCGGATGGTTTCCATGCATAATTTTTATATGGAGCCATGAAAAATCACGCACGGCAGGTTGGTCCTAATGAAGTGAGAGATGTGTTCGTCTAGTTAAAACTCGATGGTGGCTGGAAATAGGATGCTTGCAAAGTATTTTCCAGTGGTTCAGACGGGTGTGAGGTGAAATTTCCTGCTGGTGGAGGATGGGTGGATCGAGACCCAACTCTGGAATTAACTAGCAAAGTTAGTTCGGGTCAGCTACACAGCATTGGCCGTGGTAGAGAATAAAGGAGACGAACCACAAATCTTTATTCTGAATGTGTAGCTATGATGCTGGGATGCATTTTTTGGCCAATGGTTTACAACCGTACCGGTTTTGGTATTGGTGGAGAAATTGTGGAATTGCTTGCGCATGATGATTCTGCCAAATATTCACCATGGTGGAGATTGTTGGAATATGGTTCACATTTGGATAAGTCAACAAAGGTGGTTTGGATATGTGATAAGGATTCTTGACTTTCCACATGCCAATTTACAAGCGTGAAAGATTTTGGTGCTTTGGATTTGATGTTGACTAGTGCTATCTAGTTGGATTGAAAGCCAAGTTGCATGTTTTTTGGATGCTTGTATGTACTGATGCATTATATGCATCTATTTAAGGAACATGAAGAATATGGGTAGAGGCAGAGTGAAGAGAAATGTAGAGATGGAGAGATAAAGGGATAGGTAGCACCTTTGGTGCTATGGGGATACACCGTGAGGGTAAAGAAAAATACTAGTGAGCCAGTAACCCATGAGATTGGGGCTCATGGACACCGGGTGAGCGGGAAGTGTGTATAACTTCAGGGCTCGGGTATTGGTGTCGGGTTGAGTATTTTTGTGTCTCACAAATGTTGTAATCTCTCTAGTGTTCATATAATGGAGTCTCTCTCTCTCTCCCGTGGACTAGGCCAGTTTTGGGCCGAACCACGTAAATCTCTCGTGTCACTCTTGTTTTTCCTTTGTAT
This sequence comes from Vaccinium vitis-idaea, assembly GCA_963854785.1. Taxonomy (NCBI): domain Eukaryota; kingdom Viridiplantae; phylum Streptophyta; class Magnoliopsida; order Ericales; family Ericaceae; genus Vaccinium; species Vaccinium vitis-idaea. Next base: position 22,535,410 of record OY978226.1, on the reverse strand, counting down.
TAATACTTGATTAGTGTTGGATCTCAATATGTATGTGTTGTGGGTATCACTGAATTTCCGCTAAAATCCCAACAAATTCGGTGTGAGCAGAATTTGATGGAGAGAATGATTCCATCATTTTATTAAAGTCCAATGTGTATTAAAAGAAGAAGAAAAATCAAAGTTGTCTGGTGCATGAATAATTGGAGAGAATTGAATTGGTCACCTGGGCCAGTTATTCCTCCCAAGCAAAGCAAATATCAAAAAATAGTTTGCAGAAAGAAGATTGGAGTTTGTCTCCCACCAAGGGAGAAATTGCAGTGCACCACCCTGCAATCTCTGCTCTGATACCACTGTTGGAATGGTAGAGAGGTTCTGATAATAGCTGAAGCATCACAAACACACGCACACATACACAAGAATTTTTACGTAGTTTCCCAAAATCAGGTGCGTCCACGGGAGGAGAGTATTTCACTATATGGGGTAGATACAAATACAATGGAGGGAGTTCTACTCAACCTCAATCTCAAATCACTTCACTCATGATTTGCTCTTTCCCACTGTGTGTGGGGAGAAACCCCCACTGGGGTTCTCTCAATCTCTCAAGAACACTTTAGTGTTTTTTTCTCTCTACCACTCATGCTTTACAATACACACAAGTATATCTTTATTTAGGCATACAATATAGGTGTGAACACCTATGGCCGTCACCAATTCCAAATTGAACTCTTCCTCCACTGGGTCAACAACTGTGGTTGCCAAAGTCTTTAATAGCTACAAGCATGATGAGGAACAGTATCCACACATTTTTCTTATTCCAAAATCAAGCTTAATTTTCAACATCCCCCTTAAGCTTGATTCATCACGTCCCTCGTCATCACGTCTCGCAGAACAACCGTATGTTGTCATTTTCTCCATCTCTGAGAACAACTATCAGTTGTTAGTTGTTCGTCTTGGCTCCTTTTCCTCGAGCATTTTAACCATTTTGATGGTTGATCTCGTCACACAAGGAGTGAGTAGCTTCTTGTTCCACATGTTGAACATCAATCCAAGCATGGGTTGACCTGCTTGGTGGGTCAATCCTCGTCGTCTTCTCAACACAGTAACCCTCTGCTCACATCAGAGGCTCGTTACAGATGGTCTCACACTCCACCTAGAAAGAGGCTGACTTTCACATCTATTGATGCAATCTCGTCTGATACTTCTGCAACCTGTCTCGTCACTTTTGGCATTTTGATAGCCAAAATTTCATCTTTACATACAATACTATTCACCCACATAGTACTATTCATCAAGGCTTCGTGTTCCTCTAGGCTTCATGTCTAAAAACTCTTCTGTAGCTGGTGAGAACGGAAACCACGAGAGAGTGATGGCTGCTCTTCTGATCTCCTAGGTACCTCCCTGGTCTGTACTTGTTCTTCATCTTCAATAGTCAGCTCCATATTCCTGGTAGTTTTTGTCTGATCCCAGCTCCAAGATTCATTTTCCTTGAAAATGACATCTCTGCCGAATATCACCTTATGGGTGACGGGATTGTATAGATTGTATCCCATCGTCCAATCACCGTATCCAATAAAGATACACTTCACTCCTTTGTCTTTAAGTTTGGTTTTGTTTGCCTCTGAAACTTTTGCATAGGCAATACAACCAAACACTTTGAGATGGCCTACACCTGGCTTGTAAGTGCTCCATACTTCTTGTGGTGTCTTTGACTTCAGATTCTTTGTAGGACATTTGTTGAGTAGATAGACTGCACATTGAACTGCTTCCGCCCAAAATCTCTTCGGTAGATCTTTATCCTTCAGATAACCCATCTAGTCCCTAATTATTGGGGGTATGGGCGGGGGATAGGGGTTAAAATTTAACCGGAAAAACCGAACCGTATTCGGCCTGTTCGATTCGGTTGTAGGAACTGGTTTGGTTTGGTTTATACTTTCAGAAAATATTTTATTTTGTTCGGTTTCAGTTTTTAAAGAATGGGAACCGGAAAAAATGATTCCATCAAACCATGGAACGGTGAAGCGTCGGGTTTGGAAAGATATGCCTGGATCTCTTGTAGAGGTATACCCCTCAACGTATGGGGTCTCCCCACATTCAAGAAAATTGGGGAATTTTGGGGGGACATTCTTGTCAGTTGATGATGATGATACAATGAAATATCTTGTCTTTGATAAAGCCAGGATTCTGATATCAACTACCTCCCCTCATAAGATTGTAGACTCTATTCAACTGATTGTTGATCAGGTATATAACCCGGTTCACATCACAGAAGAAGAGCCCCTAATTCCTCCTCTGCCTGTTGTTGGGGACAATGGCTCAGTAGCTCAAAGGGCTTTCTCCACACCCCATCAGCAAATAAGAGAGACACTTAGGGACGGTGAAAGGAAGAATGACTTAGAGGGAGGATGCGATTACCTAGAGGCAGGAAATGATGATGTGGAAGCCAACCCATCGAATGGTAGGCCAGAAGGAATACTAGAGCAGCATATAGGAAGTCACGGGTGTGGAAAAGAAGACCAACACTCCCGCATTCCAGAGATGGCTCATGAATTAGCTGTGGAGACTGATGGAGGAAGGAATGAGGTAAACTCAAATGCTATACATGGATTAGACTCGTTGGTGGGTGTAGAATCGTTGGTGGAGTCAACTGTCCAATCCTTTCAAGGCCAAGACAGAGGGGAACAAAGAAATAGGATAAGAAGTAAATCGGTTGGGGTTTGTATGAGCTCCGGAGGAAGTGACCCTATTCAGACCTCAATTCTTTCGGGCAAGGCAAATTGGGATCATGAATTTCAATCAGAAAATGGCGATGATTGCCAATCCTTAGATCTTATTTATGCTGACCCTCTAATAAATTATGTGGATCTCAAACACCAAAAGAAGAAAAGACGGACCAAACAGGGGGGATGAAGGAAATCTATTTCCTTATGGAGGCATAATCCTTTGAAAGCAACTCTTTTTTCCAAGACTTATAGCTTGGATAAAAAAAGAGAATTATTCAAGGAGTTTAAAGCAGGATTCGAAGAAAATAAGATCTGATAAGTCTCTTCTTAGCCTTGGATCTCTTTCTTTGGGGGAAATCCGGCACTCTGAATCTGGGCCCATGCAAATGAATCAAGAGGAAGTTAGCAGCAGAGATGGAGGAAGATTATATAGCATTAATGACCACCTGGAGAACTCTTGAAGTAAATGTTCGTCCTGTGGATGAAATAATCTTAAAGGAAATGATTGAAGATGATTTCAAAGCATACTCTCAAATGGGTAAGAAATGGAAGGAAATCTATTGAGAGAAAAGGATCCTTTTGAATATTGATGGTGGGTTGCAGCGATGTATTGGCGTGGCAAGGGTTGAAGTCGGGTTTTGGGTGTTGTCGTCCGTTGGAAGTGGCTTGTTTGGTCTGGCATGAGCAGGCATAGAGGGGCTGATCTTCGTGTGGCTCTTGAGGTGGATGTTTTGGTTTTGGCTCCTTTGGGTGTTTCCGTTTTTGAATGCTATCTTGGAGTCTTTTGTTTTGGATGTTTCCTTTTCTTTCTTTTTCTTTCATTCAACCTCGGTTGGATATCCCCTCCCCCTCTCCCTCCTCGATCTACCCTTGTCGAGTTTCTTTTTTAAAATTTCTTATTCCGATAAAAATAAAAAATAAAAAAAGACTGCATTACCTATTAAAGCGATGGTTGTCCTCTTCTTCCTTCTCATTGACATACTATACTGGGCTTTTATTATGTCTTGATTCTGCTGGACAGAAGGTTTGCAACCTCATGGCTTTGAGCTTGACTGTGTTGTTTATTTGTCAATTTTACATGTAATGTTCAGTGCAAAAGAGAAGGTTTTTTACAAAGGATTAAAGATGAAGATGGTGAAGGATGTAACATATATGGGTTCTTAGAGGTGAATAAGGTGGCCGGAAATTTCCACTTTGCACCTGGCAAAAGTTTTGACCATGCTGGTGTTCACATGCACGATCTGCTGGCTTTTCAGAAGGATAGTTTTAATGTAAGAAAAAATTCTGCTTCCCTAAGTTCCAGTCGGATGTGTAGTGGTGCTTGACAATTTGTGTTGTTATATACGGTGTATATTTCTATATACAAGGCTAACTAAAGCAAAAACAATTTCTTGGCTTCCTTTTGTCTCCTGTTATGCTATAACATATATCTATTATATTACTAAAAACGCAAAACAATTAACTACTTCCTTTTGTCTCATGTTATGTTGAAGTAGCCTTTTCCTTACATGAAAATCATCTGATACAGATGAGTCACGAGATCAGTAGATTAGCTTTTGGAGAATATTTCCCTGGTGTTGTGAATCCTCTTGATGGGTAATTTCCACTCTATTTGACTCATGTATTACTTTGTTACTCAGTATATTCCTATTATGCCTATGATGATACATCTTTCTTTTTTTCCTATTGCTTCAACTTGCAGTGTGCGATGGACGCAAAAGACACCAACTGGGATGTACCAATATTTTATCAAGGTTTGTCTTTTATACATGAACAACTTTCAGTCCCTCTTTTCTTTGTACGTACATGGTTCTCCACCAACTGTAGCTAAAGCATTTTCTCATTATTATCAAAGTATATGGCTTTCTTTCTTGGTTTCTCAGAAAGGAATAGGCCCTGGAATAAGTAAATTATTAAAGGTCTTGTGCGAATGACCATAGCTTTAGACCTGACACTTGGAGCTTTCACATGACTAGGAGAAAATACAAGGCATGAAGCATGTTAAAGAAAGGTAAGAAAACTATATGAAGAAATGCATTAGAAGAAGTTCTTTTCAAAAAGAAAAAAAAATGCATTAGAAGTAGAGAGATTTATTTCTAGGTATTGATAGATTTTCACTTTTTGGGGTCCATCAAAGGTACTGCTGTAATGATTTCGAGTCTAGGGAGTAATGCGGAAACTTATCTTGGGGTATTTTTTCTTAACAAGGAGCTTTGGTTGAAATCTTAGTTGCACAGAGCGAGAGCGGGGGCGGGTGAAGGGGAGCGGGGGTATGTAGAAACTCCCTAGGTTGGGAGAGGCGAGGTAGTATTTAATGAATAAATAAATCTACGAATAAATGTATGTATATTTATTTGTATTGTACATATGTTTTGTAGTTGTAAAGGGACCGTGTACATCATCATTTTATATATATATAAACATGAGTGAGAAATGACATCCCAATAGATTTTTTACAGCAAATATATGTAATAAACACGTAGATAAGTAGGAGAATACAAGACGAGAAAGAGAGAGTCTTAAATATCTCTTACTTCTTTTTACTTTTTCTTCTTCCTTGCATATATTTGGAAGAGAAGTAAGAATTTCATCCTTAAGATCTCCCATCCTATTTAGGAGTGGGTTCCCCTATGGATTGAAGCGAGCTCCCGTCTAGGGAGCGGTGGGATCCTGGCATCCTGCTACTAAGGTTGAAATATTGCCATGTTGTATTATATAAGCGCTTTGCTAAGCTCTTTTGCCTGGAATGTTTCTGGAAATGCTTGTAGAAATGGTATTCTTGAGCATGTTTTCAGAAACCTGAATGAGTTTGCAGGCCGTGTTCGAATCAATGGAGAGATCATTAGGTGATAGAGCTATCAATGTATTGTTTATTGAATTATGATGCTATAGATTTGGTAATAACAACCTGCAGTAAGTTAGAAGTGAGTGTTCAAGCCATTCGTGCGTGTCGGTTTGATGCATTATATTGGGGTGGCCCTACTTTTGGGGCCTCATGAGAATCTCAAAAGAGACCTGTTGGTATTTAATTATGATTTCAAGAAATTACATCTCAACTTGATTCTTTAACCTCTATACTATCTCGTTTTTCGAGATGCTAAATTACTCATTGTGTTCGGCTATATACCTTTTTCCTTTTGATTCGTTAGATAATGCACGTATTGTAATGAACTAATTTGCTGAATAGGTTATGATGTTATCAGTTTTATATTGAAAGGTTTCTTTTTTTGAACTGCCTTGAAAGGTTTCTTTAGAAATTCTATTTCTTTTCCTTAAAATAAGATGAAGTTGAAATATGAAGACGTAAGACAACTTTACCATCCTAGTAGTTGAAAAAGGAGACAACAAGTGCTAAAGACTGGTTGTTGAAAGCCAAACAAAAATAAATGGTTTTTTTTTTTTTGGAAAGATTCTGGCATGCGATCTTATTTGTAGTTCTACCTTGAACTAGTTTAAGAAACATGCAACTCTGTGTGTGTGTGTGTGTGTGTGATGTGATTATCTCAGACCTTACTAACTTTACATTGGACTAAAAAGGCAAATGATATTTTGGGCTACTAATGGCCTTTTCCACTTCGTAAGGAAGATATCATTAAGGGCCTGAAAACCCTGGGACCCTCTCAATAGATAGAGCCTATGGTAATTGCCTAACTGGCCTAATGGTAGCATGAAGCAAGTTAGTCCCCCACCTAAGTTCCTCTGAGAAGGCCCCAAGTTTCTAAAATCCTATATAACATATACCCTTTAAAAACGGCTCTTAGTAATGGCTCCATATTGAGAGAACCCATAAGTGTTTACACTCTTCCTCTTTGTCCCAAAATTCGAGTCTGGCTTCTCATGGCCGTCTCCAGAATTACTGGCAATGCTTGCAACAATTGCTAATGCAAAAAACAAGGGTTTGGGGACTTGTTATATGTTGAGCCTTATGTGGCATTGATTGATGTTCTCCAGTATTACTTCATGTTATTTTTCTCTCGAGGCTTGAAAGTTGTAATGATGTTTTGGTGTAAATCATATGCAAGACCCACTATATCACAAGAAAAATTATGTTGATTGCCATATTTATCAGTTGAAAAATGTATTTTACTAGAACTTGATTATACAAGTTCAATTTGTAACTGTATGTATTAAAAATTGGAGAAATAGTTATATAAGTGAATATACTAATACCAAAATGCTTTATGGCCTCCAAAATGGTTGGTCTTCCCTTATTGAACTTGGAGGTCGTGCAGTTGCGAGGTTAAAATCTTTATTGATAGACATCTGGATCTGTGCTTGTAAATGACTCTTTTGGCATCTTTTGATAGGGATATGAATGAACAAGTGAAAGAAAGTAACTAACCACTTAGCATCAGGTCTTGTGGAATTTTATTAGAGGATTTTTACGAGCATAAGCTATCAATTCTGCAGGTGGTACCTACTGTATACACGGATGTTAGTGGACACATTATCCAGTCTAATCAGGTTTGGTATTCTGAACACTCATTATCTGGTTTCTCCTTTCAGGTATTGTAGAATAAGATGAGGTTGCTTGTATTTGTTCTTTGCAGTTCTCTGTTACGGAACATTTTAAGAGTGGGGAAGTAGGTCAATTTCAGTCCCTGCCTGGAGTTTTCTTCTTTTATGATCTTTCGCCTATCAAGGTGAGTTCCTTTGTTAGTATGTTGCGTAACTAGGTTCCATACCTACATAAAACTCGTAGTTTTGGAGGCTTGGATGATGCCAGTTGACTAATTCAGTTTAGTAATAAGATGTATTTTAGCTTATTTGTTGTGTTTAACTTTAATCCTCACGTTTCATTTAGTGTTACTTATTTACTTTTTAAGATGCTTAAAAATTTAGCCGATCAGGTTTTTCAGTTTTTCTGTGTTATTTCTTCTTAGGGGGATACGAGATAACATTTGCTGTGTACATGTAGTTAGTTCTTTAATTATTTTTTATTCCTGGTACAGGTTACTTTCAATGAGGAACATGTTTCATTTTTACACTTCCTAACAAATGTCTGTGCCATTGTTGGAGGTGACTTCTCTCTCTCTCTCTCTCTCTCTCTCTCTCCACAGAAGCAAAGCAACTAATGGAATTAGTATTAACATGTTACACATGAGGACGGCATCTGCTTTTTTCACTAGAATCAATTGGTATTCTGAGTGTTAGGCTCCGTTTGTTTTGGACGGAAAACATTTTCCGCAGAAAACTTTTTCTTAGAAAATAAAAAGTTTTCTGGTGTTTGGTTGTAGTAGAAAACATTTTATGGAAAACATTTTCTTTTGTTTGGTTGACATGGAAAATCACTAATTAACGAACTAACCCAAATATCATTGTTGTAAAAATGAAAATAGTATCCTGTCCTCAAAGGTTTATATTACGATTTCACGATACATAATGGGAATCGGGTGTAGTATTCATGAATTTTTAAAGATTATTTTTTGACGAATTTTAATTTTAAATTACTTAAATAACTCGTAATGGTCTAAGTATCGACTGAATCGGACACAGATATACAGAATTCGAGTATATTCTACATAAATAATAAAAAATATAATGATCAAGTACAAACCAAAACCTGAAATTCGTGATTCAAATTAGCGAATTGAAATCGGAAGCCGCAATTCAATCAAATTCAAACCAATGACTCCAAAAATTGATTGACGATTGAGGAAGAAACACCAATCTGAGCATGTATAACGGTTCGAATCGTCGAACCAAAGTATGAGACTCCAAAAATTAAACATCTAACGGTTCGGATTGTCGAAATTCGATCCCGAACAAAAAAAATCCCGCGTCGTAGAGTTTATGAATTGACGATTGAATCTGAAACCTTAAGCTGATGATTCTTGCGTATATATATATATAGCCCAATCTTCTAGTCCAAACCTCCCGAAAATAAGAAAAAAATGGTTTTTTTCGTGTTGCAAATTATTTTTGGAAAATCCGAGCCGTCCAATGTGTTCAGAAGGTGTTTTCAAGGGTCCACGCGGGAAATCTTCAAAAAAAAAATACCGGGAAGGGCTTGATCCAAGCAGTTTTTGCAAAAACTGTAAATATAAAGTTTTTGTGAAAACTGCTTGGATCAAGCCCTTCCCAGTATTTTTTTTTGAAGATTTCCCGCGTGGATCCTCCAGTCCGGACTCCAGACTTCCGGACCTCCGTGATCCGAGCATTTTTTTGATGATCCGATCCGTCCAATGTTTTCAGGAGGTGTTTTCAAGGGTCCAAGCGGGAAATCTTCAAAAAAAAATACCGGGAATGACTTGATCCAAGCAGTTTTCGCAAAAACTTTATATTTACAGTTTTTGCAAAAACTGCTTGGATCAAGCCCTTCTCGGTATTTTTTTTTTTTGAAGATTTCCCGCGTGGACCCTTGAAAACACCTTCTGAATACATTGGACGGTTCGGATTTTCCAAAAATAATTTGCAAAACAAAAAAAAAATCATTTTTTCTTATTCTCGGGAGGGTTTGGACTAGAAGATTTCCCTATATATATATAGATAGATATACAAATATATCTTATGCGAGTAGGTATGTACGTATGTATATACTATATATACTGTAAATTTATGGGGAGTGAGAGAGAGGAGAGGAAGAGAGATGAAAGACAAGGAGAGGACGGGAGGTGGAGAATCATGCACCTGGAATGTCGGGGTAGGAGAGCTACGCCCGTGGAAAATGTTTTCCGGCCTCAAAATCTGGAAATCAATTTCCGGCTGAAAATGGTTCATTTTCCGTTGACTTCGGAAAAAGTTTTCCGTGGACTCCCCTTTTCCGCCGTGCCAAACGTAGTAAAATGTTTTCTCCAAAAAAGGTTTTCCAAGAAAATGTTTTCCGCCCAAAACAAACGGAGCCTTAGTTTCTTCAATACGATGATTTAAGTCTTTGCTATTACCTTAATGTGGGAAGAAGTAAATCTCAAGCGTGTTTTAGTGTCTTTATTCATGTTGATTTAAAAAAACTTCCAGGCTGTGTTTTGATTTTTTTAGATGGGGTCTCTGGAGGTTAGAACAAAAAAATGAAGTGGATTTGTTAGGCTAATTTTCTATCTTTTTCCCTTGCAAATCCCACTAGCAGATCTAAGATTGGAAGGAAATCTCATAGATAAGGACTCATGCTAATCTACTCTACCAAAGATATTTGATATATTTTCTTAAGGTAGTGAGGTTTGCTGGAATGATAATCAAGTCAGAACAAAAATCGTTTCCTTTATCAGATTTTCAGCATTATGAGGGAATCATCATTCCATTACAGCTCTCGTCCCACTGAACCTGCAATGCTCAAGTGTTTAGATCAACATATACTAATAGTTATTAATCTTGTGACCTTGTTCAGGTGTGTTCACTGTTTCGGGGATATTAGATTCGTTCATATATCATGGTCAAAGGGCAATCAAGAAGAAGATGGAAATTGGTAAATTTAGCTGAGTAGATCAATTTAGATGACATCGGCATGTGTTCCCGCTGTATTCTGGGTTGGTTTTTCCAGAAATGGGGTCTTCCGGAAGGAAACAATTTCAAAGCAGGGACCGTTAAAATACTCTCCCTGCAGGGTTCGCGGCTGCTTTCAATGCAACATCTGAGGTTGTGCTCTGTTTCATGGATGAATTACATGGACTTCTTTTTTTTTTTTATCACTTAATTACATGGACTTCGTTGATATTTAAATGCTCCTACTTTAGACTTACCACAGTTTTCAATCAGCTGTATTTTCATTATTGGTATGGATGTCTCTTTGTAAGATTTTGAGGAATTTGTAAAGGAGAACAAGCTTGGAAAATTCTCATTTGATAACATTTTAGTGGTCAATTTGACAGTTCTAGAAATTTGGTTGCCCTTTTTGGCCGCATCTTGGAAGTCTGTACTTTGTGCACTCGGCGACAGTTCAAAAAAAAAATTAAAAAAAAGTGTGCACTCACAATTTTTTTTTTTTTGGGTCAGGCCATCAGAATTGCGCACACATTCTATGAACAACTACATTCTTGGAAATAAGCAGATTTAAGGCTGTCAAATGAACGACTTGGATTGGCGAATAAATTGCGGTGGGTCTCATTTTGTGTTACACGGAACAGATGGGAGAAACCTTATTCCACTACAAACGGTGAACAAAATGTTGGTTTAGGATATTTGTTTGTCCTGCTTTTTTTTTTCACAAAAGCATTGCCACCCAAAAATCGATGAACACACATTTTGAGTTTGAATTTTGAACTTGAGAAGAGATTTTTAGAGTTAAAGAAAAGGGGCTTTCTATCTGGGGTACCATTCCTCTAGTTGACTTCCATCAAAAATTTCATAATAGCGTAAAGAAAATCGAAAATAGTGTAATAAAATTAACATCATAAAAATGGCATAGTATTTATTGAAGAAGATATAACGTTTTTCTAGTGTAATATTTTCCAAACCATTTGTCTGGCAGTGTCTCCTCTCGTAATATTAACTACAAAAGACACACAATAAGGTGGGGGACTTGAACTTTCCACAAAAAAAAAAAGAGTAATGAATTCCTCTTCCACCAAATATAGAATAGAAAATGATTTTCACCCCCCTTTTATCCCCAAACACTCCATTTTTTGTCTTTATTCACTTGAAAGTACCAAATTGCCCTTCACAAAGAAAAAATGACTCATGAGGTAGGGGTAATTTGGTAATTTCAAGGTGAATAAAGACAGTGTTTGGCGATAAAAGGGGGTGTGAATCATTTCCCATATAAATTTCCTTACATTTGGTTTTTCCTTCACAAATCAAACAACTAAACAATACTCGTACGAAATGATGATGGACATCCCTTAACGGCTCGTAAAGTCATCGTTCTGTAGGCAAGCTACTTTCGTCATTGTTGTGCGTATTTGACTCTAGGGGTTAATTTTTGAGATTTCATTGCTTGTTTTCGGAAGTTCGTTCCCCTGTTTTTTACTCCGTCTTTTAAGATCTACTCTATAATTTAAGGGTCTTGTTAACATATGCCCGAAAGGCACATGATAGAGATGCATTAACTCCATTATGGGGAATGTAAGGGTGAAATAATGAGTAATAAATTTTGCTTTTAAGGAGAGTTAGCTTTTTTTGTTACTTGTCCATGAAGATTAATTTAAATAAAAAAAAAACTGTAACATCGTCACGAAATAATTAATGAAAGGAGTTTTTAGCTACTTTGCTAAAAGTCATTTTTTGGTTGTCTTTATTTTATTTTAATTTTTTTGCAGTTGTTAATTTTGCTTCAAATTTTTGGTAATTATACGTTAGTCTCGACGAGAGGGGTCAAAATTGGGTAAAATTATGACTTTTTTACCCAATTTTTTTGGAAAGGACCATCTTTTAGCATGTACAACTGACTTTTCGAGCCTTCTCGTCGGGACAAATGTATAATCACTAAAGGTTTGATGCAAACCTAACAAATGCAAAAAAAAATAAAAATAAAATTGAATAATGGCAAAACAAAAATATGACTTTTATCTAAAAACGAGTAACTCATCCTTAAGTAGTATCGGGTTTTTTTTTTTTTACAAAATTCGATTACATTACCACCCAACTTTTAGCACTGACTTTTTTCTTTCTTTTTTTTTGAACATCGATTTTTTTCTTTCATTCCAACTTTACAATGGAGCGTAGTGAACAACTAGTCCCCAATGTGCCCTTGGGAATTCGAAAGATTTAAACAATGCAGAAATAATAAAAAATGAAGAAGTAACCTGAAGTTTTACAAAAGGGTATTTTGGTCTCACTACTACTTGTTCTCTTTGTCCAATGTTAGCTAACACATTTAACTGATTTCACTATTCTCATAAAAGTGGGTTCTTAATTGGTCTCATTAAATGATCATTATCATATATCCTAGGGGCACATATTAACAAAAAGCCATAATTTAATCCCTTTAAATCTCTACAATTAATGACAATGGCTATATAACTTTAAAATCAAAAAGTACGAAACCTACACTGTTCTATTTCCGCGTTGAAATCTTTGCTTCCACAATTGAAATTCCACATTCCACGCTTGTGCTTTGTACCCGTCCCCAGACTTTTCAGGCACACAATGCCCCCACCACCTTTGGTTACACTTCCCTTTCTTCCTTTTCATAGTGGATACCTTTAAATCCAACTCGGTCATCATCGCATCTTCCATTTCACACCTCTTTCCTTTCTCATTGGTTGTTTGCAAGAAAATCTACAAATCTGAATCACTTCACCAAAAGATTACAAATTTTCTTTTGTTTTGTATTTTCTTGCGGACATTAGCATGCAATTTAATAATGGAAAATGACGTCTGTACACCACACTTGGGTACCCCAAGTGCACACCAGCCCTTCTCAACCGTCGTTTTGGACAGTTGAGATGGGCTGGTGTGCACTTGGGTACCCAAGTGTGGTGTACCCATAGACGGGTTGTTTAATAATGAGGTGGTGAAACTTTTGGACGGTTGATATGGACTGGTTTGCACTTGGGATATCCAAGTGTGGTGTACTCATAGACGGGTTGTTTAATAATAAGGTGGTGAAGAAGCTCTTTGTTTTTCCAAGCGTGCAAGCAAATGGGATTCCGCAGGGCCCCCCCAAGTTTTCGTCTTTGAGGGGTCTATGTTCTTCTTCCACTTTTGGCCTTTTGCCTATATGAAATAATCTCTTTTTATATGCTTGAGAAGAAAGAATACGAATAAAGTGAGGGATAAAAGACGTTGGATGCCCATATTATCGATCCGTTACCTCAAGAGATTTGATATGATTGAGGAATCCGTGTGGGTGCTGTGGTGAAAAATGGAGACTGGAGAAGGTTAAAATGCTTGCTCTTCCTGTAATTACGGACCACCAACTTTTCATGTTGAGATTGTCGCGGATTGGATTCGATCCGAAATCACACAGCATAATCAAACAAATTGAACACACCGTGAAAGTACGACACAAGGATGATTTACGTGGTTTTTCAATGAGGTAGTATATTAACGAGACACGTCACTTTTTTACTGCATATTAGATGGAGGAGAGTACAATCAACTGACTGATCCGTATTAAAAAAAAAACTATCTTAATATACATGACTAATTATCGAATCGAACTGCACAAATCCAACAGTCATGATACTCTTGTACACATAAGATCACTAGTCATTGATACTCTTGTATTGAATAATCTTCCCTTTCCTTAGATCTAATGGATGTTGATCCAAATGAGGATCATTGAGGGACCAGTTAGGAAGGGGATAAGGTGTCCACCAATTAAAACTACTGGAACTAAAATTTATTCAATAAAAACTTCCATGTGTCGTTTGTTAGACATAATATCAAACCCTTATACATTTAAAAACCATGGTGTCTTGCCACTTTTTTTTGGTACCATTTTGGACGAAAATACCCCTTCTTAGGATGTTGGGTGCATGTGTTGCACGGAGGGATAGTGATAATTCAATAATTTCACCATATTTTGTATGTTGCCGTATTGCCTTTATTAGACTTTTGATATTTTTCGTTTGGGTATGTGGTTGTGTGTATTTTATACCAAATGTGCAGTCCCCAAACTGGGCATTAATTAATTAAGTAAAAAACAAAGAGAAAAAACTGGCATTTGCTCTTTTTTGGTTTAATTTAGTATATCTAAATAGCTCTTTCTTGCCTCATGTAAACCTCTAAAGTTTTTAAAACCAAATGTCATTTTAATGAAGTGTATATATGCCAAAAACAAGAATAATGCACCTTATAGAATTTCATATTGAAAAAGGTACTACTATGGAACTTGTATTCGTAATAAAAATACCCAACTCTCCACAAAGTAGGTGTTAATGTCCATCCCGAAATGTTTGTCCTACTTTTAAATTTCAATATTTTATGTATCATACACACTAGTACCCAAAACTTGTAACTTTTCAAGTTTGCCCTTCATTAGTTGACTCTAATAAAATAGGAGTTAATCAAGCTTTCAATTTAAATTGTTTTCCATTAAGCGGAAAGTCTTGCCGCCAATGTAATAAGAAAACTTTTTCAAAATTTTAGAGCGCACTTTAAACTTTTCAATTATTCTTTTTTTGGTCTCATTGTTTTAATTGTTAAAAGCATCTCAAGGGCAAAAAGGAAATTTTACCAACTTTCCTTTGTTGGAAATTTTAAATTGGCCCTATTTGGGACAGCAAAAAAAGAAAGTATGAGAAACTTTTTGGGACGGAGGGAGTATAATCTAACTAGTTTCACAAAGTGCATGATAGTCAGGTAAACAACAACGTTGGTTATACATGTCCGGATGAGGGTATAAAGTTACATAAATCTATTTCTTACTGTCTAAAAGAAAGCTGAGATTATTTTTTTGAGAACAATTATATTTTTAAATTATAATGCTCTCTTGTACATGTCTTTAAATAAGGAATGTACGTATGGAGTACTTCTTGAAATAAAATACGTGCACACATGTATTCTAATTGAGATCAGTAAGATATTTCTCATCTATTTCCGGTTAAATGTCTTCCAAAATTCCCATGAGATATAAATGAACGAAAATTCAGAATGAACACAAGACACCGTACTAAGCACGATGAATCATAGCAAAATTGACAAAAACATTCCTTGAGAATAATAGTCTTCCACTCTTCCATGAAGGGAATTTGGATGAGATACAATCTCGATCGATTTATAAATTATTGAACTCCATATTCATCTATGACCAAATAAGCCAAAATGTGATTTTAGTGGTAGGGCCCCTTGACTAACTGTATAAAAATTCTATGTTAAGTCTCTCAAATTTGTTTTTCTATCTAAATTTTAATGGAAAATTTTGCTGTTTTTGACGTGGGCGGTGCTAAACATTAATGATTTATGTACAATGTTATATGGAGTATTTCAAATTTGTTTTTCTATCTAAATTTCTAATGGAAGTTTTGCTGTTTTTGACGTGGGCGGTGCTAAAACATTCATGATTTATGTACTATGTTATATGGAGTATTTCAAATTTGTTTTTCTATCTAAATTTTAATGGGAAGTTTTGTTGTTTTTGATGTGAGCAGTGCTAAACCTTCATGAATTATGTACTATGTTATATGGAGTATTTCAAATTTGTTTTTCTATCTAAATTTTAATGGAAAGTTTTGTTGTTTTTGACGTGGGCGGTGTAACGCCCCGATTTTCGGAAGCATTAATTTAAATCATTTAATAAAAAATTAATATAAATAAAAAGGATCTCATTAATAAAGCAGTGGAGATAACATAATTGTCTTAGTTCAAGTACAAATAAACATAGTATTTTTTTATTGGAAAAATTAAATTACAATTTTCCAACACAAAAATAAGAGAGATTGGCTCTACAGGTTAAGGTTGAGATATTGATCCCAATGCTCCTCTTGAGCCTAATCCACTAGAAAACCTTCTGTTCCAAAATAAGCGTCGCCCTCGACACCTACACCTCCTCTTTGATCACAATCTGGCATAATACGTCCGAGTCGCGAAGCAACATCATGGTATTATACCAGGATCACACGAAGTGTAACACCGTGAGCGATAAAACACTCAATAGCTACTCTAACCCCCAACCCTTACATAACATACAAGAACAACATATATGATTGAAAAGCAGCACGTAAAAGGAGTAAACACATAACTGAGTTCATTACCAGCCATTAACTTACATTTTCATCTAAGTTCTCAACCTAGAGAACTTTCCTCCCAAATAACCACTAAGGACTATGACCAATCCTTGATTAAACTCCCCCCTTGCTTGCCCTGACTGGGAGCCCTAACGGAAGGCATAAATTACGTACTTAATCCAACCGTCAACCGCCTCACAAGGATGAATTCCCTAGGGACTGACTGTACCACTGGGCTACGAGTGACAACTGTCAGCTCCTATAGGTATATAGCCGTAACTCGGTCTATAATACATCCACCCTTTTAACGCCTCAGAATTCAAATGAAGTAATCACAGATTGTCATATCCTAGGGTTTCGAAATCCTGGCAGGCTGTCAAATAATCCTCCAAACCGAAATCACTTGGTTGTCTGCCATTCAACAAATCTTGGGGTGACTCCCCATAAATCAATTCATTTCCAATTTCCATTAACCTCAACGTCTACGTGAAATCTGCGTACGATCACCCAACCCGGGAACCTAAGTGTCCATTCTAACATTCAACAATTTCATGATAAGTGCGCACAACAGAAGAAGCAAAGCGATAACGATATTCTAAGGGTCACAAAATCAAATAACACGATTCACAAGTTCACAAGTCATCACAAACCAAAGTAATTGAGAACAATGGGTCTTAACGTAATTAAATAAAGTATAGGGTCATAAATGTAATTTATAGAAATAAGGGGTCGCCCTCGAAATTTTAAGTAAGTATAAGGGTAACAAAAGTAATTTCACGGTTTTAGGGTCCTTCGCAAAAATTTTACTAACTTAGGGGGCCTTTTGTAAATAAAACTTTATACAAGGGTAAAATTGTAATTTTGCCACAACGAAAGGTAAACACGTAAAATACCTTATTAAAACCCACGTGATAATATAAGAAATGTATACCATTTTCTAAAATCTTGATACTTGCAATAATTATAATCAACATGTCTAATAAATAAACAAGTACGGTTGCAAAAATGGTCTAGAGATAATCACGGGCGCATTTCCTAGTCTGGTCATGTACTTGGTAATTAAATTAGATCATGTTTAATCTAATGTGATACAAAATTTTGCAATACAAGGTTAAAATATAAAGTAACCAAAATCCGTGATTAAAATGTTAAAAATCTAAAGTTTAGGGACCCGACAATAATAAAACTAAAGTTTAGGGTCAAACTGTAATTAATCAAAAATTAGGCCTGGCATAGTTGACTATCCAAACTATTTACTTGATTACAAGTTGGTGGCTATATCGAGTGAGGTGATAGCCATGCGCTCCACCGATCGAAACGTCCGAGTTTTGTCTATACACAATGAAAATTTACAAATAATATATCAAAATGTTCGTTAGGACATGAAATACACATCTATCACAGAAAAAGTTAGATTTGAAGTGGTTTGGACATTACCCAGTAGCTCAGAATGTCAAAAACGCATATACACTGCTTCTCAACGATCAAAACGCTTGGGTTTTATTTCTACTTAACGAAAATCAGCGTATTATATATCAAAACGTTCGTTATAAAATGAACTACATTTATATCACGGAAAAATTTGGGTTCAGATTGTTTTGGACAGGACCCAGCAGCTCAGAAGTTCAAAAAACGCATAGACACTGCTCATCAACGATCGAAACGCTTGGGTTTAGTTTCTACTCAACGAAAATTAACGTATTATATATCAAAACGTTCGTTATGAAATGAACTACATTTCTATTATGGAAAAAGTTGGGTTCGGATTGTTTTGGGTGGGACCCAGTAGCTCAGAATGTCAAAAACGAATTTACACTACCTTGCAACTAACGAAATGCTCGGGTTTTGTTTCTACTCAACGAAAATCGACTTATTATATACCGATGGGTCCAGTAGGTTGTAACCTACCTCTCTTCTGAAGATTAAGCTAAAGCGGAGTGATTTGGATGGGTCTCGGTTGCGTCGAATGGACTGAACTTCGGATAGCAATAGAGCAGTCAAACTTCAACCGTTTTGGACGATTCTTGTGTCTAAAACTTAGCTCTCGAAGTGATCTAAAACTTTCATGAAGAAACCTAAGCCTAAAAACTACTCCAAGTTGAAGAAAAATGGAGTTTTATGAATGGTACATGGGCTACCCGAAAATGAAATGGGGAATGGCTTCTCTCTCTCTGAAAAATGGAAATGGGAATGGGATTTATTGGTTAGGCCAAAATCTAGTGGTTAATGGAGTGTGTGAGTATGGCTTATTATTTTCAAGGGTTAAGGGAAAGTAATTTGGGGTGTGTAAAGATCTAATTGGCTAGAGAAAAGAAAGACCAAAAATGGCTAAACATATTTGATGGTGGAATGAGGGGTTGATTGATAAGAGAGGAGGGAGCTTAATAACATCAAGACCGTAGTTTAGGATTTTTGGTTAGGGTAACCGGATAGTGTAATGGGATTAGGACCACTAAATCACAAAAATAAATTTAATCAATTTCTAGGTTTTATTAATAAAACTATTTCATAAAAAAAAAATATATGGCTAAAATCCGGGTCGTTACAGGCGGTGCTAAACATTAATGATTTATGTACTATGTTATATGGAGTATTTCAAATTTGTTTTTCTATCTAAATTTCTAATGGGAAGTTTTGCTGTTTTTGACGTGGGCGGTGCTAAAACATTCATGATTTATGTACTATGTCATATGGAGTATTTCAAATTTGTTTTTCTATTTAAATTTTAATCGGAAGTTTTGTTGTTTTTAACATGAGCGGTGCTAAACATTCATGATTTATGTACGAACCCAATAGAGCCAAAGTGTGTTTCTTGTGATAATTGTTGAGAGGAATTCAATCATAGCTAGCTATTGCCGACTTCCATAAATTACATGGGCCATACGAATAGACTACCCAACTAAAACATCATTAATCTCTCCAATTCGATATCATGCATTAATTTGTGTTAGCTTCCTAGGCTTTTTTCTTTTCTTCTCTTCTCTTTTTGATGTGTGAGGCCATCTCCATTACATACATACACTCAAATCTAGGTTTAAGTTTCAGTAATAGTTTTACGGATAGTTTTTATTTGGCATGAAACTTCAATAGACAAAACTCATGTTTAAGAATAAATTCGTGTAAAACTTTATTTGATATAAATTTGAGTCAAGAGTTTGATGGGCTTTTCATACTTCTACCCAAATTGTGAATTTGAGACATTTTACTAAAAAGGAGGAAATGGATTTTTTTATGTCCATAAAAATAGATTGGATGGTCCAGTTCGCTTGTTTAGAATAATGATACAGACACACCCTTTCAGCCATGCTCTACCACACCCTCACTTACATGCTGGTGGTCCCCACATGTGGTCCCCCCACACCCGCATGTAAGTGAGGGTGTGGTAGAGTGTGGCTGAAAAGGTGTGTCTGTATTATTTTTGGCTTGTTTATGGATCTTTTTCAGGCACACTTTTAATACTTGTCAGGAACACTAACTCCTCCAAAAATCCCAATAATTGGATACCAGTTCATATGATTTCAAAAAGCACTTATATCTTGATATAAATATGTTAAATGGGTTCTATAACGGTGTTGCAATCTTTTTTGCAGATAGAAGTATATCGAAATCAACTATCTTCGTAAATTTTGGCATGATTAATATCCCCGATGAGTTTTAAGAAATGAACGATACCGATCATTGAGGTAGACCTGAAACTTGAAAAATAGACATGAATTGGACCCTGTATGCCTTTTACGGGAGACAATCCTTTACTCATTGTTTAGCTAATACTAAGGCCCTGATTGGCTATGGGATGAGAAGGGGTATAAAATTATACCCCTTGGTTTTATCCCGGTCCCACCTCCTCATGCATGGTTTGGCAAATTTTTGGGAGGGGTATAAATTTTTACCCCTCCCAGATTAATACCCCTTAATACCCCTGGAGGGGTATAAATTAGTAACGGGGGGGGTGTTATTGTTTAGTACCCCTCAATACCCCTAGTTAAATTACTTGAATACCCTCCCTTATCCCCTCCCCTTACCCCTCCACGTTTACTGTTTTTTTTTAAAACAACCGAATTGTTTTTTAAATATTTTACGAACTCTTGCAATTTCTTTCGGATCAAAAAATGAAGTACTTTTGCGCATAATTTTTTAATTTTTTTTGCACCAAATTAAACTACTAATTGAGATCTTTAATTCGATACAAAAAAAATTGAAAATTTTTATACTTTAGAATTTGACATTGTTGCCTTGCTTTGCAATATCCTTGCGGATAAAAAAATAAAGTATTTTCACATTAATTTTTTTACTTTTTTTTGCATCAAATTAAACTACAAATTGAGATCTTTAATTTGATACAAAAAAGTTTGAAAAATTTTATACTTTAGAATTTGACATTGTTGGCTTGCTTTGTAATATCCTTCGGATAAAAAAATAAAGTATTTTCACATTAATTTTTTTACTTTTTTTTGCATCAAATTAAACTACAAATTGAGATCTTTAATTTGATACAAAAAAGTTTGAAAAATTTTATACTTTAGAATTTGACATTGTTGGCTTGCTTTGTAATATCTTTCGGATAAAAAAATAAAGTATTTTGACATTAATTTATTTACTTTTTTTTGCATCAAATTAAACTACCAATTGAAATCTTTAATTTGATACAAAAAAGTTTGAAAAATTTTATACTTTAGAATTTGACATTGTTGGGGAATACCATAAAAATTAGGAGTACTAATTAGTTAATTATTAAAAACATACAATTAGAAAGGAAAAAAAAGAAAAAAATTAAACTTCGAAATATTATTAAAATGAATAACAAAAAATAATAACTAAATATTTTAATTTTAGATATAACTAATAAAAGGAATTATTTATTGAAAAGTATAATTAATTTAATTAGTTTGTATTTATGTGTTTATTTTATCGTAATATTTTATATTACCCATGCACAAGGGCAAATAAGTCATTTGCCCACTTTTTACATCATCCATCCAACTTTATCCCCCTTTATCACAAATTCATCCAAACCATGTACTACTATTTAATCCCCCCTCCATAAACATCACATCAATGTGGGTCCACCCTTACTAACTAATACCCCTTACTATCTTATCCCCCTTACTATTTAATCCCACCAAAACTTATCCCGCATCCAATCGGGGCCTAAGGAGAAAGATACCACATAAAAAAACTCTATTTATTAGAAACGATTTATAACAATTTGCACACGCGGAAATTGGCATGACAATTGACATACGTGATAGGTCTGTGGGGGGAGGCAAATGTGCAAAATTGGGGCTTACTCTGATCGACAAGCAGAGATTATGCAGAAATCAAATCTCTGTTTTTAAAGAACACTTCAAAACTCATACTACATTTTTCTTTTTCCCACCAAAATCTAACATTGGTTTTTTTTTTAGAACTTATATAAAAACGAATATTCAATATTGGTCTCCATTTATACACACACACATATACATATATGGGGCAGTTCTAATGACAATATTTGACATAACAATTGTAAACCACTCATTTTGAAGTTTCACACAAATGATTGGAGCCATTCAATTTATTTAAATCATATTTATAAGAGGACTTGTAAAAAAATACTCATTCGGATATCAATAAGGGCTAATAAACATGTTTATTAGCGTGGGGCTCCGATTAATATACAGACATGATGATTATTTTTGTGCTAGCTCAGTTTTTTGAAAAAACTAGTTTTATTCACGGTTTTTTATGTGATGTGTTGTGAGAGAATGACATGTCTCGGTGTTTGAAAAAAACAATTTTTTGTTAGTGGAACACCCCCTAACAATATGCCAAGTTTTGTGTGTTTTAGTATACGGACATGATGACTTACGGTATGTCATTGCAAAAGTATCAACCAATTAATCGAGGTTAGATTCCTAAAATGAAATCGAATAGCAATACAAAGGAAAAACATGCTGATCAAAAAATACATACTCCCGTTCCATTTTAAATGCTCTCTACGTATATCCGTGTCATTTTAAACGTCTATATATTTTTACTGGTAAGGTTTCAAAAGTTTCTAAAATTTTTGCCTAATAGAACTAATTTAAATCTATCAAATAAAATCCATACTGCATATAAAATATATTATAAAATAAAAACTATAAGAGTTTTAAAAAACCACGTTTAATCGTATGGAGCATTTAAATTGAGACGGAGAGAGTATAAAGAAAACATGATAACACCTCCAAGTACACAACAAAACTAGTAAAATTCATAGGAATCTCAATTACACCAGTCTCCCTTGGTCTAGCAAAGAAAAAACCAGCTGACCACAGTGGAGATTACATACTGAAATCACAATAATAGTAATCACAACTACTGACTAGAGACCCATTAATCCCCTACACATAATTGACTCACTAAAAAATGAAAAATAAAAAAGGTAAACCCTGCAATTGCCAAAAACTTCATTGCAGTGGCCACTAAATACAAAATTACACAGCTAAATACTACTGTAATAACAATTGAGGACTGGACTTCCAATTAATTATAAAGAAGCCCAATCAATCTCATGCGACGGATACTTCTGCAACATCAAAGACGCATCCCAACCCTGCTCCTCCTCCTCTGTAAAATCCCCAAACCCAAGATCCGACAACGGCGAACCATCCGATCCGTCACTCTCTGACGTCTCAGGCGAACCCGACTGCGACTGTGCTTCCACCTTACAAGCTGCTGCTGCGGCGGCGGCCGCGGCAGCAGCAGCAGCAGCAGCAGATCCCTTCTTCGACGGCTTCTTCTTCTTTCCATCAATACTCTTACCCTGAGCCAAGCTCTGGCAAATAGCCTGTAACTTGGCGTCGACAGTAGAGTGAAGCGGCTTGTACTCGCCGAAGTCGCCTCCGATGTGGGACCCACTGTGACGTAAGTTGGGAAAGTTGAGCCGGGCGAAATCGCCACGGAGCTTGTAAGCCGCCTTGTCGTAGGCCAGCGCGGCTTCCTCGGCCGTGTCGAAGGTGCCGAGCCAGAGCCTGGTTCGGTTCTTGGGCAAACGGATCTCAGCGACCCACTTACCCCAGTGCCTCTGCCTCACCCCTCGATACAGCTTCGTGGGCTTGGGTGGTATACCCGCTTGCTTCATCGGAATGGGCTTTGGGCTGAGAAAGCTCATGGTCTGTGGGGTTCGGTACTGCAGC
Organism: Vaccinium vitis-idaea; assembly: GCA_963854785.1. Lineage (NCBI taxonomy): Eukaryota > Viridiplantae > Streptophyta > Magnoliopsida > Ericales > Ericaceae > Vaccinium > Vaccinium vitis-idaea. The sequence continues at coordinate 22,512,007 of OY978226.1, read as the reverse complement.
TGCTGAGACATCATCTGTTCTTGTTGCTGTTGGAAGTAGATCTGGGCTTGTATCTGGTGGATCTGAGAGGGGGTTAACTGGTTGAGCCCAACTGAACCCGGTTGCTGCTCCAGACCGGAAAATGGGTCATGGGTCGAGAACCCTTGGGAAAAGAATTGGGTTGTCGACGTGGAGCAAGAATCTGGGTAAGAGATGGGTGGTGGAGAGGGAGAGAAGTCGTAGGGAGAAGGGTATGAGGAGGAGGAAGAAGAAGAGAGAGAGAAAGAGGAGAGAGAAGAGGTAGAGGTAGAGGAGGGTGGGGAAGCACTTTTGATAAAAGGTTCAAGTGCTTCCATGAGCTCACCCCCGTTGAAGGAGTCTGAATCTGATGACTGAAACGGTATGCTACTCCATAAATCCATTGCAGCTGCCATTCCTTTTTCACTACAAATTCAGGAAAAATTAGAAGAAAATAACACAGACCTGTTTCTTAACCAAAACCAAAGAACAGGTGTGAGAAAATCAAAAGAAAGCAAGAAATAGCTACAGTAATTTTGCTATGTTTAAGAAGAAAGGGGGGGGAAAAAAGGATCAAAAGAGGATTTGGAAATAAAATCAGCCTCTTTAGTCCCAGATCTACTTAAAACCAACCTTGAGGGACACAAAAATTACCCTCTCAGGCGATTTAACTGAAAGAAAGAAAAAAAAAAATTGAAGAAAAATAGCTAAAATTGAATTGAAAAAAAACTGGATCTCGATTCTGAAAACACCTGGCTCCCGAGAAATCCTTGCCTAAGTTTGCTTTTTTGTTTTGATAAAACTCCAAAAAACCAAACCCAAATACCAGAAAACCCAAAAAAGACAGATGAATTACAGAAAGGGATACAGAGAAGCGGGCTGTTACAGAGGGGGGGGGGGGGAGAAAAAGAAGAAGATTAAGAAGCAGAAATCAGAAAAAAATTATCACTCTTTTGATTTTTCTCTTTTTTTTCTCTCTGGCCTCACTCACAGTTTTGGAACTTGTTTCAGAAAATGGGAATGGTACAGCATTTATATAAGGGCAACGGCCCATTGTTTACACGATTAACCACATCGGAAATCACGAGACGCGCTTTCTCTCTAACTGCGTGATTAACCCGGTCAGCGCTCTTTGTTTGTGGTGTCAGTCTCCCTCAATCAATGAGGTCCGGCTACTAAGAGAGTGACGCGTGTCCCTTTCACCGCCACCTGTCCTTCCGCAACCGGCAGCTGTCTGTCGCACTTGACGCCGTTTGCTGGGATCGTTCGCTAGTTTATTGACTTTTCTTCGAGCGTTCACACCAAATCTTGGAGGTTAGCGTAGTTTGGTCCTTTCCCTTTTCCTTTTCGCTTCAATTGTTTCCCCCTTCTTCGCGATTAAAAAAAAAAGTATAAGTTTTTTTTTTATTTCAACGCCAAAAAATATATATATATAGTTGAGAATTGATTTTACACTCTTTTTCTTATCTAAAATGCATCGTTTTCTTATGTTTCTATAAAAATAATAAAAGTTACATTTTATCAATGAAAATATACATATATATAAACCATAGATCGTTTTCATATGATTTTAGAAAAATAATAAAAAGCTTTTATCAATGAAAAAAGAATGTATAAAACATGGAGTAGATTTGTAATTTCATTGAATAAAAGTAACAAAGAGAGTGTGTTGATAAACCGAGCTTCGTAAAATTAAATCTCAATTTCTTTTGTCTTCTTTCCTTTTTGTTTTATTTTCTATTTTTTTGATAAAATTGTATCTTTCTCATCCATGACAAAATTACTTTAAATGTATAGTACCAAGATAATGTATGGACCGAATAAAAAAATGTATGGATTAAAGAAAATTAGCTTTTAGGATGAAAATAATTTTATCCTTGAAAAAAGTGAAATTTTTGGTCGCCTAAAAAGTAAGATTAGGTAAATATTCAAGATGTAAGCTCTTCAATATTTTTTGGTAACTTGTTATCACCATAATCTATTATATTATTGCAGAATGATTTTTGGTGAGGAGAGCTTCCTGCCACGTGTCCCCCAATTTTTTACATTTTTTTAGCAATTAACAAAGTCCTACATGGTATTGAGATTCAAATGTCATTTTCAAAATTCAAAAAACTATCTTCTATATTATTGCAGAATGATTTTTCGTGAGGAAGGCTCTCACCGCGACAAGTGGCATGAACTCATTGGATTGTCATTAGAATTTTTAGTAACACATGTGAACTTATCAATCTTAAAATTTATCTATACATAGGTTATGTAATTCAAAAATTTACCTTAATTTCTTCTTTACATACCCGAAAATAGGAGATTGGGATTATCATAATTAGATACTTGATTGCTCATAATAGAATTCGGCTCCAAATTAAAAATTTAACTAAAACAACTATAAAGTCTTACCCGTGGGTTTCATCACTCATAAAGATTTGACTGTTTTACATCATACAAAGGTTTTCATGGTAGAGAAAAAACTTTCAACGTACAAACAACATTATGGTATTGGGCATTGAGCAGGTACATGTGGATTTTATGGTGCTAAATTGATTAGTTTGTGATTTTATTTTTATTTTATTTTGTGGTTTGACAAATTAAGTGTTCTACATGTAGATGAGATTTTAATAGAGAGTAGGCAAAAGGTTGATAATAAAAGATGGTGTGTTGAGGAAAATTAGCACCAAACTTAATTTGTTAAACTTTACCAATTCGGTAAATTTATATCGAGTTCTACTTTTTTCTTTTGTTTAATGGAAGCAAGAGATATGTTAGCCCTATTATATATGTTGTTATGTTTTTCTCTGTATTTTTCGTATTCTACAGGTGATCATGATGTAAGTTCGAAATTTTGGTATGGTTGCGTTAGTTAAACTTTTATATATGGTTATGAATGGGACAAAGTATCTGATCGTGGAAAAAGTGAATTTTTTTCCTATCATGTAGTATTTATAATTTCCTCTTTATTGATGCTTAGAAGTTGATCAATCTGTATTGTTTTATTGTCATTTTTCTTGTTACCAGTGATTCCATAAGAGAGAAGCTTCACAAAGTCATAGGTATATGATTATGTATGCTTATATTTCATTTTAAGAAAGATCTATAAGACAACCTCACAACAGAGGTTAAGTACGCAACGAACACAACTTGCAAATAAATATATATAAATATAAATTGTATAATTTATAAAGTTAATAAATTTCTGTAACGTCTTATTTTCTGCGTTAAACATGTATTCATCGGTGTACTTTCACTATTTTTGTTTTTTATCGAGATATTTGTTCAATTGAAAAACAAAATAGGGCGGGGACTGGAGTGGATATCACTATCCACCTCTAAACACATCTAATCCCCATCTACGCTCCAATCCCTTCACTAGGATTTTTTTACCCTCCATCCCCAATCCAATAGATAATGGAAATGGATATCCTAAAACTTAAAAAAAAAAAAAAAAACACACAAGAGATGATTGTTCCGACTATCACGATAGCGTACGGGGTTCAAGATAAATATTTGAATATATCCGACTTGACTAAATATCAATTTACTATCTAGAAAACTTTTATTGTTTACAGAGATTTTAAAAAGTATGTTTATGGTAAAAAAATAAAAAATCATTCATATAGTTGCATACGGAATTGGGAACCCTGGAGGGCGCCCCTGTAGGCGGCATCCGAGCCGTTGGATGTGTTTTCAACTGTCTTGATTTCATCTTGGCACTTTGTTGATCTGATCCGATTACCAAGACGAATTTTGAGCCGTTGATTGCCGAGATCAACGGCCCAAGAGCCGCCCTCCTAGGGTGCCCTCTCGGACCCCCGGATCCAGTTGCATACAACCGTGCATAGCACGGGTTCATGCTAGTATCTTTTATACAAATATGGGTCGTGAGTTCTTTTAATTCCTCTAAGCAGTCAGCATAAATAAGTTCAAGACTTTGAAAAACTTTCATATTTGATAGGATAGAATGTTGCAAAATGTTGTTCACTTGTTTAGATCTTAACATACAACAAAAAAGACAAAAGAAATCTTTATTCCACGGAAGTCCATACAACCATTAATTCTTTTTTTAAAGGCAGAAATTTTCCCTCTCCGAGAGGAAAAATTTGGTTGCAAAAAAATATGAGGTCCATATCCAGAAAATGTACGTATTTCCAATATTTGTATTAATATGTTGCTAATACTCGATTTTAGAGGGCAAAAATTGGATTTCTTACCCCATTAATTGGTTTTTGGTACAAATTTTTCCTGAATTTGAATGGCCCATTAATTCTCTTGGTCCTAGAGATGGTAGTTTTTTATGGACCGACCCGAAAGTCCCTAATCACGAACCTTACTCAACATTAGTATTTACGACACGAAATTTTGAGATTAATAAACTTTTGGATGCTAAAACACTTCCTTATCAACCATTTTTTTTTTTTGTGTGGATAAATTAGCTTGATCAACAAAAACTACATGTATTTATTGTGTGTTTTATGTCTTTTCCAGTTGTTTTATATTAGAAGTATTTACATGCCGTAGACTACATCTTTTAGTAATAGAATTTTCTTTCTCTTTACAGAAAAACATAAAAAAACAAAAATTACATGGTCAATTTTTTGATTACTGAAATTCTTATCGTTTTTTCAGTCTCCTCTTTTTTATTCTTCTGTTTCGGTTAGCGGTTACACTTCTTCACTCTCTCATGTGTGGTTTCCTCGAACCTTCAGGGCACACCTTTGCGTAGAAGACAACTACGAAACTAAAAAATTAAAAATGGTTAAACTAAGGTTAGTGGAGTGCAAGTGAAGACAGTTGCGCAGTTAGTGATCTATGAATTGAACGTGTTCAAGTTTTAGTGATTGATCGGTTTTGAACCTTTGTTTATTTTAGTTATATATATATATATATATATATATATATATATATATATATATAGAGAGAGAGAGAGAGAGAGAGAGAGAGAGAGAGAAAACTAAAGTAGGAGTAGTAGAGTAAAATATCCAGAGCAGTGCCGTGACCTAAACTTCAGGATGATAACATTTTTATTGTGTATAGTCTAAGGGTCTGTTCTTGTAATATAAAAATGAAAACAACAAATCCATATCTTAGACAGTTACTATTACACTACTAGCGCGCGGGGCACATGCTATGCAAGTGTTCGATACTCGTTCTCATGTATTGTTAAAAAAAAATTATTTTGATGAAAATATTCCATCGAAATAATGTCAATTTTTCTCAATGATCTGCATCGGTGGTTTTCATACTTTATTATACCATTTTAGTTTTTACTCATATATGAGGCGATCCAGTTTTTCCAATTCTAATGTCGGTCGTCTCTAAATCTTCACCTAGCGCTAGTAAACCGTAAAATTGATTCTAAAAAATTAGTCAACATATGCGTAGGCCGACTTGACCGCCTCTTGTAAAAAAAAAAAAAAAAAGGACATAAAGAAAATTACATGTGAGGTGAAGGTGATAAACTTCATACGTGAAGGGTTTGGTTTGGGTCACCCATTTGGTATTTAACATATCCTAAATTATCTTTTCTCTTTCTTTTTCTTGATAGTGATAAATGATAATGACATTACGCGGAAAGAAGGACCTAGAGGATGATTAGAGACAACTCCTTGCACTCCTCATTTCTATGATTGATGATGTGAATTATTAAAGCCTAAATTTTTGCATACCCATCCACAAAACCTAATGTGCACCTAATTAATTAGGTTAGTGATAAGCCTCATTTTGTTTATATTTGTTTGACATGAGGCGAGGAAAATAGATGTTGTTGGACGTTTAAGTGACGTCATATGACGTATGTGTAACACTATATCCGTATATAAACTGTTATGCGAAAAACAGATATAAAAGGATTTTGAATTCAACACATCTCAAGAATGGTAAATCAAACATACCTTTGTCGTCCATCAAGATAAAAAAAATGGACAAACCCCTTAGATTAAACTTTAATTCTTGGCTCACCTTCTTCTCTCTGTCTCTAACTATCTAGAATACCCAATAACTTTAATCGATGGAAAAATCGTATATAGAAGGGGTGGGTATTCTATTCTTTTACAGAGGAGAGGAGAGGGCCTTAGAGATAATTATAAAAGACTCCTAATCCATCAAGGATTCTTTTATTATCAGAGTTTTCCTTTATTTATAATTCTAATTAGTTATCACAATGAACCTTACTATTAATTGGCTTATATGTTAGTAGAGTCTCAACTGTAACAAACTTTATGCAAAACATGGAGGCTAGTGGGCCACCCTAATTAGGAAAAAAACTAACAGTATGTTCAATGCTCTTGATGTGGATTCCAATCCACTGCATATTCAAGAGTTTTGTGTCGGCAGAAAATGAATAGAAACTTATAAACTCACTTAATTATAACGGTGATATTGCTATGGTTCAACATTTAATTATACTCAATTTGACACTTTTCCTTAATTTTTCGTACTCCCTTTTTTATGGACTCATCCCAAGTGTACAGTTATAATATAAACTCATGAACGGAGAAGAACATTTAGACAAAAACAAATTTTAATCAAATATTGATAGGTATATGAATTACTTGTATAAAATAGGTAGTTAACATGATATTACAGTCCATTGCAAATAATTAAATATACAAGTTATTATCTATTGAAATCCGATAAATATGATTTTTTACCGGGATGTTATTCATCACGAGATGTACAAGATCAATAGGTTAAATCATCGATATAAGCCTACGATGGGGCTCAAGATGAAAGTATGAAGGAGTATGAAGGATGCTGGTGTGGAAGGGAGCAAAATTCGTTGTGCTCTTTATGAGATTTTTCCTAATTTAGGCCATGTTTTGTAGAAACAAAAAAAAAGAAAAAAATACTACAAATTTCTCCTCAACTTGATTTTCTCATTTTAATTTTAGAGAAAGAGAAAAGAAAAATCTAGGATTTAAGTATAATATATTTTTCTTCACAACTACGAAGGAAAAAAACACCATTTCTCTTCCTTTCCTTCTTTAATAGTTGTCGATATTTCTAATTTCTTTCCTCTCCTTTGATTTCAAAACAAGCAAATCAAAGTATTTTGTCTTATTTCTTCCATCTTATTTACAAAGTCAGAAAAAAAAATCAAAAATAAAATTTCTTTTAATATTCTTCTTGTAAATTACTTTTGCTTCTCATATGTCTTTTCACGAATTTCAAAATACCCTTAATCTTGACTCAACAATTCCATTAGTGTTATTCCAAGGTTTATTGTTACAAAAGCCACATTGAAGCTTGTGGGAAAATTAGCAAGGATAACATTTCATCACTCATTTACTTTCTTTCTTTGAGGCCGATCTTATGGTTCTCATGTGACATGCACGTCATTTGATTATTGGATAATCTCATTATTATCATTCATCAATATAACCAACTTTTCGACATTCATAGAAAATTGAGAAGGTAATGGCTTGCAAGCACAAAATTCTAGTTTGACTTTGTCAAGTTCTCTAATACTCCCTCCGTCTCCAAATTTTAGTCCCTCGTCCTATTCTAACCGGATAAAAAACTAGCTATAACTTTAAATCGGTAATGAATTATATATTCAATCTGGATCTTGTTTGATAGATCTCAATTAGTTCTATAAAACAATGTTTTCGAAATCATGTAAAACAATATAAATTACGAGTATAATCAATTGAAAAGTGGCACGAACTCCCAAAAGGGACAAATAAATGGGGACGGAGGGAGTACTTTTTTGGCGTGAGCATGGATGGTCGGTTTGATTAGACCAGATAAAAAATAATTGAGGCCGGCGTGAACAAATTGCTATGGATAATTGTATTACATAAAAAGAGAGAAAAGAGAAAAAGTAATACTGACAACATTATATGAAATTCACAATCAATTGCATGTCATGGTTGTATAGAATTTAAAAGACTATCAATAAGTAATGACCTTAAATACTGCTGTAAATATAACAATTAGAGTACATTTGCCCTTAATCATCGTCAATGTGTCTTCTAAATTTGTATTAGTTTGAGTCATTTTGTTTAAGACTAAGTTTTCCCTAAATAATTGAGCTAGATTATTGTTTTGTCCTCATTCAAATTTTTTTCGTATTTGCTAGTTTTTCGTTACTTTTTTGTGTATTATTAGTTCGTCGTCTTGATGAAAAATCTTAAAAAATTAAAAAAACAACCAAACTAAAAAATTTGTGAGTAAAGGAAAAAATAATCCAAAAATTCTATCTTTTTCATATTATTTTTGTCTTTAGCAAACTTTTTTTTATAATTTTGATCATAATTTTTTATTTTTTAGATTCTTCTCATCAAGGCGAACCAACAATCTACAAAAAAATCGATGAAAAACTAACAAATGAGATTTTTTTTTGAATAAGGACAAAACAATAATTTGGCTCAATTATTTAGCCAAAACACCTTATGTGATCAGGAGCTTACAAAAATTAAAAAATAGATAAAAAAAAAACAGATGTATTCTTTGTCCATATTTTCTTGCTTTTTTTTTTTTAGCTTTGATTAATTTATAAAATATTTATTATTCTCTGAATGTTTAATCTTAAGTTTTTGGATAAAACCTAAACATAAAAGGTCACTCATTCGCTATCTTAAAGGAGTACTATAAGGCCTCGTTTGGATGAAGGATGAGGAGGGGTACCAAATGACTAATCTCGAGTCTACTCATTATCCATGGTCCGGGAAGCTTTGGGAGGGGTGGATGAGTTATCCCCCTCCATGTTTTATTCCCCTGAGTACCCTTTCTCCCTCTTTAAATAATAAAAAGGAGTGACCCTGTTATTGATTAGTACCCCTTGTTTATACATCCATCTATCCCCCTCAATCCACCCCAAACCTTCTAATTTATCTTTATCCCTCCATCTCAACTACAAAACAAACCAAATATTATTTTATCACCCCTTGTTACCAAAATCTTCTAAACCAAGTATTATTTAATCCTCCTTCATAAATGTCACACCAATGTCACTCATTCGCTTGGTTTGGGAACAACTTTTGTACCCTCCATAAATAAGCTCTGGCCATGTTTATGGACCACCAGCTCTCCATAAATATAACACGTCAGATCATGTCCATAGTATGGAGGGCAAGCTAATTACTTTTCTACTCATTTGTAATTTTCTTTAGATAAAAAAATAAAGTATTTTCGCACATAATTTTTTATTTTTTTACACCAAATTAAACTATTAATAGAGATTGATAGTGGGCGTAGCGACCAATCCCAAACTTGTATATCGATATGTTGCATAGCACTAGGAAAAAATGGTACAATGGCCAACACCAAATTTACAACTTTGACTCTTTCCTTTTCAAAAAACTTTGACTTTTTTCATTGAACTTTGAAGCAGAAAAATGATATAGGTACACCATTTGTGCACCCAAATACACACCACCCAGATGTGAAAAATGAGGAGAAGCCTAGTGTGGGGTTCACCCAAAAAGTGGATTTCTCCTTATTTGTCACATCAGACTGGTGTGCATTTAGGATACACAAATGGAATACCCATAGCATTGTTGCTTTGAAGCATGGGTTGCGAACCAGTAATATATCAATCATGCAACCACCCCGATCAAAAAAACAAAAGAAAAAGTATACTACTATATCAATCACGTAACGGTGTAGTAATATCACTGTGTTCACTTCACATTTTAAAAAAAAGTCAAAAAGTTTCTTTCCCCATCTCTCATCTCTCTAAGAGCATCTCCAGCCCAAACTCAAACTCAAACCCAAAACCAAAATCTGAGTAAAAACCCCCAAAACCTCACTCCACTCTTTGAACCAAACCCATACCAAATCAAGTTTTACTCAAATTTTTCCTCAAATTTGGGGGAAAAAAGGGTTGGAACCAAATTTCCACCACCGTCGGACCACCTTCCACCACCGTCCTCCTCGTCGTCGTCGCCGCCACCGTAGTCGTCGTCAAGAGAGAGTTGATTTTTCAAAGAGTGGTGGTCGTCGTTCTCCAGATCTGGAGGAGAGGTGGTGGTTGTCGTCTTCAAGTGGTCGTCGTCAAGGAGCTGTTGTCGTCGTCAAGTGGTTGTCGTCGTCAAGAGATGGTGGTTGTCGTCGTCAAGTCGATCTGATTTTTCAAGAGTTGCGGCGGCGGACGGCGGCGGCTGGCGGCAGGTGGTGGAAGAGGTTCAAAATCTGAGTCAAGGACTGGAGAGGGTGGTATCAAATGGAGCTTTTACTCAAATTTTTACTCAAATTTGAGGAAAAAAAAGGGTATAGGGCTGGAGATGCTCTAATCATTAATCATTTTTCTTTCTCTACTCATGCCCCTCTCTCCAATCATTATTCTCATTTCTCTCTCTATCTCTCTTCAATTATTACACCTCTAATTATTATTTTTTCCAAACACTATCTCAAAATATTCTTCTTAAAATTCTCAACCAAACACAGCCTTTTGGGAAAATCAAAGAGCATGAGCTAACCATGGTTACTATTCTTTGGTCAACCGTAGTTTGATTTCGGCGGACGACATGGGGGGGAAAGCGTGGAAGGAAACCAAAGAAAAATAACTGGTCACATGGGACACATGCTCGCGGGGCCCACACTGCCCTCATTGGACAAAACCAACTTTTAGTACTCCCACTTGTTTAATTTTGCGGCGCCACTCGAGCCGGCATTGGACTTCCAACCGATGCGCCCCTTCAACCACCCACCCACGCGCCATATCGAGGAGTAAATTCGAAAAGTTCAGCTCTCTATTAGAAGTAAGCATTACACGTGTCCTTTTCGTTACCGTTTGCATCTCACGCGCGCAGAAAAAGTGTAGTTTTTGGAATTAGAGTAACCGGGAAAACTGACTCAAAGGAGCTAAAGCGTGAGTTAGTTGACCGAGATGGCACGATCAGAATATTGTGGTCCGTGGAGCATGTCGGGCGGAGCCCCAGCGCCCAAATCGTGTTACTCTTTTGGAGTCCCTTCGGAACAATGGGTTTGGCAGCCAAGTCTTAGGCGATCTATACCCCTTGGCTCTTGCACCTGTTCAGCGTTCGAATTCCAACTGCTAAACCAGCGAAACCCCATGTTAAGAGCCTCTCCAGTGGGATAAGTAAAATTACGGACAGTGCTACCCGTACAGAACATTTTGCATAGAAAATGCACCGAGCTCCTTCGGGTGCTCACTTTTGGGTCCAACAGGAGTGAAAATTTTGGTTGGAACGGTGAGACTTTGGTTGGAGCACTTCCAACCGTCCGATTGAGCTGAAATTTGGTGGGACCCCTCGGAAAAATGTTTTAAGAACAATGAACGGTTCAGATTACTCGTGTGAGACCCAAAAGTGGGTCCCCGAACGCGATCGGTACGTTTTCTGTACCACTACTTCTGTACCCGTATCTTTATCCGTAAAATTACAAGGCTAAATAGAAGTTGCTTACAAAAATAGGATCCACTCATCAGCCTAGCCTTCTCCATAGCCATTTTGGCTAGAAAAAGTTCACTTTGGCTATCATCAAATAGTTGTACCACCCAGCAATGTAGCCATTTGAAAGAAAAAAAAAAAAATGACGTCAACTTCCTCTGCCTCGCACGGGCGCGTGCAACACATATCTCCCATATCTTCCTCCAAGATCCTATGCCCTAATTAATTTGTTGTGATTTTTTTAGGCAAAGGTCGTAAATACTAATATATACATATATTGGTGTACAAATATGTGTTTTTTTTTTGCCTTTTTGCATAGATGAAGAGGAGAGGAAGTATATATTTATATATATGCCCAAAATATTTGTTTAATCCAACCCCTTTTATATATATAAATATATGTATGCTGAGATTGAGTGGTGTTAGCAAACATACAAACAAGACCAACTCATAATCAAAGACAAAGAATTTGAGAATCTCATAACTTGCCAGTGAGATCGAATAACTCCAGGATTGTCAAAACCAATCCTCAAACACACATAGATCATACTTAAAAGTTACTTAGACACCACTTCAGTTCTGATGATATATTCCCAATTCAAATACAACATAGTTCATAGATCTTACAAAAAAAAAAAACGTAGTTCATAGCAAATGCCTAGACAGACCCACAGAAGAGTAGACTAATATAATAAATATGGCTCTACCGGAACTATGTCAGAGCTCACCAAAGGGGTATAGAAATGAGGCAGACTCGAGTTCCTAGCTATAAACCCAATTCCTCCCATCCCCCAACCAAGCCCATGCGAATTCCTAATCTTCCAATAGTTTATGCGTTTATGCCTTGCCAAGTGCAATACCCAGTGATAAGGATGGCGTGATCGGGAGCTTGAAAATGTGGTGGTAGTCCTTGGAGCTCGTGTCTCATATAGATCCCCTGTACGTGAAGTAAGACTATATGTGAGACAAAAAATCCAAACAGTGAGAGATAAGACTTATAGTAAACCAAATGCCTGAACCAAAATGTATAGTATTCCTTCCTTTTTTTGCTATCGGCAAATGAAAAAATTTAGTCAACCCAAGGAAAAAAACCAAATCAGCACAAGGGTTTTTAAAACAAAAAAGTTAAAAGAAAATACAGTTAGCACACAAAACTCTTCTATTATTGCTAATTGCATAAAATACAGTTAGTTTCTTTAAAGAAAATAAAGAAACTAACCCCTTTATAGTCTTCGAAGGTTGGTGTAAGTCTAACCGTTTCTGCTACACATTGAGTGAGTAGTGCTCGCATTAGTTCTTCCTCATTGCCAGTTTGACCTCCTCCAATGTCTGATTTTCATCACTGGCTGCGAAACAAAAATGGATCAGTTGATTTTGGTTGAGAATCTAAACTGGAAAAAATATTATTGGAATTTAAAAAATAACGAGGGAAGTTTATGTATATATATATACGGAAAACTTCTAATCCACACCTCCCGGAAATAAGAAAAAAATGGTTTTTTTTGTGTTGCAAATTATTTTTGGAAAATCCGATCCGTCCAATGTGCTCAGAAGGTGTTTTCAAGGGTCCACGGGGGAAATCTTCAAAAAAAAATACCGGGAAGGGTTTGATCCAAGCAGTTTTCGCAAAAAATATAAATATATATTTTTTGCGAAAACTGCTTGGATCAAGCCCTTCCCGATATTTTTTTTTTTGAAGATTTCCCGCGTGGACCCTTGAAAACACCTTCTGAACACATTGGACGGATCGGATCGTCAAAAAAATGTTTGGATCATGAGGTCCGGAAATTAAAAGTCCGGATAAGAAGTTTAACCTATATATATATATATACGAAATCTTTCCCATCAGGACTCCCTGATGGGCTTCCCATCAGGGACTCCTATTTCCCGATCAAATTTTCACGATCCGAACCGTCCAATGTGTTTAAAAGGTGTTTTTAAGGGTCCCCGTGAAAAATCAGTGAAAAAAAATACCGGGAAGGGCTTGATCCGATTAATTTTCGATAAAAACTGTATAAATGCATTTTTATCGAAAATTGATCGGATCAAGCCCTTCCCGGTATTTTTTTCACTGATTTTTCACGGGGACCCTTAAAAACACTTTTTAAACACATTGGACGGTTCGGATCGTGAAAATTTGATCGGGAAATAGGAGAATTGGAGGGCCCCTGATGGGAAGCCCATCAGGGAGTCCTGATGGGAAGCTCACTGTATATATATATTTAGGAACAGGAGGGAGGTCATTGTAATTATTTTGTAGTGTGAGAGGGAGGTCATAAGTTAGTCAAAAGAGTCCCGGCGCTACAGAGCATCAGCAATAAAAAAAAACCGAATTGGATCCATCATTCAAATAGAAATTTCATAAAACAGGGATACTTTACGAGAAATACCATAAACTTGAATTGTACCAGTTTTTTTAAAAATGCATGGACGCTTCCCTGCTATGAAAGGAAGATCTTGTTGCATTCTGATCCCCTCAATAAGGGCAAAACTAAAGCCTTCCGTAAATGTTGCTGCTTGACCGACCGGGTGACTAAAAATAAAGACGCGTCCCAAGCGTAGGACTCTCGACCAGTGTAGCACAATATCCGGAAGTACCAGAGTCGAACCACAGAGACGACTAACGGTGTTTGACTCAAAAGTGTGAAACTATAGTTTAACCTGGCTTTTAGGTAGCCACCCCTTGTTTGATGAGATTAATTAACTAAGTTACCGACTAATTTACTAAATGCAGATTAAAAATGAGAGTACAGCTGAGGGAACCCAGCGTCCGCGACTAGCCTAACCAATGTTTACTCGGGCCACAATTACTCTTTTTACTGATTTTAGAATAAGAAAAAGGATCCCTAACAAATGTGCACCACCTGTCACCAGATTCCGTGCGCATTCGAATTCCGGCGATGCCTGGGTTTTGTTTGTTAGAAGAGTTTTCGTTTCCTAAAATTGCTCAAAAACCAAGTTAATTCGGTCCCGAGGTAGAACATCAATTAGTCTAGTGGCGAAGCGCCTTCGCCCGCAGCCGCACTCTATACGACTACTCACTCATGGTTCTAACAATTGCAGAAATTATATTAAACCTAGATCTAGACATGCTTTGAGAATTAAAATAAAACAGAAGATAATACCACTGATTGCGAGGAGAAAGCAAACTTGATTATCAATACTAAACACCAATCCGGAAGCTGGAAATCTGAAAATCTGAAGTAAACTTGAATGTAGAATGCTGAATGCTGAAAACTGTAGCCGAAACTTAGAACAATAAAACCTAAGTTAAAAGTCTGGAACCCTAATTCGAGTTAAAAACGAGTATTTATATGAGAATCCTCGCTAACTACCGAAAATAACACGAAAATCCTTTCCCGCGAACCGAACGACCGCGTTTCAAAGCCGAGATAAGCCCTCGGTAGCGCTACCCCAATTCCTAGGTAGCGCTACCTAACTCCTCAAGTGCCGCTTTGACTCGTTGACCCCCTTTTCCGTTGACCTCTTATCAAACCGGTAGCGCTACAACTTTTGGTGTAGCGCTCAAGAACCTTCTGTTCACTTCTGAGCCTTTTTGTGCCATTCTTGAGCGCTCCAGAGAAATAGGGTAGCGCTCCCGATGGGTTGCGATCACTTCCACGCGAAATCCACTTCAACACTTAGCCTCCTCAACCTTCCCACTCTCGATTCTCGTGCATGCCCCTCCAACAACTCCAATTAGCGTAAAAACACCTCTTTTTCCTGCGAATTAAGCACAAACACCAAATCCAACCACGTGCACGCATTAATCGGAAAATGAGGATTAAATGTATGACCAACGCGCTAACTCTACCCTAATTAGGCGCTTAAATGCATGGATTTTACGCGCCTATCACATCCCCCAACTTGAGCGTTGCTAGTCCCTAGTAACGAACGAAATAAAAATAGGGAAAACACAAAACTCACAAGGGACACAAACGGGGATACGAAGGTTATGCAACCTGTACAAAGGTCAAGTGAACACAAAATTTTCACCTTGTTACCACCCTCAACTCATTCACATGCATGCCCTAGCTAAAATTTGAATAATCCCACCCCTCAACAAATTAAGATAGAATGCTCCCACGTGTCACAATATCACTCATACTCGCCGGAACACTCTACATCCCATGTGAGGCGCCTGGCGAACAATGTGGAATGAAACGAAAATCACCACGTGCCAGTCAAAACAACGCCGAAATATGCAATGGAAACTCACAAATTAAGATACCACACAACCATAATGAAATGTAAAACATGCATGCAAGAGAATTACATAATGTGCCTCGGGTCGACTAAGGGCTTTAGCGGCTTATAATGACCATGGTTAACAAGGGAAGGGGAAAACATGCAAAGGGTGGTGGCCTATAGAAGCGTGGGAATAATCTACCCTGACTGGCCACCACCACGACATACATCACAATGGCGATTAAGACATAATACTAACCATAACCATAACATCATACCGATTAAAACATAACAATAAAGTGTTAGACACAATCCACCGACCACATAATAATATTGTTACACCACCAACATGAAATGACGCATAAAATAACAAAGTCTGCGACCTAAATAACATATGAAATAACAACTAAGATAATGACACCACCACCCCAACCATGTCCAACTCTGCGTACTACTCAACACTCCTTTGTGCTCACATCCTTGAAATCATAGCTCAACTCCAGCTCAGTTTGCCTCTTAGGGTTCCATAACTTTGGTGAGTTTAGGTTTGGAAGGTTTAGAGGTTAAGGTTTGAACGGAGAAGAAGGAAGAGGGAAAATGAGAATGGTGGGGTGGAGAGAGAGAGAGAGTGGGGAAAAATCGGATGGTCCCCCTCCACTTGACTGCTTTTTTTTTTTTTTTTTTCCTTTCTTCTTTCTTTCTTTTTTTATTTTTATTTTTATTTTTATTTTTTATTTATTTATTTTTGCTGGAAAACTTGGAAATTCATAGCAACGGGTCAAAGGGTCAGTTTACCGTCTTTCCACCTCTCTCTTATCATTAAGATGGGTTAATTTGGGGGAAAAAGGAAATGGATTAAGGTTTAGGGGTTCTTTTTTTCTTTTTTTTAAACCAAAGACATGCCACCCAAAAGCAACATTTTAATTCTTTCCAAAACGACTATGCTCCTTTATTCCAATGATTCGAGGCCTTTAAAATGTGTACAGAGTTGGACCACCAAACTGACACACCATCCAAACACCGGTTTCCTAGGTTTGACATAGGAGCTGACACGGACTGGTTTAAAATGGGGTCAATGGGACACATTTAGTGGTTTAATCACACAAGAACTGCCTTGTTTCATCCCCTAAGCACATCACCAACTCTCACAACATGCATGCAAAATATTCAAACTATGATATGTGGTACAAATGCCTACTATTTTGTGCAAGTGCGGAAAGTGAAGAACAATGAAACATGGGATGCTTTAAGGATATACTGTGCACTAAGTGAAAACACCTACTCAAACTTGCTTATGGTGCGAAACTACTCAAACAGGGATGCCAGATATATGCATGTGAACAAGTTAAACAGGCAGATATTTAGACAAAAATCTAGCATGCTCACCTAACTCATACAAACAAGCATAACAAACGTATCCCTTTAGAAATTTAACCCATTAACAACGCTCAAACTAAGAATGTGTACAAACTACACCCCTTCCCCCAACTTGAAAGTTGCTCTGTCCTCAGAGCATGAAGACAAATATATAAATGGAAAAACAAGGGAAAGAGATGGACCGTCGGATGGCAGCCAACCATCATGACCCCGGCCGATGTATGGCGAATTTGCCGTCACCGTTGCGTTTCGTCATCAGAACTGCTTCCAGGATCTGCTCCTTCGGACCTAACGAGGTCCACAGCTAGTCACATAGAGTCGCGCCAAAGCTTTATTGGACTGACAACTGCCACATTTCGTGGCACCCCTGCTCGAGGTTCCTGAATGCCTCACTCACTCTGGCGGAGAGGCCCAAACTACCAAGGCTGGTGTGGTAGCATGCTCGTCCTGCAAAAGACTGAAGAACCAACTACCTACTAGGCAACAAATGACATCAGTACCGCCCGCTCGTGGAAGCCGGGCCACAACAAGAAATAATGAAGAGAAAGAATACCACCAGACATTCACGCAGTCTCACGTGTCATACTTTTCTCCCCATCCCCTAACTTGAAAGGAAGGGTGGGTGGCTATACAAGACCATAATGATGCTTTTTTTTTTTTAAAAAAAAAAAACAGACACGGACAGATACCAATCGCCCTTACTAACCGGAGTTGGGCACACGATCCTTATTTTAATAGCGGCGTGCGAAGCTATAAATACCCAAGTCAATGATGGGTACCTCCATTGCTAGAGGCCGGGTTCACACTCAATGAAGAGCATAGTACGCGTGAGCTACCCCGTCAGCAACTTGCTCTCTTGATCCACCTCAAGGGATGCGGAGATCACAACCGGATAAGTATCATCGCCCTTCAAAAAGGCGTACTTGAGCGTGTCCGGGAGAGGCTTTAACTCTGGTTTAGGCGGCTGAACCAAAGACGGAAGAACCTTGGGCGGAGGGTTGCCCAAAGGCTCGAACATTGGGTCATGAGCGACCCCACACAAATCCTCACACACATCCTCAACCTCTAACATATCCCGAAAATTTCCTATCTCCGCCGAATCTAAGAATGATACCTCCTCGGTGGTAAGAGCAACCTCTAGAGGGTCCTTATACAAGACTGTATCGATGTGCTCCTGAATGAGCGTGTCTATCAAACGCAACTCCTCTGACTCCTCATCATCCTCACCCAGAGTACTAACACTATAGACATCCACCTCCATTCTCTCCTCGCTGACAGATAACTGGACCTTGCCAGTTTTGCAATTCATCACCGCATTGGAGGTGGCTAAGAAAGGACGTCCTAAAATGATGGGAGTCTTTTCTAGAACCTCGGGACCTGGGCTAATATCTAGGACAATGAAATCGGCAGGAAATTGGAACTCACCTACCCAAATCAACACATCTTCTACCACTCCCTTCGGCACTCTAACACTCCGGTCTGCCAACTGCAGCGTGACGGGAGTCTCTCTAAGATATCTAAGGCCCAGTCTAAAAAATGCGGAATAAGGGAGCAAATTAACACTCGCCCCCAAATCCAACAACGCTTTATCGAATGTCTAACCTGCGATAGCTATGGGTATGGTGGGACACCCTGGATCCTTGCACTTGGCAGGAATCTCAGTCTGAAGAATGGAGCTCACTTGCTCTGTCAGAACCACGTTGTTCTGATTCTTGCGCTTTGTCGTGCAAAGGTCCTTCAGAACCTTCGCACACTGGGGAAAAGACTCAATCGCCTCCATCAAAGTAATAGGGAATTGCACCCTCTTGAAAAGTTCTAACATCTTATGATTCATACTCTGCTTAGGCTTCACCGCCAGCCTTTGGGGAAATGGAGCTACTGGTATCACTGGCGGCGTTGGAGTCGTGGGCGCCGCAACAGCAGGCACCACCACCTCAAGTGACTCCTCAACAATCTCAGGAGTTGCTCTTGGTGCATTAACCGGCTCCGGGGGTGGGGCTGGTTTCTGCTTTGGCGGGATGGACTTATCGATCTCCTTCCCATTCCTGAGAATGGTGACCGACTTTGCCTCCTCCTGATTCGGACTCTGAACATTAGGACCTGAAGAATTTCCCAAATAATGGGCACTCGCTGTACTACCCTGGGCTGGAAACCTACCCTTCTCCTGTTGCAGTTGACTGACAACCGCAGTGAGTTGTGACATTTGGGTTGTAAGGGCCCCAATTTGCTGTCTTGTTTTCGTCTGAAATGTCGTTTGCGACTGCATCAGGTAATTGACAGTATCCTCTAACTTATGATTACGCGCGGTCATCTGCGAATAACCTGGGGCAGGACCACTAGTGGATGGACCTGCCCCCCTACCAGGCTGTGGCTGGTAGTTATATGGGATGACTTGACCCTGAGGGGGCCTGGACAATTGGGACTGTGGAAATTGCTGCGGAGGAGGTAGCGCAAGAGGTTGCGCTTGACCTCCACCTATGGGTCTGGGATCCGACCACCCAAAATTAGGGTGATCCCTCCATCCTGGATTGTATGTGTTAAAATAAGGATCCCAAGTCCTGACGGCATTGACCTCTTCCTGATTAAACTGACTTGCCACCTTGGCAGCTATAAACCCAGGGCACGCGGTCGCGGTGTGCCCTTTACATTCACACCACACACAAACTTCCTCAATACCTACCTCATTTACTGGACGAGTCTGTCTCACCTCTAGTTCCTCTAATCGCTGAGCCATCTTCTCAACCTGAGCCTGAAGTCGCTGGTCACGAATGGTGACAGGGACAATGTTGGACCCAGAAGGTCCGGATTGCTCAAAATCGGATGGTTCTAAAGCCCTCTGCATATCAGCTAGGTCATCTAAGAAATCCCACCCCTCATCTGCTGTTTTGGACAAGAAATCGTCCCCTTTGCAAAAGTACTCTATGTGTTGGGCGGTCTCTGCGTTGAGACCCAGGTGGAAAAATTCGACTAGCTGAATTCTCTCAAAGCCATGGTGTGGTAGCCTGAGGATTAATTCTTTGAAGCGCTCCCAGGCCTTGAGAAATGACTCACCTCTCTCCTGTCTAAAGCCTTGGATTTGACGCCTAAAACTCGTAGTCTTAGCCTCAGAAAAGTACTTCCTATAAAAAGCGTCGCGCACTTGTGCCCAGGTAGCGAAGGATTGAGACTTCTGCGTTCTAAACCACATGAGTGCGCCATCCTTCAATGTTGCCTCAAACAGCTTGAGACATGCATTCTCATATTGGGTATTGGACGCAAGGTTGCGCACCAATCCCTCGAATGTCCGCACATGCTCGTATGGGTCGTCGCACTCCCTCCCATAGAAACTAGGGAGGCTGTTAAGGACACCAAGTTTAATGGTAAAGGCATTGCGTGCCTCTTGTGTCTCTCGAGGGAACACAATGGGTCCGAGAGGAGTGGTCCTCTCGGGATAAAGGTGTTGCCTCAAGGACGGCTGTTGAGCTACTTGCTGGTCTGCTATATCACCTATCTCTGACTCTGACTGGAAGAGTGGATTACTGACACTAACTGACTCAAAAGGTAATTCTATATAAAGACCACTAATGGGAATAGGTTCTGAATGGAGTTCAGCTAAGTCTGACTCTGAGCAAGAAGATGAAAAACTAGGAGACAAAGGCTGACTCGACCTCAGTTCTTTTCGAACTAACCGGTGTGTAGGGTCACGAAAATAAATAGGGTCCTGCTTAGGAGAACCCTTCTTCCCTCTACCTATGATGACTCAACTAAAAGACAAAAATAAAGACAAAAATAAACTACTACCCTACACCTTCGAACACTCGCTACCGTCCCCGGCAACGGCGCCAAAAATGCTTGACCGACTGGGTGACTAAAAATAAAGACGAGTCCCAAGCATAGGACTCTCGACCAGTGTAGCACAATATCCGAAAGTACCGGAGTCGAACCACAGAGACGACTAACGGTGTTTGACTCAAAAGTGTGAAACTATAGTTTAACCTGGCTCTTAGGTAGCCACCCCTTGTTTGATGAGATTAATTAACTAAGTTACCGACTAATTTACTAAATGAAGATTAAAAATGAGAGTACAACTGAGGGAACCCAGCGTCCGCGACTAGCCTAACCAATGTTTACTCGGGCCACAATTACTCTTTTTACTGATTTTAGAATAAGAAAAAGGATCCTTAACAAATGCGCACCACCTGTCACCAGATTCCGTGCGCATTCGAATTCCGGCGATGCCTGGGTTTTGTTTGTTAGAAGAGTTTTCGTTTCCTAGAATTGCTCAAAAACCAAGTTAATTCGGTCCCGAGGTAGAACATCAATTAGTCTAGTGGCGAAGCGCCTTCGCCCGCAGCCGCACTCTATACGACTACTCACTCATGATTCTAACAATTGCAGAAATTATATTAAACCTAGATCTAGACATGCTTTGAGAATTAAAATAAAACATAAGATAATATCACTGATTGCGAGGAGAAAGCAAACTTGATTATCAATACTAAACACCAATCCGGAAGTTGGAAATCTGAAAATCTGAAGTAAACTTGAATGTAGAACGCTGAATGCTGAAAACTGTAGCCGAAACTTAGAACAATAAAACCTAAGTTAAAAGTCTGGAACCCTAATTCGAGTTAAAAACGAGTATTTATATGAGAATCCTCGCTAACTACCGAAAATAACACGAAAATCCTTTCCCGCGAACCGAACGACCGCGTTTCAAAGCCGAGATAAGCCCTCGGTAGCGCTACCCCAATTCCTAGGTAGCGCTACCTAACTCCTCAAGTGCCGCTTTGACTCGTTGACCCCCTTTTCCGTTGACCTCTTATCAAACCGGTAGCGCTACACCACTTTTGGTGTAGCGCTCAAGAACCTTCTGTTCACTTCTGAGCCTTTTTGTGCCATTCTTGAGCGCTCCAGAGAAATAGGGTAGCGCTCCCGATGGATTACGATCACTTCCACGCGAAATCCACTTCAACACTTAGCCTCCTCAGCCTTCCCACTCTCGATTCTCGTGCATGCCCCTCCAACAACTCCAATTAGTGCAAAAACACCTCTTTTTCCTGCGAATTAAGCACAAACACCAAATCCAACCACGTGCACGCATTAACCGGAAAATGAGGATTAAATGTACGACCAACGCGCTAACTCTACCCTAATTAGGCGCTTAAATGCGTGGATTTCACGCGCCTATCAGTTGCTTGATAAACATACCATAACATCGGCCTAACACAATCAATCAAGTGTTGTTCAGAGAGTTGAATCATTGCTCCCGGATGAAGTTGGTTGTAGGCAGCCTCAATCGACTGGCAAACCACCATAGCCCGACAAGCACCTAAAATTAGAAATCAAAACAAATGATAATGTTAGGAAAGGTAGAGTTTGGGAATTTCTCTTAGGCAAATGATAATGCCATGACCAAAACAAGAAAATGATGCAAAACAAAAGAAGAACAAGAAAATGGCACGATTGAAACAAGAAAACGGCGCAATTGCCTTTGGATGTATTTGCCGTCTTTGATAACTACTCCACTATTGTCTATGCTACACCGTCTCTCTAAAAAACAAATCGATATCATCGTCGCCCGCCCATTTTCTCCTCATTTTCCAACTAATTATTTCAATTCCCAAACCTTTTATGCCCATTCCTTTGTAAATCTGATCAGCCTTGCACATTTCCTTCAAAGGTCACGGCAACTCCGGAATTGACCCTAACTTTTTCGTAATCAATCTTCACTTTTTCATGTTAATGAACCGAAATTAGCTATCATCTTCATTCAGTTGCTAATAATTTTTTTATAACTGTGATTTATTCTCCTTCAATGGCAACTTAGACTCTACATGATGTGAATATCTACATCACACAAATCAAAATCTCTAACATAACCAACTGCATTTATGGAAAACAATTGGACTCAAATGGAAGAAAAAAAATATGTGCATGCGGGATAGTATTTTTCAATTTGTTTTGATATAAGGGTTTGGTGCATGGAACGACAGTAAAACGAAAACCAAATGTATGACACTCGATCATGGGCTTTCTTACTAGTTGATCCTTGATCTCTGATGGGACCCAAGATTCCATAAGCTTCACAATCCACCATTGGTGGTAGATGTAGGACAACGTCGATAAGGTTGTTAACCTTTACACTAGAAACTATTCTCATGGCGATGATGATAGCCATGGTGGTTGGGGTTCGATCAATCTCGATCATCCTGCCACGTTCGAGACGCTGGCGATGGACCCGGAGTTAAAGAAAGCCATAATCTTTGGGTTCACTAAAGAAATTCTATTGCAATTTTGTACTTTGTTTAATTTGTTTGTCATTTCTTCATGTTATAAAATACCTCAAGTATTATAACCCTTGGACTTTGGTAATAGAACCTTTTTTTTATTATCAGATCTTCTGTTTTCTCCCCATTTTTGACATGATTACTTTTACAAATGAAAAGTATTATGAAAGACACCAAAAGGGGCACAAAATTTGGAAAGAAGTACCCATTTCAATTTACTACTGAACACAAAATTTGGAGCCCACTATGTTGTTTACAATAGCAAGAGAGGATTCACAAAGATATCTTTCACCCCAATAAAAGAAATTATAATATCGACTATCGAACTTTTGCTCCCCTATTCTGCCATTCTGGCTTCAAACTTTTGCTCCCACATTCAAAATCAAATTGCAAGCATAACACACCAACTGATTCTTCCCATGTACCAAATAGACCTGACTCAACCTCAATATGTAGTAAACCTGACCGTCTATTTATGTAGTATGCACACGGACATAGACATGGTAACACTCACATACATATGAAAAAATAGTTTTCTTATAATCCTTGGAAGATGTAATTCTTACATTATTACTGGTGTAGTGAGATTTGAGTACTATTTCTTCCTTCCTTTTTTTTTTCTCCATGCAACTCGTGAGTTGTTTTTGCCTAAATGTAAAAGCGATTTGAGGTAAATTGAATGCCTTAGAACTACACTCTTTAAGTATATTAGAAAAAGTAGTCATAGGTCGCAAGCATATATATAAAAAAAGAGACATAACCTCAATATGTAGTGACTTCGAAGTATTCTAAGTTTAATCTGATAGTATTTTCTTATTATACTTAGATTGCTTCTTTATTTCACCATTTTAGTTATTGCTCTACCAATGGACAAGAGTTGAATAAACAAAAGTAGATCATCAATGCATGTAAGGATGGTACAATTTCATGCCCATGTGTGAGATGTTTGAATTCCTATATTTTGAAAATAGACGTGGTACATGATCACTTGGTCTCATTCGGAATCAGTCAAGATTATGATCGTTGATATAATCAAGGAGAAACTATGCCGGTTACAACTTATGCTAATCCTTGTGAGGCTTATGTTGAAGATATGGAGCTTGTCATGATGGTATACATAACATGTTACCCGATATGTTTCTTATGCATACCAGATTTGTAGATGAAATTGGAGACAAAGTAAATGCATAAGAATCATCTAATGAAGGTCCAAGTGTGCAACAACCTACACAAATTCCAAACAAAAATGCACAAAAATTCTATGATTTACTAAAAGATGCAGAGCAACCGCTTTATGAAGGGTGGACAAAGTATAACAAGTTGTCAGTTGTCTTGCATTTGTATCATGTGAAGTGCCTCAAGGGATTGACCAATGATACTTTCACAATGATTCTCTAAGCCGTGAAAGATATGCTTCCTTTAGATGCTAAGTTGCCTATAGACTGTTACGAAGCCAAGAAAATTATCAAAGGTTTGGGTTTCTATTATGAGAAGATCCATGCGTATGCTAAGGATTGTATGTTATTTTTGAAAGAACATGCAAATGACGACTTCTGTAAATGTGGTGCTTCCAGGTGGATAACAGATGATCCAAATGAGAAAGACTTGGTGCAGAATCCAGGTAATTTGTCCAAAAAGGCAAAAAAGAAGGCTGTGAAGGTTTTGCAGTGGTTTCCTTTAAAGCCAACAATGCAAAGGTTGTTTATGTGTAAAAAAAAAAAACAGTTCCTTTTATGAAGTGGCACGTTGAAGGTCGTACAAAAGATAGGAAAATGAGACATCATGTTGATATCCAGCCTGGAAAGCACAAATGAAATTGAAATATGGAATAACACTTGAAATTGATTGATTGATTGATTGATTGATTTGTTGACATTACTCCTCCATCCTTAAATATCATCTAAGATTCTTCCTTACTTGTGGCTTGAATTCTTCCGACTTGAGTTGAACTGAACCGAAGTAATCCTTGCTCTGCATCTCAGCAGTAAATCCTGACGTCTTGTGGATGAATTCCTTGATTACAGACTCTCAAGTATGTATATGCCCTAAACAGACTCAGCCTAGGCCTTTGCAATGCAGACTGAAAAAGCCCCCACTAATTGACCATCTTAGTGACTCAGGACTATAGCAGCCCTGAACAGACTCATTCCACTGCCCTTAACTTTTTTCCTTGAAAACCACAACTGACCTGAAATAGTTACATTTACCTGACCACCCCAAACCCACAATGAATCCAGAATTCTGAACTAGAACTTCAATCTTCTAATTCCTTGTAGATTACACTTAAAATCTTCCACAAAAGTAGAATTTGATGTTGTTCCTTAATTAACTTGGACACAAATCTTTTCTTAACAGATCTTCCCAATCCTCTGATGTTGCATGAGATAGTCTTCATGATAGCACTGAAATATCCCCCATCTTTTGCTAATGTTTCAGCAGGTTGAGTTGTTTTTCTGTAGCAACGTGTACTCTTTTGCTTCATTTTAATCATTTTCTCCATTATCATTTCATTTGTGAAGTTAAATTCAATCCTCAACTTGATAACACTTGTCTCTTTTATCCTTGCATCTATGAAGTTAAATGTAATCTTGGGCTTTTCTTGAATGGGTTGTAGCTTGATAACTTGGAATAACACTGGTCTCTCTTATTCGAATAACTAAAATCTAGAATAACACTTAGAATAACCTCTGATTTAAGAGCTGGAAACACCAATTAAAGTGCAGCAGGTACTTTTTCTACAATGAAAACTAGTTGTATACGCTGGAAAAATGATCCTAGTAGTAGGAAAATGAATTATTGAGTGTTGAACTATATCCTAGTTGCTGAAACTGTGTCATTAGAAGGTTTTTCTGTTGATATCATAGCTAGATCAAGTTATTTTTTAATAGATGAATCAGATATGACAAACCGTTGGAAAAGAAGGTATTGTGTTTAATCGGTTCATAGGAACCGTTGCAAAGAAGCCACATTTATGCCTACTTAATTATATTAATTGGTGAAAGGTGTCATATCACTATAAGCTAGATTGCTGGAACATCAGTGAGGTATTAACTTGCAAGCTCTAATTTGTTTCTATCTTTTCAGTCGAATGATTCTTAAAATGTTTTTATGTTATCTTGTTGTAGTCCGAGTTTGAATTTTCTGAAGATAGGGACACAATCAAGCACAATACTTTGAAGTCGCTTGGGGAAAAATTGAGACATTGGAGATGTAGCTTAAAACCAATCAAAGATAGCTGCACAAATAGTTACTACAACACTTGCAACGGTTAATCGTGATCATTATGCTGAACTTGTTGATTTTTGGTTTTGGGAGGAAGGAATAGTATGAAAAATATAGACTGTAACTCTATAATGTTTAGTTTTTATTATTGTCTATTTGACTAGAATTCACGAGTCTAATGTTTCAATATAGACACTTAGTGATAACAACAAGATATGTAGGGGGGAAAATAAAGTGTCACATACGGCTGGATTTAAAACATATTCCCAACATGCTTATGAGTACCTATACATAACTTATCTGATTTTTAATTTTTTCTTGCTTATTTAAATTATAACTTTCCTTATGAAATGGTTGTAATATAGGGGAGAAAACAGGAGTTAGAGTTGATAGAGTGAAGATGTATAATGATAAGCCCTCAATAGTGTAAATAATGGAGCTTATCTCGCTCGCTTTGATCACACACACGTGCTTTTTGTGGCTTTATACAATTGATTTTGTGTGAAGTTGTATTTTTGTTAGTTTCAAGTGAAACGTGAGAATAAAACATGACTTGGCGCCATGGATAGTCCAAGGGGTGCCCAAACACCCAAGGCCATGTGGCACACTGCCATTGAGTCCTGTGAGTCAAAGAACAAAGTATTGGATGAGACTTGGGAAGCCAAAAGGCCGAGAGAAGATTAAGTGAAAGAAGGCCGAAGAATGCCCAGTAGCTACCGGTAGCAATACACATACTGCTTCCAGTATCCAGCGATCAGAAAGCAAGATTTAAGGTAGCTATCGGTAGCAATACACATACTGCTACTGGTAGCTATTGTATTTTTCTGTAATTTTTGTGCCCGATCAGGAAATATCCAGGGGCATTTTTGTAATAGTTTGGCATGACTTTGGGGTCTACAAATGCCCCCAAACCTTAGTTTTTAGGGCTATCTTTCACTTTTACTTTCTCTCTCTACTTCCCTCCTCATTCCTCCCCCATTTTCTCTACATTCTCTCTTAATTTTAGTTAGTTTCCTTACATTTCCAAGTGTTTCTCCTTCATTAACATTGTAAGTAATTCAATTTCTTTTAAGGATCTAGCGTTTATTCAAGTTATTTCACATTTTTATTATGTCTCTCTATTTCCCCTTGCTTATTTTCATGTTTCCTTGTGGTATGATAGAGTAGTTGCATAAGGCTTGGTCATGGGGTGATTAACATCTCATGACTTAGGTTAATCTCACTTTTCTCACATTTAATCTTAAAGTTTGATTTGATTTTGGATTAAACACAGTTTTATAGATCAAAACTTGGGGTTGTTAACCTCTTTGATTATGCGTAGACAAGTGTTTCTCCTTGGCACATATAATGCTTGGAGCTATGTCATTCCAAGTGTTTGTAAAAATGCCCAAAAGAGTTTATTCCATTGTTAAACTCATTTTCTAGAATTTGTGGATTTGTGAATGGATAGAAGACCCAAACTTTGATCTAAACTTAGTTTTGTTAACTTCTTTGATAGGGTAAAGACAAATCACTTGGCACACGCAATGCTTGGAACCATGACACTTTAGGTGCTCGATAAAATGCACAAATGAGGTTCTTTCCATTTACAAATCCCATAAATGATTTTTATTGTTAAATCTTCCGGTTGAGACATCTGGCCTTGTAACTCAATCGAGTTATTATTGAGAAAAGTGGATTCACCTAGGTTATGGGTGTTGAAAACCTCTAGATCTTGCCTCCCTTTAATCATCATTAAAATTTTATTTTCTAGTCATTTAGAGGTAGAAAGTATTCCACAATCAAAACCAAAAGGTTGGCCTTCCCGGTGGAAATCAACCCTGGTACTTCTGGGCATTATGCTGCAACCAACCTAGCCCTACGCTTGGGTCGACGGTATCTACATTAAAGTTGGGTTGCAAGCATATAAGCAGATCCACGAGAAGGGTGGCATATCTATTAATGACATTGCATCTGAAAATATCATATGCTAGCATATTTTTTGTATCTTTGATAAAAAGCATATGTTTGGCATTCGAACTTCGCTTCAAATGTGGAGACTGATACATTTCTATCCATATGTCCTTGTTTTCCATGAATTGCAGAAAAAATGAGGAATTGAGGAAGTCACGACAACGTAGCTCGAAAGAGAAACCTAAGGGTAAACTATTTTGGTCCAAGGACGACATATTATTCACAAGTGATTAACAAGGAAGAACATTATGGTCGTCTTAGTGGTATGGGATTTGGGTACACTCCTACAAATAGTGACTCAACTTCCAATAGTGGTACAAGGTTCAAAATGACTTCAGACGAATAGATCATGCAAGACAAGGAAACTATACGTGATTTGGAAGAGAAGTTGGAAGCTAATAACCAACAGATGAATACTATGGCTAGTGAAATGAAGTTTTTAAGAACACAAGTTGACTTCTTGCTTAGGCAGTACTCTAGTTTACAGCTTACGACTATAGTTTATTTACACTGGCAATGTGTATAATCATACTTTGTATATGCTTATTTGGAATTGTATTGTTTCTTATTACATGTCAATTGTTCTTTGACAAGTTCAAGATGGTGTGAGTGGTACTCGTGATCAAGCTTCTCCTCAAACACACCAAGGATCATCTTTCGCAAGTAATGAAATGAAACCACATGGTATGGGTGTTCACTTTTCATTTGATTGATATTTAAAGTTTAGTCTATAGAAGTGAATGTGACTTGTGAAGTTGGAGTGGCAGCTGCTATTGTGAGCTTCAAGTTATTTCCTTTTCTTTCCATTAATGCTTGGGCCTTGTTGGTTCATCTAGTAGTTGTTTATCTAGATAATGAGTTTTTCACGTATCAGAAATCTGGGCATATCTTGTTTGTGTCTTCTTTATTGAGTCCTTGAGTCTTATGCCTTATTGCAATTTATCTTTTTGTTCTCTGGTGTCTCCATTTGGCTATGGGATTTCTTAGCAATGTGGGTCCTTGAGCTGCTATATTTTCATCATCAATCACTCTTATGTTGATTCCACTACTGCCATTTCATTTTTGTATACTACTGTTTCACATCAGTATTATTGTTGCTATATGGGATGCCCATAAATCTGGTACATTTTGGGGATTCAACTAACGCAACACCTTCATCAAGCATGCTGCATACACCTTTTTGTTGCTACCACTTCTTCATCAAACATGCTACACACTCCTATTTACTGCTACCACTGCTGCATATTCCTCTTTGTTGTAATTTTTATTGCAGGTAATAGGACAATACAGAGGGTTCACCGCCAATTGCTAGTGAATGTTACTCGATTCGTGCTAGGTATGTGTTCTCTACATGAAACCACTACTCTCTAGCTCTTTTCTAGACAGTTTTACTGGTCAAATTTTCCTTATTGATTTTAGGGTCCTGGGGACTGTTTAGTTGCTAATAAATACAAATTTAGGGGGACTTACAACCCCTATATCAAGGTTCATATAACATAGCTTTCTAGTATAAGGACTTACGAGCTTTCTTCCTAAAGGGAAGGCATCTAGTACTGATGATACTAATATAGATAGAGAACATATTGCAAGGTAGGGGTCCTAGGGGATACCCCTTATTCATCTCTGAAGATTCCATTTGGGATCACTGTCATGGTTTGGATGTTCAACTTGTCATCCATTGACTGTGAAAGCTTTTTGGCTGCTCAAAGGAGATCTCAAATGATGTCTTTTGTCCTTTTGGTTCTGCTAGCCTATTCATTGAGATGTGTTTGTTTGCACACTTCCTGGGTGAGGCTCAACTCTTGGATTTCTTTAGATGCTATTCTGGACACTTAACTGCTATTATTGCGTTGGTGTACTGCTAATTCTTCTATTGTTGTCCTATTAGGATTAATTGTTTTGGTTTTTGCTCTGTTGGGCATTAGGATTCAATATCCCATCTTTTTGTATTTTCTTTTGTAGAGGCCATCCATCCTCCCTTCGGGGCTTGTATGGCATACGATTATCGTGAGCGTTGGGTGCCTAACCTTGTTGGGATACTTTTCTCCCATTGTGATGCCTGCGCCCTTGTTCCATCTGATGTCTTGTACTTCTACATTTGATTAATAAAATTCTCTTTGTTGTTTAAAAAAAAAAAAGAATGAGGTCTGATTTTACCCTGTTTAGATCAGCCGCGCGTGCTACCAATTGTGCCTTATATTATTTAATTATTTTTCATTGGTTTTTTTTTTATTGCAGGTAATAGGACAATATGTAAGAATCTAGTGGCGGATATCTATTTTAGTGGCGGATATCTATTTTGATGGAGGACTTTAGTAAAGAAGAACTTATAATAGTTTTTGTCATTTTTGTCTGGACAAATCTTAGACAAGGTATACCTTGTGGAAGATTTTTGTTATGATAAGTATTGAAGGGAGACTAAGTTTATGTACTATTTACTTTTGACAAGTTCATGTGATGGTTTTTTGAATTGTGATATCAAGATTTATTTTGGAATGAAATTGCAATTCCCAGACCTTAGCATTATGGACATTTAATAACAGTTTCTTAGGTATAACATGAAAATAAATATGAAAATAAATGGAATATATACGGCTACTATTTGGAAGAAAAAAAAGGTCTCTAGCAACAATTTTAAGTATTGCTATGACTGCTATTAGAAAAAAAAAAGAAAAAAAGAGAGAGGTCTATAGCAACGGTTTTAAGTGTTGATATAGCTGCTATTTAAAAAAAAAAAAAAAGAGGCTCTAAAGTAACGGTTGCAAGTGTTACTGAAGTCCAACAATAGTATGTGTCAGAACTGGGGTGTGGCAACCACCACTTGCTAAAAGTGATGTTCACAAAGAGAAATTTTTAGGTTTTTAGATTAGACATTTGTCTTGACGAGAGCAATTTAAAATAAAAAAATTATGATTAAAAACTCGAACAATTTCACTAAAGACGAAAATTTCAAGACATTCAAATTTCGAACCTTATTTTACGTTTTAACTTTTTCCAAGTTTGATCTTTATTATTATGGATTCGGATTGCTCTCTATAGAAACACGAACTTATTCCGAACTACTTTTTTTTTTTTTAAAAATTTTACTGGAAAAAAAAAAAAAAACCAAAAAAAAACCGTGGCACTAAATAACTATCTTAAAGGAGTATTTAAATGGGAGCGCTAAGCGGGGTGGGTGTTGTACAGCCCCGTGCTCCGCAGTGTGTTGTACAGCTTATGGCGAGGCCGCGCCGGCATCGTTCCAACAATCAGAGGCGTCCACCGCGTAGAGCTCGTCGAATACTACAACTTTACCAAAAATCAACTTGATCAAATATTGTTAAGTGCCTCATTGGAACACAAATAACTTGAAAAAAATGGTTTCACTGGTTTTCATCCAGTGCTTCAAGTTATATGGGTTCCAATCGGGTTGATTTTTGGTATGCTTGTAGTACTCGACGAGCTCTACGCAGTGGACATCTCTGATTGTCGGAATGATGCAAGCACGACACCGAAAGGAGCCGCACAACACACTGCGCAACACCTCCCCCGGTTCTAAGAAATTGTGCCACAACCCCGGGCCATCCCACATTTTGGGGCCCAAGCCAAATTCCAAAGTTTGGAGTCCTTATATATATATACTTTGACGAGCCCAAAATAAATAGTAAATCAATTTTAAGAAGAAAATATATATACTGTATATAATAGGATAGTATATATAGGGAGCACTTCTAGCCCGGGATCCGGGACTCCAAGTTTGCAATATTTGTTTGCAAAATCCGAGCCGTCCAATGTGTTTAAAACGTGTTTTTAAGGGCCCCACGAGAAATCTTCAAAAAAAAATACCGGGAAGGATTTTTTTAATGATTTCTCGCCGGGGGGGGGGGGGGGGGGGGGCTTAAAAACACATTTTAAACACATTGGACGGTTCGGATTATGCAAAAACAATTTCTAAGACCTTCAAAACATCAAAAAAAACCCAGTCAGGGACCCTGACTGGAAAATCTACCAGTATATATATTAGGATAAGTATATTAACTTTTGAGAGTAGTGAATCATTACAAGAACGTAAAAATGTCACTCAAATATCGCTTTTTTGTTTTGCATTTTTAGCGGTAAAGTAGTAATTATGGTACATAATCGATCTTTCGCCGAGGGAAAAAAAAGTTCAATCTTTCCGGTTCATAGTGGACTTATTATTATTATTATTATTATTATTATTATATCTGGAATAACACCTTCTATATAACTTGTGACCCCTACAGTCGATCTGGTATTAAAAATGGAAAAATGCTGTCCATTCCATTTGAATCATTTGATTCCAACTCTCACACATTTATTAGTTGGTTGGAAGGTGGAAGGGTTAGCATTAAAAGGGATGAAGGTTGGAATTACTTTCTGATGAATCCTTTCCTTTTTGTCATTTTCAGAAGCAGTTTCACGTCGTTTTTCCACATGGGGGGTCCTTAAAATACTCCTTGCAGTTTCGATTTGGTTCAAGATCTCAAATTTGGCTTTTCCCACGACATTTGCACGTGATATGATGATTTCCCAGATAACATTTCCACTCATGTTCTCTTGCACCTTCAAAGAAACAAAATATACACTAAAATTTCAACAACTACTTGTGTTTTTCAAGAGCTTTTTCTTCCAATGAATTTTGATGCGAATATACATATAAAATACGGTTTGATTAACGAAATTGATAGAGAAATCACCACACACACAATAATGAAATACGAAAACAGTAAAGCAATTAACACAAGAATTTACGTGGTTCCCCAAAACCGGTTACCTCCACGGGAGCGAGAACGAGTCTGTTTATTATGATCAAAATCGGCTAGGATTTTTACAATAGAGAGTATTTATAACCCTACTCTATTCCAACCCTAAATATTCCGTACCGTACCGCTGGACCCGTGATGAGCCAGATGCCGAGCGAAACAGAGCATAGTGGAGTGGAGCTTGGCATCTGGCCTTTTATCAGAACTTCTCAATACATCTCCATATGAGCCATAAGTTCCAACAGAAATTATACGGTACCCCTACAAACGAAAGATATCTTGAGCTTGGTCACTTATCTAATAAAGATCAGGCACAGTCAAACATCAAAATTGGGTACTATGGGAAATGCTATTCCCTCTGTTCCAAATTACTTGTCTCTTGTACTATTTTGAGGTGTTTTAAATTATTAGTCATATTTGAAAATTCAAAACAAAATTTATTCAATCATTCAAACAACCTATTTACTAGCAACCATTATTTCATTCAAAAGTTAAAATATAAGAGAATTGTTAGAAATTAATGAATCTGTTTAATGTAAATGCATTTATTGGATGCAGTTATTGCATGTCTGTTTAAAAAGTTGGAATTCCCAAAAGAGCCGACTATGATTGTAGCTCTAGAGAGGCCACAATATGAGAGATAGCCAAAGGATCAAACCCTAGAAACCCCCAAAACCTCAATTTATAAGAAAGTACAAATAATAGGTCAAAACCCTATTCAAAACGCGTAGCCGCACAAATTCGCGCATCTCTTGTCCGGACAAGGAAAAATAAGGTCCGGACAAGCGAGGCAGAATCTTCCCAAAACATCAGAACATCACTCTGATACCAGTTTGTTGTAAAACGAACGTTATGAATGCGACTAAGTTAGGAGAAAGCAAACAAAACAAGCAATCACATGACACAAAAGATTTACGTGGTTCCCCCAAGATTGAGATACGTCCACGGGCGGGGAGAGAGAGAGTTCACTATCAATGGTGAAGAAGAGATAGAAAGAGCCGGCTATGATCCGTAGCTATAGAGAGGCCACAATATGAGAGATAGCCCAAAGGATCAAACCCTAGAAACCCCCCCAAAACCTCTATTTATAAGAAAGTACAAATAATAGGTCAAAACCCTATTCAAAACGCGCAGCCGCACAAATTCGCACATCTCTTGTCCGAACAACAAAAAACAAGGTCCAGACAAGCGGGAAGAATCTTCCCAAAACATCCCAGACCCGCTGGTCCGGACAAGACTTCCTTTGTCTGGACAAGCGAGACAAAAAACGAATTTTCGCACCAAATTTCGCACTTTCTTCAAACGGCTTAAATTCAAGGCACAATTCTAACAAGATTCATACCTAGAATAGCATCTCTGAAGAGACTTAGTGCTAGTTGAAGATAAAAGATAGCAAATACCCAGACAATCGGATGGACTCCAACCAAGTATGCAGGCACGAATGAACTCCCAAAACTACAGATTTTCAATGCCACCACGAGTTGTCATGCCAGCGATATCATGTAGGGTAAGAACACTGTTGGCATAGATATCATTGTAAAGCAAACACACTTGAAAATACCCAATCTGTGTACGAAAATTCGTCCAAAGACGAAACTAACAACGCTCACAAAGCGAGAGACATAACCTTCTCAGATCACATGACAAGTCGTTGATCTGGATAGACAAAAAAAAAAAAAAAACGAACGTAGAAAAGAAATAGTACCATGCCCTACCCTCCCACCACCATGCGAGGGTAATAATTGTGGTAGCTAGGGTTTCCGGATAGCAGGAGAGGGAGAGAGGGAGAGAATGTTTAAGATTAAAAGTTCCAAACAAGACAAATTTTCCATTCTTATCCTTTTTACATTATCTTTTTTCCGCTTAGACCAAAAACTCATTTGCAACCACATCCATTTGTATATGAAGGATCATTTAGTTTGGAGTCACTCACACCCAAATCTGATAATTTTTAGCAGAACTGAAATTGGCTAATTAGGGTTTGCCTATCCAACTCTTCTCAATTTAGTACCTAATTCAAATAACCAAAGTTATCTTAAATGCTAGTACTTCTTAGCATTTCTCCTGAATTCTTGTATCTCTCTTTTTCTTTTCCCCTCTTCTGCTTAAACAAAAATCTCAATTGCAATTACCTCAATTTGTATCCGAAGGCTCATGTCACTCACATAGATCCGGAGCATCCGAGTTGAACCGTGCAGCGCATATCACAACCGTCTATCTTAGAAATTAATGGTCCGGATTCGCTAAAGAATTTTAACCAGTATGAAAGTGTCTACGAATTCGGACCATTGAAAATACTCTTGGACGGTTGGGATTGGTGCACTGTACGGTGCAACGCAAATGATGCGCTGCAGGATTCCCAAAAAAAAAAAAAAAAAAAAAAACTAGTAAAAGTTTCAATTTCTTATTATAATAGTTTCAAATTGCCACAATCTTGAAAGACAGAAAGAGGAAGAAGTTGGTAATTTAGGTAATACTCCCTCCGTCCCTTTTTAAATGTGTTACTTCGTAAATTCAACTTATTAAAAAAATATCATTATTACACCTTTTACATCATTTTTTTCTCCATTTTACACTTTTTACACCAACTTTTACCTCTACTTTCCAAAATTATCCTTCACTTTTACCCATTAACTCTTTACCCACTAACTTCTCAAAAGGGCAAAATGATAATTGTAAAATTTTTTACCCATTTACTTTTCAAACCACACACTTATTTATGAACAGTTCAAAATGGAAATGTCAACATTTAAAAAATGACGGGGGAGCAGGGAGCGCACCCCGTTTTCGTGTGAAATGGGTTTGCATTATGGTCCACAGACATTTGGTTCTTCCTCCCACGCGGATTGAAATTTTGAAGTTGGCTCTCCATCACTCTTGAAAGTTGGTTCAAAGTAGAGGGGTCAGTCAATCTCTCTCTCTCTCTCTGTGTATCATTCGATCGAAAACCCCACCACTGCTTGCTGGGGTCCTCAATTCCATATCTCCTTTTCAGGATATTGCAGTCAAGATCTGGTACCCCTATCCTCCCAACTCTCAGTCAAACATTTTACAGTATTTCGCTCTTACACGGCATTGCACAGACCACACTATTCTTCTATACTCCCTCCCTATATTGTTTCCCATGTCTTGGGGAAATATATTCTATACAGAGAATACATATTTTGCAATCGGAAACGTCTTTTTTTCCATAAGCACATGTAGAAAACGGACGTATCCAATCTAACCTTAGAGGTGGATTAAAACCCAATATGAGTTACTTTTCAAGGATTAGGTAACTGCTAAGGCACAAATGACATGGTAACTGATGATTAACCGACAATAATACAACAACAATAACACTACCAGAACCACCACATTATTTTGCATAAGGTAAAAAACATTCACTGAGAGCCCGCTGGAGAAAAAAAGCCTCTCTCCCTGTCCCGGGTCGTAATCCGGTGCTAATACGACAGGAGGGAGGAGGGGATGCTGTTGTGCATTTACCGCACAGCAGTTGTTGTGCATGTTGAAACTATGTAGTTTTGTGGCCAACCCAAGTGGTTTGCCAAATGGGATCTTGTGGGACCCACTTTCGGATCTCACACAAACAATCCGAATCATTAAATAATTTTAAAATAATTATTCAAGTGGTTTTTAAAAAAATCAGGCCAATTGCCCATTGGATATTTGTACGTAATTGATCTAACTCGTTTAATTTTCATTCAAAATTCAGGGCCCAGTAGTTTGAAAGAATCTTCAAGAAAATTTATACAATTTTGCACTCAGTAACCTATTGATCTAAACCATAGGTGTTGTAAGGATCATTAAAAAGAGTATTCAGTAAAAAATTTATCTTGATCGGATATCGATAGGTATAAAAAAAAACTCATATTTTTAATTTTTTAATACCTATCGATGCCCGAACAGGATAATTTTTTTGCTGGATGCTCTCCTCAATAAGCCCTACAATACCTGTGGTTCAGATAAATGGATTACCAAGTGCACAATTGTATAACTTTTCTTGAAGATTCTTTCAAACTATAGGGTCCTGAATTCTGAATGAAAATCAAACGAATTAAATCAATTACGTACCAACATTCAATGGGCCTGATTTTTTTAAAAACTACTGGAATAATTATTTTAAAATTATTTAACGGTTCGGATAGTTTGTGTGAGACCCGAAAGTGGGTCCCACAAGATCCCATTTGGCAAACCACTTGGGTTGGCCACAAAACTACGTAGTTTCAACATGCACAGCAGCATCCCCCGGTCGAGCACTGGATTGGTTGGTTTTTGGCCAGGGATTGCTAGTTCCAGTTCAAGCCACCTCTAATATTCGTCAAGATCTTTTGGATTTTCGTTGTGTGTTCTCATTTCAGTTTGTCAACGTAATAAAAGTCCCTACATCGAATGTTAAGCCTGCTTATGATGTGGCTAGAGCAGCGTTAATACCTTTGGATTTGCTTTTATATTAATTGCATGATCTTATTCGTCAAAAATAAAATAAAATAATTATTCTGACAAGTTTAAAAAAAACCATCAACGCAGCACAGAGAACAGAAATAAGTAAAAATGTATAATAAAACTGAACAAATGAGAAGCCCAGAAAATGTCCAAAAAACAATGGCTTTATCAAAACAACATTAAAGAGTGAATTCTTTTTACTTGATTTTTAAATCATCTTTCCTTCTCTCTCTACTTGAGAGCCTCTCTCTCTAGAGAGTTTCTTAGGGTTTTTCCCTAACCTTTCCCGTCACCAGCCGCCGCCCCTCTCCTTCCCTTCCGCTGCCTGATCTTGCCCCGACCGCCCTTGTTCAACTCGTTTTCCTCCTCTGGTTCTGTTTGGGGGGGTGAGGCGCCGCCTCTTGGCCCACCTCCCCCCGATTCCTCCTCAAAGTCGCACCGCCCTTTCCTCACCGTATGCATCTCCTCAGCCAAGGTAACCCCTCCTCTCCACCCTCCACCGATTCATCTTCACACCACGCCTCCGCCCGGTCCTCACCTGCTGCTGCCACAACCTCCTCCACCATCTACTGCTTCTCCGCCCCTCCCCTTGGACAGATCTGATGCTCCGGTGATGACAGTGCGGCCCGCGCACCCTCCGGCTAATAAAAGCTCCTGTGCTTCGTAGGCGGCGACTATGGAGTTTGGTTTTCCACCCCGGAGTGGCATCTCGGTCTAAACTCGGAGCTTTGCGGTGTACCGGTTCAACTCAGTGAGTTGACTCGGGTGGACTCCAGTGCTTCGTTTTTTAGCCCTCTTTCTTTTTTGTTTAGTTTCTTTTAGTTCTGTTCTGGTTCTGTTTTCCAGGAAGCCGATTTCATTTGGGCGTATATGTATTGGTTTGAATCGTTTGATTCTATTGAGCTTGGGTAAGACCCTAAGCAATGATCCTCTTATGGATCTGCGTCTGCTTTGCAGTATGAGTCTGAGAGCCCCACGCTCGTCGTGGCTTTGTGGTGCGCTCGTGTCCGAGTCTTAGTAGTTTTGGTTCTCTCCATTTTGTATTGAAATCGTGTAAGTGCCGTTTGGCTTGGCTTTCGGGCCTTTATTAATGACATGTCTTCCAGTTCAAAAAAAAAAAAAAAAAAAAAATCAAAACAACATTAGTAGCATCCATGTACAACAGCGCAAAACAACAGGAGAGACCTTTGCATAAGCAGAAAATAAAACTTCCCCCTTGCTCTTTCAATGACAAAATTTCCCAAACAGAAACAGCTCCCCTGGTCAGAGTAGCGACCACAGGAACTTGGAACCCGTTCACCGCCAATATCAATAACGAAAACGGTCCAACTAGCAAACCCATTGGACAAAGGAATGACGAATTGAACAATTTGACTCATTGCAATATACACATTCATCTGCACACCATATGCACCCTCCCTATATTAAGGAGTCAAGATAACAGTTGTAATGCCTCCTGTTGAACTCTACCAAGCTACCGTACGTCCTATCGGCAACCCCGACGAAAAGAGCTTCAGAGTCTGGACTGAATGAAATCCCGGCAATCTCACCAAAAAGATCAATCTCCTGTCCCTTGGTGTAATCACATTTTGTATCAAAGATGTGAACAAAGTCTGCCGGCTCAGCCATAGCCATGAACCGGCCGTCTGAGGTGAACCGTATGGCTCTTATTGCACCCATTCTTCCCTTGAGTACAGATACAGACTCGGACAGGTTTCTGATGTCCCACAACCTGCAAGTAGTGTCCTGGTTTCCCGTTGCCAGAATTCTGCCGTCAGGGTGCCAAGCTGAAGCAAATGAATAATCCAAGTGCCCCTTGAGGTTCCCAACGACCTGCCAAAGAGTTTTCTCCAAAAGCTACATAAAAAATACTACAACTACAGAAGTTGTGGCGATGCCATCTTTGTAATCAATGTTTTAAAAACCGGACCCGTGAGCAAACCGGAAGGAGGACCGGGTGGACAGGTCACCGGTTGTCGAACCGGAATACAACCGTGTTGTCATAATTATGTAAAGTTATAAATTAATAGTGTAAAACTAACTAAAAATTAAAATGAAAAAGAATATTAATATAAACAAAATTTTGGAATCGGCTGTGTTTCTCATTTTTTCGGATTGAAGTATAAGAAAGTGGGCAAATAAAATGCAATCTGTATCTTTGGTTTGAAACTTTGAATCCACATCGGTTAATAAACCACTTGGGAGCAGCACGTGCTCAAAGTCATAACAAGGCAGTAAATTGAAAGGTGAGTGGGACTACCGCGTGTGCTGTCTCAAGCAACATAGCCGGCCCAGTTTGGTCAGCCAGACTGGGTCGACGATTTTGTCAAATTTTGACAGCTACTTAGCACATATGCTGAAAGCTGTGAAGTTCAAATTTTGTCCAGCCCAGTTTGGTCAGCCAGACTGGGTCGACGATTCAACCGTCAAATTCAAGCGGTTTTCATTATTGAGACCGGTTCTTGCAAATAAATGGTTATCTTATAAGTCCGGACCAGACCATGGCCTGGTTGATTGTTCAACCAGCCAGTCCGGTCCAGTCCGGTTTTTAAAACATTGTTTGTAATAAAAGCATCTTACTTGGTTCTTCATTTCAAAATGACGCGCACACATAGGCTGTGTATATATACCTATATATTATATTTTAATCACATATTAACTTGTGTCTGTCAACTATCGAGTAATCTCAACTAAAAAACCTTGAAGAAACTAAATAGCACTAGCAAATAGAGAAACAACTAACCTTCCCAGACTGGGCATCTGCAACTAAGCACTCCGCACTGTCCCCCAGAACCGCAAGTAATTTACCATCATGACTAACTGAGGTGTTCTGCAAATGAAATTAGAAAAATACAAATTAAGCAGCGTAAGAAACAGATTAGAAAGCTGAGAAGTATATCTGTCAAGGGCTACTCACATTTACAGACCAGGGGAAGCAGAACCGATTAAGGCACATGAAGTTTCCAGCGTCAAAAACCCTGACCTGGGCATCGTTATTTGCAGTGATGATCCTCACTGAACCACTGCAAAGAATGGTTGCATAAGACCACCAAAATGATAACTCTTCTTCTAATTGCATCCAGTTAATAACTGAACTTACGTGGGGCTGTGGCATATGTCAACTGCATTAGTTATAGCATTTTCATCTGCCGTTACTTTTGTGCTGAAGGCAACCCCAGACTGGCTTAAATGCTGCCCATGAAAAAGAACGAGTAAGAAATTTCAGGATTGCATGAACAATCATCAGAAACAGAAAAAGTAAAACAAAACACCAAAGAATAGCTAGTTCTCATTTATCCATTGCTACGTGCATACCTTGCATATCAGCTCCCCCTGAAAACCACCTGCCGCTAGTAGATTCTCCTTAACGGCCATGGTGCTGATTTGGATCCTGGAGAGGGTCTGAGCCATGGATCCAGAGTATTTCTGCAAAGCATCCCACATTTTAATAATTCCAATGCTTCAAACTAATAAAATAGGCTAGAGCCCATGGAGTTGTTACTTACTAGTGCGGGTACAATAGGTTTGGCAACATTTAGCACTTCTTTGCCCCTCTTTTGAAGTGAGGACCAATGCATCACTGAGTAATTTTGCATAAGGTACACATCGTGTTTCGAGGTTGCCCAAAGAAGATTCCTCAACTGCAGATAGAAAAAGCCAATTTGATGGAAGTATCAGCAACTATTTCCGAAATCACCACCATATTCATTACAACATTGCATCCCATAACAATCCAAACAATCTTCTAGCAAATAAACAAACTGGCAAGGTCCGAAAGTATGGTAAAAAAGATTGCTCAATCCCAGACAAGACATATCTACAGAAAATACAAAACTGATAAGACCTTTTAACCCACAAACACATGATTCCTCAAAGGGTAATTTTCTATAACACCTACATTGTATTAGTGAAAACTTCCATAGCTGCATTCGTGATTCCACACACACAAAAAAAAAAAAAAAACTCTAGCGAACAGGAATTGTAACATTCATCAGAAACAAATCCCTCAGTTTGAATCTGCTAAGGACATAGTGAACAGCAAAGCCTACTATAACAAAGCTTTACAACAAAGTCCCAGTTGTCGTGTTCTAAAGTTGCTAATTGAGTCACCATTGTATAATTACTTCACAATAGACGCATTTACAAATCAAGAGCCAAAAGCAATTATCTGCTGGACAAATTGCTGACTCCATGTGCCTTAAATTTGCCATAACTGACATGCCACTGAGAAATAATCGTTGACTGTGCAGGTCGTAATTTGGTTTAATTATAAAACTCATCCATGTGAAATGCAGCAGATTAGCTATCAAATTTTCCACACAAAAAGAGAGGTGGCAAGTAAAAATCGAAACAAGCTAGAGGAAAGTGCCACACTGAGAGCTAGAAAATCATGGGAACCCAGCATCAAACAAGGGAAGTTCCGACAAACTAATTAATTAGGCCAAGCACCCAGAAGAAATGAAAATTCAGTAATTCATCTGTGTCCTGATAAATCCTGATATCCGGCAATGCTAGAAAAGAGAAGAGAAGTGGGAAAACTACTGCCCAAATTCAGCAGAAGATGTAGTAAGGCACAGAACCAATTCTTTAAATAATTCAAGGACACAAAACTAACATGGTTTTTATGTTGTGATCTGAAGTTAAAAAATGTGGTGATAGTGTCTTTTTCTTTTTCTTTACTGGACTTGTCAATCAAGATGATCAAAGTTAGATAGTAGGGAGCCTGTCAAACCTTTGCCTTGCGAAACTTCAAATATATGATACACACCAAAAAAAAAAACAAGAATAAAAGGAAAAGGCAAGCAAATATCGAGGAAAGAAAAACAAAAAGATGAGAGCGACCGCGAACAGCAATCAACCCCAGGAGTCCAGCATTGTAAAGCAATGAAACATAATCCCAGAAACAGGTAAAGAAGACATGCCACACCAAGGACACATAACGACCCCCTTCCATTTGGTGTAAATGTTAGCATCATCTCACTTGAATCGTATCTTATGTCAACACGGGTATGATAATCACTTACAAGCGAAAGCTATAAAGAAAATGTAACCGACACTATTTAAATGTGGAATCCCCTCAAAACAAAAATCAGACAAACAAGAGACTCGAGCACTTATCAGTGCTGCCGCGCACTCATTTAATTATTAAGATGATAACAACACAACAGGATAATAGAGAAGTCATAATTAGCCCCTGATGTCAAAAACCTATAGATACTAAGAGCAGGTATTTCTACAGAGGCCTCTTTAATGCTCAGATATTGCCCTATCATACCATATGAAAATCAAATCCTTATCGCGCCAGCTGCTCAAATTTAACCGCCATCCTGCTACACTGAAATAAATATGAGATAGCAGTCCCACAAGTCACAAGATTATGATAAAAAGTAAAATCAGAAGTCCAGAATAGGAACATAACAAAATTGAAGTTGCAAACGCAGAGAGACAAAGCAACCGTTGTGTATCACCAAAGTTACAAATTTGCAGACTTGCTGGTCAATGAAAAGACACCCCCCGGCATAAGGTACAAATTTTGGTTATCAAGGGATGCGTGACAAAGAAGCAGCAGTTACTGTACAATCTATTTCTGATGCATTTGATCCATGGAATATCTACTAAGACCTCAACATGTTTAGGATTGCGATTATGGAACTGTTCCATGGTCCCACAATCCTAGAAAATTCTCTCTGTTGTAACAACCGGTTCCATTCAACTGTCTGAGGAAGACAGCGCTACCATGATGATCATGCAGATAGGGTTTTTAGAAGCTTCTAGATCGCTCCATAACTGTCCAACTCTCTAAGATACCGAAGACCACTATGTGAAGCATAAACCACAATATGCGGGCATACACATTCAAAGGGTCTTGACTAAGTTGCTTGCAAATAATCAGGACATGTAAAACCTCTTTTGCAAAATTAACTGCCATGAAAAGTGACAATTACATTAACACATCACTTTTGCATCGGCAAGACAGAATGAGTGATCAAACAGGAAATTGTTGCCGAGGTTCCGCTGATTTCTGTTTGTGATTAAGGCATATAGTTCAAACTTCATCGTGTGCCACAAAAGATGTACCAGTAACCAAAGAAAAAGTCACTGAAATACTATGAAACTGTAATGCAGCACGACAAGCACTTCTCCTGCTCATGTTACGGAACACAATACTATGAAACTGTAATGCAGCACAACAAACACTTCTCGTGCTCATGGTACGGAACACCTATATCCCATAGTCATCTAACAGTATATGCGAAGAAATCATCAAATACCACAAGTACAGAGGCATATGTAATGGACTGATTTGGGGGAGATTGTCATGCACACAGACGGTAATGTTAAAAACTCTTCATGTTTCATAGTATGTAAAACAATAGCACAAGCAAGAAAATATTTAACACCGGAAAATACAACAACGCCCCTACCGGAAATAAAGCCGGGTTATATCCTCACCACAATGCTTCCTCATTCCATAAGTTGGCATAGAAAATATGCAGCTGTACATATAGGAAACCGAGGACATTCATAACTGTACCTTCCATATACAGGTCTTGTAACATTATTAAAATGGATGCGAACTTGTCATGTGTTAACAATCTGCACAAAAAGGATTCAGTAAATACAAAACCCGGCTCAATGCTAATTGAACCGGGC
Organism: Vaccinium vitis-idaea; assembly: GCA_963854785.1. Lineage (NCBI taxonomy): Eukaryota > Viridiplantae > Streptophyta > Magnoliopsida > Ericales > Ericaceae > Vaccinium > Vaccinium vitis-idaea. The sequence goes on along the minus strand of OY978226.1, from coordinate 22,467,787 downwards.
ACAAGCAAAAACAATCAGGAAAAAAAAAAAAAATTCTTATCCGTGCTGGCATATAGAAGGACTAGTGCTAACACAGTTTTTGTTGCTTCCATGAACATCAAGTAAAATTCACCATTCTTAAGTCTTTCTCACACAGGAAGCAACAAAATTATGCTGGCAACAGCCCAACTCAACAGCAATATCTATGCTAGCCTGCAAAGAATCACTGCTGATGTGAGAAAAGCAACAATAGCAAAGCTATATTAAGCTGAAGTAAGGCAAATACACCAGCTTAAATGTTAAAAAATGTTTTGATCTGGACCAATGCTCAAAATTGGGGGGGGGGGGGGGGGGGGGCAGTCAAATCATTCTTATGATTCTTATGAATGAATCCCAACTAACGCATTGCACAACAACTTACAAACTAATACCTACACAATACTTGTGATATGATGCATCTATTATTCTAGATTAAGGTTTTTTCCTTAACCTGTGAAGCTATTGCGCCAATAACATGCATGTAGCAATTTCCACAACGATAGCAGAAATAATAAAGGGCTATGTTTGACACAACTAAAAAAAAAAAAAAAAAACTCAAAGTGCTAATATCAGCATAAAAAAATGCATCAGTTAATAATTTATGTGAGCGGCTGCACTGATATCTAAGACTAACAACTACAGAGGGATCAGTAGTGGTGTTAGTTGTTAGTTCAGTGGCCCAACCAATTACATGTGAATCCCAATCGATGTTCTTTGAAAGAGTTGAAAAGAAGGTGGACAAAACGAGATAGAACATTAAGACCATAGACGTTTAAATTTAGTTGCAGAGAGCTCTCTTGTTCAAGAATAGTAACAAATTGTTAAGTAATTGCTCAAAAAGCTTATCTTAAAAATGAGAAAAAAGTTGTAATAGAAACTACGTTAAGAGGTGCCTATATAACAGATGAAGGATTCCAAATAAAAACTGAAGCTTTCAAATAGTGGATAGAGTCTGCACCTGAAAATGAACAATTGTTGATTTGACAAGCCTTGTATTGAACTGGAAGTCGTAGAAGTTGTGGCCCTTCTCCACCTGCTTGCACTCCTGCCACAGTAATCACAGCAAAAATGCTCAATAGCTGAAAAAAAAATAACTCTACAGGATTTGAAAGAATAAGCAGGGGAGTGAGTTCCTAGCTTATTAGAACTATCAGTGCACTAATTTATTAGAAAGTTTTCATCTTCAGCCCAATGTTCATGGATCACTCCTTTCAGAACCATGCCTGAAACACATCAGGTTCTCGTGAATCAACAAGATGAAGCCACCAAACTACTATTGGTAGATTTCAGTCTCTTCCACTTTCTGTTTCTTTCATTGCCCATGGTGTAAGCATACGTGCGTATATCTGATAGCACAACAAGTGCAAATTTCATGGATGAGGAAGAACTTGGGTTCCCAGCAGAGCTTACAAGATTGTTTAATTTATCTATTGCAAAGGGCAATGACTAACCCTCTAACGAAATCTATATATAAACCAAACAAAGCAAGCTAAAGGAGAGAACGTTATACAAAGAAATATGAAATTAAAGCCAACAATTCTTGGAAAGGTCCATCAATATCTTAAGTTTTCGTCTCAACCAGTGGTGGAACAAGAGCAGGGCACTGGTACATGTCACTCCCGGCTAATATTTATTTTTTTCAAAAAAATTTAATATAAATCATATATTCAAATAGTCTAGCATGATTTTTTTAATTTCAAATCATACATAATCTTATTTCTTTTTCCGGTGCTTCGGAGAGTATATTTCATCTTATTATATAAGAAGATAAGGGAATCTAGTGCGATTTTTTCTTTGGGGCCTCAATAGGAGAAGACACCATTCTTCCTTTCCCACTTTCCTGCGTGCTCTCTCTCTGTACCATGTTTCTTCTCTCCCTAAAAAGCAAATACAAATCCATCTTGTTTTCCAGATTCCAAAAAAAGTAAAGTTCCATTCAGTTCGTTAGACAAATAATTCTATGTTGATGGACGATAAACCGTAGAACATATGTGCTACTTCCTTTCGGTGTTGGATGTCTAACCTTAGTATATTCTATTTTTTGGCATCAAAATAAGAATTTTTGTGGTTGATTTCTTCTAATTTTGCAAACCTCAGAATTCAGATTCTTGCTCCGCCCCAGGTCTCAAACACCATTTTATAATACCCCAAAACCAAAAAGATTGAAGGTCATCTAACATGCTGAGAAGCAAACAGCAATTTATTAAACCCATTGGAAGCAACCCTTTTCTCTAACATTATGCTAAGACATCTGACACAAACCCAAATTTTGAGGCAAGAAGTACCTTTTGGAGCTCCTCTCGAGAACGTGAGAGGTTCTCATAATTCTTGTACTGATTTAATCTTGTCTCACGGTATTTGTCTCTGGTGAAATTGAGCCTCTCCCAAGGAATCCCCTGAATATCTTTACCATTTCTGACTTCCAAAGCTGATGTATCAGTCTTTGACTTGGTCTGTAAAAACCCAAAACTCAATTAGGAACCACAATATTATGCTACTACTAACACCTTACTTTAAAATTTTAGTCAAAAGAATTGAAGATTCGAGACCTATAGATTAATTAATAACATGCTATACCAGGTCGAAGTCATCCTCGAAATCCGAGTCGAGAGACTCATCAAGACCATTCCTCTGTGATTGGGTGTCCTCATCGAAAGAGTTATCATCGAAGTCTGTCATGTCGTAATTGTCTTCAACGTTGCATTCGAGTTCGTGGTTGTGAGATTGTGCCATTGCACTGCATCCATAAGACAGTAATTTAATCAACTATAAACCCAATTCCCTTCATTAAACATCCTAGAACAGGTCACACACACACACCCCTTGAAGAAAAATATATAAGTTGATGTGATTGGTGATATAATTATAATTAAAAAGGTATGAAATTATGGCAAATCATTTCCAATTAGGGCAAATCATTTCAACTAAAACAATAAACAAGGTATGAAGTTATGAAAGTTATATTTTCGGAAAAGATTCCGAAACACTATTCCGCAAAAATGATTTTGCACAGTGCAATCACCAGAAAAGAAAACACATGCAAATAATAGAATTAAAATGTGTCGAAAGGTAACCTAGAAGAGTTATCATGGTTTTGTGCATTGGAGGGTAAATACTCATATTAGTTGGAAGCATCAACACGAATTGAATTAAATAGAACAAAATCGATGATGCAATATCGTTATATCAACCGTTAATAAAGAATTTAAACACTCGGATACACTGCGTGAGCGAAATAAACAACAATCCAATGATACTTGTAACAAACAAAGGACTTGAAAAAAAAAAAACACAAAAAGGGAACCAAAATATACCTAAATTCCCGTAGAAAGCGACGCGAATGGCTTAATTTAGAGTCGATCCTAATGAATCAAAGCGAAAAAATGGCAACAGCGATGTCGGGAAACAAACGGAAAGAGAGTTGGAGAGAGAGAGAGAGAGAGAGAGAGAGAGCAGAAGAAGAAAGACAGAGGAGAGAGGAAGAAGAAGAAGAATCTGGATTCTGGGGCGCTGTTTTCGCCAAAATATAGTCGAGCAGGTCGGTCACAGACACCCAAGTGTCATCTTATAACGGATGGTCATGGTGTGAGCGAACGGCGAAGGTTGGTGTGGGACCCACAATAAGAAATCCACGGGCTGTGACAGTGGGGTGGTGTTATGACGTGGGCTCCATTAACGGGAGCTTTGAGCCGTTAACAATCATGCCGGTACGAGTTTCCAACTTTTTGTTTATGGCTCCAGGTCAATTACGATTTGATAATCACTTTAATATTTGTCTTTTTTTACCAAAATTTAGGCTGCCAAAATTATTCCCCCTATGATTTTCTCACATCTTTTTTTAATAAATGCGCTCCCTTTTTTTATTTTTATAAATGCATTCCCCTTTTATATTTTAGCTACAAAATTACTCATAAAAATTTATTACAATACAAAAAAGGGAGCGCATTTATTAAAAATAGATGTGAAAAATTATTTTTATTTGTTGGGCTAAGTGTTTTTGTTATGTGATTGTTTGAAGATAAATAGGACTTCTATAAAATTTTATTTTGACGATTAATTTATTTATGCCGAAGCCTTCGTGTGTAGATTATTTATGTGAGTAAAAGTAACACAAAAAAAAGATAACAATCGGGTACATAAAGAGATCTAATCTGATTATAGTTTTCTTTCTATGCATGCCACGGGTAATTTAATCGGTTTTATACTTGAATTGGTATCGAATTATGTGTACAAAAATTTAACTATGTACTAGATGCTGCCCGTGCATAGCCTGGATTTTTTTGCTAGTTACTATATTTATATTCAAAGATACAAGATACAGTACTTGTTTTTTTTTTTTTTGGGCATAGAGGAATTGGAATAAAGTACCCCTAAGGGCATCCTCATCGGGGGAGGCAAATCCCCCTGATGGCTATGTTGTTGAGGGGGAAGGCAAAAAACCCTCCAAAATCATATTCCACAAGTCTTTTGTAAATTTGCAAAACTTGTAGCTTAGCTACAGTAACCCGGTAAATCATGTGAGGCACTGTTCACGGGTTAAGAATATTTTAATCAATTCTCTCTCTTGGAACTTCTCTCTCTCCTGACACTTTTTGTTACTTTTGTTTTTAATTAGGGGGTGTTCCACTAACAAAAACTATTTTTTCCAAACACCGAGACATGTCATTCTTTTACAATAGATAACATAAAAAACCGTGAAAAACCATTTTTTTTCAAAAAAACTGGTTTAATGGAAGTGGGTTTTTTGGGGGGAAATAGGGGTAGAAAAGGAGAATAGTTTAATATAGTGAAGTTAGAATAAAAAGTCTGATTTTGTGAGTTTTTAAAAAATTGGCTTTCAATTTTTGTTGAGTCTGACGAGATACTCTTAAGCAATTGAAGCCCAGCTACGGTTGGCCCACAAGGGGAATCGTACCAATTCTAGAGAATTCGCCTGGTCCCAACACGTGTCTTTACGCAACGGACACGTCTCTCTTTGGCCCGTCCTCGCGTTTGCCATCGCAAACTGCCATTTCCTGCCGCTTGACATATTGACGGCGTTAATGGTGGGCACGTCCCACGTTAGATTTAATTATGATTACACATTGACCAAAACCATATACTCCTCCACTAATAACCAATTAAACATACTTTAGCGGTGTATATGGTACCATTAATTCAAATCCCACCACCATCTCTTTTTTTTTTTTTCTGTATTTTTGGACAGCTATTGTGGGGCCCATGACCACAATACCCCATTCCCTCGCGAACCCACACGGTGTGTTTCGCCGATTCTACTTACGGCTCGGTTGGATCCGGATAAATTTTGAGGGTAAATTTTGAGGGTAATTGAATAATAATTGAGAAAACCGGTTTTTGGAAACCAAACCAAACAAGGCCATAGCGTCTAGAAATCTCCCCCATATGTCTAGACTGGACAAGGGAGGAAAAAATCCCCACAAAAGCGTCTTCTACGGACTAGGAAAAATATCTCCATTGAAAAGAACTGGTAATGAACAAATAGGCCCCGTTTGATACGAGGTTTCGTTTCAAAGGGATTGGTAATGAGGTGGGATTGAGATTGGGATTGGTAATGAGGGGAGATTGATAATGAGATGGGATTAATAATTTCATGTTTGTTTTGCACCGGAATAAGAAATAGGATTGTTATGTAACATGTTTGTTTTACATGGGGTAGGATTGGATTATAAGTCTGAATTTCCATTTTTGCCCTTGTGCAAAATTAATGATATTTCTATGTTTTTTTTCCTCAGCACATAATCATATTTCTCTCTCTCTGATTCCTTCCTCAGATCCCAACCCACATCTCCTTCCTCAGATCCAAACCCACGTTCCAAATGAAATTCCAAGAAAAAAAAATCCGACGTAAAAAAGAACTCCAAACAGACTCCTCTCCCTCTCTCTTCCTTTACTTTTCCCTTCCTCCAATTCCAGACAACTCTCTGTCCTCTAGCACTCACCACCATCATCCATCCCCTCGCCAGAATTTTCTCTGGGGTTTTCCGAGCAGTCCAACAGATGAACCGATCTGGAGAAGATGATAAATGGTGGAGGCTTCAATTGGTTTATGCCGACTATGGAGGGTAACTGGGTTTCGCCTACTGTGGAGGCTTCAATTGGGTTTTGCTGACTGTGGAGGGCAACTGGGTCTTATCACCTTCAATCCCTTGGGATGGGATTGGTAATAACGCCCCCCCATGGGTTGGCTAATCCGGTTCTTTTGTGGGATTGGGAATCCCATGGGACTCCTAATCCTCCCCATGAAAATCAAACCAAACACAAGCTTACTAGTCCTACTGGCTTGCTATTCCAATCCCAAGTGTGTGGCGGGTTATCAAACACGCCCATAGGGTATTCTAATAAGTAGCTTAAATTTTATAAAGAATTACTCTAAGGTCCATTATAGCTTTTTGTAACATGTCTAGTCCACCTCTTAGTTCCATAACTCCTCTAATCCACATTTTTTCAATTTCTAAGGTGTAAGGTCCACTCTCCATTTTTAACAGACAAATATACCCTCACATTAAATTTAATACATAACATACTCTTGCGGGAAGTTTACCGGTGCCGGACAGTTCGACGGAAAGTCACCGGCCCCGGAAAAGTTGCCGGAAAATTGGGCTTCGCCGGAAAAGTCGCTGGCGCAGATAACCATATCTGAAATCTCAAGAGGTGGTTATCTGGACACACAATATGTGGTTATCTTGATTCGCAAGAGGTGGTTATCTATACTTATAAGATGTGGTTATCTGGGCATATTTTTGTTTAAAAAACTTACTTGGGATCAAGTCCTCAACCACCCAAGCACTACAAGGTAACAGCACAAACCCTCTGCTTTTAACATAAAAAATTTACTGGAAATTTTACTAAAAATTGAATAAAACAAAAAAACCACTTTTTTCTTTTTGACAAAGCACAATCCAAACTAGATGCATTTACTTTAGTATTGTTGTGCCAGCTTCCATCATTACTGCAACACACAATTTGTTACCAAACACATCCCTATGCAAGTGCAAGACGAGGCTTTAACTCCTAGAAAGACTCCTACAAATCTCTCTCTCTATGTGTGTGTGTGTAATGGACGCAGGTCTTCAATCAGTTCACTACAAGAGGATCGGAGCATGGCTTACAACAACAATAATCCTGCAGCGTCCATAAATCATTTTAGATATGAGGCCTTTGTTCCGGAAAACATGGCTATCAACTCCGACAGCTAGCAAGCTCGAATCACGTCGATCTGATGGCTATATGCCTTCAAAATCCTCTCTCTCTCTCTCTCTCTCTCTCTCTCTCTCTCTCTCTCTCTCTCTCTCTCTCTCTCTCTCTCTCTCTGTGTGTGTGTGCAGGAACAAAATCATTTCAGATCTGAGAGCCACCACCGCCGATCACCATTTTTTCCGGCAAGTTCTGTCCCCTCTCCTTCTCACGCATGTAGTTGGCGCTGGGAAATCATCGGCGATCGTTGGAGGCAGTCGTCAGAGATGGCGCTGGAAGATCGTGACGTTGATCGCCGAAGGAAGTCGCTATAAGTGATGGCCGGTTATGATAGTAAGGAGCGGGGTTACTTTTGGAAGTTCAGTGTGTTTTTTAAGCGGAATGGACTGGAAGCCTTTCAAAATTATATAGTGGACCTCGGGCCTTAGGAAATATATATAGTGGACCTCTCACCAACTCTCCCTAATTTTTAACAACTTGCTTTAGTAACGGCGGGGGAATTTGACAATTAGTTTGAAAATTAATCAATGAAATTTACCCCTTTTTTTATATATTGTTGAGTTGAGGCATAAGTTTTGATAATCCGAGGTTTTGCAAAACCCGACGAGGGCAAGGAAGTCGCGAGGGTTACACGAAACTCTCTTACATAATTACATGAAGATGCTTTTGGATGGTGTAGGGGAGGTCAGCGCGAGACCCCCACGTTGACCAAAGTCAACGTTGACCCACCGTTGAGATCATGACAAGTGTCACCCAGGTGACGCGATTTCCGCGCAACACATGGCACTCTCCGCGGAGGAATCTGTGTGCGGGGGGGGGGGGGGGGGGGGGGGGTGGTGAGGCCACTGACGCATGCACAAGTCTCCGCGCGGAGGGGCCACTGACGCAGGCACAAGTCTCTGCGCGGAGGGGCCACTGGCGCGGGACCCTCTTGCGCAAGGCGTCTCCACGGCGCACACCCCAAGCCCGGTAAGGGCGGTGCCTGGACAACCATGGGCCATCTGGACAGGAGAAAAACCCATGGCCCAAACGATTAGCGCGGCCCAGAACACAGGCGAGAACGCAAAAAAGCTAGTCTGAATTATCCCAGGTAATTATACCTGCTACGGTCTGAAGGCAGGACCCCGGGGGCCCCCTGAGGCTTGGCTGCGGTATAGGCGCGACCGAACAGGTCACGACCTTGCCCTAACGGGAATAAGAGAGATCTAGTGGCTTGGTGGCTATAAAGAACGAGAGGATCGCTGCGTGGGGAAATGGCTCGTCACCGCGCGGGTCAGCTACGCGGTGATGACGTCACCCGTACGATCAGGTTATACGGAAAGGACACATGTCATCATATTATAGGGTGACAGCTTGGCACCTGATCATTGGTCCAAGGTGCCTATAAATATGGGACATTCCCTTTTCAATGCCCAGAGGTTGGTGAAATCTTGGCAGAGGCATATGTCATTCTAGAGAGAGAAAAGGGTAATCACTTAATAAGAGGAGAACATTCTCTCTGGTGAGATTCTTGCCCCATCTCCTAGGTCATCAAGGGTATCACAGATTAGAAAAAGAGCAATCCACTGCCTTAGTTCTTTCTGTGCACACCTACTCTGTTCTTCACCCTTCCTCTAGACCACCCTATTCTCTTTCATACTGTGTTTTTACTGTTGACTATTCATACCTCTCCAGCTCATTATATTTGGCTAAAGCAAGAACCATCACTTACATATGGTAATCTGAAAAAGAAGAATTCAATTACGGATCATTAACTACAGCTTTCTATAGCGTTTGAAAAAGAGCAGGAAAAAAAATATAATGACAACACTTACACCAAGTGACAGCTCCAAGAATTCTCGAAAGGGTGTTCAAAATTTCTACTTACGCTAGAAACCATCACTAAACATGAGCCAAAAAAAATAAAAAATTCTTAATATCAACAATGCCACGCCAAAAACAATAAAGTATATAGGATATTACAATTGCCCTCGACAAATTTTCATATTTTGAAATCGTTGCACAATAGCCTTATTATCAACGGTATCAAATACATCTCTCTCAATATAAGTAACCAAACAATCATTGATCCACTGATCTCCTATTCGATTTTGCTATTAATGCCTCTCACATGAACTTGCAACTTATCCTTCCTATTCCAAAATTTAAAACCTTCTACGCCAAAAGCATCGCCTCCTACAGGGCCGGATGCATGATTTATCATTAGGGGGGTCAAGAATCTACAATATTTAGTTCATTGGTTTCATTTTAATGGTTCCCTATGAAGTTACATGCAAATTTTAAGCACATTTGGGGCAAGTGAATTATGTGTGGGGCAAGGAATACAACGTAAAGACAACAAAATATACTCATGTGGGGCAAAATTACAAAAATAACTAAAAAAAATGTGCATATCCCAAGGAGGATTTCCAGCCCAGGGGGGTCAGCTACCCCCTGCCCTTGCATGGGGCCGCCCCTGGCCTCCTGTATGCTTATTGAAATCAAGACAAAAAAGATAACAACATAGACAAAAGCTGCATCCTTTACTATTGCAACCAATTTGTGTGCTCTTTGAACAAAAAAGGATTAAACCGACACATTGATCCATTTATATCTTTTTGAGATCGGAATTGTAGTGAATTGGTTGATATGGACCCTTTTGGAGATATGCACTTTGTATTTCATCTCTATCATTAGGATGATATGAAAAGATTTTTTTGTCATAGCTCAAAATCCGATAGAAGATTGTCCAAGTCAATACAGCTTCAATTAGGTTAGGTCTTCAAGTCATCACAGGGCTTATTTTTTGGGTTTGGTGTTCAATATTTTTGGGTTGAGTGTTCAAACATTTTGAGTTTGGTGTTCAAATTTTATTGGGTTGGGTGTTCAAAATGACAAAAATTTAAAAATAATTTTTTTTAAAATGACATACATGAATTTTTACATGTATTCTTAGAGCCGCCCGGGCTTACATCTAACGATGATGGAGATTATACATATTCTTCCCACTATTTCATGTCCAAAGATAAACACATAAATGGAAGAATTCGCAAGAAAATGACATGCAACTAAAGTTCTATTCAGTACTGTCTTGCTATGTGGATTTCCTTTTCCTAATTTCTTTACGAAATTTATCAACTAAAGATGACAAATTAGTTCCATTAACATCATACAGTGGGATAAATAGATTGGCCTTGACATATGTCCAAAAGAAAGCTCCCCATATGCAAAGATGGAGCCAAGGGTGGCTGGTAGGGGTTCTAGCTCTTACTATAATTTGAAAAAATCCTACTATTATATTGATATATATATTATCAAATTATATTAGCCCCGCCCCTCCTTTACATATATAGCCCATCCCCCCTACGCAATAATCCTAGCTCCGTCCCTGCCCATATGTCTAGATTGGACACACAAAAAAAAAAAAAAAAAGTTCCCCACAAAAGTGTCCTTATATGGACAAGGAAAAATATCTCTGTTGAAAAGAACTGGTAATGAACAAATAGGGATATTCTAATACCTTGCTTAATTTTTAAAATTATCTTTAGACACTTTCATTAAACTTGCTTTTATATAGATACATTCATAAGCCAATCACTGTAAGCAACCTGTTTGGATTGGATTAGGCTTAGGCTCTCGTCATATTATATATGAAGATAATTAAACAGTAGACAGTCAAAGTAATAAGAAACTTTGAATATGCAAAAAAAACTTGAAGAATGAAAGATACTATGGTTTTATGTAAATCAGGGTGACAAGAACCCCTGCACTTTTGAGATTAGGTTAAATAATAATGGTTCAACATTGGTGCCGTGCTCCGATGATTCCGCCAAATGAGACAAAGCAGAATTATCTGAGTGTTAAATAAAATGGTTAGATCACTTACCTTCCCAATAAACATCACTTCTTTTACACTGTTTGGGAAATTTCTTCCTCCACTACTTATTGTGTTATTATCCCTATCATAATGTAAAGTATGATAGGGACACGAGACTAAATACTCCACAACATTTATCTTGTCATCCGGAAGAAAATTTCGTACGTAATGATAACATTAAAACGGATTTGCAATTCAATTTTTCCGCAATTAGATGGCATGTGGATATTATTGGATCGTCTGGTCATTCAAATCGAATCCGGTCCATTGAGTGAGCTACAGACAACAAATTAATGTTAGTTTAGCATTTGTATTCAGGTTCTCTTTTACTTTTGTTTGTTTGTTTGTTTTCACTTTCTCTGGAGATTGTGCGAGATGCAATTGCAGGAGTACTATCAGGGCCGGCTCTGGGGTAAGCCCAGCAAGCCTCCGGGTTTGGGTAACCCACCCGGGCCGGGGTAACCCAAAAAAAAAAAAAAACTCGAAGTTATATATAAATTTTATGAAGTTCACATGCATTACACATGCTTGCCAGCGTGGTCACATGCTTTGGAAAAGTTGCTGAGTGTTGGAGTTTGATTCCCTTCTTCGTCTATAAATTTTGCCTTTCCACTTATACAGACCTTTTTTGCCTCATTTTTTCTTTCCCCTGTTATTTATGAATCATTTTGTTCCCTCTCAATCCACAATTTTACAAAAATCACATAACTCCATTACTTTGCTAAAAATTTTGTGTTTAACAAACACAATAATAATAATGTAGAAGTGATATCTTACGAAAACCACATAACTCCATTACTTTGAATCGGATCGTGCTCATCATAAACCACTATAACTGGGGCCAAATTTTGATTGACTTTTATGTGATATTTTTTTTCCTGACTTGTATGTCCTTTTATTTTTTAGCTTAACACTTCATCCGTCCCAATTTAAGTGTTCCCTTGGGAAAACATATATTTTCTTGGACGTAAAAAATATATTTCCATACATTTTTTAAAAAATTGTTTTGTACCAAATTAGTGTGTATAGAATATTAAAAAAAAAATTATAAAGAGAAACATACCAGGGGTTTGAAAATACACAGATTCCTGTAGAGGACACTTAAAATGGGATAGAGGGAGTTGTAAGTGGGCAACCAAGATTAGAGTCGGGCTTGGGCAGCCCAAATGTCAGGGCCGGCCCTGAGTACTATTGGGTAGCAAGCATTTTAATGGGTCATATTCTGAAACCCCACCCACATCGATTATATTCTTGGTTGTCATTTAGCGACTGAGGATTTCAAATTGACACGGTTCATCCGTTACATGATCTATCTAGTTTCCCATAGATTTTCTCAGATGAAGTACCTAATCCCATTAAAAAAAACAGTAGAGATACATGTTATATTGATGGACATGTACAACAAATAAATAGCTTACACGGTTAATATACTATGTGAAGAAGAGAAACCTACACATTATATATGTTGGAATTTGGGGCGGGTCCGGGACCAAATCGAGTCGCCCATGTGAGCATGACCTGGTGACCCATTTATTAGAGTCCTATCTTATATATCTTGGAGATAAGATACAAAAAGTTGAAGTAATCATATTCTCTAGGGTTATAAGACTTCTAAAGCATTTATGATGCTCACTCTAATGAGAGTTGTTACGCCCCTTCCCCCCCTTTTCGGCCCAGACTTCCTTTTTTTTTTTTTTCTTTTAACTTTATTTATTTATTTACTTATTTAATTTGATTTACTCAAATTACATTTGCAAGTAAATTATTTTTTGACATTGACATTTAGATTTGACTTTATATTTAGAAACTTTATATTATTTTAATTAGTTAATTAATTTGTCTTAACAATGAATAAAAAAAAACTTCTAAAAGTGAATAATATTACAATCATGTTTAAAAGTAAATAAATATTACAATCACGTTTAAAAGTGAATAAATATTACAATCAACGTTGACAATGTTCAGCCCTAATCAATATTGCCTCCAAATTGTGGTCCCGGCACGACGCCCAGTACGTGGAACTACAAATGAAGACGTGTGTCATAACTTAAAGCTCATCCTTTAGCTTCATCCGACGCATGCTCCCACCACCATATTGGGATGGGTGGTACAGGGTGATGATGGTGCAAAAAAAGTTGCACGAAGTGATTGCTAATACAGACAATAGCTATTTATTTGAGCTGTTGGACTAGAACTGGAGGGCATCTTAGGGGCAAGTGAGTATAACAACCTCCAACATTCGCGTCAAATGTGTGTAGCACAACATTGTACCGTGATGCGATGACTACCCCCAAACTCCAATTATATTTTTAGGAGTGATTTTTACCCAATTTTTACCCATATAGGAGTGATTTTTACCCAATTTTTAAAAAAGCGACTGATTTTCTGTCCTACTTTATACTAGTATATAACTGTACCAAAATCCGAACTTGGCAGGGACCTATGCCCGAGCTGGCGAGCAGTATTATATATACACACATTTCATGCATTTTTACAAACACAAATCCGCCCTCCGTCAGGTACGGTTATGGTCTAGGTGAGCAAAACCACATTGCGTTCCGGTTCGAAGTGTATTTGTTTCATATTTTCGATTCAGCACGATTTTGTCAAAAATCCGGGCCAAACCGGCCCGTTGTCATTCCTAACTAGGATAAACCAAGGGCGTTTTGTCACTAAACTTTAACTAATGCATTTTATACAAGTCCACAAACCCAGAAATAGAGAACACAAGGATATAAAAATAGAGAGAACAAGATCATAAGTATTTTCTAAGCCCAAGGAGAGGGTAATTGTGCCCATAAAAAAACAACACCTGCTTTCATTTAAAAACCAGAAATTGATGTAAAAGTGACAAGAACAAAGACAACGAGAACAATTCCAAGTAGACTCCGCAGCAATAGAATCCAATTTTATTTGAAACTAAAATGGTGCGCTTTTGTTCTTTTTGAACAAAAAAAAAAAATGGACCGCTTCAAAACTGGACGTTAAAGCAATACAGTAAGTCCGTTGATAACAAACGGAGTACAAAACTAAATTGTACCTCGATATTGGCAAGCAGGGGCAAAATGTGAGCTCAACCTGACCAGATAACTGACAACTCAGGCTATACTTTTTTTTTTTATTATCAGAATTCAGAACCTGTGAGAAGACATAGTTCTCAGCTGCTGTTGGAAATCAAAACTCATGGGCAAGCAACTGGTATAGTCTGAAAGGCGAACTAAGCCGAGAAAAGGGAGTACAATGAAACAGATGGTTTGATTCCACAGTGTAAGGAGCAAGAGGCAGGATTATTTTGCAGGATCATCGTACAGCACCTCAGTAGAGCTAAATGAAGAGGGTTTGATTGTGAATGAAGAGGGCATCTTTACTCACTTGTTGGAGATGAGAAGCATCCGATTGCTGTGGTAATGAGTTTTAAACCATCAAATACAAAGCCAAATTTAGCTATGCAGTGAAAGTTATAGCTTTCCTTCGCGTCCTCTCCCCTAACTAGAAAAAGGCATACAAAAAATGATAAGCAATTACGGAAGGAGAAGACAAACATTACAGAAAAGCTAAAAAATTCTGCTACTTTTCCTCATTTTTCATTTTGCTTAACAAAATCCATTAACTAAACATAACAAATAAACGTTCACAAAAGCCTCCAACTCAAAACCATTTTGACAATGAGTTGAGAGGCCGCCCGGGCTCATACACTCGTTTTGGAGGTAATAAAAAATCAATGTTGGACAAGCTCTAGCACTTCCTCGCACGTGCGACCGTGGATTCGCACGTGGAGAGGTAAACATAATCCATAACATAGAGATCACAACGAACAATGAAACAAGGTGCGTTTAAGGCACAAATAAAGGGGCAATTATTCAAGAGTGTCATGTCAGGGTTTTAAATAAAGACCGTTACATATCGCACCAGCCATTGAGAAACGAGATTTTGGACCTACGGTACAGTTATTTACCTATGTATCGGCTGATACTATCTGATATCGACCAATACATGGCCGTATCACCAATACCGTTACATTTTTCGATACCACAATTTAAGACCTTGATATAGTCCAAAAGCCTAGCTCAAAACCATTTGATAATGAGTGAGAAGGACGCCCAGACTCATATTAAATTTAAAGGTTATAAAGAATCAATGTGGGAGAAGCTTTGACAACATTGATGCTAAAGCTAAAAGATAAGGCAACTCGCATGATAATGTGATGTCATAAGTATCAACTTCCCAAAGATAATACACGTGCTGACTTTGCGAAAACCATGGAGGATAAAAACACAACCACCACTGAAAAATAAGCAATTAGCACATTAGATTCCTTGGCAAGAGCGCAATGGCGGATAATTACAATCCTGTCATTCCTTTTGAAAGTGGCAACAACAAAAGCAGGGTCATTCCTAGCATCCCATGACATGGCTGGAACAGTTATCTCACGAGTTCCATCTGAGTGAGTTCGATCACAGAATTTATGGCTATGAGCACTGAAAATCATCCTGTAGACAAAGGAAGTAATTACCCTTTGCGCGAAGAAAAAACTTAATAGTAATTAGTCCAGGCATGATAAGTAGCATCACCCCCTCCAAGCTAGGAAGCATGGATACCAATACAGGATACGCATACGAGACAATACGAAGACAGCAATACGAGAAAATCTAAAAATATAATAGGATATGGGTACAACAAAGGCTACGTTAGATTAAACAGTTTTTTTACAACAATTTTTAAGTATTTTTTCGGTAAACACAATTTTTAAGTATTTTTTCGGTAAACACAATTTTTAAGTATTGTACTACACATAATCACAAGAATCGTGAGAAACCTTGGTATTTTTCTTTGCAAAGCTATTGTATAGAAGTTTGCACGGATGACATAATAAGCATATTAATAGAACACTATTAAATAAATTATACTATTCATTCCACTATATCACTTCAAGAATTGAGTAGTGTTATAAATCTATACTTTTTTTTTTTAACTATACAACAGTTGTACTTTAATATTATGCAAGAAATGCCACAATCTTACTTTCGTAGAAGTTCAGATATGTGATTCAGAGTATTCAATAATTAAAAAATCAAGAACATTAATATTGATAGGGCAGATACTTTTGGGATACGTAGCCGCGAGTCAGAGGAGCATCGGTGACTCCCATATAGAAGTGTCTAGGCTTCAGCACCTCCAAGGCTCCATCAATTGTTGTGGACAAGTGGGACTCATCCAAAACTTGTTTGTGAAAAGAATATATCTTAAACGAGGATTCAAAGGGGATTAACATGCTTTTTTGCATAATGCCCAAAAACAGTTGCAGCTTGTAAAAACAGTAAAGTACAGCTATATGTCTGCCGTTGTTTGTATGTCTGTCAAATGTTTTTTTCTTGTTGATCATAGAAAAAGATTGGAAAAAAACACCAAAGAGATGTATATCTTGCAAGATTTTTAACCTTTAAAAACAAGAAGCTATATATCAAAAAGGAAATCCAAACAACATGGATGGGAAAACTGTGAAGCGAAATCCCCGATCGCCTGGGTACCAAAGTAATATGAAATATATAAGCGTGAGAGCACCCTCACTTCATGACCTAGCTTTTGGGGTTGAGTTCTACCCAAGACTGTGCAACAAAAACAGGAATCCTCGGTATCCACAAGCTATGGGACAACTAGAGCCTCCATAAAGAGAAGGGCAAACCAAAATTACCTTGGCCTAAGTGCCTGAAAAATGTATTCAGTTGCATTTGGAGGGAGAGTGTGCAATAAATCATACGGTCCAGCCCCAACAGATCCCCTGTTGAAATCCAATCTTGAATAAGAATCGGCATTTCTAGCAGAAGAAGATCATCTAATAAGATAGCTAATCGACATATGAACTCAGAATGAGCTACTACTGGTCCACAATGGAGCATGATTGCATAAAACATGTGAGAGCCTGTCAGCAATGCCAGTAATATGCAGATAAAAGCAAAGGACCTACAATCCCTCTCACCCAAACTTCTGAACCTGACTCAAGTACAAGGCCAAACACTTGTTTTTCCTCTCAATAGACAGGTGTAAGATGCTCATTTACGACCCCTAGCAAGATAATGATCAAAGGTCAACCTAATTTAAGATGGTTGGCATGAATGAAACTCAAATTAGGCACCAAACCACTCTAAAAATTGCCAGATGAATTGAGTTGAAGCTCAAATGAAATTATTTTCTTGCAGAAGTCATTTAAGAGAAATATTGGTAAAAAGGATGATATTAGTCCTCAACTTTTGTCTTTGCATGATGAGAAAAAGAAGCTTGCTCTTCAGCTTCCAGCCCTAAGTGCCTGTTTGTTAGACCGGATTTTAGCATTGGATTGGACTATAAATCCAGGGAACCACACATCCTACGTCCAGTTGAAACTTTTTGCTGTCAGTATTACCGCATCCCACAGAAAATAAGATTTATAATACCTCAGGTGATGAGATGCTATTACTTCGTCCAAGATGTTCCACTTCCTATCCGGACTTCCGGAACTCCGTGATCCGAGTATTTTTTTTGACGATTTGAACCGTCCAATGTGTTCAGAAGGTGTTTTCAAGGCTCCGCGAGGGAAATCTCAAAAAAAAAGTACCGGGAAGGGCTTGATCCAAGCAGTTTTTCGCAAAAACTGTAAATATACAGTTTTTGCGAAAAACTGCTTGGATCAAGCCCTTCCCAGTTTTTTTTTTTTGTGAAGATTTCCCGCGTGGACCCTGGAAAACACCTTTTGAACACATTGGACGGCTCGGATTTTCCAAAAAAAAATTGCAAAAAAAAAAAAAGAAAAGGGATTTTCCTTCAATCCGGGAGTCTGGATAGGAAAATTCCCGTATATATATATCAGTGCTAATCAATTAAAGCATCCAACTCAAAACCAATTGGCACGTGCGACCCCTGACTCACACGTGGTGAGGTCAACAAAGGATCCAGAACATACGGATCACAACGAAACAAAGTGCAACTATGGCACAAAGGGGAAAAGCCTCCGAAAACCTAGCTCTGATACCATGTTAAAGCATCCAACTCAAAACCAATTGGCAATGAGTGGAGAGACTGCCCAGGCTCATATGCTAGCTTTGGAGGTTATAATTGTGGGACAAACTCTAACATAATGATTTCTGCAAGAAATCAGTACTAATCTGCTCACAAACAGCGGCCCTGAAGGTATTAGGAAGAGGAGATAGATAGGGGAAGGCAACTTTGAATTTCATAATAACATTCATACCTACCACCTATGCCAATTAAATTGACATAAGTAAAGAAAATACCATGTATGGTGGATTGAGAGATGATCCAAATACCTATACTCTGGTACTGTTGAACTTGAGTATGAATGTTTTGAACTTCCACAATTAGCACTCGTACCCCAAAAGTTGCAGTTTTCTGAACATTGCAGTGGGAAGTGGAGTAGGAGCACAGGACCAGACCCAGATGACATGGCATTTTCTCGCCACCCAAGGTCACCGGAGGCCAATCTGAATCCACTAGACCCATCTAACACTTCTGTTTCCTGTTCTCCATCAATTCGCAAATCTATGCTTTCTCTCTCTATTACTTTTTCAACACTGAAACGTAAACTGTTGTGGCCACAGAGTAAGGCCACAGCATTAAGTGAGACGAAACTAATGTTACTAATTTCAAACGCGCCACAACCAGCTGAGTCCAATGCAGGCAAATTGCCAGCTATCCAATTAACAGATACAACATTCAGATCACTACAATCTCCGACATCCCTATCCCCAAGAACAACGTGAAACGGAAGGCCAAGAAAAGGACCCAACAACCTGTGAAACTGCTGGAGGACAGAAGACCACTTACTTCTTGTCAACTTTGAGCCCCTAGCAGAAACATCTCCTAATATGAGCAGCATATCAGGCTTCAAGATTTCAAATGATTTCTGGTTCAAGTATAAGTAACATGAATAGCTCAGATCACAAACATTGGCAAGGAGGAAAAAAGCAACAAACAAGAAAAGACACCAATGTATGTAAGAATAACACAGATCATGAACAATGACAAGGATGGAAAATGCCACGAAACAAGAAAAAGATTCTGAAGTACGGAAACATGTGAACTTCAAGTTTCCCATTGGCGCTTTGACGTTCGTAGATTACAAAAAAAAGTTTCAAAGATTGATTAAAGTTTACAGTGCACAGCTTCGTATCCATATCTTGGTTTAGGATCTAATCGCTTATCAGTTTTGATCATTTTTCAATTTCAAAAACATTCTATGCCGTAATAATCAAGTATCATCAAACCGACAATTTTTACATAGGGATTGGCCCTCTTTTTCTCTCTATTGAATCTATTGTAGTTCCTCGACCTGATTCTGTGATATACCAATTCTAAATACGCAAAATAAAAACTGTAGTTTAT
This sequence comes from Vaccinium vitis-idaea, assembly GCA_963854785.1. Classification (NCBI taxonomy): domain Eukaryota; kingdom Viridiplantae; phylum Streptophyta; class Magnoliopsida; order Ericales; family Ericaceae; genus Vaccinium; species Vaccinium vitis-idaea. The sequence continues at coordinate 22,448,322 of OY978226.1, read as the reverse complement.
GAATACCCACTCTCAATCGAGAATTTGTGGATATAATGAGATCCAGAATTCCAAAAAATAGGATGATTTGGGAAGATAGCAGGCACTAAGACGACACAAGAGCACCATAGGTGGAGAGGGAGACAACTGAGGACTCTTGAGAGAGAGAGAGAGAGAGAGAGAGAGAGAGAGAGAGAGAGAGAGAGAGAGAGAGAGAGAGAGGCCTTGGGTGCATACGGGAGGGTTGAGCTCTTCTTAAGGTTATGTGAATACTGTCTCCATGGACGTGAAGACATCCTCATACAAAGGAGAGGGCAATAGGCTAGCTCATCCTCCTCAGAGTAGTGTTGAGTAGGTCTGATGCACCTTACGAGGACTAAGGTGTGACATGTCTTGGTGAAAGGTATGTATGTCTCTTGGGTCTCTCGTTTCTAAGATTGGTCAGAGTAGAGCCACCTTGAATGGTGAGTGTTCTAATGATACCCTCAACTCTAGCCACAATCTGCAAGTGCCAGGTGATCCTGCACAGAGTCCTTGAGTGGTGGGGCATCCCAAATGGCTGAGGCACTGACCCCAGGGGATGGCCCTAGGCTCTATTCCCAACAAAAGCGGGCAATTTAACTCCTGGTGCAGACTTGGAGTTGAGAAAGCCTTGATGATGCAAGGGGATGAGGCCCTTTGAGGCACTCAAGGCAATGAGGGCCAACGGATACTAACAGATAAGGTGCCAAGGCCAAGGAGGCTCTTTCCTTATGATGCAAAGTCATCCTTCTAGGTGATCATGTGATGAGTCAAGCCATATCGGATACAATCACCTACAATGCATCCCTTCTCAATTAAACTTTCAGGTTGAAATACTACATGATGTGCGCCCTAGGTCTGAAGAAGATCAATGGATTGACAAGATCATCTGCTAGACAGTTCTGCTTTGAAGACCATCTTCTCTTTCTTTCCCTCATGGTTTTATCAATGAACTCCGAGTTGAAATACTAATCCACGTCCATACCTAAATGGTCTATTCAGTCCAAGGGGAATTATATTACTACAAATCTTACCCTAGGTCTGAAGAAGATCAATGGATTGACAAGATCATCTGGTAGACAGTTCTGCTTTAACAAAAGAGAATATGATCGAGATAATATAACAGTTGGGTAATGATTATCTACCTAATCAGTCCAAGGGGAATTATACTACTACAAATCTTACCCTTTTTGAAATTTGAACTAGCTGTCCTAGTTGGCTTAGAGACATTGAAATTGAAATCAAACTTTCCTTTCTCGCATAGCATTGCGAACACACTTCCTGATACAACAGAACACTTCACTTGAACTTAACATGTTTGTGCCATCAGGAATCAACTGAATAGTTGTTGCTTTACGAAGGCTAAAAAAAAATGAGATGGAAATGTCTAGGCAAGAAAAACTCCATCAGCAGACCCTTGCAATATATCTCTAAGACTCTAACTAAATTTGAAACATGCTAGCTAAGCTAGAGGTAAAGCGAAAAACTCCGATCAAACTCAACATGGTTTTATTGAGACAGACTGCAACTGTATCACCCAAGGATGTGTCACTATTGAAGCTTATTCATTTTAGCCACTTCAGCTAAATGAGCATACCTTGCTGGTGCTTAAATAATCCACTTGCAGTGAGTGAGTGGGAGTAAATCAGTGTTAAACCAGAACACCTTCCTAAACTTCAATACTAGGAATGGGGATGTGTCCAAAAATAGATTATTAGTACAGGAACGTATCAGAAACAATTACCTATTTTACCTGTACGACAAACTTAAAAGAATGTCCAAAATTACATAGAAATGCATGTAAAAAAACAAATGAGATAATGAAAAACTATGAAGTTGCTCTAGTAATGTGAAATGGTACAAATGCTCACTTTTCTAGCTAGTATAAGCTTCTTTCTCAACAAATCGCTAAAGTTATGACAATCCAAGTCTTTAACTTGGGTACAAGTGTAGGACACCAAATCACACCGAACCAATGTCATATTATTCGGTCACAGATACAGTGGGGATTTTGTTTTCAAGTTCATGTCATACTGAAATAGACAACGCAGTATCAGCTTTCGTTCCATGTTCAATACGTACTAGAAATATGGGGAGGGAATAACTCAATGAAGAACATTAATCTTTTCTTATGCTTCACCAGCAATACCAGATAGATTCCGACACCATTTTCCCATTATCACTTGATGCAATTGTTCACAATTGTTCTTAGCAATGAAATGGATGAAACTATCAACTGTAATTTGTACTGTCCGCGAAATGGGAACTTAAAATTAATGCATTTTTCTCGAAATAAAATCAAACTTTTTGCAGCTAGTTACTTAATATCACTGACTACTTTCAATTTTTGTCAAAATATGTTTGAGTTTTTCTTGGTAAAAATGTATTCATTAGGCTCACTTTGGGTGGACCGGACAATCTTTCTGGGACGAAAGGAGTACAACATTCATCAATTTACAAAGCCCCATCCTAAGAATTAGAAGAAAAAATTGGAAACAAGAGCATATACCTTGAAAAACCTGGACAAGTAATAGTCCCTGAAGAGGATGTTGGTGTACCGCGCTTCGGAGCCCAGCAAGAGCAGATTCGCAACCATCATCACCTTCAGATCGTCCGGTTGATCTTCTTCCACGTGGTGTTGTCCCAAGGAGGGGACCACCTCGCATGAGGGGATTGAAACCCTATCCTCGAAAATGACCAGAACGATGACGGCGATTAGCGGCAACAACCACAGAACTTGTCTCCAATGAACAACCATGGCGCGGCGAAATTTTTTTAGAGATAGAGAAGAGTCGGCCTGAATGTTCGGTGGTTGTGCCTGAAATTTTTTAAAAAACTAATTTAAAAATGGTTTACTTAGCCAAAAATCTAAAATATTTGACATTTTTAAAGGAAATGACAAGAAATTTTTTACAATTGAAGATAAAAATAAAAAAGATTGACATTTTTAAAGGGAATGACAAGAAAGTTTTACAATCAAACATAAAGAGAAAAAAAAAATAGTAAAATGTCACTAATTTTTAAAACTTCCAATTTCGTACATAAAATTAAAAAAAATCACCACCCCTACTCCGGCTGACCACCACCACACTTCTGACCGACCACTTTTGGCGACCAAAAAAATTAGTGAAATATCACTAATTTTAAAAATACCAGTTTTGAACATAAATTTGAAAAAAATACCACCCAACCTCCGCCCGACCAACACCTCACATCTAGCCGACCACTTCCGGCGAACAAAAAATTTAGTGAAATGTCACTAATTTTAAAAAATTCTAATTTCGAACGTAAATTTCAAAAAAATCACCACCCTACCTCCGCCGACTACCACCCAACCCCACCTCTGGCCGACCACTTCCGGCGAACAAAACAATTAGTGAAATGTCACTAACTTTAAAAAATTATAATTTTTGAACATAAAATTGAAAAAAATACCACTCCACCTCTGGCCGACCACTTCCGGCAAACAAAACATTTAGTGAAATGTCACTAATTTTTAAAAATTCTAATTTCGAACATAAATTTCAAAAAAAAATCACCACCCTACCTCCAATCGACCACCACCCCACCTCTGGCTGACCAATTCCGGCGAACAAAAAAAATAGTGAAATGTCACGAATTTTTTAAAATTCTAATTTCAAATACAAAATTCAAAAAAATCACTTCCCCACCTCCAACCAACCACCACCCCAGCTCTATTGACCACTTCCAGTGACCAAAAAAATTAATGAAATGTCACTAATTTTTAAAATTTCTAATTTCGAACATAATATTAAAAAAGATACCACCCCACCTCTGGCCCACCACTTCCAACGAACAAAAAATTTAGTGAACTGTCACTAATTTTTAAAAATTCTAATTTCGAATATAAATTTAAAAAAAAAACACCACCCCACCTCCAGCCAACCACCACCCCACCTCTGGCCGACCCCACTTCCAGCGAACAAAAAAATTAGTGAAATGTCACTAATATTTAAAATTCTAATTTAGGACATAAAATTCAAAAAAGTTACCACCCCACCTCCGAGCGACCTCACTCCACCTTTGGCAGACCACTTCCGGTGACCAAAAAAATTAGTGAAATAACACTAATTTTTTAAAATTTTAATTTCGAATATAAAATTAAAAAAATACCACCCACCACCCTACATCTGGCCGACCACTTCCGGCGAACAAAAAAATTAGTGAAATGTCGCTAATTTTTAAAAGTCCTAATTTCGAACATAAAATCCAAAAAAACCAACTCCTACCTCCCACCGACCACTAACCCTCTGGCCAACCACTTCCGGCGGCACAAAAAATTAGTGAGATTTCACTAATTTTTAAAAGTTCTAATTTCGTATAGAAAACTCAAAAAATCAACTCTTCCCCCAGGCAACCACCGCCCCACCTCCGGCGACCACTTTCGGCAAAGATAATAGTGACATTTCACTAATTTTTAGAAGTCATAATTTCTTATAGAAAATTCAAAAAAATCAACTCCTACCTCTGGCGACTCGAAAAACTAGTGACATTTCACTAAGTTTTATAAGTTCTAACTTCTTACAGAAAATTCAAAAAATCAACTGCTACCTCCGGACGACCACCACCCCATCTCCGGCCGGTCACTTCCGGGGACCAAAAAATTAGTGAAATGTCACTAATTTATAGAAGTTTTAATTTTGTACTAACCACTTCCATCGACTAAAAAATTAGTGAAATGTCACTAATTTGTAGAAGTTTTGATTTCGTACAGATCACTTCCGGTGACCCAAAAAATTAGACACTATTCACTAATTTTTAAAAGTAACAAAAGTTAAATAAAATTATAAAACCAAGCAACTACCTAGTGGTCCTACTCTAGCCAACTTGACGACCTCCACCTCTGCTAGCGACACCCAAAGTTAGTGAAACCTTACTAATCATCAGAAAAGATATGCAAATTTATCAAATTTCTGAATAAGTGAATTCTCACTAATCATCATATTGCAATTTACATGCTAAGAGGGTAGAAACCAACCAACCAACCAACTAACTAAAAGCCACAATTAGACAACAAAAATGTTCACGTAAGCATCATCCATTTCTCTTGATAAATTATCCACACAAACCACGACCACTCCTGTTGCAATTTCATCTGTTGCGGGCCTAAAACCACCCCCTGTACTGAGTTTCTTCTCCTATCGACCAATAAAATAAGAGTAATGCTACGGTGTGCACCATGCCTTTTGGCATATGGTGTGCAATTCGTATATATAGCCACAAAAAATCTCATATAAGTCCACAAAATCTCATATTGACGAAAGTAAACACTCATATTGGAAATTACAAAAATAAATATTGGAACACCAAAACCCAATAAAAAGGACCACAAAATCTCATATACATATGAGAAAATTTTGGAATAAAAAAAAAAAAAAATGGCAACCGGTTGGTCACCGGGCCCACCGCTTGAAAAAAAAAATCCATATGAGATTTTGTGACTTTCAAAATGAGTGTTTGTGAAAGAAAATATGAGACTTTTGTGGTCCACTACAGTCCAAAAATTGTTAATAAATTTTATATGAGAATGTGTGGCTGAGTATGTGAGATTTCGTGCTTATATTTATTTTTATGGGTAAGTATATGAGACATGTCACTATCAATACACAACAATATTTTTGGACTGTAGTGGTCCACAAAAAACTCATATATTCCTCCACAAGTACTCATTTTTTAAACCAAAAATTCTCATATCAAATGACTTTTTATATGAGTGTTCTTCGAAGTGTATATGAGAAATCTCATATATGACTCAATGTAGGCTAAAATATGTATTTCTGTGGCACCTTATATGAGACATGTCACATCAATATATATATACACACAATATGTATCACATTTTCACTACAGTCCAAAACTATCATATGAGATTTCGTGGCATGTTTTATGAGGTTGACTTTTGCCAATATGACATTTTGTGGCTATTTCGAATTTTTGTGGTAATTTTATGAGCATTCGTGGCTTCATATATGAGATTTTTGAAACCCAAAACGTTATATGAGAGATCACCCGAGGTTTTATGATTTTTTTTGGCTCTCCATATGAGAGAAAGATGACCGGTATAGGGGGTCACTTTTTGCATATGTGGCGCAATCTCGTCCGTCGATCTGGTCAAAGGTGCATATGGTATGCCCTTTCATATTTTCAGCCACAAAATCTCATATTTGACCCACAAAATCTCATATTTGTTGTTACAAAATCTCATTTTTTGGCCCAAAAGTGGGGTGCACATTGTAGCATCCCTCATAAAAGAAACCACAACTACTGACCTCTTGCTATCCATAACAGCCATCGGCTATCTCTAATTGTTTTTTTTTTTTTTGGAGGTATTTTGTCAAACAGTTTGTGTGCGTCACCCAATGATCCACTGACCTACAAGGAAAGTAGCACAAATGACAAACAAAAAGTTTTTCTTAATTCACATGCAAAGATTAATACCAAGTAAGTATAGATGTGTATATTCATGTTCATATATACTCCCTCCGTTCCTATTTGTTTGTCCCACACTCTCTCTCTTGCCTTTTTTCAAATAAAAAAATTAAGTACTTTTGTGTATCATTTTTCAAATTTTTTCGCACTGAATTGAAATACACGATGAGTACTTTAATTCGGTGTAAAAAAATTTGAAAAATAATACACGAAAACACATTATTTTTTTATTTGAAAAGTGACACGACTTTTCGTAGTGGACAAACAAATAGGAAAGGAGGGAGTATCACTTTACTTCAATCACTTGTCTTTGGTTAAAGACCACTTAAAGAGAATATACAAATGGATGCCAAAAACAGTACTATTAAAGAGAATATATAAATTGGGAATTACATGACCAACAAGTCGGAGGCGAAGCATCGATTAGCCTCAGAGCTCAGAGGTACTTATTGATTTTAGCCCAAGAAATTATCGTAACTATAAAGCATTGATCAGCCTCAATTGACATCTCCCCCACTGTATCACCGATCATGTCCTCCATTTGCTGAGGTTGCTCTGTTACGAAGACTCTCAAGCGCCTCTCTCTCTCACGCGCCCTCGCTTTGCAATTCGAACGAGGATCGTTTTGCGGCAGCTAAGACTATCGGTTACTTCATTAAATAAAATGCTGTAAAAATTGAAGTCTTCACTTAAGAAAGTAGCCAATATTACATTTCTGGTTAGCTTAGAACGTATCAATTTCTTTAATAGTTTAAGATTTTCCGAACACAAAGCGCATAAAGGAGAAGTTGGAAAAAACTAAATTGGAAGGATTAGTGTTCAAAAAAATTCAACACTTCAATTCAACGTAAAGAACATATTGTAAACGAAACCCAACATAAAAAAAAAAAAAAAAAGAGTATAAAGCAAGGTAACTCGTAAAGCGTTCCCTTTTGTATGCTCAAACATGTGAGTGAAAATAAATGAACGTTAACTGACTGCACTATCCTTTGCATCCTACAATGAACACTACCTAACCAGTCATACATTGATACATCTTTGGGCATGTATAGATGTAAAAATGTAAATAGGTGGGTAGACCTGAACAGAACAATTAGATCAAGAAAACTTTGAATAAGGAACACAGCTAAAGAAGATATTACATAATCAGAACTCTTGAATTTTATTAACCAAAATAGCAAGAGAAAAATAGCAACATTAGTTGCTATAACATACTGAATCCTTCTTAGAAAGTTCCTTTCTCGATCATTGCTATGATTTCCAATGACAATTGGGAAACAATATAAAATCAAATTACAATTTCAATAGTCAAACCTAGAAGTAAATACCATTTCAGGGGAAACCAAATTAAAACACCCACTCTCCAAAACAATGCACCCAACAAAATACATCAACCTTATTCTCTCTCTCTCTCTTTTTTTTTCCCCAAAAGAAAAAAACAAGCAAGGCAAAAATCTGAGGTTGCCAGTGAGTTATTCATATTAGATATGCCCTGTAAAGACTTAGAAAATTTAATTACTTTTTGAAAAATCATTTTTTGGAGAAATTTCGTTTTGGCCGATAAAAAGTCCCGGTAATTGTTCCTTGGATTTTTCTAATCAAAATGGTATAATGGGAAGTTATTTTTGAGTAAGGCAAAGTCATCTTTCACCCATTTCCTTCGGAGAAAGATGTGCTGTTTTTCGGTTTTGAACTAAAAGTGGGGGGATGAGATTTTGATGTGATTAGAATTTCGAAATTTTGGAAAGGCCATTGTTTCCAAATGGGGGGTACTTCCTTAATTTATTTATGAAAATAAGTATTATGGTCACATATTATATACACAAGTGACATTTGGGTGTGATGTGTAATTAGAGTATTATATTAGTAGTGTGTGGGGGAAGATTTGCAAAAAATTAAAACATTACACTCTCTCCTCCCTCTCCACCCGATCGGCCCCTCTCTCCTCCTCTCTCTCCTCCATTGTTGCTCACTCCAAGCTCAAATCTTGCCCTCCTCACTCAACCACTTCAAGAACCAAGACCATTTTCGCGTGTGTTCTACGCACCATGGGGAGCTCGGGTCACCTTGGATTTGCACCGAGAGCTCCAACTTCGTGATTTTGAGGTTTCAACACCTAGGTGTGGGGGACGAATATAGAGTTAACGGGACCGTATGAAATAAATACACGGAACGTTCTATTTAGTTATGGCCGACAATACATGTTACCATATAAGATAGTGAAGCCCCGTTAAGGCCGAATGGAACGACTACGATTCTGGATCAAGGAACGGGCCAATAGGGTGGGCGGTTGCAGCCCGACCCATGAGCTTGTCAGATCGGGTCAGTAAGGCGGTTACGTGGATCACGTGCCGAGGGACAGTTGGCCCTGTGGAAGAGGCTTCTAGAATCCTCTAGATTGGCCACGTGGTGTCCTACTATAGACCGTGTCACGTGACCACAAATGTGACGAGTGACGTCACGTGGCTTGGAGAGCAAGTACATGGATATCTATAAATACCAAGGGATAAACCCTAGAGGTACACACACAATCTCAGATCTATTACCCTTTGTACTCTCTTCTCCTACATACTAACTTGAGCATCGGAGTGTCCTTGGGCAAGAGGCCCAAATGACACTAACCAGCGTTCTCTGGTGCAGGATCTATCGGAGAAGAAGTACACGTTGAAGGAATCTCCGCACGGAAGATCCCCACTACAATTGGCACGCCCGGTGGGACACTACGGTTTAAGTAGTGATTTGGAGGATTCTCTTCAATCGTCTAATGAGATCTGAAGCATTTGAGCCTTCATGGCGGTTCTGGAAGATAACTCGGCGGAAGGGGAGCGTACGCCACCCCGTACCGCCACCAAAGTGGTGGATACCGGCAAAACTCACGCCGCCACCACCTCTCAGCCTCCTCGGTTCGAGAATGAAGACATCGACCGTCACGAACGGTTTGCTGACACTCACGCACGGGCTTATATCCGTAGTCTGGAGGATCGTATGGCTCGCTGCGACAAAACACTTGATGTTCTTCGAGAAGACGTCCAACTGATCGCCACGGTCATTAGCTCTGGGCAGTTCAAGCAGCCCAGGACTCCATCCCCCTCTCAAAAGGACGATGGTGAACGTCGACATTCGGCTAAGGATAAAGTCGGCCTTCAGATACAGGCTGGGTACGAGGAGAGACCTTCTAGGTTGGTATTTGAGCGGCTACGACATAACAACCCTCCACCAGTCACCAGTTCTCGCTCTGTCTATCGTCACTTGTCGGAGACAGCCAGTTATCAGACGGTGATGGACCGTCAGTATGAACGATACTGTAACGATGACAGGGGGGAGCGGCGATACAAGGACCATCGGGCATGTCGTTCGAAGAGAGATCGCTCGTCAAGCCCAGAGCATGAGCGATCGGCCTGTAAGGGGAGCGGCCGAGAGCGTCGACGCGACAAGAGCCGAAATCGAGAAAATAGTCTAGAAAACCCTCTGAAGAAGACCAGATACCCATCTCCGGGAAAGAGACACGTTCGTTCTCACAGGGAACACTCCTCAAGGAAGAGCCAAAAAGAAGATATGGACGATGTGAAGTATACAACGCCGAGCAAGATCGCTTCCGACGATGTTTCTACAGGAAAAATCGAGAAAACCAGAGAGGATGAGATTTTGGACCGATTGGCCTCTTCTCCGTTTTCTGATGAGATCTTGCCGCTACGGCGCCAAAGAACTTCAGTCCCCCTAACTTTGTAAAGTTTGACCCTAAGACCGAAGCCTACGCTCATCTTGTCCACTTCCAATAGATGATGGCAATTTACTGCCCGAGCGACGCACTACTATGTAAGATGTTCCCCACGAGTTTGGGTCCTCTCGGTCTTATGTGGTTCAACCAGTTGGAGCGTGGCTCCATCACGAGTTGGAAGGGGTTTTCTCAGAAATTCCTCCAATGGTTTGTCACCACTTAGAAGCAGGAAAAAACAATTGACTGCTTGCTGGCATTAAAGAAGTCCAGCACAGAATCCCTCCGGCAATATGCCAGTCGGTATTGGGATGTTTTCAATGTGATTAAGAATTGCAGCCAGTACCATGATGTGGCCGTCCAGCAGTTCAAGCTTGGGCTAGACTCGGCAAGTTCAGCATTCGCCGACCTTATACTAAACGAACCGGCCAACATGGACGAACTTATTCTCCGCATCAACCAACACAGCAAGTTAGACGAAGCAATAAGTGAAAGGGAGAAAGCCGAATAGAAGCACTTCAGGAATGGAAAGGGTGGTCATGACCGAAAGGATGTGAATAACATCCAATACCCTAGGAATGGAAAGCTTAGAGACCCTCGGCAGAATTCTTACAAAGGGCCAAGACCACAAGAGTTTGAAGGAATAGTCACGGTGTTCAAAGAACCGTTGCACGAGCTCCTGAAAAAGATCAAACAAGAAGAGTGGTTCTCCCTAGCTCCAAAAAATGGACCGAAACCTCCAGTGCGCGATCTCAAGTATCGCTATCGGTATCACAACACGAAGGGGCATCTCACCACTTGGTGCCCCCAATTTAAAGCTTAATTGGAGGAAAGGGTCGCCGAAGGCAAGCTAGGCGAATACATTGATCACAAAAAAACAAGGGCGAAGGCCAAAGGGGAAAAAAATGCCGACGATGAACAAGATGAAGAGCTCCTAGATGTGCAGGTCATCCATGGTTGCACTGACGCTGATGCTGAACGCCAACTAAGGGAAGAACTGAAGGCCGTAAATTCGGCGAAGGAGGTAATGGCTGTAACCCAACCAAACAAAAAGATGAAGCCGGATGTAGGTAGCAAATGGACGATCACCTTTACTGAAAGGGACCTGGAGAACGTACGGCTTCCCCACTATGACACACTGGTCGTGATTGTACGAATCGGAAGATGCCGTGCTCATCGTGTCTTGGTGGATCAAGGGAGCTCAGCCGATGTCATGTATTATTCGTTGTTCAAAAAAATGGGACTGACCGACGCTGATCTCACTCCGGTACATCTCCCTTGGTTGGATTTACAAGGGCTCCGGTTTGGCCAATTGGGAAAATCTCGCTGCCAGTAATTGCAGGATCTAAAACCGTAAACGTGGACTTCGCTGTGGTCAACGCCCCAGGATCGTACAACGCGATTTTGGGCCGAGGATGGATCCACAAAATGCAAGCAATCGCCTCGACATACCATCAGGTGGTCCGGTTTATCGGCAAAAACGGCCAAGAGGACCTCGTAGGGGAGCAAGTCTCAGCAAAGGCATGCTTTGTGTTGGCCATTAACAGACGCCCAAAAAATGGTCGCGTCAATTGGGTAGAAGTTACAGAAGGCCCTCTTGCCGAAGAAGTGGGGAGGAAAGCAGAAGATAAATCGGTTGAAGAGCTTGTTTCGGTACCGATAAGTGAGGGGTCCGACAAATTCTTTCTTATCGGCTCCTGTTTCAGCGCAAAAGACAAAACCGCAATGGTTAAATTCTTAAAAGAAAATATTGAAGTCTTCGCGTGGGTCCCGAAGGAAATGCCAGGGATCGACTCAAATTTCATATGCCATCATCTGAACGTCGACCCAACGCGGAAACTAGTAGTGCAAAAACAGAGATGGTCGGCTGCAGAGCACGTCGATGAGGTCATTAAAGAGGTCAATAACCTGCTAGAAGCCGACTACATTAAAGAAGTACAATACCCAACATGGTTAGTTAATATGGTAGTGGTACCAAAGAAAAATGGGAAGAAGCGGGTATGTGTGGATTACACTAATTTAAACGACGCTTGTCCCAAGGATTGTTTTCTCGTACCACGGATTGACCAGTTGGTGGACGCAACCGCCAGACATGCGAGATTTAGCTTCATGGATGCAAGCCGGGGATACCACCAGATTGCGATGTATGAACCGGACCAGAAAAAAACAGCATTTATCACCCCTCTCGACATCTATGGCTATAGAGTAATGCCGTTCGGGCTTATAAATGCTGGGGCTACGTACCAACGCATGGTGACGCGGATGTTCGGTGCTCAGTTACACGATACCGTCGAAGCTTATATTGACGATATGGTGGTAAAGAGCAAGAGAGAGGAGGATCATTTGGCTGATCTAACCGAAGTCTTTGAAGTCTTAAAGAAATACAAGCTACGTTTGTACGCTGAAAAGTGTGCTTTCGGCGTCGGCTCGGGAAAATTCCTCGGTTATTTGGTCACAAAGAGAGGAATAGAAGCCGACCCAATCCAAATTTCAGCAATCCAGAACCTCAGGCCGCCTGCAAGGATAAAGGAAGTACAACGGTTGACTGGAATGGCTGCGGCACTCAACCATTTCATCAGTAAAGCATCGGATAAATGCCGACCATTCTTCGGAACGCTGAGGGGAGCTAACAAGAGGTTCGTATGGACCTCCGAATGCAACGTCACTTTTGAACAGCTAAAGTCATACCTCAACTCTCCACCACTATTGACCACAATAGAGAAAGGAGAAGATTTGTATCTCTATCTCGCCGTATCCACTCACTCCATAAGTTCAGTGATAAGCCCCCAATATTGTATATAAATGGGGCTTATCTCGTTCATTTATCTCACACACGCACGCGGTTTCGCGCTTTACTCGGTTAATATGCGCGTAGTGTGTTTTTGTGAAGTTACAGGTTGAACGCGCACATTAAGTGCATTTTGAGCACATTGGGAACCGTCCCAAGTCACCGAGGGCCACGTGCCCCATGGCACGCCAACACCGGGCCCCAAGGGCCATGAAACGACGATTTGGCTAACGGCCCGGGAGTGCGGAATGTCACCAAGACGGGACGGTGCATTGGAAGTGGTTCACACACTTGCAAAGCTTCCGGGAGAGTACGGAAGAGAACGAGCACTCAAGTGTCCGCGGTGCATCTCCCTCGAGGGTCGCACGACGCATTTACGTGCTTAGGAGGAAGTCCGGTAGCACGAACGACCAAGGGAGTGACCAAGAAAGGCCAAGGCACAATCAAGAATAGTTTGGATCGATCCATGATGAAGCTGGATCGATCCACAGTTGTAAAACAGCCAACAGATCAAGTTGGATCGATCCATGGATAGGCTGGATCGATCTGTGTTCAAGAAGAAGACATCCAGTTCAATCTGGATCGATCCAAGGCAAGGGTGGATCGATCCGCTGTGTCAAAGTTCAATTTCTGCAACAAAATTACTCTGGATCGATCCGGGGGCAGGGTGGATCGATCCACCTCAAGAAATATCCCTCCATGCCATTCTGGATCGATCCAGGAAGATGGTGGATCGATCCACATCACAAGAAACGCCCAACAGACTACCTTGGATCGATCCAAGGTGATGCTGGATCGATCCAGACTAGGATATTTTCGTCACTGACACACTTGGATCGATCCAAGGTGATGATGGATCGATCCAGACCAAGCCCGGGTAGCGATTTCTGTGCACTTTTTGCCCCTTCTATTTATGGCAAGTTTTTGTAAAATGTGAGGGCGTTATTGACTTTGTTAGAGAGAGAAAAATAGGAGGAATAAATACACTCCCCTCTCTTCTTCTCTCACACTTCTTACACGTTAGTTTTAGTTAGATATTTTGCTCTTCCTTCTCTCTTCCATGGGAGAACCTCCAAGCTCTCTCTCTCTAGTTTATTTCATCTAAGTGTTTGTCTACCGTTAATTTCACGTTTATTAAATATGTTGCTCTTGTTTAGCTCTTCTTATTAATCTAGTTTATTTTCCATTCCATCTAGTATTTAGTTTACTTGATTTTCTAGCTTAATCCTTTGAAAACTCATGTTCTTAGTGATTGTTTGTTAATTTCTCTAAGTATAAAGTGTTAGGCAAACCTAGGATCTTCATTAAAAATCACTCTTTAAGGTCATTTGTCATGTTCTTCATTTTCTTTATAAATTTGGTCATGTTTTCCGTAGCTATGAACGAGTAGTTGGTTTAGGCTCGGTTATGGGGTGATTAGCACCCCGTGACTTAGGTTATTCACTCTCCTCGCCATAATGCAAACTATGCTTGTTAATCAAAGAGTACGGGTTGATTTTATGTATCAAAATTTGGATTTGTTAATCCCGTTGATCACACGTAGCCAAGGGCTTGACCACTTGGCACGTGTGATGCTTCGGGCGATGTCAATCAAAATGTTTGTATAAATGGCACAAGAATCCTACTCTTTGAGAGACACCTTTTTCTAGTCGAATGAGTTTAAATACCAAATCTTCCATTCGGGAAAGTCTAACGATATCCCCGAGCCGGTCATTTTAGAAGAGAGTGAATCGACCTAAGGCATGGGTGTTGAGAACCCCTAAACCTTGCCTTCTTTTAATTAGTTTTTTTTAATCTTCCGAGTCGTTCACGAAGTTAAGTGAATTCCACCCACAAATCACCAAAGCCAAGTTTGCCGCTTTAAGGCTAAACCTTCATTCGCGAAACAAATCAACACGCGCTGCGCATTCGGTCTCTGAGGACTCGACCCGGACTTCCGATCTCCAAGCAAGACAATCTGCCTGCCCAGCACAGACCTTGAGCGCTCAAACCAGTGAAGTTGAGCGCTCAAACCACATTGAGCGCTCAAGGTGATGAGCTTGAGCGCTCAATCCACATTGAGCGCTCAAGGTGATGAGCTTGAGCGCTCAATCCCCATTGAGCGCTCAAGGCCTGCAGAAATACCAGCAAACAGCAGCAGCAGCATTTTGGCCCATTTGATGCCCGAAACCTCTTCTAAGCTTCTTAAACCTCAACCAACACCCAAACCAAGTCTCAATGGGTATTTGTGACTTCACGGGGCGTCTCGTTCCCCGAGTTATCAAGCTGATACGTGTCCGGATACGGGGTACGTAAACATGGAGTTGCAAAGCTTAAAATGGCCATTCAACGTTCAAATCCATTTCCTAACCTTGCTAGCCATATCCAATCATCAAAACACATGTCAGAAGGTATTTGCGACTTGTCGGAACGGTTCCCGGGACAATTCTTCAAAGATACAAGGTTTTGAGGTTCCAACGGCCTATTCAAGCAATGAAATGGCGGCCGTCACCATGTCAAAAATGGTTCTAGAAGTTTCCTTGCTAAATGTTGACGATCACAGGGGCACTTATGTCATTTATGACTTGGTCAAGGTGGTAATATGGCAGTTCATCACATCTAAAGAGGCTCACGAAGCATTTTATTTTCAAATTCGCCTTATGAACATCAAATTCCGTTCTAAGGTCATTTTGTATAGTTTGTTATTGATTGTTCATATGCGAGAAGTATGTCAAGTTGTGCGGCATGTAAATACATCTTCCGGTTGTACATAAACTCAAATAATCATGTTTTGTCCAAATTCTCGAACATGTTAGCTTTTCTTAAAGGTTAAATTTTAAGCTTTATACTCGGATGTTTGAATTCAAAAGTTTGGTGGATGAGTTGTGCACATTCTACAACAGGTTTGTTCATTTGTACATCAAAAATAGAAAATAATACAACGAACAATGAAAGTGCAAATCATGTGTATAAACCAATCCAAATTCATGAAAGTCAAAATATCAAGACTGTGCATCATCACTAACTACCAGGGCACACAACGCCCAATAAGGAAATCCGCAACTGGGGCGCGCAGGCCCAATCCATCTATCTACCGGGGCACGCAGGCCCAATCAAAAGAAAAGATAAAAAGCAAAAGCAAGACTCTAAACTACTCTATGTCTACTATGTACTACTCCGCCTCATCCATCGTCTCGTCCGAGCTCTCAGTCTCGTCTCCCTAGCGCTGCTCCACCCCAGTCATACCTCGCCGCCCTGGCGAAGTCCCTCAACCCTCCAAGATAGGAGAGGTGCACCCTGTTACGCTTGTTTGGGTACAGTGATGCCCCAAACAGGTATAACAAGTAGCACCTCGCCTTCCGTGCTGCATCCTCCTCGTCAGTCGGCTCGCCCAATCCCCTCGTCTTGAATTGGCCATATGTGGTCGTTTCTCCCTCCTTGTTGGTCGCGAAACCCAAAAACCACCTCAGCGCAGCCTCATCCCTGCCAATCCCCGAGTCGAACGGGATCGGGTCTCCTCCTACCTGCAATCCCGTGATCGCCGAGAAGTCCAGTGGCGTCATCGTCACCTCTCCGAAAGTAAGGTGAAAAGAACTCGTAGAGTCCCTCCACCTCTCGGCCAGTGCTGTCACCACGGCATGGTCGTGCTGTGTGCTCGTGAGAGTCGGGATGAACCTCCCGAACCCTGCCAAATCTACCAGAGCCCTCACGGAGGCATGCAGCTGCTGGTAGATCTCCCAACTGGAGCCCATGCCTCCATGAGCCTTCAAGCGCAAGTTTCTCTGCACACAATCAACAAACAGGCAAACAATCAGGCGTTAGTCCAATCTTTCTTTCAAATCCAGTCATCAATCAAGCAGTAATTTAATCATTCAATGTAAATCAGGTTTGTTAACTACTGAAAGTGCGTGAAAACAATAAACAAGAAAGTAAAGCAAGCGTACCGTCAGGCAGTCGGTCGAAAGGTGGACCTCGGGGTCCAGTAACACCTCCTCTCCGTAGTATAACTCCCGGCTGGGAGTGTAGTCCTCTGAACCGGAGGGCACAAAGAGGTGCACTGGTGGGGCATAGGTCGCTGTGTCAAAAGTCGGCCTCTCCCTCTTCAGC
This sequence comes from Vaccinium vitis-idaea, assembly GCA_963854785.1. NCBI lineage: Eukaryota > Viridiplantae > Streptophyta > Magnoliopsida > Ericales > Ericaceae > Vaccinium > Vaccinium vitis-idaea. The sequence goes on along the minus strand of OY978226.1, from coordinate 22,431,283 downwards.
CACTGTTTGGCAGCCTGGACCACTGTCAGCCTCCGTCCAGCTGCCCTCTCCTCGTCCTCAGCCCGTATCCTCGCCTCCTCCGCCGCCTCCTCTGTCTCAAACTCCTCACAAAAGGCCCTCGCCGCCTCATCCTCGTCGGCGGCCTCCCGTAACATCGCCGCCTCCCTCTCCCTACTCTCAGCTACAGCCTCCCTCGCCGCATCCAGGATCCCCGGGGCATCTGCTGCGGCTGCCATCACCACCTCCGGTGGCGCGTGCTCAAGGTAATCCTCTCGGGAGATCCCAACCGGACCCTGAGCCGACGGCTCTCCACTCGGTCCCTGAGTCGCTGACTCACCACCTGTCACCACCGCCTTTCCCCTATCTCCCCCACTAGGCTGCTGACTGGGTCTAGGCTCTACCCTCCAACGGGGCGCCCTAGTCCTGACTACCCCACTCGTACCCTCCGCCCTATCACCGCCACTACCACCACCGGTCCCCCTCTCCTCAACGGTCTCCTCGCTATCATCACTATCCACGTCATGAACCTCCACCATCTCCTCATCTCTCTCCTCTACTCTCTCCGGCACTGATGCGTCATCATCACCGCCTAAACCACCACCCCTACCCTCTCTCACACCATCACCACCAACATCACCGCCGGCCACCACCATCTATGTGGCTGGATCCCCACCACTGCCGGGGACTGCCGGATCGCCACCTTCATCACCCCTAACTACCTATGTCCTATCACCATCGGCACCCACTACTTCCTTCTCCTTCTCCTCCACGCCACTGCCACTCTCAACCGCCGTGTGCCTCCCTGGCGGCCCCTCAACCACCAAATCACCTTGAGCGCTCGAGCTCAGTGGTGGCACAACCTCACCACCGCCGCTTCCCTCTGTCGTTGTCGGCAAACCCACGAGGGGCCGTGACTCGTCAGGATTCTCCATGAAAACCGATATAGACCGTGAATCAACCTCTAATTGAACTAGAATCGAACCAAAATCGGACCGAAATCGTACGGGAAAACCCTAGGAATTGGGGGTTTTCGATTTTGCAAGAAATTCGAGTGAGAATTGTTAGAGTTTGGATCGGAATCGCTTGAGGGGTGTAAGGGTTTGCTCTCGGAAGTTTTTGAAACGTTGTGGAGGTTAATCGGACGTTGAATGGGATTAAAACCGAACGTTGGGTTTTTGAACCGTCGTCCCCGTTCAGGGGTTCAAGCGCTCAAGTTGGCCCTTTTGAGCGCTGAGGTGTCATGATGAGGATTGAGCGCTCAAAGCTCGAGGGTTGAGCGCTCAAGTCGAGTTGAGCGCTTAAAGGGGTTGCCCTGAGCGCTCAAAGCCAATCCTGGCATGGCTTTTGACTTCTTTTGCAAGCTTTTCAGGGGCATTTTTAGGCATCCTTTGTGATTTGTTGGTTTACTCTGGACTCATTAGCCCCAATCAATTGTACGTTCGTAGATCTGAGGATCTAAATCTCAGTTTTTGGTCGTGCTAGACCATGTTAATCAACCGAGACGTGTTGTGCATGTATGTTTCGTGTTAGCGTATGCGCGAAGTGTTTTGACTGAGGTCTGAGAGCCACGTGCTCGTTTAAATCATAGTTCACCAATCACGTTTCGCGTTAGCGTATGCGCGAAGTGTTTTGACTGCGGTCTGAGAGCCACGTGCTCGTTTAAATCATAATTCACCAATCACGTTTCGCGTTAGCGTATGCGCGAAGTGTTTTGACTGAGGTCTGAGAGCTATGTGCTCGTTTAAATCATAGTTCACCAATCACGTTTCGCGTTAGCGTACGCGCGAAGTGTTTTGACTGCGGTCTGAGAGCCACGTGCTCGTTTAAATCATAGTTCACCAATCACGTTTCGTGTTAGTGTATGCGCAAAGTGTTTTGACTGCGGTCTGAGAGCCACGTGCTCGTTTAAATCATTTTTGAGGACTTTATGCCCGTTTAAAATCATTTTCTTTGAGGGCTTTGCGCCCGTTTAAATCATGTTGAAAACCTAGTGTTTGTTTAAATCATTCGAAGGTCTTGGACCTGTTGATGTTTGTTTATTGGTTAAAGTATTTTCAATCGCCCCTCAGAACTACGCTGGTCTGATCCCTACAATGGGGTACGTAGGCAGCTCACAGAGCGCGACCGTTTGATCTTTAATGTTTTCCTTTGCAGCTTGAGATGTATTACGGGGAACGAGTTGGGTTGTCTATATCTTGGACGTCACTCATACCAAATCAATGGCATCGAGTCTCATCCAAGAGGGGCAACTGTAGACACCCCAATTTTGAACCCGAGATGCGCTCGAGCATCCCCGATGATGAAACGGACCAATCATGATTACCTGGAACTTGTGAGAATGACTTGAATTTGATCAAAATCAACCAAACACCACCCAAACAACCAAAATAGCCCAAACCAACCCAAGCATTGTTGAACCAAAGCCAAACCATCAATCTGCCACCAAGAACCTTGAGCGCTCAAGCTTGAGGCCTTGAGCGCTCAAACCCCTGAGAAACACCTTGAGCGCTCAAGCCCACGGCTTTGAGCGCTCAACTCTGATCCAGTCAGCAACTTGCAGAGTATCTCATCATGAGATTTTCTGCATGGGAGCGTCTGAGATGATCTTATACGATCTCTATATGTATAATACACTCCACTAACTCCAAAAATACACAAAAAAATACTCCCAACCCACTTCCAAATACAAACCCACTCTCTCTCTCTCTCCTCTCTTCCCTCCCACTCACTCTATAAAACCACCTAGCACCCCTGGTTTGAGGGGACGAACCACTCTCATACACCAGCTCTCAATCCACCCAGAATTCGTTGTTCTCTCTCTCTTTCTACAAAACCACACATTCATTACCAAAACCAGTGGCAAAAACCACCTTTCAAGTCCAAAATTGAGTCCTTGATCATCAACCAATCACCTACATTGTTCAATTCGTCCAGAGTATAAGCCAAAAACATCCACAATCGTCATCCCTAAGCCCAGAATCAAGTTCAAATTACAAGCATTTTCCAAAAGGTAGTGAAACATGTGATGTATTCACTGTTTTGGCCCATCTGAGGAAGACCAGTGAGTTCAAACAGGTTCTTTATACTTGTATTGAACTCACAAAGGTCTAAAAGTTGTTCAAAATCATTTTCAAAATCTGCAGTTTCAGCAGGGGTTGAGCGCTCAAGCCTCTGACCTTGAGCGCTCAAACCCAGCTCTGGGTCAGTCACTGTTTTGTTGATTTTTGTGCTTTCTCTTGGTTTTAATCATCATTAAATGGTTAAATATGTTCACATCATTCTCAAAACAGCTTATTTCTACTTCAAAATCATATGCATGAGTATAAGTTAACCATTTTATGATGATCCAACATCAAAACCTTTGAAAATCTCATAGTTAAGAGTAAAACGGTGACTATTCAACTTCAAACATCTTTAATCTGTATATTTATGATCTTGAAGAGGTATCAAAAGCTTGCTTAAAGGTAAAAAATCAGAAAGCCAGATTATGGCTTGAGCGCTCAAGGTCATGAACCTGAGCGCTCAAGCTGTTCTTGAGCAGTTTGATGTTTATGTCTTATTCTGGAAGAGTGTCGCAGTAAATTAACTAGAAAGTGTGTGTGAGTTGTTATTACTGTGTTCAGAATCTGGACCTCTCTCTCACTTCTCTATTTTCAAACATTTCTTTGTTAATTATACTCTTTTCATCATTCTTTAAGAGATCAATCTGTATGTTCTTATTTGTTTCTCATAGGAAAGTGTTTGATAAATGTTTGATCTCATAAAGAAGCTGCAAAAAGGTGTAATTTCGTAGAAGCCAGGAACTGGTTTGAGCGCTCAATCCATGAGCCTTGAGCGCTCAAACTGGTCTGAAGAGGTTGAGCGCTCAAGCCCTTGTCTTTGAGCGCTCAAGCCCTTGTCTTTGAGCGCTCAATCCCTATTCTGGGATCCAGTTTGTGAAACAGTATTAGTCATGTCTCATGTTGATAATTTCTGAAATTGCTGTACAGTCTCTGTAATCTCTCATTTCCTGTGGATAATTGTGGTAATTTCATTTGTTATCATCGTCATCATTCATGTAAGTCATCATGCACAAGCATCCACTTTAGATTCACGTTTTACATTTTTACTGCTTATGTGATTCCCATTCCCGATTCCCTATTTTTGTGAACAAACTGAATTTCAAATATTTCTAAAAATCCCACAAAACATTGAGTAGAGACCGGTTCATGGACCGGGCGAGAGGGGTGCCGTAAAACCCTTCCCCTCTCGTAACCAAACCCCCGAATCCGAGAAATCTTTGGTTTCACAAGGACTAGTAAAATCTTTTTCAATGGGCAACGAGTCATATTTTTATCGGTTTCTCGGGTTCGGACCTTAAATCCGGGTGGTGACTCAAACAATCACAATCTTTTCGAAAACCGAACCGCACCGAATTCCAGTGGGCCGTCCACAGATTCACTTTCCCGCATACATATCAAGTCTTCCCTTGCAATTTTTATGAATGAGCTGATTCTTGCCTAAAGGCATCATACAATCAAGTATAAGTTTTATTAAAAGCTTAATCAAAGAAAAAATATTTAAGAGGCACAGTGCCTCAGTTTAGTGCTAGAGTTTGTCATAATATCTAAAGAAGATGGCCTTACTTGCCCCAACTCTCGGTTGCACCCTAAGAAAAACAAAAACCGTCTATCTACCTCATGTATCCGTCCATGCGATGGACACACCTAGATATGTTTTGTTCTTTTCGCTATTTTTTTAGTTGGTAAGTGTGGACACCAATGCTTTGAAATCAAGAAACTGGAGCGAACCGGAAGAGGCATTGGGCAGGCGGGTCATTGGTTCAAGCGGAATTGAACCAATGCTTCAGCCAACGCGCAAAGTGACACTTCCAACAAGTCATAAATTCCCAATGCAACTTGTGTGAACCATTCAAATTGACAAAATGACAGTAGAATGCAATCCGGTATATTAATGTTTCATTTTAGGCCATATTTGAACTTTGGAGCGTCCAATCAATGATTTCTCGAGCCGTAGGTGAAACGATGCTTCCAGTAGGCCAAACATACTCAATATGGCTTGGGGGAACCATCCAATGTGAGAAAACAGTGGTGGAGCACAGCCCGATACGCCGACACCTCGTTTTTAAGCCTTTTTTGGATTTCATAGTATCCAATCATCAAATGTTTGAGCAACGGGTGATATGATGCTTCCGTAAAGTCACAAGTGCATAACGTGACTTGTGTGAACTGTCCAAATCAAGAAAATTGCAGCAGAGTGGGATTTGGCATGTCAACGCCTAGTTTTTAGACCATTTTTTGGATTTTGAAGTACTCAATCATCAAGTTTTGAACAACGGGCGATATGACGCTTCCGTAGAGTCATGAATGCATAATGTGACTTGCGTGAATGATTTATTTTGAGAAAATAGCAGCATAACATATCCCAATATCTCGACACCTTGTTTTTAAGCCATTTTTGGGTTTTAACGTATCTGATCATTAAGTCCTTGCACGGCGTATGATATGATGTGTCCATAAAGTCATAAATGCATAATGTGGCCTGTATGAACTGTCCAAATGATGTCTAAAACGGATAATGTGACCCATTTGAATAAACAATGCCGAGGAAAGTGTCATAAAACGAGATTTTGCGTGCCGACGGTCCCGTTTTAAGCCATTTTCGGGCTCCAAAGTGTCCAAATCTTGAATTGTGGAAAAATATTCAAAACATCAATTTCACCCAGTCACAAATACATAATATAACTCATGTGAGCAGACCCAAGTATAGGAATAGCACTATAACAAGTTTTGACACGCCGATACCCTCCGTTTAGGTTGGTTTTGGGGGTGAAGGCTTCTGATCATTGAATTTTTACCAAACGCCTAGAAAAATTAATTCCCACAAGTCATAAATACATGCTAAAACTCGTGTGAGTGGAATAACTCGGGGAATTTGCAAACGGAATGAGTTTTGACATGCCGATGGTGTCATTTCGGGTCTTTTTGGGTCTTCAGAGTATCCGAATCTTGATCTGCTGACAAACGCACAAAACAGAGATTGCACCAAGTTATAAATGGATGATATAACCTGTTTGAACAACCCAAATCAAAGAAATAGCCTTATAAGAAGTTTTGACGCACCGATGCCTTGTTTTAGGCCGTTTTCGGGCTTAAAGGTACCGAATTCCCGATTTGTTGATTGGGGTGCGAAAAGATGCTTCCTCCAAGTCATAAATGAGTAATGTGACCCGTGCGAATGGACAAAATGACAGAAATAGTGGCGTGACATGTTTTGACATGTCGGCGGCTCCGTTTTTAGGCCATTTTCGGGCTTCAAAGGGTCCGATCTTTGAAATTTTTAGCCAACAAGCAAAGCGACACATCCAAAAAGTCATAAATTCCCAATGAGACTTGTGTGAACCATTCAAACTGACAAAATGGCAGTAGAATGCAATCTGGCATGTTAATGCTTCATTTTAGGCCATATTTGGACTTTGGAGCGTCCAATCAATGATTTCTCGCGCCGTAGGTGAAACGATGCATCCAGTAGGCCAAAAATACTCAATATGGCTTGGGGGAACCATCTAATGTGAGAAAACAGTGGTGGAGCATACCCGATACGCCGACACCTCATTTTAAAGCCTTTTTTGGATTTCATAGTATCCAATCGTCAAATTTTTGAGCAATGGGCGATATGATGCTTCCATAAATTCAAAAGTGCATAAAGTGACTTGTGTGAACTATCCAAATCAAGAAAATTGCAGCAGAGTGGGATTTGGCATGTCAACGCCTTGTTTTTAGGCCATTTTTTGGATTTTGAAGCATCCAATCAATGGTTTCGCGAGCCGTAGGTGAAACGATGCTTCCATTAGGAAAAAAATGCTCAATATCGCTTGGGAGAACCATCCAATGTGATAAAATAGTGGTGGAGCATCGCCCGATACGCCGACACCTCGTTTTTAAGCCTTTTTTGGATTTCATAGTATCCAATCATCAAATTTTTGAGAAACGGGAAATATGATGCTTCTGTAAAGATAACGTGACTTGTGTGAACTGTACAAATCAAGAAGATTGCAGTGGAACAAAATCCGGTATGCCAACGCTATGATTTTTAGCCGTTTTCGGGCCTCCAAGCACCCGATTTGTGGATTTCCTGTGCAACGAGCGATATTTACCTCCATAAAGTCATCAATACATGATGTGGCATGTACGAGCCATCCGAGTCAAGAAAATACCATCAGAGCAGAATTTGACTTGCGGACGCCTTGGTTTTAGCCATTTTTGGGCCCCCGGGGTACCCGATTCATCAATTTCAAGAGCGACGGGCGATATTTTGCCTCCTTGAAGTCATAAATACATAATATAACTGTTTTGGGCCATGAAAGTCAAGAAAATACCATCAGACCATATTTTGACTTGCTGACGCCTTGGTTTTAGCAGTTATTGGCCCTCGGAGTGCCTGACTTACTGATTCTTCGAGCGGCGGGCAACATTTTTCCTCTTTAAAATCATAAATACGTAATATGACTTGTGTGAGCCATCCAAGTCAAGAAAATCGAAGTGGAGTAAAGTTTGGCATGCCGACGGCTTGATTTTAGCCGTTTTCGGGCCACGAAGTGCCCGACTTACTGATTCTTCGAGCGACGGGCAACATTTTGCCGCTCTAAAATCAGAAATACGTAATATGACTTGCATGGGCCATCCAAGTCAAGAAAATCGCAGCGGAGTAAAGTTTGGCATGCCGATGGCTCGATTTTAGCCGTTTTCGGGCCACGAAGTGCCTGACTTACTGATTCTTCGAGCGACGGGAAACACTTTGCCTCTTTAAAATTATAAATACGTAATATGACTTTCTTGAGCCATCCAAATCAAGAAAATTGCAGTGAAGTAAAGTTTGGCATGCTGACGACTCGATTTGAGAAAAGAGACTCTTTTTAAAGAGAGGAGAGACTCTTCTTTAAAGTTCCTTTTTTGAGAGCATTATTCTTTTTTGTCTAATTGTCTTTAGTACTTTCTTTTTATTTTTCATCAGGTTTTTTTAATTTTTATTAATCTTCATGAGAACGATTACAAAAATGAAAAAGAAAAGAAAACGTTAAAAAAAAAATCATCAAAAACAAAATTTAGGGGATGGTCTAATCTTTTTATCTCTAAAAATTTATCTTTTCCGGTGGAGTTACTTTTAATAACATGAAAAGGAAAATCAGACTATTCTCCAAAAACCTATTATACAAAGAGAAAAAACTTCGTATAGAACCTACACACTAGTAAAATGTGTGTCGGCAATATGCTCCCTCCTCCTGGCAAGAAAAGAAGTTGGCACCTACACATACTAGTAGAATGTGTGTCGGCAATATGCTCCCTCCTCCAGGCCACAAAATAAGTTGGCACCTTTATTTTTATTTTTCTACGCTATTGCCGACAAAAAACAGTGCGTTGCCGGAGTTAGTCGCTAATAGTGCATTTTCTTGTAGTGGCTCTTAGCATTGTGTTTTGTATGAACTTTATTTCCATTTTTTCCCTTTAGTATGGGACAAAAGAGGTTAAGAAGTTTGAATATGGTGCATTTGACAGTTTTCTACTCTTTATTTCTGGCTATATGTTTGTTTGATGTTTAGGACCTATTAAGTTGGATGTCAAAGTTAGACACTTAAGTTGAAAATGATTGTTTCTTTCCTCCATTTTACACTACGTAGCTCATCATTTGTGGATTATTTGCTTTGATTGTTACTGGCTTATCACTCTTGTTGGCATAGCACCAATTTAGCATAAGAAGTTGCATGCTTGTTTCCCTTTCCTTACTTCTCTTATGTTTTAGTTGACATCATGCATGATGAGTTACCATATAGCCAGCTTAGTTCATTTTTTGTTAGGTAGGTTAATAAACTACATAGCTAGGTGTTTAATTACCCTCAATTCTGTACTTAAAACCTCTCTCACATATTGTTGATGTTGAAGAATAGTTATGGATGGTTTTAGGTGGGTCTAACTCATGTTTTTAGTTACCTCTTGTTATTCCCGCGTAGAATCAGACAGCACTGACAGACTTTGGTAAAACAGCCATAACTCCTACCTCAAGACTCGAAATCATGCACCGTTTTCTTTGTTAGAAACTAGACACATAGAGCTTTCCAACGATACATCCCACGCACCCTGGTTATGTCCGAGTGATAACAGATTTGGCTTTAAAGATGACCCAAAAATCTGTTCCTGCAGCAGTTTTACTGTTATGAGCAATTATGATTGTGCACCGTAATAAGGTTAATCGAACTCCATTTTTTTATGTATGACCTATTGATTCGAAGAGTATGAAGTTTCCTTTTCAATGGTTTAAGTTTCATTATTAAATTCACGTTCTTCTTTCACCTATGGTCAGAATAGTGCACCTAGGTCATGGACTAAAATGACTAAAGTCCAGATTCCTATAAATTCTGGTATCTAATTACTTTGAGTCATCTCTGGAGCATTGAAACGCATTATTTATCACTTCATTGCATCTAGTTCCATTTGTGGAGATAAAGATTAAGAATAGGAGTGGATGCTAGACTTGTTCATGCATCATTTTGCATTACAACATGAGTTGAAGCATGAACTATAGTAAGTGTAGTATCATTTATATTTTAGGGTATAAACTGTTAAATTCTCTGGCTCACAGGGTCATGGTACCGTTATAACTCATATCTGGTTGAATAGTTTTTACCTAGCAAATTCAAAATGCCTTTTTCACCTTCGACTTTTTGCAGGAGTAATGCAGATTAGAAAGATCTGATGAATGCTGCTGAAATTGGAAGAAGTAGTAGTTTCCTTGCAAAGAGAATTGAGCACCAAGGACCGGGATGAACCAGGGTCTTGAGTACCCATCAAAGCCTGACGACGAGAATGATGAGGACGACGAGAAAGAGGATGAAATTATGCAGCCTCCAGCCATTAAAATCAAAAACCGATGCTAGACATTTAGGCTTCTTCTATTTCTTTTTGTTTGTACCTAGAGCTAGGTTATTGGACATATGTAAAACCTGGATTCATGTATTCTTTTTATTGTTCTAGTAATGAATGCCATAATTTGTTCTTGCTTGTAAGAGTTCTCTTTTAAATGAAGTTTGGACTTTAAACATGATTCCTGTTGTCGATTGAGCATAGGTTGGCGTGAATCTAATATATGAAATGTTTTTGCTGCTATTGTTGACTGGCTGATGAGACGTTGAGACGTCGGGCAATGCCAAAAAATAAGGGAGATGTTGTCAAATTTTTTTCCGGAACTAGCACTTATACACCATTTTCTAGATATTTATACTCAGTTTCAGCAACCACAAAATGTTATCTAAAATTCTATGCAGACTATCACGCTCCAACATCGGGCTAGGCAAGAAAATAGGGGAGATGCTGTAAATTTTTTTTCCAAAACAACCTACTTTTTAAATATGCATTCATATCAATGGACTTAAACCAACAATTTGAAGCAATAAACACTAACTTTTAATGACCAAAAAAAGGCAGGCTATATGACTAACCGTCAACTACTATCAACTAGTTGTGGTCACGGGATATGCCCCATTCGCAGTAACAAATTTAAGATTCCAGACACGATATTAAATTGCCACATTCACATTAACATTTCCATTAAGAATTTCATGATTCCAAAAGAGTTCAACATTACTACTACTATCTTCCGAAGTACCAAAAAACATTACTAATACTACAAAAATACCGTTTCATCAATGTCATAAGCAACAAAAATAACTATACAAATTCATCATTATCCATAGGAAGCAAGCAACTATTCTAAAAAACTTGATATTCCTCGCCAACCCTGCCCTTGACTTTGCAACGAACTTGATTTTCCTCCCCAAACTTGACTTGGCATAGTAATGGTTGCCCTTGACTTGGCATAGAAGATGGTTGCCCTCCCCAAACTTGACTTGGCATAGAAGATGGTTGCCCTCTCCACACTTGACTATCCAATAAACTTTGCACGTTGCCTTGTGAAGTTGGAAAGTAATTCACCAATTGGTTAAACGTCGATGCATTTGGGCCTAAATATGGGAAGATGCTACCGCCTTGTATCATATTTGGTCGCATATTATGTGGCATCATGTTTGGCCACATTGGTGGTCCCATGTAAGAGCTTCGATAACTCTGCCCAACAATAAAAATAAGGGAATTATCAATAACTTGATCAGTAAGGATTGCATTTGGAGCACGACCCGACATGCATGCTTTCCAAGTCTTGAATAACCACACAAATGACTCTGTGTCTTCATGAGAGATGAGTCTGCATCCCAATAATATCGATTTACCATCATGATTCACGCCTACAAATGGAGCAAAAGGCATGTCATACTTGTTTACTAAGTAAGTTGTGTCAAATGTCACAACATCACCAAACTCCTTACAAGCTGCCCTACTCCTTGCATCGGCTCAGAATACATTCCTCAGTCGGCCCTTTCCATTCAAATCCATTGCAAAGAAGAAGTCAGAATTATCGGCTTGCATTCTTATGAAATAACTATACATTGCTTCGGCATCTCCTTCTTGAAGTCGTAAACGCCGAAGTTTGTCCAAATAATTTTTGCAATCCCTTTGAAGATACACAACCTCATTAGGTCCCCCAGCCTCAATTCGAAGTGAGTCATAACTCTGGTGCAATTTGATCCCGGCTAAGTCATTCACTTCAAGCTTCTTTTTTACCCTTTCATCAAGCACCCTATTGCTCTTGAAAAACCTCGCCTTCCCCGGGCTTTGTTCGTGATTGTGCTCCAAAACGACCCGGCTTAACCCCCACTTTCCATCCGAGAGTATAACAGCCGTAACGTGAGCTAGAGAACCAATTCTTGATTGTGGCCTTGGTCTGACTGGGTTGGTTGTTCTCACCTTTGCCTTTCCCTCACGACTACATGAAAGAGTCGCATCCTTTAACTTTCCATCTACTCCTTTTCTCGATGTTCTTTTAACTATAGCAAACCCCTTTTGTTTAGCATATCTTGAGTAATACAAATAAACTTCCTCAAAGGTGTCAAATGTCATTCCCACCTTCGGTTCCTCAACTGTATCTTCACAATTTTCTTTTGCCTCCTTCCCATTCTCATTAGCATCAACCTCAACACCTTCTTCGTTTGAAGGACCACTCCCCTCTACTTCATCTTCACTGTCTCCATTCCATACCTCTTCTTGTACAACATGAGGAGGCATTGCCGACGAAATAGACTCCGGCGACATCATCTACTGGTTCAAGAACAAATAGAAAAACAATTAGTTATACCACTAAAACCAGGCATTGCATTAAAATAAGTCATATATAAATGTTCATATGTGGTAAAAAAATTAAGTGAATTAAATCTAATTACCCCGTAAAAAATAGATAAACCATTCTAATTTTTTTTCCTGCTTACTGGAAACCGTTCTTCCCACTTCAAAACTATGCACAGTAATAGTAAATTACCTATAATGCCATACAACCCATGCGCATGATTTTGACTGAGTATTCTCTTATGGGTAAATTGCGTTGACTATAAGGTTTCTGAAATTTACCCAATCTTGTCTAAAGAATCTGTAATAACATATGAAGGATTAGTCAGAACAATTCCGTTGTTAAGTATGGACACCAGGTAAGTTGATTTGTCTATTGTTTTTGTTTATATCTACTGCTTTGTCTCAACCGATTGGGATTTGTATATTCTAAGTGCAGACATACTACTACTGATCAATTGTAGACACACACACACACACACACACATTCACACACACACACACACACATATATATATATAGAGAGAGACAGAGAGACAGAGAGAGGTACGAATTTGACTTACCCAGTAATTCAATTAATGAATCTGCAATAGCAGTGCACCGATAATGGATTTTGCGTAGCTAGGTGCAGGACTGCCGATCGCCGGAGGTGGAGAGGGAGGCCGGAGATCCGGGTCGCCGGTTGTGGTGCGTGTGGGTGGTGGCACACTTGCACCCTAGTTTTTCAAGAATCAAGGTTTGCAATTAGGGGATATGTAGATGAACGAACCAGTTGTGTGTGTGAGAGAGAGAGAGAGAGAGAGAGAGAGAGAGAGAGAGAGAGAGAGAGAGAGAGAGAGAGAGAGAGAGGGAGGGAGGGAGAGAGAGATCAACCTGCGTGGTGGGGTTTTTTTGAGCGTTTGAAGCTGGTACCGGTCGTCTGTTTCAGAGCGCTTTTGGCAGCGGCGGCGGTCGCCGGAGGTGGAGAGGGAGGCCAGAGATCTGGATTGCCGGTGGGTTGCCGCTGGTGGTGCGTGTGGGTGGTGGTGCACTTGCTCTCTCTATCTCTGGTTTAGTCGACTGAAACGCAATGGGGCGGGGGAGGGAGACGATCTGGGTATTTCAAAAAAATTCAGTTTTTTTTTTACTGGGTTAAATGAGTGGGACCAAGGGTGGGTCCCACTGCCACGTCAGCTGTTGGAGCTGGTTTGGAAACTAATGTTGTAAACGTATCATTTTTGCCGTGAAATATCTAAAATAACCTTTCTAGCATGACAACTGATGTCAAGTGAGGAAGGGCATTTTGGTCATTGAACTCAGGTGGTCACTAATGTCAAGTGAGGAAGGGCATTTTGGTCATTGAACTCAGGTGGCAAGCGACCACTCATCTTCCTTTATATACAAGTGTGTTGATATCTCTGTTTTAGGTCTCCATTTTGGATACTCCTCTTTTATTCTCCACTTATAGAAGCCAGGGACGGAGTCAAGAATTTCACTACGCAGGGGAGAATTTTTTTTCCAAAATACTTTGCAGAAGTGAGCCTTTAAAATCAAAGGAATTGTTTTTCTATATAATAGTTTTTTTTTCCCTTACAGGGACGACTGCCCCAACTGGGCTCCTCTGGCTCCATCCTGATGGAAACTCTTTCCACAAATAGAGATCCATCCATCTACATTTATTAAAATGCACAGTTTTCAATATTTATAAATTCAATGCATACAAAATTGATACTGTTGAAAAGATATTGATTATCTATATCACATTACACAACGGTTTTAAAAAACATCTCTCTCACAACTATCTTCTATGGCAAATTCGAGGGCTGAAATCAGTGGCGGAGCCAAGATTTTTGCTCGAGGGGCCCCGACTTAATAGACATATCTTTATCCAAGTGTATACTTATGATATGGATTTGCTTTTCAATATAATTTACTTGTGCATTGAAAATATTCTAGCATAATTGTGGACGGCCCACGGAGATGGTGCGGATTTCGCATTTGAAAAGATTGTGATTGTTAGAGTCGCCACCCGGATTTGAGGTCCGAACCCGAGAAACCAATAAAAATATGACTCATTTGCCCATTTGAAAAAGATTTCACTGATCATGGCGGAACCAAAGATTTCTCGGATTCGGGGGTTTGGTTACGAGAGGGGAAGGGTTTTACGGCACCCCTCTCGCCCGATCCGTGAACCGGTCTCTACTCAATACTTTGTGGGATTTTGGAAATGTTTGAAATTTAATTCTATTCACGAAAATAGGGAATCGGGGGAGGAAATCACGTAAATAATCAGAAAATACAAAATGCAAATCTGACGTGGATGCTTGTGCACATGATTTACATGGGAATGACAATAACAAAGAAAAATTACAACGAATATTTACAGAGGTAAATAGCAACAGAAACCGTACAACAACTCAAGAAATCATGGACATGAAGCTTGATAAACTGGCTTACTATCTGGATTCCAGAATTGGGATTGAGCGCTCAACAGTGATGACTTGAGCGCTCAAGCTTCCAAACCAGTTTGAGCGCTCAAGGCTCATAGATTGAGCGCTCAAACCCGTGTCTGGCTTCTGTGATTTTTAACCCTTTTCACAACTGCTTTGCTCATTCTTTACAAGATCAATACATTGATAAAATATTTTTCATGGAGAATAAAATGGGAACAGTCGGATTGATCTCTTAAAGAATGATGAAAAGAAGGAAATCATCACAAACTAATGGAGAAAATGCTTGAGAATGGAAGAAAAGAGGGATCCAGATCATAATCACAGTAATAATAACTCACACACATCTCCCAGTTAATTTCCAGCAACACTCTATAAGAACAAACCATAAGTATCAAACTACTCAAGAACAACTTGAGCGCTCAGGTTCATAACCTTGAGCGCTCAAGCCATAGCCTGGCTTTCTGGTTTTTGACCTTCAAGCAAGCTTTTGATACTTCAATAATGATCATAAATACATGAAATGAAGATTTATGAGGTTGAACAGTCTCTGTTTTGCACTCAAATATAAGATTTTCAAAAGTTTTGATGTGTAATCCTCATAAAATAGTTAATCTACACTCATGCATGTGATTTTGAGGTAAAATAAACTGTTTTATGGATTACATGAGCATAATTAACTATTAAATAATGATCAAGACCTAGGGAAAGCACAAAACTCAGCAAAACAGAAACTGCCTAGAACTGGGCTTGAGCGCTCAAGGCCTAAGGCTTGAGCGCTCACTGGTCTTCCTCAAAAGGATCAAAACAGTGAATATATCACATGTTTAACTACCTTTTCACTTGATTGATGACTTGAACTTGATTGTGGGTTTGGAGATGGACAATAAGGGGTGTTTTGATTAGTATTCTGGGTGAGTAGTGTAGTGTGTGAGGTTAATTGATGATCAAAGGTTGAATTTGGTGTTTGACACATGGTTTTTGCCAGTAGTTTTGATGAGGAGTGGGTGGTTTTGTAGAGAGAGAGAGAGAGAGCACGATCTCTGGAAGAATTGAGAGCTGGGGTATAGAAATTGGTCACCACTAAACCAGGGGGTGGTGAGTGGTTTTTATAGAATGAGTGGGAGGGAAGAGAGGAGAGAGATGAAGTGGGTGTGTAGTTTAGGAGTAGTTTTAGGTGTAGTTTAGGACAATGTAGGGTGTATTATACATGTATAAGACGTATAAAATCGGTTAGACGCTCCCCCCTGCATGAGATCTCATGATGAGATACTCTGCAGATTCCTGACTGGGATCAGAGTTGAGCACTCAAAGCCGTAGGCTTGAGCGCTCAAGGTGCTTCTCAGGGGTTTGAGCGCTCAAGGCCTCAAGCTTGAGCGCTCAAGGCTCTTGGTGGCAAATTGATGGTTTGACTTGGTTTAACAATGCTTGGTTTAGTTTGGGTTATTTGGTGATGTTTGGTTAATTTTAATCAAGTTCAAGCCATTTTCACAAGTTTCGGGTAGTCACGATTGGTCCGTTTCATCATCGGGAATGCTCGAGCGCATCTCGGGTTCAAAATCGGGGTGTCTACAATAATGTATTAAAAATACATGCATCGTTTTGGTTTTATTTCTTTTAGTTACAACAATACTCATATGCTTGTTTTTCAAATTATGAAAGAACCAAAGACAAGTGATTTTCACCCCCCCTTTTTGATAGACACACCCCTTTTTTTTTTTTTAGTAGAACTCTTAGGGGAATGATTTTCACCCCACACACACAAATTGTTATCCACACCCCTTTTTGTTTTTTATCTTCTAGTGAAATTTCTTGTGTAAAAATTTCAATTACCAACTTTTATTAGAAAATTTTACTAAAAGACAGAAAGGGGGTGTGTTTATAAAAAAAAAAAAGGGTGTGAAAATCATTGATAAGGATATAAAATTACATATCTTTTCAATAAATGAAACAAAAATTGTAACGATTATGAGAAGATATTACAATAATAGTATCAATTATTTCAACAAAATTAGTATTAAATTAATAATTTTTTCAAAACCCGCCCTTGGCTGAGATTATTTACTCTCTCCATCCCAAATTGCTGGTCCCTCTTTCTATTTTAGGATGTCCCAAAATATTGTCCTATTTCTAAAAACAACTATCAAAATATGTCAAACTTTCAGTTTTACCCTTAAAATTACTCTTATCCTCCCAATTTATTTCACAATTTTTGAAAGTCGTGTCATTTCTCAATCATTTATATCTTTTAATATATAATGTTTTTCATGATTTTTAAAACTTTGTATAAAACAAACTAATTGAGATTTATCAAACAAGATCCATATTGCATATTTTTTAAGATCCATAAAGAAAGATATAAACAATTTAAAACTACTTAAAACTTCACAGTTTTAAAGGATAATTTTGTAACTCTAAGTAATTTTGCCTTCTTAAAAGTTGAATTCCCCAAAAGGGACAAGCAATTTGGGGCAGAGGGAGTACCTTTTATCAACAAATGGCTCAGAATGTTTAATTAGGTTAAATATCGACATTAAATTATGCTTGTTGTCTTCTAAAGCAAGACGTTACGCTCCTTTTCTATTAGCTACAACCTCTCCCCCCTCCTTCCCATTTGATTCACAGCCACTAAAATCTACAGTTGTTTGAAACCTCTTGTAGATGGCGCTTCGTCATCTTCTCACAATCCTTTTTCGTTTTTTGTGGTTTTTTTTTCCTTCTCTTTTTTGTTGTTCTGACCGTTTTAACTTTCGTGTTAAACTAGGAAACTACCTCCTCATGGAACCTGGTAAAGTCTCTCTCATCTCTTCCTATTTTGAGTTGACAAGACGAATAGAGTTCTTGATTTCAAATATTAAACAACGGTAGATTTTACCGTTTAGTTGTGCTGGAGATCTTTGTATTTTGTATTCTGTAGCACTATTTTTCAAGGGTAGTGCTCTCCCCAAAAATTTGCTTAAATTGGTGCATCATAACAATTCAGTATTATTGGTGTCCCGTGTGACGGTGGTGTTATTTTTTTACGGGCTCCTTTTTTTTTGTTCTCATTATTTTTGAACTTCTGTTCTTAGAGATTTTTTCTGGTAAGTTCATCTCATCACTGCTAATTCACTCAATTTAGTTGTAGATTTCTTTTCTTCTGTTGGATGCTAGTAGGGCTGTTTAGCCTTCCGCATGTTTTTTTTTTTTGCCACATTCAACCAACAAGTTGTCTGTAGGAGATGTTTCTTTTTAGCTATGAATTGAATTTCATTTTTGGTTCTTAGTTTCTCTAATTTCTAATATTGTGATAATCTTTGCAATTTATGCATTCTTCTTCTTAGTTGTTCATCTGGGCTACTCTTGTTTCAAAATAATTTAAAGGCCTTTCTAAGGGATTATATGACAGTGGTAGTGTGCACAGATTAAGATGGGCTTTATGGTGGGAGAAAAAGACTAGACAACAATCACTTCTCTTCTATCTCTTTTATGTCATTTAAATTTTGTTTCTTTTGCTCAGTTGGATGTTCGGCAAATCCATATTAGACAAGGATATGATAGGAGTAATTGATTGATCCATGGTCATGATCATGACATGATGAACAAAATAGAATTTTGTTGGCAGGAGAGGCCAAATGGTAAGGTCGGATAATTTGTTTAAGTTGGGTTCGGCTTATCTTGCGTTGTACCTTTTAGGCACGAGCAACTGCTAGCATCAAAGACTGGGGACTAGAGTGTAGCTGAAAAGAAGTATTTTGACTGCTCTAGAACGGAGGTAATGAATATGATGAGGATTTTCATACCCTTTCTGATCATTTTATTCTACTCACTTTTTTGGTTTGGTTCAGTTATTGGACAAATATAATTGTACTGGTGAATCAGTGGTGGCTGGTATGAAAAAATAAAAATTGATTGAAAGTCTCATTGGATTATATATTTCTATTGTTTTCAGTTAGCCTTATTTCGATCATGAGTGACCAAAAATTAGAATAACTGATTATCATAAATCCTTTATTTAGTTGCCTTAATTGATTAGATGAACTCTCTTTGGACCTTTACTTGAAAAAAAGACTCTTGGAGAAGTTGGTTTCGTTGGCAGGGAGGTCAAATGTAAGAAAGGATAATTCATTTTAGTCGTGCTCACTATAACAAAAACTACCTATGGCGACGAAATGTGACAAGAAAATTCAAATTTCCTCGTCAAATGGGTCTTTATGGCGAGGAAATCGATTTCGTCGGCAAAGGGTACTCTATGTCGACGAAATTATATTTCCTCGCCAAAAAGCAAAAATTTGGAGATGAAATGAATATTTTCTCGCTAAAAGGGCACCCATTGGGCGACAGAATTAACTTTCCTCGCCAAAAAGCTAAGATTTGCGACGAAATTACCTTTCCTCGTCAAAGGGCACCCATTTGGCGACGAAATTATCTTTCCTCACCAAAAGATAAGATTGGTGAGAAAATGAATATTTCCTCGCTAAAGGGCACCCATTTAGCAACGAAATTATCTTTCCACGCCAAAAAACTAAGATTGGCAACAAAAATATCTTTCCTCATCAAAAAGCTAAGATTTGGCGAGGAAATGAATATTTTAGTAAAAGCAAATAACATTAAAAGATTTAAGAAACAAGTTTAAAAGAACACTACAAAGAGACTAAAATTAGACAAAAAGATTTTTAAAAAAAATTAGTGAGGTGAAAAGAACTACAAAGGTTTATATATTAAAAGTTGTAGCACTTTGCATTGAAGAGGAAATTAGGGTGGCTGATGGGTTGCGCGTTGCTAGAGAGGAGGTCGTTAGTTCAATTCTCAACGGAAGTGGAGACGCTGGGAATTGAATTCTCTTTTTTTTTTCGTTTTAGGAGTTAGCGAGGGAAAATTTCCTCGCCAATTGTTCCGAATAGGCGAGGAAAACAAAATTTCCTTGCCCAATTGTTCTGAATAGGCAAGGAAAACAAAATTTCAATTGGTAGAATAGGCGAGGAATTTTTTTTTTCCTTGCTAGAATACCTTTTGGTGAGGAAACCTGGCGAGGAAATTTGGTGCTTTGGCGAGGAAACTAAATCCTCACTATGGATCTTTTTTGGAATAGTTAAACGTGTTGTGCCAGACACAAGCAATTTCTTGTACTTTTAAAATGAGACTAATGTTTGATATATTTAACAAATGAACAATGATAGGTACACACCCTCTCAACCACTCCCCACCACACCCTCTCTCACATGTGTGTGAGAGAGAGGGTGTGGTGGGAGTGGTTGAGAGGGTGTGTACCTATCATTTTTGTTTAACAAATATTTATAGGTTTTTCAAAAGGGTAACATCAAGGGCTTTCTCTCTCTAAACCAGACCCTCTCCCTCTAAACTTCTTCCACCCCCCCCCCCCCCCCCCCCCCCCCCCCCCAAAAAAAAAAAACAAGGCTAATTAACCGATTTATGGTTTTTTTTTAACTTTATTAAATAAAACGCGCGTTTTTCAACTTAATTCCCAGACTACGTGAAGTCGGGGTTAGCAACCACGTTTTCTTGAAAACGTGTTTGGCAAACACGCTTTCTCGGTTGGTTAAGCCGGATTAACCAAAAATTAAGTTGATCGTAATCCGGGTTAAAAGCGTTGTTAGTAAACCCGCGTTCTAAAAGCGTGGTTAGCTAACACGATTTTTGAATAAAACTGAAAAGCGGGGTCGCCTAATAAAATCGGGTTTTCCAAACCCACCTTCTGAAAGCGGGTTTACCAAACCCACCTTCTAAAAGCGGGTTTACTAAACATGCCTTCTAAAAGCGTGGTTAGAAAACACGCCTTTAGAAGGTGGGTTTGGTAACAACGCCTTCTTCATATGCTGCTGTGGAATGGCTTGTCTTTTTTCCTAACCAAAATTGGTTTTTTTTTTATATATTTTTATCACGAATGAAATTAAAAATGGTTGTGGAGATTCACTTTGATTAAATAATACCTCATATTCCCTAACCATAAAAAAAAAAACCTTTTCCATATGCAAAGGATGGTTATGACGAGGTATGCTTTTATAGTTGTAACTTCCGATTTATGTGTGACATCAAATTGTTGAATACTTTGTAAATGTAACGTGTTGATCCTCTCTTTCCCATTTTCTTAAGACTTACGGGTTGCTAGTGTATTATGCATAATCGCTACTAATAAAACATGCTAGGTGAAGTAGTTGTATGAATTTCTATGTCATATATGAAAAAAATTGTAGCCAAATATAGGTTGGCTTTCTAGCTTTTGTGCTCATAATTGTATAGACTTATTCAGCTTTGGAATCCAAAGCTTTGACAAAGTCTCTTATGGATGGGAACCCACATGCCTGTGTCACTGTGTAGATACCGACTTTTTCATCCTTGTTCAGCTGTCACTGGAATCCAAAGCTCGCACAAAGCATGCCGGGGGACCCGCCAACATGTCTGTGTCATTACCCTTATTGGTCTTCTTTTATAATAATTGGAATCCAATGCTCTTGAAGAAAAACCGAAACATTTCAAGTGGCCACATAGTGACATTAATTTAATGGGGACTTGTAATCAATCATTCAATGCAAACCAATGGATGGTCAAGTCAACATCTACTTTTGTACTACTACAGCCTTATTCATCATCTTTATTTATTAATATCAGCTTTTAGACCACTTTATTCATATCTGATGTCTTATCAAGCCTTCATACAGCTCATATATGCAGGATGGCTCAAAACTATTTGTCTATAAAATAATTTCAAACTTCTGATATTTTTGTATAGCACTTCATACTCGTTACTTGTGTCACAATGGCAGGTAGAGGCTCCACTTCTAGGGTGTGGATACTTCCCAGGTTCAAGGACCCATACTGGAAAGAAAAAAGAAGCAGCCCTAAAGATTACTATGTTGGTCTTCGAGAAGAATGGAAGTTTAGGGTTGAAGAGCAGGAGGGATTAGTTGCTGATTTACGGAACATGGGAGTAAGAATTCCTCATCGTCGGTCGCTAGAAATGCCAAGAACAAATAAGCATGAGTATGAAGCTGCTGTGGCCCGAATCAAAGAGGAGAATAATAGGATGTTGATGCGTAGGAGCCGATATTTCATGCTTCAGCTAGCAATTGAGATGGCAGAGGCAAATGGCCGAGAACTAACAGAAAATGAGCACAACAATGCGTTGAATAATGAGAAGTACCTATCTGACTACGCTATGTCTGATGAGGATATGTAGATCTCCTACTATGTTATGCGATGTATTGCTTCTACATTAAGTACTTCAAGTTATGTATTTGTAATATGTTAAGTTTGTTAATCGGTGTGTCAGTTTAAGTCAAGTAAGTTAAGTAATGTATTGATGATGTTGTTAAGTACGTTAACTTTGTTGTGTTTTCTGATTAACTACAATTTAGTTATTCTTGTTTCTGTATTGTCATTCATAAATTTAATTGGTTTAACAAGAAGTTACAATGGATGTCCGAAATATAGTGACAACATAAGAGTGGAATTAATATAGAGAGATTGCTAGTACAAGAAAAGAAAAGTCACTCCTACCAATGACACGAAATACAAAAGAAAATGGATTGCAGAATTGAACAAAAAAAAAAAAAAAGTTCAATGGTAGCATAACTTCCATGGTTTTTGATCTTCCAATGGTAGCACAACTTTCATAGTTCTTCATCATCATCAGACATCTCAATGTCGGATTGAACGTCTTCGTTCATGCTAGCCTCCATATAGAAATTAGCTTCAGCCATCAAGCCCTCCTCTCTTCGTTCATTTGTTAAGCGTTGATAGTTATATCGAGACAAACGCATCTGCATGCGATTGACTTCTTCACGAATACGATGCAAGGCTCTTTGCAACAATTGTGGAGTATCAGTCGGCATGGCAACTGCTTGGCGACGTGGAATTGGAATGTTGAATGATCGACAATCGAATATCAGAACTTCAGATAGTTCAATTCGATACTGATACTCACGTCGCATGTCTGTGATAACCCTGGGTGTGTATCGGATGTTTGGGTTCAAAGGGTATTCAAAATCGTCATCGAGGTGCCAATGACGCCCAGTTGCTTCGAATATGCCACGCACTGTATACCTCATACTTGGCTATTTGCTATACAATGACCTTTCTCAGTACCAAATCATACTTCTTTCTCCTTTTTATACACATAGCTGGATAAGACTCTTTAATGTCTTATGTGTCATCACATTTGATTTGTATTATTCAACAATCGTAGTCCGTGACTTCCCATTAAAGGCCAACCCGTGACTCCATCACTTGTCACATCACATGTCATCAGATGCGATCCCGTGACTTGCCCTTCAATACCACCCATTCGACCTGTCATGTCATTCACTTGTCTAATAGGCCAACATTAATTAATGGGACAACTGGCCACGCGTAAATGGCTGACATTACATACATCATGATTTTGACAAGTCATTATAGAGAATCCAAAAATACTGAGATTTATTGATGTCTTTTTTTGCTTACAAAATTAATGATACCTTTAATTGATAATAGTTGAGGTGCGCTGTTAGACAAATTTTTTTTACTATTTTGCTTACAAAAAATCTCTCATGGCTAGGAAATAAAAGACATGAGAATTTACTTCAATTCTTAGGATCCATTCAAGCTATTTACACACTCCCTCCATTCCAAATTGTTTGTCCCTTTTGGGAGTGTGTGTATTTTGCACGCAAAAAATAACGTGTTTATGAGGAATAGTTGTGACAATAAATTACACCAGTTTTTTCTTCTCAAGTTTCTTTAATTTGGTTTAAAGTTTGTTCATAAAAATTTAAAGTGCTCGTACATTAATTTTTGTTCCCAAAAGGGGAAAACAATTTGGAACGGGTGGAGTATCTTTTATGCAAAAGAAATCCTTTTGTGCCGAAGTCTTAAGAATGGCTATCCATCAATGGTGGAATCTGAACAAGAAGTTCATGAGTCACTAGTTTCATGCATTCAAATTTTTCTAGTGCACATTAGGCCTTAGTCAACAAAGTAGACCATAATTGTAGAATCGTTTTAGACATTTTCATTAATTTTTGGTTTGAACTTAAACAACATACTTATGACATCGATTTCAAAAGCACATAATCCACTTGTGCTTGTCTTTGCCCGTGACTGGACCATTAACAAATTTCGGGAATTGCGTTGAGTAATAACCCCTAAGCATAGGATCTCCCATCACAGTGGAGTATTACCGTGTAACCGATACAAAAATTAATGGAAATTCAGTTAAATAGGAATACAAACGCATGCCAAAGGACATCCCCCTTAGGCTAGCCTACTTATTGCAATGGGGAACAAAACAAATGTGAGAATTAGAACCTTTTCCTTTATATGTTCACCATATTGCAGAAATGCAAGTGCGAATGTCACGTCCTATACAGCCTTAAAATGGATTTATAAAATAACTAATTTTTTCTTTCAAAAAAATGGACAACAGGGGTCCCAAAATAAGACACCACAATTAAACCTGTTCGCATAAATATCGCATTATAAACAAATGACCATCATTGATACGGATAGGCCCATCCCTCAAATATGGCTACCATCTTAAATTCTGTGATACGAACAGTAGATCCAAACAAATTCTGGGAAAATTTTAGCAGCATTTCATTTCTTTTAAGACAATCCTAACACACGGCTGCCCAGAGTAGAGTGTGAATCAAAAAATAGCAATCCAATATAGCAAAATAACTTCACGATCTGAATGGGCAACAAAACTGGACTGTAATCACAGAGCTAAACTAGGCAGCAAACAGACACAGTGTTCGAATGCACACTGTCCAATTCCACCCAAAATGGTACTACTACTGGTCAATGCATTAGCCAATACAAGAGCAAAATAATAAACCAATTGCATACTGCCTACAGTATAAGACAACCAATTCAAATGCACACTGTCCAGGATAAAGGATTCAACTTAAAGTGCTCACTGCTATAAAATGCAACAGCTAATACCAGATCATACAGGATACATCAACAACAAGTAACTTTTCGTGTTATTTAGACCATACATCTCAAAGCTAGTATAAATCATCCACTAGCGAATGCAGCTACCATCATTCCAACATACAAAAATAAGGCAGATCTTGTATCCAATACGTTAGAGGAATTAACCAAAACTATAATATGTGCTCAACATATTGGTTTTACCTCTTCGTGCATGAAAATATTGCAGTTTTCATCAACTAAAATAATCCCAAAAAGTTTGAGTGCAATGACTAGTAGTTATGTACCACAACCTGGTTGACGTGCCTTTGGTCTTTTGGTCCTCCTCAAATAATAATGCTGAAATTCCTCCAACTGAGTCACCTGAGACACCCCCACTTGCGAGGGGCCTTCCGGCAATAAAGTATGCCCCCTCCCTCTCCCCTTCCCTCTCCCCCTCCCCCTTCCCCTTCCTCTACCTTGACACCTTCCCCGATGTCCACCTTTTTCAACCTCTCCAACCCTCTCCCCATGAGTATGGTGCTCTGCTTCTCCTCCTAACGTATCATTCGCATCCCGTACAACCTGTAGGACTCCGTCTAACACAGGTATCTCCCCAATGCACTCAACTTCAGTCAATACCTCATCCTCCACCATACCATCTTCTACTTCATTTGGTACAGGTGTAACAATTAATATTAGGTTGTGGTGGAGACGTACGGTGAGGTGAAGATGTACCTTGTGGTGGAGTTATATGGTGTGGAGGAGTTGTTTGTGGTATGCTATGGTCAAGTACTAGCTGTGCGGAGTGGAGGGGGTCGACCGGGTCATCAAGACTGGGCTGTGGGGAGAGGAAATTGAATGCCATGTCTTGGGTGTAGAGGTTGTCATCATTAGTGTGTTGTGGGGAAAAAACATTTGGCGAAGACGCGATAGGTGATGTTTGAGGAAATTGGAAATTTGGTGTTGAGAAGGTAGACGTTTGGCATGTGTTTAGAGGTGAAGTACTCGGTTCATTTTCCCTAGGCCCACGTGAAGTAGACGGCAATGTATCTGGCGTGTTTTCCTATTCGTATTTGCTCTAATTTTATCAATCAACAAAAGCAAATACAAAAAGGGTATGGCGTGTTTAGTAAACAGGCGTCTAGAAGGCGTGTTTGCTAACAACGCTTTCAACAGGATTACGATTAACTTAATTTTTTTTCAGTTAATCAGGCTTAAGCAACCGAGAAAACGTGGTTGCTAACCACGACTTCACGTAGTCTGGGAATTAAGTTAAAAAAACACGCGTTTTTTTTAATGAAGTTTAAAAAAAAAACGTAAATCGGTTATTGAGCCCTATTGAGCTTGTCTTCATTTGTCACCTGGCCCACTCGTCTACCAGAAATGAAGAGCAGTGTTTGGGCCCTGTAAGTTCCGTAAGATCCGGCCCGTACTTCTTCAAGGGGCCCATTGTCCAAACCTTGAGATTACCAATGGAAGCACCAACCACCAAGAGAGAAATAACAAAGAAAAATATGGTCTGTTATCACATTTTGTATTTTCGGAATTTCAAACTGTAAAGAAATTTGTTGGGCTCCAGTAGGCCACATGAATTTTGGGTGGCTTTTGTTTTAGTACTTTATTGAATTGCACGTGTCCGGGACTAGCATATATACATATATATTGCACTCCAGCTGCGACCTTAAAGAATTCCTATATTTCCCTAAAACGATGCAATACACAGCAAAACAACAAACTTTCGGCTTTGGCTTTCAATAAACACACATCAGTGCACGTGAGAGAGAGAGAGAGAGAGAGAGGAGAGAGAGAGAGACGAAGTGAGACAGAGAGAGCCGAGAGAGAGAGAGAGAGAGTTCAATACCGCGAGAGGACATCAATCGGTTTGAGTAGAGAGAGGACAAACCTGTAGATCTGGACGAAGGCTTCACAGGGAGATCACGGAGACGACCGCCGGAGTTGTGACCGGCGGCGGTGACGCGGAGGAGCGCCGGACTGCTGAGCCGTGCGGGGATGGAGGGCCAGTAGCGGTCTCAGCGAGGAAAGGGGGGGGGGGGGGAGTTCTGAAGTTGGGGAAAAAACATAAGTGGTAAAAAAAGCTAGGGCTTTTTTTACCTTATAAGGGAATAGCTTTTTTTACCTTATAAGGGAATAAGCGTGCTTAGCACGAAGGCGTTATTCTCAACCACGCCTTTTAGAAGCGTGTTTGCTAACCACGCTTTTAGAAGGCGGGTTTACTAAACACGCTTTTAGAAGGCGGGTTTACTAACAACGCTTTTAACCCGGATTACGATCAACTTAATTTTTGGTTAATCCGGCTTAACCAACCGAGAAAGCGTGTTTTCGAAACACGTTTTCAAGAAAACGTGGTTGCTAACCACGACTTCACGTAGTCCGGGAATTAAGTTGAAAAACACGCGTTTTATTTAATAAAGTTTAAAAAAAACCGTAAATCGGTTAATTAGCCAAAAACCAAAGCCCTGGCCGCGGCCCGCTCCTCACCGGTATCTAATTATTTGACCTCTGCTCCTCACCTTCCTTGTTCTCTTTCTTTTCTATGATTCGAATAAGCATCTCGAGACGATCAATTTTTTTTTTTAAAATAACTAGATGTCCGGGTCAGCTTGCGCTCACCTCTACTAGAGACGACTGTTAATTCAGCTTATCCTCCGCCTCGATCACTGCCTTCATGCTGTCGATCACTACATCAGCTTTCTGAATGGCTTCATGCTTTGTGCCTTCTAATCTCACTACATCAGGTGATCTCTGTTGTAGCTCCTGCATATCTGCTTTTTCCGACGATCTTGCATCCAAGCACTTCCATTTTCTAGTTGCTCAGCCCCCCTTTTCCGTTTCCCCTTCCCTATCCGAGTAACCGTCCCATCTCTCTTTATGCTTTTCCAGCCAATTGACTGCCATATCCGTTTCCATTCTTCGTCCGTTTGGCTGACCCGATCGACCCCCCTATCCTAGCCTACCCATCCTGGTCTATCAATTTTTTGTTCTGTTCTTCTTTCGATTGGATCGGTTCTTCCTCTTCGAACCCCCCCTATCCAATTGGCTCTATATCTTAGGTGTGTTTCACGTGGTTGCTTGGTTGTGGTGGTTCTGTTTTTGCAGGTTCAACTATGGATGGAGCATGGGATCTGTTGATGTTGTAGCCTTGTTGGATCGTAGGATCTGATTTTCTGGTTGTTGTCGTTTCACTGTTGTTTGCTTTCTGGATGTGGCTCTTTGTCGGTGGCGGTATCACGGTTGCGGTTCTTCTTATGACCCCAATTGATTGGGACATATGGTTCGGTTTGGTATGTTTTGTTATTTTTTTTGCCGCACACGCATGCTCACTTTGTGCTTTACTTCTCAGGCCTTTTTGTTGGCTTTCACTCGTTATCGGCGTCCCCTTATCTACCGGCGATAGCATAGTTTATGTGTTTTGCGGGATCAATGCTCTATTCCTTAGACCTTTGTTTATTGGTCTTCATTCGTTGTTGACGCTCCTTATCTTATGGCAATAGCATAATTGTACTTTTCTTGTGTTTAATGAAGTTCTTATGTTTTCACTTTTTGAAAAAAAAAAACAAATATATAAACTTATCATAATTAAAATTTCAGAGGAAAAGTTGTATTTTGAAAAAAAAAAATGATAGTGTATTTGAAAATCGGACAAGAGATGAAGATTTGATCTTTAGCTTGAACATGGAGTAAAACCCTCCCCATTTCTTCTCCTTTCTCTCCTCGAACTCTCTCTGGTTTATGGAAAACTGATTCAATAAACCAGTCAAATGGTCTTTGACTGCTTTTGCAAAATCTCATGAGAGAAATAAAAAGATTCTCCCCTTTGCTAAACAAAAAAATTTGACAGTATATTTTGGGCACCTAAAATAGGAGTGTAATTATTCAGTGGTGTGTTCACTGCTTACAGGCAAAATAGTCATTTGACAGTTTTTTTCATTATCCACCCATTTCATAAAACATCTAAACCAAGCCAAATTTTATCACCCCCCCCCCCTCCCGGGTGTTTAATCCCTCATCTAAACCATCTACTTTTTTTATTCCCCCTCCATAAACATCACATCAATGTCGGCCAACCCTCAAAAAATAATATCCCCTCTTATCTTATCCCCCTCTATGGCCGAATGAGGGGGCTTGCTGTCCCCGGCAATTTCGGTGCGCTCCGGTCTTGTTTCGATGATCGGAAAAGTGCACTTTGTAAAGCTCGTCGAGTAGAACAAGTGTACCAAAAATTAGCCCGATCGGTACACATATAACTCGGCAATAAAGTGGTTCCAATGGATTTGAGCTAGTGTTTTGGATACATTCTTTTCAAGATAAAGATGTTCCGATCAAGTACTTAATAATATCCGATTGAGCTAATTTTTGTTACACTTGTTTTAATTCAACGAGCTCTTCAAAGTGAACATTTCTGATCATCGGAACGAGACTGGAGCCTAGTGGAATTGCCGGGGGTAGGGTGGATGCTGCTGTGCATTGCTTAAACGACACAATTTTGTGGCAAACCCAAGAGGCTTGCCAAATGTGATCTTGTGGGATCCACTTTCGGGTCCCTTTCCTCCTGCATGTTGATAGGCGCGCAATATTCTGTATATAAGCGCCTAAGTAGGGGGAGTTAGCGCGTTAGACGTGCGGTTTAATGTTCATTTTCTGTTTAATGCGTGCACGGTGGTGTGTTTGGTGTTTGCATGATTTACCAGGTAAAAAGATGACTTTGGCGCGCTTTTTGCATGGCTTGGAAGTGGAGCTGGGCGTGGGAATCGAGGATTGAGGCTTGAATTTTGGAAGAAGTCGGCTAAGGTGTCGGTATCGATACCCATCAGATCCGTATCGATACCAATTGGTTTCAAGGGGGACGAATTATTCCAGAATGTTTAGTATCGCTACCCTCCTAAGAGGTATCGATACCTACGACTTGGCGGCAAAAGGGAGGCTAAGGGATCGGTATCGATACTCTTCTAAGGGGTATCGATACTGAGAGGTTACGGCTGAAGAATTGAAACAGCGTCGTTTTTATGTTCGTGGAACTATTCCTATAACTACGTTTTTCTTAGAATTAGTTAGGGTTAACTTAGATTTTCGTTTTTTTACTGCATCCTTGGAGTTGGACGGCTAGGGCAAGTGTTTTCTCTTATTGCAAGTGTACTATTGATTGATTCGGTTCCGTTTTTCCAGCAGATTCCGGTATTGTTTACAGTTTTGATTGTTAATTGATCAGTTGTTTATTCTTCTTGTTTGGGAAATTGAAGCATATCTATTTATCGTTCGTTTTCCTTATGCATAGGACTAGGATTTTGTTTTTTGTGTTAATCTTTATCATCATGCTAGCGTAACTTCCCTTAGACGAGGCCATGGGGTGAATAGCAGCCATGGCCGGGACCGGATCCGTTTGCCATTCTCGCAGGGTTATTTGTTTAAATCTTCATGTTGGGATTTCTAAGAACGGCTGAGCTCCGTCATTGTCGGGACCCAAACGAACGAGGGATGCGTTGAGCAATCCATTCTCCGTGGCGTGTGGGGTAACGCAAACAGGGTTTCACCCCCGGGAGAGAAAATCCTAATGTGAAGCAATATTCTTTTGAAGCGGGAAGGGTGAGAGGATTCGGGACTGGCTATGGTGCTAAGATCCCGATGGCCACGTCTGCTTTTAACTTATTGATAAAATCCAGAACTATTCCTTAGGTTTTCGTAGTTAATCACTCACTTAACCGGAAGGGTGGCTACCTAAGAGCCAATTCAAACTAGCGGCCATTTTCTAGGTTAAACACCGACTCCGTCTCTGAGGATTCGACTCCGGACTTCCGGATATTGTGCTACGTCGGTTTATTAGTTCTGCGCTTGGAACGTGTTATTTCTGTTACTAAGAATCTGACAAGCACATGTACTGCACAACAGCATCCTGTCCTCCTTGCCGGGGACAGCATGTGTTGTCCCTTTTAAGGGACAGGCCCCCTTAGTCTCTCTATAACTTATCTCCCTGAAATTAATTCTCCATCCAATCGGGCCCAAAGGTCCAAGAGTAGTCCATTTTGATGATGGAAATATTGTTGTTTGCTTCCAATAAAACAGGAATCACATATGCTATTTTTTGGCATTTGTCTCTGAGGGGTAGTACAATACAGGAGGAAAGGGAAACATAAAAGAGATAAGAAAATGCAGCGGACGGCTGAGATACGTTCGGTGCATTTTTCTGTTTCCTTTTCGTGTTCTTTACACTTTCTCTTTGTCTATTTCCCCTCAAATGGATTTTGCACGCCATTTTGCATTTGCAACATTATTGGAGATCCCACATTTTTTCTTGTGATTATTTGTACTCCTTCTATCCCAAAATGATAATTTGGTTCGTACAATTATAAGGTTGATTTTTTATTTGATTTTAGCAACTAGATTGCTAAAATCAAAGTACATTATTTATGAATTACAAGCACTGTGTTTGGTTGAGAGTTTTGAGAAGAATATTTAGAGAAATATTTTTGAGATAGTGTTTGGATGGATTTTGGGACAAAATAATAATTAGAGAGAGGTGTAATAATTGGAGAGAGGTAGAGAGAGAAATGAGAATAATGATTGAATAGTGGGGTATGAGTAGAGAGAGAAATATGATTAGTGATTGGAGAGATGAGAAATGAAGAAAGAATCTTTTTGAATTTTTTTTTAGAAATGTGAAGTGAACAAAGTGAAGGTTTCATTGATACCTAGTAAATTGCTAAACAAAGTAGGAATTTTTCTTGGAAAAAAATACATTATTTTTAACATATCGTTTTGTGAAACTGACTCTCATTTTGGGACAGTGGAAGTGTATAAGAAAAGAGAAAACCTTTTTCACGGATGAGCCGTGAAAAGGTGGTTTTTGCACCGAACAAATTTGGACTGTGAATTTCGAGATCTAACGGCTTGAATCAATTCAATTTCTGCGGTGTTCTGGCTACTGGAACAAATTCAATTTCTGCGGTGTTCTGGCTACGAGAACAACGTCGATCTGTGCTTCTGACCCAGTCAAAAAGCTTCAAGCTTTCATCACTTCACAACCCAGCTTTGTCTTTCTTTATCCGGTTAGGTGCGCTCTCGCTCTCATCTGAGAAAAGCATTTATTGGACTCTGTTACTAGTTGGAGAATCCGTAGGCGAATTTAATGGACGATTTTGTGGTTGCCAAGTTATAAGGCCTTGTTCGTTTCGCGGTTTAGTTTTAGTTTTAGTTTTGATGGCATCATCATTTCCCTCATTTCTCTCTCTATCTCTCTCCACTCATTACACCTGCTGACATCATCAAAACTAAACTAAACTATCTAACCAAACACAGCCAAAAACTTTATGAATTTTTTTTTTCCGGAACTGTACTTATTAATTTTAAAAGTCTCTTGAGTTTTTGTCATATTAAATGCAACACCCATATACGTACCTATACAGGTGCGGTGGCGGCTCTAAGAATTTTTTAAGTGTGTTCATAAATTCTTATGCTCTATTACCTCTATAAACCACAACTAGACATAGTTTTCCAAAAGATTTTAGCAACCCAGTTGCTAAAATCACCATGATTTTAGCAAATGAGTTCAGTAGGTGCTAAAATCATGGTATTTCAAATCAAAAAATTAAGTGTTTCCGTGTATTATTTTTTAAAATTTTCACACCGAATTAAAGTACACGAGGAGTACTTTAATTTGGTGTGAAAAAAATCGAAAAACGATACACGGAACCACTTCATTTTTTGATTTCAAAACTATGATTTTAGCACATGCTGAACTCATTTGCTAAAATCATAGTGATTTTAGCCACTGGGTTGCTAAAATCTTTTGGAAAACAATGCCTTAAATATAGACAAGAAAATTTCCATTATAATACCCACAATGCCACTAAAAAACGACAACGGATAAAGTAAATTACAATTGTTGTTGATGAGTTTTTATACGTTGAAACCGTTGGATAATAGCTCGTTATCAACGATATCACG
Organism: Vaccinium vitis-idaea; assembly: GCA_963854785.1. Classification (NCBI taxonomy): domain Eukaryota; kingdom Viridiplantae; phylum Streptophyta; class Magnoliopsida; order Ericales; family Ericaceae; genus Vaccinium; species Vaccinium vitis-idaea. Next base: position 22,398,774 of record OY978226.1, on the reverse strand, counting down.
TACACCACTCTCAATATAAGTAATCAAGCAATCATCCATCCACTGATCTCCCATTCGATTGCGCAAATTGTTCTTTATGTATTTCATCGCTGAAAAATTTCTTTCAGCTGATGCAGTGGCGACAGGAAAAGTCAACACCAATGTCACAAGCAAATAGACCAATTCATATATGACATGCTTATTTGTCTCCACCAACTTTACAACAAGATGTTCAATTTATTAGGGTTGGGTCTTCTGTCACGCCCCAAAACGGGAAATGACGGGCCGTGAACCACACAATTGATACATGAATCACGAAGCCTAAAATAAAATAAACCATATAATCCTAAATGACCATTTTTATTATTAAACAAAATCAAACCAAATTTGTCTCAGCATAAGCATGGGCACACCATCCCATGGTCCAAACATTAAAAATGATCACCAATAATACCATAAATCCAATCTTTACCAAAAAGGTTTAACCATGTGCGGAAGCGAAATAAATTAATAACAAAGCTACGATGCATGCAATATTCTACGGAGGTCGACACAGTAGTTCCTCAAGACGCCGCCAAAGTCCTCATCTATCGACTTGATTTTCCTAAAAATGGTGTTGGATTAAATCCGTCAGCTGACAAGCTCAGTAAATGGCAAGCATGTATATTAAATAAAGTTCTAAAGCAAGGATTAAATTAAATTACCATATCATCATAATTTGGCACAAACGACGTAAGATAAAATAAAATAAATCTTGATGGTGATCACAAATGATATCTAATATAATGGGGAACCACAACCAAATAGTACCATGGCCAACAAAATAATAATCTCAAAATTGGATCCAATATCGAACTTAGAGTCACCAGGCGTTGGCAGACCATGGTACTCTTCCCTAAGTCGATCCGGGGAAAAGACAGCCGTTGAGCAAAAGGGTCACCGGCCTAACCCGAGTCTTTTCCCTAATGGCTAGGGTCACCTATATAAAGGAATAATTTCCCTGGACTTCCAATAATAAAAGTTCCCAATAATATCCATAAAGTTCTCACCAAAAAGAACATTTTTTTTTATCGCGTGCCAATTTAAAGAACCAAATAAAAATAATTCGCTTTTCCAATTAACAATTCTATTTGTTTTTAAAGAACAATTTAGAGGACACGGGGAAGTTTCGAAAGTATGTAACACACTTAACCACTCACCTGGGTCGAAAGACAATCACTGTGTTTGGTTTAGAATTTTGAGAAGAAATTTTTTGAGAAATTTTTTGAGATAGTGTTTGGATGAGTTTTTGGAAAAAGTAATAATTAGAGAGAGGTGTAATGATTGGAGAGAGATAGAGAGAGAAATGAGAATTAATGATTGTAGAAAGGGGTATGAGTAGAGAGAGAAAAGTGATTAATGATTGGAGAGATGAGAGATGGGGAAGGAATCTTTTTGGAAATTTTTTTGGAAATGTGAACCAAACACAGTAAATGCAACTCGCACACGCAAAAGTAGTCTAACCTGTACAAAAATAAAGAATACGAAATAACCATGTAGTAAAATAATATTACACTGAATATGTAAAGCTAGGAATATTATACACTACTAAAGTACCCAGATTATGTCCATCTAATCCTAAGTTTCCAACTATCACTAGCCACCTTAAAATACAAAAGCCAAACTACTATTTCCATTTCCCATAAACTGATCATCCAAAGCTTCCAAACCCCATTCCTCCATCCATATTTAATTCAATTCCATTGCCACGTAATTTCAATTCCACAAGCCATTGCCACAGCAATCATGAACCCAGTTACTTGGCTAATATTATTTTAAGCAATCATGAACCCATTGCCACGAAATTTCAATTCCACAAGCCTCCAACAAAATTCCCACTTCAACACCCCTATTACTTGGCTAATATTATTTTAAGCGATACTACCAATTAGAATTGTTTCTGACCCATGAACTTCACAACTTCCAACGAATAACATGATCTTCCTTCAAGAAGTACTGATCCAAAGTAATGAAACAAGGAGAATAAGATAAATACTTACGATGATGGTAGATGAGAACACGAGTACGACGACCAACTTGATGAAACCCTTAAACGGCTGATGCCTCCCTACTTTCTCAAAGTACCTCAAATAATAACCCAAGGCAGTTAGCTTATAACTTTTCTATCTATAGGTGCAATTTTAAACAGCCTACTTAACCACGTACCCTAAAAATTAGCTAACCAACTATTTAATTACTGTATTTAAGCATACACATTTATAATAAAAATAGCCTAATAAATATAAACTACTAAAATTAAGCTTATATCCTCAAAACTATAAGAATGCCAATAATATCCGAACCAAGCGCAAAAATAATTAAATAGGATACATCATAGAACTAAATATTTAAATGACCAATTATAATTATGAAAATAAAATTTAGGGCCGTAACATCTTCAATTTAATTTGCGTAGGGTGTTCCGCAGTGGATTACCTAAAAATTTCTACATGTACTCTAAGAAATTTTATTTTTTTCGGGTGGTCATGTGACCATCTATAGGTAAATGTGCAGCTGCCCCTGATAGATGGCTCGGAATTTTGTCAAATACTTTAGCAAAGTGTTGACACATTACAAATTTTTATGTATACATGCACGGGGTGGTTCCATGGATACAATAAATAACACAACATTTGACACAATAATAATCGGAGCCCCAAGCTTACAATCGGACCCATTCAAGTCATTTAAAAAATGTTTCTAGGAGTTCCTATAAAAAATTAATTAACTCATTTGGTTATCGGTAAAGGCTTGATCGGGTCATTCAAATTTATCCTGTAAAATCTTATTGGAATCAACTGAATGAACCGATCAATCCCTTACCGATATTTAAATGAGTTGATTTTTACAAGTAATCTTAAAAACATATTTTAAATAAATTGAACGGCTTTGATCAATCGCGTGGGACTCACAAAAAAAAAAGGTATCAAATGCTGTATTATTCGCTGTGTACATGAAACCGCCCGAATACGTGTATATACATTTACATCATGTTGTATATTCATATAGGTGATGGGATGTTGTTGATGTATTGTGACAACGTACCTACTGCAAGCTGATTATTATTGTCGCATGAGAGTTGTGCAATTCCAAAAATGAACTTAATAGTATATAAAACCTTATAATGGGCCGTAGTCTTGAAACTTAAAATGTTATTCCTTCTTCCATTTTATGTTCACAACTTCTCAACTGCTATTAACACTTGTGGTGTCGGTTTATATGGCATTTGGTCTCCACTTTAATTCGAACTCTCCACTAAAACGTCGGCCGCTAGTGATTAGTGTGGTTTATTAGTTTCTAAAAACAAGTTGAGGCATGCGTGAATTAATCCGAACTATGTGCAGCTAATTATAAAAGACATTGATGAGTTCAGAAAGGATTTCTAGCTAGCTAGTTGCTTGTTATGTGCAGAAAGTTGATACGAAGGAATTTTTTTTTCAAAATTTTCAACTTTTATGTGGCTTCGGCATAGGGGTTTAAATAATTAAATTTGATTATTCTTAGGATGTGGTAGATTCCATACACACACATGGTGAGAGTAAAGGCCCCGTAACAAAATGGTTTTCGTATTTATAACTATTACCAATGGAGCTTCATGCTTATTATTTTCCTAAATTTTTGTGTTGGTATTAGATTCTCCTTTCTTGATATTTTGTTAGATTTATATACTCTAAAAAGTAAAAAGTAATGACCAAATGAAAAAGAAGTTCACTAAAAATAAAAAAATACGGAATAACTATCTTTTTTGTCTTTAATTAGTGTCCTTTTATATGAACTTTTCTCAACGTCGTTAATGATCAATGAAAAAATGGCGACGAAAAGCGACAAAAAAAATACTCCCTCCATCCCATATTTTGTCTACTTTCACTATTCACATCAGCTAACAAACTTGGTTATATTTTCTAATATATTATGTTATATATACTCAATATGGATCTCATTTGATAGTTCTTGATAAGTACTATTAAAAGAAGTTTTCAAAATTTGTAAAAAAACATTATGTATTGAAAGATATAAACAATTGAAAAATGACATGCATACCCGTAAATGAATAAGAAATTTAGGACAAAGTGAGTACAGATACTCCTTCTGTCCCGATTTTCTTAGTCTCAGTTGAGACTTTTTGTCATCCCAAAAATTTTCACTTTGTTCACTTTGTTTCTCAACCATTTCAAAACAAAATGGGAAGTTGTTAAAGAATTTCCTCTTTTACCCTTATATATTGAAATTAAAAATAATACTCTCTCTGTCCCAATTTGGTCCCTTTTGGGATTCCAACTTATTAGGGGAACAAGATCATTACCCTTGTCATATTTTTTGTTTTCCCTTTTTTTAACCTTCAAGACATCATCATTGCATATACTAACTTTCAAAAAGTAAGGGTAAAAAAGTAAACACATTACTTTTAATTGGGACAATAAAAAGTGGCATTTGGGATTAAAAGTTGGGGACGGAGGGAGTAAAAAGCAAGAAAATGTAGTCAACGTGCGCGCAAACTGGCCCGGACCATCAGTTATAAAAAAAGTAAGAAAACGTAATGATTAAAGGGTAAAATGAGAAAAACATGTTTTAAAAAATACAATAATTGTGCTCTCCACAAAAAGAACTACTCCTATATAAAATGGGGACGGACGGAGTAACACCGAAAAAATAACATGACAAAAAAGTCTCATGATATAGACCTCTGCAAAAAATAACTTGGCAAATAGGTGTATTTTTGTCCCACCTAATTAAAGTGGAGTGTTTTCTGGATTGACGATTCATGATATAGACCTCCGCAATTGCCATAACAATGTCTACGTACAAAAAGGTCGCTATTGAGTTGAATGGTCTTAAAGCGTGCAGAAGAGCTAAGATTTATGATTTACCCAAAAGTCGTGAGAAATAAGTTTACTTGTTATTCAGGAGATAGCGATCCAAGAATTATCTATACAAGGTCCAAGGCAAGAGTAGTTCATTTTGATGGGACTCTGGGGGTGCTGCACAGCCAAGTGCTGTGCAGTCGCACGGCGCGGCCGCGCCGGACACATTTCGGCGATCCGAGACGTACACCAGATAGCCCTCATCGAGTATTATAAGTGTATTAAAAATCAACTTGATCGAATATCGTTAAGTACCTAATCGGAACACAAATAGATTGAAAAAAATGGGTTTATTGATTTGGATCCAGTGTTTGTACATTTGTGTTCCATTTCATTTCAATCTATTTGTGTTCCGATTAGGCACTTAACGATATCCGGCCAAGTTGATTTTTTAAACACTTATAGTACTCAACGAGAGGTATCCGGTGAACGTCTCGGATCGCCGGAAAGTGGCCGGCAAGGCTGCGCCGTGAGTGCACAGCACTTGGCTGTGCAGTCGTTGGCTTTGTAAGAAAACAGGAATCACATGTTAGTTTTTGGCATTTGTCTCTTTCCCCCTCAAATGGGTTTTGCATGCCATTTTGGACTTGCACCATTATTGGAGATCCCTCATATGTTCTTGTACTCCATCTATTCCAAAATGTTAATTTGGTTCGTAAAATGATAAGTTAAGAAAAATACATTAGTTGAAGAAAAAGTTTCAACATTATTTGAAGAAAAATACTTTACCGCCGGTGTAAAGTCTCGCTTTTCCACCACCTATTGTAGGATCCGCAGAGTACTATATGCTTGCAAAAAATCAGCTTGATCAGACATTGACATATGAAAAATTAATTTTGTTTTGTAAAATGGACGGTGAGGGATTTTAAAGTTAAACTATCCTCGACCGTCCATTTCGCAAAACAAAATTCGAACTTTTATATTTCTATTGATGTCCGAATAACCTAATTTTTTGCATGAATGTATAATTCTATGAGCCCTATAAAATCAACGGCTTAGATCAAAACAATAAACTCATGGTGAGACCCACATATAACGGTGGTGGAAAAGGGAGTTTTACACCGGCATGATGTTTTCTCTAAATAAAATCCCTTTTGAAAATAAATAAAGTTTCTGTGGCGTTCTGGCCGCGAGAACAACTCTGAACCAGACAAAAAGCTTCAAGCCCTCATCACTTCACAATCCATCTGTGTCTTTCTTTATCCGGTTAGGTGCGCTCTCTCTCTCTCTCTCTCGTCTATGAAACGCATTTATTGAATTTGGTTACTAGTTGGAGAATCCGTAGATGAATTTATAGAGGAGTTAATACTATGTGCGTGGGTGTCCAAGTTTCACTTACGTACTTGATTCTTTACGATTTTTTGGTGGCCAAGTTCTACAGATTTTAATTAATTTTGTTTCAGGAACTGTACTTAAAATTTTAATTTCTCATGGGTTTTTGTCATATTAAATTCAACGCCCATTTTCGGAATTTTGTCAAATACTTTAGCAAAAGTGTTGACACCTCACAAATTTGTATGTATACATGTATAGATATGTATATTATGTGTGTATATATATATGTAATGTGTGTACATATAGGTGATGGGAAGTTGTATTGAGACAACGTACGTACTGCAAGTGGATTACTATAGGATGATTGATATTGTTGCATGAGAGTTGTGAAATTCTAAAAATAAATTTAAACCTTATAATTCGCCGTAGTCTTGAAACTTAGAAGTTTATTCCTTCCACTGTTTTATGCTTGCAACTTCTTAACTGTTATTACCACTTTTGCGGTCAGTTTTTTTTTTTTTTTTTTTAAACAGTGGTGTCGGTTTATATGACATTTGGTCTCTACTTTAATTCGAACTTTCCACTAAAACCCCGGCCACTAGTGACTGGTGTAGTTTATTAGTTTCGAGAAACAAGTTGAGGCATGTGTGAATTGATCCCGACTATGTGAAGCTGGTTATAAAAAACAGAGAGGCTAGAAAGGATTTATTCCACGTTCTAGCGAGTTACTTGTTAGTATTTGCAGAAAATTCATTCCAAGGAATTTTTTTTCACCTTTTATGTAGCGTCGGCATGGGGGTTAGGTTCTCTCTCTCTCTCTCTCTCTCTCTCTCTCTCTCTCTCTCATCTATGAAACGCATTTATTGAATTCGGTTACTAGTTGGAGAATCCGTAGATGAATTTATAGCGGAGTAATTAATAGTTGATTCTTTACGATTTTTTGTGGTTGCTAAGTTCTAAAGAATTTGTTTCAGCAACTCTACTTAATTTTGAAAAGTCTCATGGGTTTTTGTCATATTAAATGCAACGCCCATATATAGTTGACTCGGAATTTTGTCAAATACTTTAGCAAAGTGTTGACACCTCACAAATTTGTATGTATACATGTATAGATATGTATATTACTGTAAGTGTGTATATATATGTACTGTGTACATATAGTTGATGGGATGTTGTATTGAGACACCGTACGTACTGCAAGTGGATTACTGTAGGATGATTGATATTGTTGCATGAGAGTTGTGGAACTCTAGAAATGATTTTAGTAAAACTTTATAATTCGCCGTAGTCTTGAAACTTATTAGAAGTTTATTCCGTCCTCCGTTTTATGTTCGCAACATCTTAATTGCTATTACCACTTGTGGTGTCAGTTTTTTTTTTTTTTTTAATTCAACGCTGGTGTCGGTTTATATGACATTTGGTCTCTACTTTAATTCGAACTTTCCACTAAAACCCCGGCTGCTAGTGACTGGTGTAGTTTATTAGTTTCGAGAAACAAGTTGAGGCATGCATGAATTGATCCCGACTATGTGAAGCTGATTATAAAAAACACAGTGGTTAGAAAGGATTTATTCCACTTTCTAGCTAGTTGATTGTTATTTGCAGAAAATTCATTCCAAGGAATTTTTTTATCAAATTTTTTCACCTTTTAAGTCTAGCTTCGATCGGCATAGGGGTTTAATTTGAATATTATTCTAAGGATGTGGTCGATTCCACACACACACATGGTGAGAGTAAAGTTTTGATTAAAGGCCCCTAAACACAATGGTTTTCGTATTTATAAGTTATAACAATTACCAATGGAGCTTCATCCTTATTATTTTCCTAAATTTGTGTTGATATTAATTTTGCCTTTCTTGATTTTTGTTAGATTATATACTCTAAAAAATAAAATTTATGACCAAACGTAAACAAAAAGTTCACTAAAAATAAAAAAATACAAACCAACTATCTTTTTTGTATTTAGTGTCTTTTTATATGAATTTTTCTCAACTTCGGTCCACATTTTTATATTTTTCTGATTCTTCTTGTCGGGAATTGATCAATAAGAAAATTGCAACGAAAAGCGACAAAAAAATATGAAAGGTAAATAACATCGAAAAAATAACATGGCAAAAATTTGGGAACCACGGGCTTATTAATTTCCATATTTTATGTTTATGAAAAGTGTTGAGGATTGATGCCAATTGTGAATGGGCAATTATTTTTGAAGTGTTTGTCTGTTGGGAACAACTGAAGTAGGAAAATTGAAACAAATGCCCCATTTAAGATTTTATATAACAGAATCGGGTTGCATAACGGTACCAGGAGCGATGTAATAGTTGCTAGCTAGAGTATTGGATGACAGATTCGGGAACTGGGTATAGCGGTGGCGAATTTTTAAAGGCACTTGATGCAAGATCACTCAAAGCGATGTTGTCACTTAAGAGACAGCATACATGTTGTCTCCATTCGAGCTGTCCGTGCTTGGCGATCAACGGCCCAGATCAGCTTGGTAATAAACAGTGCAGATTTGTTTGGGTCCGAATAGATCTGGGCTGTTGATCGCCGAGCACGGACAGCTCGGATGGAGCCCTTAAGGGACAACACCATCCCCAATTTGTCAAATATAGGCCACCACAGTTGTAAAACGATAGAAAATTAAAAATAAAAAAAAATTCGCAGTCAAAATTGCTTAAAAAAATCAGAAAAATTGTCATTATCTGATTGAACCGATTTTTTGATTAACGAATTAAAAAACTAATCCGTTACAAAATAGGGTCCGTTTTTGGGAAGGACATAGTAAAGAGGTCTTTACTTCAATAAGGACATCAACTTTTTCCTTAATGCCAAGAGGACAAATCACTTATACATTCCAAAAAAACCCCCACTAGCCCATGAAAGTGCTTAAACCCCTCAAACCCTATGAAAGTGCATAAATTCCCAAACCTAATGAAAGTGCCTAAACTCCCAAACCTAATGAAAGTGCCTAAAACTTTAGGGTACCCTAAGAAAATGCCTAAACCACTAAAACCCTATAATTGAAAAGTACACCCTAAATCTAAACCATAGGTTACCCTGTGAAAGTGCCTAAAACACAAGGGTACCCTATGAAAGTGCCTAAACAACTAAAACCCTATAATTAGAAAGTGCACCCTAAGTGCCTAAACCCACTATAACATACCCTACAGAGTCTAATCCCCCTAAAATTGAACTCCGAAATTGAACACAATCCCAAAATTAAAGAAAAAATCAATTTTGTCCCAACCACCCAAGACCCACGCATGAGAGAGAGAGAGAAAGAAAGTGACGGGCAGAAGACCTCAAAATTGACTGAATGACTTGTCCCTTTCAAGGGACATGTCGGGACAGGAAATGGAAAAGTGACCAGGGACGTCGCATAGAAATGAAAGTCATTCTGAGGAATTCGAATAGAAATGAAAAGTGACCCAGGGACTTGTCACTTTCGGTTTGTAACGCAGGGATACGGTGCGCGTGAGGATGAGCTTCATTAAGAGTATTTTTGTCTAGTTTTGTCCTTGAGTCCTTAAAATTTTTCTATCAATGTATTGGAGGCATTAAAATAAGTTAAGCGGGACTAAACACCATTTAAAACCCCAAATTTGGCCTTTAGACCAATTTTCTGTACAAAATAAATGTCTCGATTTTATCTGTATAGGATTCTAAACGGGCCCCACACATTGAGTATGTACATTTTTCGGTACCCATAATCGGGCCTGCCTGGAGCATTGCTCGAGGAACACTTAAATGACGCTTCTGTATCTGTCACCCAAGATATTCTCGCCGGAAATTATTCACAAAAATAAAATTTGGCTAGTAGCCACAGGCTACAGCTTGGCCTTGAACTGCTTTGTAGCCTTTGTTTGAGTGCCAAGTTGGGAGCAAATTTTATGCCTACGTAAAACTCTGGGGCACTGATACCAATGTTGGACGGCCAATTATCTTTCCAAAGATCGTCTGATTTGCGGGGAACCACAGGAACCCTGGTACTGGTACAGATACCCTTGTACAGACCATGTACAGATGGGTCTCGGGGACCCACTTGTGGATCTCACATGTACGATCTGAGAAATCATCCTAGAATAATTTTGTACAGACCATCTCACACGAACAGACCATGTACAGATGGGTCTCTGCGAGAAATCAGCTCCATCGGATGTGTGTAAGTGGGTATCGTGTGAAACCCACAAGTAGGTCCCTGAGACCCATCTGTACATGGTCTGTACAAGGGTATTTGTACCCCTTGATTTGCCGGACGGCCCGGAACTACAGAGTACAGAAGTAGAAAAAATTGGAAAACAGAAACACCCTTAATTAATATTTATTTTCTGATCTCTAATGAGTTGGTTTGGTGGTCAAGTCCCGTGACTTAAGGGTTTGCTCCCCTCCTAAGATCTCAAGTTCAAAGTTGTGTTATATATTACCACTCTTTTGGGGATAGACCATACGAAGTTTTGCTCTGGGTTTTAATTGGGCCCCGTTGTGGGATTAAACCCCAAGGATTAGTTGAGTTGGACATAAACGGGCTCAGACACCCAAGTTATAAAAAAAAAAAGTACCTTGTTTTCTTATTTGATTATGGTGATGATGGGTGCCCACGATGTAGATATAAAGCCCACACCGTGTTCAATGCTAACCAATTAACCATATTTGCAGATGGCTAATCTAATGCTCTGTTTATTTATATTTTGTATATATGGAAATGAATACTTATGCATTCATCCCAACTCTTATGTGTAAGCTGGAAACAACCTCTGATCTCCCCTTTATTCATCTCTCTGTTGGATACAAAAACCAAAGTGAGAAAGAAGCCTTTGTGCTGTGAAACTAAAAGGCACATAAAATAGTGCTGGTCTGGTCGATTGCTACTTAAAGGTGAGTCCGAGTGCCTACGTTTGGTTGTCGGTTTTGAGATAAAAGAGTTGTGTATGGTTGTGTATTTTTTTGTTTTCAGTCAATCTTTTTTTAATATTTTAACAAACTTATTTCCTTTTTGAATATGTTTGGTTGTCGGGTTTTAATTTTTTCAATTTTTTTTGGATATGCCACACCCAATTCCCCCCTTTGTCATCTTCCCCTGCTACCTCCGGCTTTCCCCCCTTTGTGATTCTCACCGACAGCTTTCTGCACGGCCGGTCTGCCGGGCTCCTCGTTTCTCCCTTCCTTTCCGCCTCCCTCTCCAGTTCCATATATACATACACGTATATGTACGTATATTTGTATGTGTGAATAATGGAAATTAGTTATATATATATACACAGACCAAAAATATGTATCCATGCATAAGCACAAATCCATGTAGATTTGCATATGCATATGACGACAGCATATGGCGTTTTAAAAAACAAAACTGCCTTCTTTAGCTTTTCTTTTCGTTTGCATGTGTTTTTCCGATCTCTCAGAAATTCATTCGCGGGTTCTGGAGAAACAAGTAATAGGTTTCAATTTATTGAATTATGGTACCGTTTGTTCTAATTTCGGCCATCTCGGGACTGAGTAAGATGAAAATAAGGACGTGATGGTGCACCATGGCTGCCGGCAGAGGATCGAAGGGGTGATTGATTAGAGATGTGGCGATTTGCAGAAGAGAAAAATGAGTGTTTCGTCGGTCAAGGGTTTCATAGCGGAGGGGAGATTGAGTGTGGCCTAGCCATCAGATTTTTTGTATGAGGGACTTCTAGCAACTGGGACAGGGATATGGGACAGCCAAAATAGGACAGAGGATCCCAGGCAGGGATTTTTAAGAAAATTGTGTTGCTAGAAATTGTGCATGTTCGATTCGTATATGCATGCGTACTTGTGTTGCTTTGCATATCATATGTGACGCTTTTTATGTGTTCGGTCAACGTGATATCGGAGTGCACTTATTCACACATTTGCATAGAAATTCATCTCGTCATGACTATATCTCACAACATAGAAAAATCTTATGCATTCATGGTTGACGTCATTAATTTATGTAAGACGATGTCGAATTTCGATATAATATGTACTGATGTTGTCGATATATTTTCAATTCAGGAGGCGAGCGTATATAAAATAAATGAAAATGTATCGTGCAATACAGTAATATTTTCCTTTCAATTTGGAGATTGTTTGTATTATGTACTGTAATGTATCATGCAGTGGATTCATGGGGTGAAATCTTATTTTTCTTCCCTCCAGGAAGACTACCCCAGAAGCTATGAGTACAGATATCGGAAAAAGCACTTCAGATGGCAGTGAAAACCCTGTGATATCTGAAGAACAGCAGGAAAAGGTTCCTTTTTCGTATTATTTTTCTTCCTCATGCTTGTTAGAGGTGAAAACGAACTAGAACTAATTTTTTTCCCCAGTTTTTTGCAGATTAACGAGGTTAGGAGGTTGGTCGGAACATTCCCAGATAAGTTGTCAACTTTTTCTTCTGATGCATCTATCTCAAGGTATTTAAGGGCACAGAACTGGAATGTCAAGAAGGCAACTAAATTGCTGAAGGAAACCCTGAAATGGCGATTGGAATACAAACCAGAAGCGATCAAATGGGTAACAAGTTCTTTAACATTTTCCATTTTCATAGTCCTTTTGTCGAAACCCATTTACTGCATGGGAAACTTCGGCTATGCATGGTACGTGAGGGACTACCTTCCTTCAGCTAAGGATTTAGTGTTGGCTGAGAGAGTATTCAAACGGAAATACGTTGAGATGTATCACTAATATTTCTGAAGCATTTTGGAAGAGAAAAGGAAATTGCGCAAGCAAGAACATTGAAAAACACGAAACCACAACTTATCTCAGAGAATTGGATCATAGAATCGTAAATCTAACCATTATCACATAAAAGCTATATTTCTTAATTTTTGTGTTTCTCTATAATAAGTCGTCGTTCGTTGGAAAAACTGGAATTTCATCATTCCACGGGTGTTTTTTGAAATGGAACGAATTACAATTCTCACATTCGACTCCTCCAAGTTCCTACATCTACAATCAGTTTTGGCGGCGATCATGTCTAAGGACCAAGTCTAGCATTGACTGCGTACACTACCCGGTTCTATGGACACATAAAAAAAGAACAATTTATTTCAGAGCCCCAAGCTAATAATCCGAGCCGTTCAACTTGTTTAAAACATGTTTTTAAGGACACCCGTAAGAATTAAATCATTCGCTGAGAACACCAATTCTGTCAAGTTTTCTGAAAAACTGTTTGGATAAAGCACTTATCGATATTCGACTGAGCTGAATTTTCACAAGGATTTCCTCTTTTCTCCATTTAAACAAAGTGAACAGTTTGGATCATCATGATATAACCCAGAACAAAAGCGTGTGTTTTTTTATGTGTCCCGGGAACCAGCCCCATACATATATATACACATGCGCGCGCTCCTCATTTACCTTCTCTAATTATTATGCAGGAAGAGGTTGCTAGAGAGGCAGAAACAGGAAAAATGTACAGGTCGAACTATGCAGACAAGCATGGGAGAAGTGTCATTGTAATGAGACCAAGTCGCCAGGTTTCATCTAACACTTGCACTTTCCTCTGTTTACATACCTATTGCAACTACGTACATTTTTTAAGTCATCAGAAAAATTGACACTCAGTAATATACATACTCCGTGTTGCTATTAAACAAAATGTTCTCGGTATGTGGAAAAACACATGAATGAATGATCCAACTTAAATTGAATTCAGTCAATGACTCTTGACACATAGCGAGAATTCTTGGTCTCGCCCAATTCGAAAATACAGAATCGTAACTCTTACTCCTATTATATAGCCAATATTTGAAACTTAATGCCTATTATAGTCATTCTGTACACATGCTAATTTTAAGGTACTTGGAATCAAATAGCTATCGTTAAGATTCAAGTTTTTGTTTTTTTCATTGCAGAACTCAAAGTCAATTCCAGAACAAATGAGGTACTTGTTGTATTGCATGGAGAATGCCATTTTGAATCTGCCAGAAAAACAAGAGGAAATGGTCTGGCTGATTGATTTCAATGGTTTCAATTTGTCGAGTATCTCATTAAAACTGGCACGAGAAACGGCGTATGTTTTGGAAGTCTATTATCCTGAGAGGCTTGGTCTTGCTATAATATACAACTCACCCAAGTTCTTTGAACCATTCTGGAAGGTACAAACATATTTGCTCCTTCCCATTAATTTTTCACATCTCATAATAGGATGTAGAATCGAATCTGTTTATCTGTTACTATCACTTATCAACAGAGTTAGTCCAATTGGCCACGCCTTTGTATTTACACTTCCAACAAAAAAGTCCCTCATTGTTATTAGAATATGGACCTTTTGTTGGAGTTTATGGGTTTATGATACACTACTCAGACTCAATGTGCCTGGTACTCTATCTATTGTCACTAACTCCCCGTGTCAGCTGTCTTCCTTTGATGTGAAAGTTATTTCTGAGGATCACTCTTCGGAATCAAAACCTAACTCCCCATCACCCATCACAACCATAGTAGGCCAATATCCTACCATCGAAAGTTTACAGAGCAGAAAATTTGGATATTGTGTGGCCAGTACAAAGGCCGTGCAGATTCAAATTTGATATGACATCCCCCTGATTATGAAATTAAAGTTTCGATAAGATTGGTATATTATGACTTCATAAGGTATTGCATATTTATTACCTTTATTGGTTTTATATAATTGAAATTTGAGATGTTTTACCATCATAAGTATTTTCAATGATGCTGATAGGTATTTTTTTAACTGATTCTTTTTTTTTTTTTAATTTGGAATGGTTATGTGATTGCAGGTGGTAAAGTACTTTTTCGAGCCCAAGACAACCAACAAAGTGAAGTTTGTCCACTCAGATGATCCTAGTACCATGAAAATCATGGAGGAAGAATTTGAAGTGGACAAACTGGAGTCTGCATTTGGTGGTAAAGATAATGTAGATTTCGACATTAATAAATATGCTGAGAAGATGAGAGAAGACGATAAGAGGATGCAGTGTTTATGTGAAAGGGGCAATATTGCTTGTGAGGCACTCCATCAACCTTAATTCCATCAAAATTTCTACGGATTCGGAGTCGCCCAAGCAAAAGCAGATAAATCATCATCTCATCCAAGTGTTTATAATCTTATTTATCCCACAAATATGCGAAAGCAGATAAATCATCATCTCATCCAAGTGGTTATTATCTTATTTATCCCACAAATATTACTGACACAATTGTAATGTGCAACTGCATAAAGCAGTGGTCGTTTGGTTAAAGGCTATTTTTCGTTGGTTGTGATCAGCTTCTGTAGTTTTTCGTAGTATGAAATTCTCAGCTGAACTTTTTTTTCTAATGTATTTGAACTGAGTCAAATGAACTCCAATGGCTACTTTTGATCCTTTCTTACTCAGATGAATCTTGCAATGTCAAGAAGGGTTTCCGATCAGGCAATTATATTTAGTCCAATAAATATAGATGACTCTTAACACCACTCTTACCACCAGCCTTAACCTATGTGAAGCTGCGAAACGATAAGAAACCTCATGTACACAGTTTCAAAACTTAAGGACGACTAGTACTATAATACAATTTTCTTCACACCCAAATAGCCACTCCAGCACCGAGTTCATTTGAAAACTGAATTTCAATAGTTGGTGCTAACAGCTAAGTATAACACTATAACTTAGCATAAAGTGACTAAAAAAATATATTGACATCACTGAAACTACAATACACTGGCAAAAGAGACGAAAAACATAAACTGCAGCCCTAATACCTTTCTACGAATTTATAGATTGAACTCATCTTATTTCGAGTTTATCTTGCCTATAAATTTCATAACTTGTCTCTAACATCTAAAGCTAAAGGAACAAAACTAGGCATATATGGTGACACATACACGTACAAAAGAGCAAGTTTCCATCTCCAGAACTTTACCTCCAAGAACTGTATCTAGCTGTTTTATGCAAAAAGCTAGCTGTTCACGCAAATATGGTACTGCTACATCTGTAGATTACAAATGAGGCAGAAGGTCGCCTACAAAATCAATCATAGTGTGAGGCAAGAGCAAAGTGGATAGGGAAGTTGGAACCAAAAGAAAAGCAGTATAGTACTACACATACCTTATTGATAGCATCAATGAAACATCTCTTTCTCATCTAACTTCTGCCTGTAGAGAGCCAGAGTCTGCATTTTGGCAGAATGAAACGATTTTAACGTCCAACATTTTTTTACAAGCCCAAAAAAAGAGAAGAAAAGAGTCTAGCAGGCTAGCAGCTCTCTCACTCTCCCTAATCATTTCTGGCTGATATTAAGACTATAATCTGATGGAAATGAAAGTTGAACCATGTTGACCAGTTTTCTGTAGAACAAAATAAATATCCTTGGTAACCCAGAAAATTTTTCTTGTCAAATTTTAGTTAGAAATAGACACCAGTCAACAGACCTCAGAAAAGCAGTTCGATTTCTACAAGTAAGGTGGAGACCCTAAGGGCCTGTTTGTTTATCTTGATTAAAGCTTCTGATTGGACTATAAGACGATCTTACATTTGGTAAGAACTTTTTCCATTGACATCCTGCAAAAATGGCTTATTCAATACCCTGGGGAAATGGTCTTATTAATCCCCTCATTTCTGATGAGATTACTGGTCCAAAGAGATTATATATTCATTTGGATGGTTGTTGTACCTAAGGCCATTTATAGTCGGGCAAAAATAGGCTCCTTGTCATATTTAAAGCAAATCATTAGTCAGTCTATACCGATGGATTTAAGAAATACTAATATACTGTTGACAATGTTATAAACTATAACAGAAGTTAACTCTTGATTAGGAGGAACGCCATCTTTATGATTCTCAAATAGGGTAACGGTCTCTATGACTTCTATATATAATAAAGCAGCACATCTACCACTAAATATCCCTAACCTTACGCACACTAGCGATTAATGAAAATTTTCTTTGCCGATCAAAAAGAAAAAAAAAACCTTTCGCCCAGTAATGCATTTTTCATTCACAAGCTTCTTAGCCAACAAATTGAGGACGGAAGGAACTCCCCTTTTGCTTCTTCATAAAAAGCTCAAATGGGTGAAAGTTTTTTTTTTTTTTTATCAGGCAAATGGATTCAAGTTAATAGATAAACTTATTAAGAACAGATGAGAGAAAAATAAAAGGATACTGGAAAAGTTATAGAAGATTCAACACAAATTTCATGGCTTAATTATCATAAGTGCAGTATATATCCAGGACTCAGTCATTTTCGCTGACTAAATCACGTTGAGTCATTGAGTGCATCAAGCTATACCAATGAGAATGAAAAAGTACACATCGAAAAACACGATGATCAAGAGCAAACTCAAGTACAACACGGGCAAAGATCCACACCTTAGTGTAGGCATAAACCCCTGCCTCGGAAGGCCCAGCAGAGCTTCCCCTTCTCACAAACTTTCCCTCTTTGAAAATGTAAAGCATAGGTATCCCAGTTGATAATTCCAAGCTAATAACCTGATGACAACAAGCCATAAATTTCTGCCATAAGTAAACCAGAAAATGGCACAAAGCAAAACAAGAACCAATTTATATGTCTCACCTCCCGGGAAGTTAATTTGTCAAGATACATAATGATGGACCTCAATGAGTTTCCATGGGCGGCAATCATTACATTATTTCCGGCTACAAATTGGGGTTCAATCTGCAAGTATTGCTTACAATATTATGCTAGTGAATAAGATAACTAAATGATACGATAAAAGAACCAAGCAATAACGAAATTACATGTTCTTTGAAGTAAGCAACGGCTCTCTCAGCACACATTTCCAAACTCTCACCATTTGGTGGAGGGATGTCACAACTACGGCGCCACTCATGAACTTTCTCTTTCCCATATCTATCTGCTGTTTCCTGCTTGTTAAGACCTTGTAGTTCCCCATACCTAGACAAGAAAAGGTTATAAGGGGACAGGAGGGAAGACAAATAACTAAAAAATGACGTCCAGAAACTACTTACATTCTTTCATTCAGTTGCCAAGCTGTGACAACCGGAATACATTGCTTTTTGGTTTCTTTGCTGTGAATTCTACTCCACGACTTTGCCTGTTCACTCTCATCATGCATGACGATAGGCACCTACGAGCAAGTATACACTGGAGTGGGTTTTATACTAATCGTAGACAAACAGGTAGGCACTTTTGAGACATTGGAGCAAAAGATTCTCTAAATGAAACAAAACCTGGACCCAAAATCAGTAGAAACATTATGCCACCATATTCTTACCCCTCCCGGACACCCATTGATAGCAACAGGGTGCAATTTTTTCCTTTTAAGACCAATTTTAAGGTGTGTATTGTACAGATGTTTTGGACATAAATGGGTTCAAAAGCTGGTTGCTCCTATAAATTACTTCTCCCTTGATAGTTGATACTGAACATCGTCTAGTTGTCAGCTTTCCAAGAACTACAAATCTCCAAAATATAAGAGTGGGAACGATATCTCCTTTGTCAATTATGGTTTTCCATAATTACCTTCTTCCGACGATGCTGTGTCATTGCAAGCATAGCCGTCATCTGTGAGCGAATCAGGGCAGATGTATAGATCATGTCAACAGATATGTTGCTAATTCTCTTGCCAGCTTCAATTGCTTCTTCCACACCCTTTTGTGTTAATGGCACATCTACACAACCCGTAAATAGGTTCTTTTCATTCCATAAAGACTCTCCATGCCGAATCAAAATCAAAGCCGCTTCGTCTGAAAACCAAAGTGGGAAAGAATCCATAAAAGAACCACTTCATCAGATCATCATCTCAACCCAAACTGAAGGATTTAAGTCAGGGTAGAGAGAAAATATTAAACCTTGAATGAAAACCCGACTTTTAATCCAACATCTATTTTCAATAATTAGAAAAACGAATTTCAACTTCTCCAATTATGATAAGAGAAAGTATTGATATTATGGACATCATCATTAGCGGTTTTGCTGCATATAATTACGTAATGGGACAACAAGTTGAGATTATGATGAGGGAGCAAATAATGAAAAACGGTTGTACCGAGGAGTCTTCTTTTATGTCCTTTAATAATTAGTCTAAGTATTTATTTATACAGTTTTTAGTGTCACTTCATCAATCAAATTGTCTTTTTTAAGTTCATTTCAATTTTCTAAGTGTCTTTTAAGTTCTCAAGAGTCTTTCTAGGTTTTAGTAGTCAAAGTATTTAGTTTATTAAGTTTAGAGTCTTGGAAGTTGGAATTTGTATTTCCTATGCTTGGAGGGATGTTCCAAGTTGTTATCTATTTAAACCTTTCTAGTGAAGGAAATGAAGAGAGTTGGAGTTTATGAAAATACTGTGCAAGTGCGTCTTGCTTGGAGTGAGTGATTCCTCCTAGAATCAAGCGAGTGGCTTGGGTCGCGTCAAGTGGCATCCACGATCAGTAGCGTCGAGTGACATCCGCTACCCCCGGTCGAGTGGCATCTCGGGACTATCCTACCCCCGCAGGTCTCAGCCTGCATCAAATTGGTATCAGAGCGGTGATCGTGTCCTACTGAGTTTTCATCCCGTGGCATTTGGAGATAAAATGTTGCGCGTGAGTGTGAGACCGAGGAAATATCATGCATTGGAAGGAATTTTTTCCAATGAAGATTCGACAATTTCACTATCTCAAGTTGATTGGAGTTTGCCTCCAATATATGGCGAGTATGATGAAAATGGATTCGTAATTATCCACAAATGTCAGAATTTTGCTTCCCTAGAAATTGAGCAATGCAATCCTAGTATCAATGTTGATTCCGACAATGGAAGAATGGAATTGAAGTTCAAGCCTGAGGTTTTGATGGGCGGGAAACATCTTGTATATGATTGTGGTGTTAGTTGGTCCCGTGGATATTTCTTGGAGCCACTAACTGTGCTTGGGTTGTTTGGAAGGAGACCTCTTTCCATAAGGCTCAAGGGGATTACTAATGAGTCTAAGGATCCATCTGTTGATACTTTCCGATCCGGTTGTCCAAAAAGTTTAAATGCAGTTACATGGGTTGATCAGGGGTTTGTGAAGAGAATGGTATGCGCAAGAGGAAGAAGAAAGAAAAGAAGAAAAAAAAAGGTCCACCAAGTCCAAACTTCAAGCAAAGGTATCGGCAAATTCGAGGACGAATTCTTTTCCAACCCGGAGAGAATGATGCAGGAGCAAATAATGAAAAACGGTTGTACCGAGGAGTCTTCTTTTATGTCCTTTACTAATTAGTCTAAGTATTTATTCATACAGTTTTTAGTGTCATTTCGTCAATCAAAGAGTCTTTTTTAAGTTCATTTCAATTTCCTAAGTTTCTTTTAAGTTCTCAAGAGTCTTTCTAGTTTTTAGTAGTCAAAGTATTTAGTTTAATAAGTTTAGAGTCTTGGAAGTTGGAATTTGTATTTCCTATGTTTGGAGGGATGTTCTAAGTTATTTATTTGAACCTTTTTAGTGAAGGAAATGAAGAGAGTTGGAGTTTATGAAAATACTGTGCAAGTTCGTGTTGCTTGGAGTGAATGATTCCTCCTACAATCAAGCGAGTGACTTGGTTGCGTCAAGTGGCATCCGTGATTTAGTAGCGTCGCGTGACATCCGCTACCCCCGGTCGAGTGGCATCCCGGGACTATCCTACCCCCGTAGGTCTCGGCCTGCATCAGATTAAGATGGTACTTCAATTGAAAACGTAGGTTAGGATGACAATTTTTCATGCTAAAGCAGAAAGTCTAAGCCATTAAGGTTTTCATTACTTCTTTCAAGTCGGTCATATGGTTATTAAAACCTTTAATCTCTCTATAGCTTTTCTTTGTTGTTTTTGTATATTAAGGGTCTTCCATTGACCACCCTAGACTGCATGAGAAGCTGCTAGTGGGCAAGCAACGCAATTGGAATTACAAGAAAAACATTCACTTCACAAAGATATGAAACTAGACGTAATGAAAGTCATTGATCAGGCACAAAGTCACAAACAATCAGTATCTATACAGGTACGTCTATTAAATAATAACTTAAGTGAAACACCAAAAGAGTGGATTTACTTGATTTCTTTCGTGATTCGGCCGTGGCATTCTTTGAAGGGGATGAAACTGGGTCGAATACTGGAGTCTGAGAAGTTGAAGCATGAGAAAAGAAAAGTTTCCTCTTTCTAGACTGATAATATTCACTTCTCAAGAGACGATTGTCAACTCTAAATCCATAGGAGACCAATCCTGGTGAAGCAGTTCCCTGCTCCTGGTCAAAGCAACCGTAGGAGTAAAGTGTATTAATGGCTTGGTGAAGTGCAATAGCAGCCATTCTGAAAAGTATGAAATCCAGAGTAACTATTGTTACGTACAAAAAACCTAAAAAATGGGTAAGCACCAATTTAATGGACAATGCAATATACAGCCTGTGAAGAGACACTGCGAAAAAGAATCAAAAACTCAAAGTGAGATAACTGATTGAAAGAAAGTGTTCTTCACTCCCCTTATTCAAGTAGGAGAGTCAACAAAGAATTATGCACAAGAAAAAGAGAGAGAAAGAGCAAGGAACCGGAAACGAAATCAACTAGAATTGAACACACTCAAGTCACATAATTAAGGTTTCGCAGATCGTGACACTAAACTTTGCGAAAGGCCACAAACCTTGATGTGCATGCGCAGAATAATCAAATGTGGAAAGCAACAAGCTTAAGTTATATTACAGCACTTGACCTCATAGCTTATCCAGGGTGAAACATGGAGAAGGATAACTTCTTTTTCCAGATTCCTATTTATTCGATTCTTGATTTATCCAACTGAACAAAATCAAGTAATTTGGCTATCATATCGAATCATTTTCATCTTTCCCTTTGCCAAATTTATTTTTCCGCTTCCAAGTTCCAAGCATATCTTTAATGAATATGCCCCATCTTCTACCTAGTTTTTAGAAGGAGATTACCAATACAAATTAGATCTTACCCCAAGAACACCCCCACCCAACATTAACATACATGCAATTTCACAAGCTCAAACCTTGAAGCAAACAAAACAGGTTAAATCTATAGACAGGTGATCCACAGGAGAGAGAATAAATTTTACCCAAATACAGAAAACAAACCAAGTGCCTGAAACAATGAAAAAAAACCCAAACAAAGAAACGAATCGAAATACAATAGCAGAGAGAAAAATAGATAATGGTATTAACAATTTGTTGTAAAAGGGGAAAGAGATGTTACACTAGTTATAGAACAGAGAATAGAGGGCTGGAATCGCGAAAGAACCCAGGCGGCTTCCGAGAAGCCAATGCAGAGGTTTATTACAAGAGAGGTCGATGGAGATGTGCTGATGAAAGTGATGCCAGTCGCCTGTCTCTCTCTACAGACGAAACAAGAGAGTATTTGGTCGATGGAGCGGGGTGGTCATATAGAAGAAATGGTTGTCGTTGAGTTTGGTTCATCGAGGCAAGAGTACAGTGCAAGGTTTTTTTGTACACAGTTGGAATTTTGGACATAATTTGGCATCTCCTAATATATTCTTTCAAGTGTAAATTTGGCACGTTTATGCTTTTGTCTGGAAATTGAACGAAGGGAGGAAGGCAGAAATTAACAATTTTAGATTAAAAAACTCTCTGTATTTTTCTTACGCATCCATTTTTCATTTCGAAGATTTAAATATGGGTTGGGAATTGGGATGGTCTTATTTAGCTTGAGAAGAAAGAGAAGAAAAAGTGAAAACCCCAAAATACTATGTACAATAATATTCTTTTCTTCATTTTTCTTTTTTTTTTTTTACACTTTCCTTCTTAATTATATTTTCTCCTCTTTTTTTCCCCCCTTTTACAAGTTTCAAATCACGATCAAGGATGAATTTTCATCAAAAATACCGTCTTCCCATTATAGTCAATAGTATGAGTTTTTTCAGCTAAATGATACTCCCTCCGTCCCAATTTAATAGTCTACTTTCACATTTTTAATTCTATTTTCAATTGTATATATCTTTCAATTCATAGTATTTCTTAAGGTTTCAAAAAAAATGTTTAATATATCTAATTGAGATCTATCAAATGTGATCCATATTTTAGATACAAAGTCTTATATATTACAAGATATAAACCCCCCCTTTTTTTTATCGAGTTAAAATAGTGACATGGACTATTAATTTGGGACGGAGGGAGTATTTTTATATGGGAAAGTCTACCATACACACATCTTATTATTTTTATTCTTAACACACCCCTTCACGTGTAGTCAGACTCTCCTCCACAACCGAACCAAACACGTGTAAATTTTAATCATTATGTAGGCAGTGAGATTTGAACACATGATTTATTGCCTATTTTGATACTATTAGATTGTTGACTCTTTTGCAAAGATAATATTAATCTAATATGATATCAGAGCAGGCAATAGATTGTGTGTTTAAACCTCACCGTCTACCTGATTAAAATTTACACGTGTTTAACACGCTTATGGAGGAGAGTCTGGCTACACGTGACGGGGCGTGTTGAGAATATAAATAATTAAGTTGTCACTCTCTCTAATAGCTTAAGCTTTTAGATGAGTCGGGGGCTAAGGTTATCCCCAATGGCATACTCAAAACTAAAATATTGCTAAAGTTAGCAATGTGTGGCCTAAAAAGTGCTCACGATGGAATAATTAAACTTAGCAACATCTTAATAAGTACTCAAATTTTTACCTTTGCATACTTAAAGTTACCAACCTTTTCACAATAACCAAACGGTCCAAACTTAATGTACAACACATTTTCTCAATTAAGTACATCCATCATTACATAAAGAGAATTTTAATTAGACATCCTATTACAATATTATCCTTAGGATGCCACCCTATGAGATTTGAATCTTTATGATTTCATCCTGTAAATGAAAATTGGACCATTGTGCCCCTATTATGTATTTTAGTAGTATATTATCTAATAGTACTTTAAATTCCGGAAAATCTGGGCATAATATTCTATTCACGTCCTATTTTGATGGACGGTTACAATTCCTTTAAGGGATTATGTTAATATCCTCCCTAATTTGGTGGGATTCATTGTCACCATTTCCATCCACCAATCCTATTTCTCTTTCCGTAAACTAATTCCAATTCCTCCCAAATTCCATTTACATTAATCAGTTCCATTTCCTCCTGAATTCCATTTATGTTAATCAATTCCATTTCCGTCCACCACCATCTCCTCTCCCTCTCTGGAACGTCGGTGATTTGCTGCCCCACCGTTGTTGTCGATTTGCACCACCAACTAACAGAAGGAAATAGATCACCGCTATCGGTGACCCGTACTGTCTTCTCTCAAAACAGGTCGGCAAACCAGAGAAATTTATTTTCTCAAAGAGATCCTCTATTGCGGCGGAGGTGGAGGAGAAGACCAGCAGATCCGTGATCCAAACAAGACTGATTAGTCATCCTTCCATTTCGTAATTGATTATGGCTTTTTTTTTCCTTGAAGGAGCACTTTGGATAAATTGGTTAGTTTATACTAAATTGTCAATTGGAGGTCCTTGAGAACAAATTCGTGTCATTTCATATTGATACTCCGTATGTCATTTTTTTTTATGTTGTTTATGTTCTTGAGGTGATTTATTAATAGTTATTTTATACGGTGAACATGGTTTATTGGTTCACCAAATTAATGGATTCGATACAGTAAAAATGGAAGACCAATAAACCATGTTCTTTTGTCCTTTAGAAATGGTATATCAATATGGTGAGCTATTGGTTTGTTTCTATGAAATTGGTAAAATTGAAATAATTGAGGGTTAGTGTTAATACAAACACAGCAAACATGGGATATTGTATTTGGGTTGCCGGGATTTGTGGAATTTTTTTTATATAATGATCATGGTTTAGTGATTCAACATATTCGGGGATTCGATATAGTAAAAATAATTTTTTTTTTCTAATGAATCCCAAAGTTGGCATGTGGTTGTATAGTGCTTTAATCAACCATGTTTTTCATGGTTCTGTTGTGGTTTTATGGTGCATTCATCTTCTATATGTTCCATGGTTTTTTTATGGTTTTTTTTGCAGTGCATTAATCTACCATGTTTTTATGATTTTTTTTATATGCAATCTGACTTTTATGCTTGGACTACATGTACCTATTTTTTATGGTGCATTAATCTGAATTTTATGCTTGGATTACATGATACATTTAGTTGCGGAAATCATGAAATGATTTTCATAGTACATAAATCTATCATGGTAAAAAACATGGTGGATTACTACCAAAATGCATGAAATCGATATCTCATAACTCGTGTTTTTAGGATAAAATATCATGATTATTTATCCTAATTTTTTATATTTTTTTTAGATTTTACGTGTGAGAAGATTAGGAGAGAGAATTATAAGATTAGGCAATAGAGATTTTTTCAAGATAGGAGAGAGAGAGAGAGAGAGAGAGAGAGAGAGAGAGAGAGAGAGAGAGAGAGAGAGAGAGATTGAGAAGAATTAGGAAAGATTAGGAGAGAGAAATGTTAGGGAATTAGGAAAGATTAGGAGAGAGAAATGTTAGGGAATTAGGAGAGAGAATTATTAGGAAAATCAAGAGAGAAATATTAGGAAAATTAGGAGAGAGAAATATTAGGAAAATTAGGAGAGAGAAAGGGTATTTTGGGGTTTACTTGAATTTCAGGATGGAATCATAAGTATTCAAATCTCATAGGATGGAATCATAATATATTTTTTTTACAGGATGCGTAATTTACTCTTCTTTCTCTCTCTCTCTCTCTCAACAAAGTTTAAAAAAAAATATTGATTTTGTTTTCAAAACCTTTTTTTTAAAACTATTTGTTTTTTAAAATTGCATTGTTTTTTTTTCAAAACCATTTTTTTTAAAACTGTTTTAAGTTTTTTGGAAACGTTTTTTTGTTGGAAAACTATTTATTTTTCTGATTTTTTCGGGTTTTTTTCAAAAATTGTTTTTTTAAAACCATTATTTTCAATTTTTTTTTTTCAAAAAAGGTTTTTTCAAAAACTGTTCATATTTTCGAAAAAACTTTTTTTTGTTGCAAAAACTGTTTTTGTTTAGTTTTGAAATATATATATATTTTTTATAATATGGTATGAACCCAAATAGGTGATACGCTAACAAACTAAGTACTATGGTATACACCCAAATAGGGGTATGTATTGTAGCCTTTCCTTTTTTGTAATGTATATTAAAAATATCATAGTAGAAACCCAGCCTATGTATTAGAGTCTGGTTGAACCCTATTCAAATTACTTATTTTGTACCAATATATTTTTCAAAAAATAAAAGTGATCTAGCTATAAGGAATGACAGTTCTTTACCTTCGATTATTTTTATTTAAAGAAATGATGGTTATATTATTCAATTCATATCATATTTAGCGTTTATTTTCTCAACACAATCTTATACTATTAAAATCTTAGTTGCTACTATATCAAATAAAATTACTCATTACTAAAATATTTGAAAAAATTAGGGCTTCCACTTACCGTAAAGAATGTATATAAGTTTTCAATCGTCATATGTATATTAAAAACTTATTTCATGAAGGTTATACGAAATGACATGCGTTGCACCTGTTTTTAGAGTCCACCACTGCCACCAAAGGTTACCAGGCTAAATTAAAGCACCACCTAACTCCTTTGAGAATTCCTAGTTTTATCCCGACTAGCCGGACATCTCTCTGTTTCCGCTCTCTAATCAGGACCTGACACGTCACTCTTATACCATTAATGAGCTGGTTGGAATTGAAGAGCTGAAAACAGTGACATGTCCGGCTAGTGAGGAAATAATTTATTCTCAACTCGTTTAAGGTTAAAAAGAAATATTTGTACTTTTCTTTTACTCCATAAATAGGAAATAGTGCACAAATCTGTTACAACAGTATGAGATGAAACGTTTCAATGGGCGGTTCTTTTCTTTTCTTTTTCTAGCTACCGGCCTACAAAAAACCACCGGCCTACAAAAATAAAAAAATACAAAAAAATAGCTAAATACGCCGGAGCCATCGTCGGAGCTGTCACCATGCTGCCACCGTTGCCGTCATTGTCGGAAGTCTGGATCCAAAATCCCCAATTAGGCTCCCCCCTTGTCCAAATATCAGTTTTCGGCCGCCCATGGATAGAGGAGAGGAGCTCGATCACCACGGGAGTCACCCAAAACCAAGTGGGTGAAGCAATAAATGAGATAAGAGGAGGAAAGGAGGAGGACAGAGCCGACTCATAGATTTCGGAGACCTAAATCGAACTTATTAAACAAGATCCATCCTATATTTTGCATACAAAAATTGGTCAATAAGGAGTCTTTATAAAAACCATTACAAAAGATTCATCATTACAAATGCAAATCTATAGTTATTCAAAAAATATACAACTACTACAATATTTCAAAATCCATCATTTGAACATTTGTTTGTTATTTCACAATTGTCATCGCATGAATTTTGGACCCTAAATTCGAATTGGATCATTTTTCTTTATGGAGGGCTTACACAAAAATTATATTGGCTTAGTATATATATATGGATTTTTTTAAAATCCAGACCTCCACCTTCCCAATTTTTTTAAGTGAGCTTCCCATTAGGACTCCCTGATGGGAAGCCCATCAGGGAGCCCTCCAATTCTCCTATTTCCCGATCAAATTTTCACGATCCGAACCGTCCAATGTGTTTAAAAGGTGGTTTTAAGGGTCCCCGTGAAAAATCAGTGGAAAAAAATACCGGGAAGGGCTTGATCCGATCAATTTTCGATAAAAATGCATTTATACAGTTCGGATCGTGAAAATTTGATCGGGAAATAGGAGTCCCTGATGGGAAGCCCATCAGGGAGTCCTAATGGGAAAGATTTCATATATATATATATATATATATCCATGGACACACATTTTGCACACACATTTTGACACTCCATCTCAGCCATTGAGATGGAGGGCTGTGATTAAATGTGAAAATAGACCCCCTCCCATGACACTCCATCTCTCTTTCTTCCCAAAAACGCTGAACCACTGGACAATCCACCTAAGTCTCTACCTCTCCCTCCAGTCCCGGCGACGAGCCGTCCTCCTCCAGCGACGAGACGACGACGACCAAACCCCTCACATGTCCTCTGTGTGTGTGTGTGTGTGTCTGGTTTTGAATTTACTGTACATCGAACAATTTCTAGGTTTTTGTAACCCCATTGTTGATTTGATACAACAATAATTCATACCGTTGGAGCCCCAAAGTCGTGAGAAAGTTTTATTTGTTATAGCTATTGGATTGTAATTTACGCTGTCTGATTATGAAGGTTTATCGGGGTAAAGGGTTTTGTTTGCCGTCTGTCAGCATGTTTCAGTATAAGAAAGCTTTGTTGATCTGTTCCAGTGCCCATGATTCTTTGATTCGGGATCATGCTATTTCCCTTTCCGTCAAAAGCAATTAGATTCAATGGTTGATTTAAAAGGTGGACAAACCACTACTGAGGCATAAATTGGTGGGACATGTACCCATCATCGGGGATTATTCTCTGTTGATGGCGTTGTATCTGTTAATGCTCTTGCAGAAAATGGAGAGAGAGTGTTGATTGAAGCAGGAGCAGACATAATTAAAAATCTTGCTTCGATGGCGGCGGCTCCGGCTCGTCGTCGGGACTGGAGGGAGAGGTTGAGACTGAGGTGGATTGTCCAGTGGTTCAGTGGTTCAGCAGGTGCGGGGGACAAAACATGGGAGGGGGTCTATTTGAACTTTTAATCACAGCCCTCCATCTCGATGGCTGAGATGGAGTGTCAAAATGTGTGTGCAAAATATGTGTCCATGGATCCGCTCCCTATATATATATATGGTTCTTAAATAATTGGAAGCCCTAAAATTTTATTTTTTGGTGAGACTAAAGACAACTTCTTAGGATTCATGTCTAAGGGGTGCTTTGGCAAAAAAACGCAGAACTGGTTTTTTGGTTTTTTTGTTTTGTTTTTATTCAATTTTTTTTTTTTGCATTTGTTAGTTTTGCGTCAAGTTTTTGTGGCTTATGGATTCGTCTTGACGAGACGAATCCAAAAAGTATAAAGTTATGGTCAAACCTAACAATTTTTTGAATAAAGCCGTAAAAGATGGCTTTATTAAAAAAAATTACTAGTTTCGACCATAATTTTATACTTTTTGGATTCGTCTCGTCGAGACAAATCCATAAATCACGAAAACTTGACGCAAAAATAAGAAATGTAAACAAAATTACATAAAGACAGTGAAAAAAACTAAAAAACTAAATTTTACTTTTTTTCCAAAGCACCCCAAAGCCAGCTCAGCAGGAGGAGCAGGAGTTGAGATTTGGGACACGGGGTGGCTGCTGTGCAGCCACCGCACAGCAGGTGCTGTGCACCCATCCGAACCGTCCGTTGCTCGGATGGACAACCCAAATTTTACCTTTGCATCTGAACCGTTCGTTGCCGCGCATGCAAATTGAAATCTAGGCCGTCCATCCGAACAACGGACGGCTCGGATGGGTGCGCAGCACCTGTTGTGCGGTGGGTGCACAACAGGCACCCCAAATCCTGAGATTTGGTATTAGAGGAAGAACAACTTCTAAAACATCCTTGTCCCTTCGTACAAAAAGGTAGGTATGGTCTATGGACCTAACCTGCAGCAGCCCACGAAGTCGCTTTAACACCACCTACCACTACCTCGCTCGTGCTTTGCTTAACGTTTTTAATATCTAGGTCAAATACCCACCAAGCACAAGGAGTCTCTCTCCATACATTCCTCACTCCATATATACTGTTTTATATTATAGTCTCACCCTGCAGCCACTAGGGGTGTGAACGGGTCGGTTTGGGTTGGGTTTGGTGCCATCAGCCATCCGACCCGAACCAGTCGGGTTAGAAATTTATGGGCCCGACACCGACCGATGGGCATAGGAAAACCGCCCGAACAACCTCTGCGGTTTTGGCGGATCAGATCGGTCGGGTCTGTCGGGTTTCAAGGGAGAAAAAAAAAAAAACTTCAGATCTGGGACAGAAATGGTAGAGTGTAGACCCGGGTTACACGGGTTGGCATTTTTTAAACCCGTCACCCGAACCGAAACCCTAGATTTTTAAGCGTGTAGACCCGCAATCCAACCGAAGTACTGGGCAAAACTGCCCGTGAGTAGCCGGGTCGGTTCGGGTAGGGAGGGTTGGGCTGTTTGGTGCTCTGCCCTAGTAGCCACAATAAACATAATCAAACGTAAGTTCAATTTTTTGATACCTTAAGACCAGGGCCGGCCCAGGGGTAAGCCCCGCAAGCCCCCGGGCTTGGGCAACCCCCCGGGCCGGGGCAACAAAAAAAATAAAAATTTCGTAAGTCATATATAAATACTAAAAAGGTTTCCAAATGAACAATAGGCATGCTGGTGCAGTTGGTTTGCCGACGATGGTAGCGTTCTGTGTGAGTAGGGTTCAAAACTTAGTGGTTACTTTTTTGCATTAAGGGCTTCCCTCTGGACCAATGGACCACTTTCCTTTATTTTTTTTTAATTTTTATTTATCAACTTTCTCTATTCCATTTTTTGCCCTACAAGTCTAGAACCACACTCAAATATACAAATGGGTGGCATTGTATGTAAGAGTCGCACATATTTATGCATGTGTTTGTGTAAATGCTTGTACATTTTAAATGCATGTGATTATAAACTTTTTATTTTTATTGCCCTGTGAATATTAGAAAAATCACATTACTCAATTATTTTGTAAGAAATTTTGTATTTAACAAACACAAGAATGTACAAGTGATAAGTTCTTACATTTGAATAAAGATAATTATCGAAAATTGGAAACAAAATCGAGCAATGTAACACGATTTATAAGTTTTTCACACTAATAATAGTTAAAATACAAGAATAGTTTCTTTAAAAAAACTCGTAAAATTATATCTTTTCCGTATATCATTTATATCCTTTTAAATATTAGAAGTTTGCTTGGGGTCTCTATAATGACTTGCGAATTTTGTAATTTTTTTACTTAAATATTTTTTAAATTTTTTGTGACTCAATATTAAGTGGGCAACCAAGCTAAGAGTCGGGCTTGGGCAACCCAAACCTCGGGGCCGGCACTGCTTAAGACAAGATTATTTAGTGGCATTGGGGCAGAGCCACATGGGCATTCCGTTTCATTTGCTTTCTTTAATTGTGGATTTCGTGCCTACATAGAAACAAAAAAAGTAATTATTCTTCGTAAAATCATTTTTCATATTTTCGATGCCAATTAAGAATCTCATGTTCTTTATATTGGAAATAATTTTTTTGGGCAAAAAAGTTTCGCAAAATTAAGAGGCTCCTACATCTCTCGTTTACTATCAAAAGAAAAGAAAAAAACTAAAATGAAAGCAACTCAGTCGTTTTTTCCTTTGGGAGTTCTTAAGTGAACAGAACAACTTGGGAGGAGGCTAATCAATGCAAAGGAGATCTATAAGAATCTGCAAAGATATATGAAAATATGCTCTCGTTTATTTTCCTTTCTATGGACAAATCATGAGAGTTGAGACGCAAACTAGGACCGACAAAGTGGCGTAGCTAGGAAATTGTACCAGTGAGGGCGCAATTAAAAAATGCCTATATTTTTGTTGCGAAAGAAAAAAACTCTCTTCTTTAAGAATCTAACATGTCTTGATTTTCATTTAAACCTTTTCTTCAATATATATATTCCTATTTGAATAGTACTGCTTAACTGTCACATTATCTTCAACACAAACGAGAGATGAGTTATTGGTAAATTTAAGTAGAGAAAGAAAAATAAATGTAAAAAGAGTCTCGATTGACTTATGTTTTACGTTAATATAGTAATTATATAATTCCGTAAACACATACTAGTTTTGAGGCAAAAATTCAGTGCTTTGAGACTTGATTTTGAAAAATTAATTATTCAATTGTCCAAAGTATCGCCACATGGTTGCCTTAATACCCTTCTCCATCATTTTTTTTATTGGCATTCATCACCACATATTTAATCTTGAGCCCCACATAAATATGTGACGGAGAATGGAGTTATAACACATGTGGTAGGGATGTCAATTTCCACCGACCCGTTCGAATCCAATCCGCTCCCCGATCCGATTGGATCGGCGTTTTGGAGATCTGTTTGGAGACTGGGTTGGATTTGAGGATTTTTTTTTGAAAAATTTCGGGGATCGGACCGGATCGGAGGTGGGTAGAAGTGTATCCCCGCTCCGAATCCGATCCGATCTGTCCCGAATCCCTGGTTTTATATTATATTATATATGTATTATATATGTATTTAGGGTTTGAGGTAAACATGTACACATTAACTACTCCTATTGACTTATTCTCTTGAATCTCTTCTCAAATCTCCAACTCCAGACAACACTCAACAGCCGCCGCACCCACACCCACAACCACCATTCTCATCGACTCTGCGTCTCTGTGACTGTGGCTCCGAGGTCTCTCTCTCTCTCTCTCTCATCAGTCATCTCGATCTCTCCCTCTCGATCTCTCCCTCTCGATCTCTCATCAGTCATCTGCGACTGTGACTCACCAGGTTTTGAACGTGATATTGTTTGGGTAGTGAGGAGAGAGAGCGTATTCGTTGACGGAGAATTTCAGGTGGTGGTTCCAGTTGGGTGAGTTGCCCAAGCATTTGTGCAGAACAAGTCAAATTGCATTTTGGAATTTCCCCGAATCCCCGTTTTGGATCTCCATTCTCCATTTGGGGGGGGGGGGAATGATCCCCATTGGGGATCGGAACAGAGACGGGGGCAGGGGAGGGATTTGGAGATCGGGGGTGGGGATAGTAGTCTCCGGCCCCGCTCCGTCTCCATTGCCAACATGTGGTCACGCCCCAAGAACACTCGATAATTTTTTTTTTATAAAAAGGGTGATATACTAGTGAATTTCTAATATATTTGTCCACAAAATGCAGGAAAAAAATGAAAATCCAGGAAGTGTCCTAGAGCCACTGCGTCACACATTCTGACATTCTCGCGGAACCTAACACATTTGGTTTAGGTTTTAGGTATGGTTTTGGGTAAGGATTAGAGGGAGAAATGAGGATAATAATTAGAAATAGGGAAAATGATTGGAGAGATATAGATAGAGAAATAAAAAGTATAGTTGAAAATAGAGGTAATGATTGGAGAAAAATGTAAGTAATGATTGAGAGATAATCGAAAAAATCGGTCTTGAAACTCAAAACGAACAAGGTCAATTGTGTGCAGAGCCAGCCTTGACTTTTTGGAAACTTAAAGCGAAAATTAAAAGGAGGCTTTTTTCAAAATTTTAATGACCAAAATGTAAGTAGGTAAATTACACTTGCAAAAATAAATACTACTATTCATCAATAAGAAATAACCCTAAATTCCAAGATTTAAAACTTGTCACTAACCTTCCAAGATTTTAAAAACATCATTTAAATATGATGTACTTTTTTTTGTATTATAAAAGATACTTAGGGGTACTAAAATTGGGAAGCCTTTGAAATTCGTAGTTTTTTGGGGGGTCTAAATCATCCGCAACGCTCGCTTTACGGCCGACTTTATTTGTATGGTAAATAAGGATGCACGTGGTGATCCAAAACCTGGAATAATACTCGTAAGTTTTTTATTTGGTAAATCTGGAAGACTGGAAAACAGATGTTTTAGAAGAGAGATTTCGTAAGTTGAGATATGGAAAAGAGAACAATGCTAGCCGTACCAACCAAACAGTACAGACGGCGTATTGATGGCACCGGGGACCCCGTTGTGGGTCACAAACGGTCGATCTGAGCCGTCCATTCACTCTAGAATCGAATTCCGAGGGGGTCTACACGGGAATCACCTCAATCGGACGCTCCTAAGTGCTCGATCCAAAATCACCCCAGTTCGTCGGAATTCGATTCTGGAGTGAATGGACGGCTCGGATCGACCGTTTGGGACCCACAACGGGGTCCCGGCGCCGTCGGTACGCCATCAGTACCATGGGCGTCGGTACCTCTCGATTTACCGTGGAAAATAAATGTCAACCAGTTGCACAAAACAGATTCTTTTGTTCTTTTTCTGCCACTAGGTTTGACTTTGACTTCCACTCTCCATTGAACTCAATAATGAAGCGCACCCAATGGATTCCCGTTCTCATATCCTAGTGGAACTCATCTCTTGTATGGCTGCTCAACTAGTCTCCATTCTCGAAGCAAATTATGTTGACGCCGACGTAATAGTGATCGAGATTGTTGGGTTGACTCCACTGGTTTAGGCCATTTCCAAAGGTATCTCCAAATTTTTGTCCTAAAATGTTTTTTTTTTTTTTTTCATAATTGCATGTCCAGATAAACTTGTGTGCATCTTAATTATTATCATACTCCTTCCATTTCAAAATAAGTGTCCTACTCTCCCTCTTGACATTTTTTTTTTGTGGGTAAACACTCTTGACATTTTTAAAATAAAATACCATAAATCAGAATAAACATTTCCTTTGCCAACCATACATGACGAAACCAAATTACAAAATATGCTCCTTTACTAATTTGTATATATGCATTTTTTTGATGTGGCAGAGATTACGGGTCCCTCTAGTGCAGAAAATGCACTACACGGTGCAGTGCGCATCATTTGGCCGTCCATTTCGACAATGGACGGCTCGGATTTAATCCAAATAGCCGACGGTCAGATTTAATTCATTACTCAGATAAAATCTGAGTCGTTCATTGTCGAAATAGACGGCCGAATGGTGCACTACACGGTGCAATGCATTTTGTATACTGCACCATCCCGAGCCGAGATTATAGGCAACACTTAAAGAACTATCAACGCGGACGTCAAAGTTTTTAGAAAGGTCGATATTGCTTTTTGGCCCTTTGTTATATAGGAGTATATATATGTGTGGATTGGCAAGTCAGACGGCCATAACGGAGAGAAACAACTGTCTTGTGAAGTTGTTCAAAGTTAAATTTTCCTATGGCACCATATTGGAAAACAAAACATTGCCTATGCCTTTGTATCTTTCTCTGTTACATCTCCTCTGCCTTTGGTAGGGTCACTCCTAACATCAAAATCAAAGCCGTTAATCTCGGAGGCTGGCTAGTTACAGAAGGCTGGATCAAACCAACTCTCTTTGATGGCATACCCAACAAAGATTTCTTGGTTTGTAGTTGATTCCTAAATAATAACCTCTTATCACTCTATACTTGTGTGCTTTTTTATTCATTTTCTCAATTGCTCAATCTTATATATATGGAATTTTGATCATTAGGATGGAACCAAGCTGCAGTTGAAATCCGTAACGGTCGGAAAGTACCTTTGCGCCGAAGGAGGTGGAGGGAGAGTCATAGTTGCCAACAGGACCTCTGCTTCAGGCTGGGAAACATTCAGAGTAATAATCTAATTGTTCGCCCCGTCAAATAACTTGGTTTTGATTCTTACAACTGCGTGATCATTCACTTGGTTTTATTTTTTGATGCAGTTGTGGAGGATCAATGAGACCACTTTTCAGTTCAGGGTGTTCAACGACCAATTCATGGGACTAGATACTGCTGGGAATGGGATTGATATAGTAGCCGTGGCAGAGAAGCCCGGTGGATTAGAAACGTTTCAGATTGTGAGAAATCCAAGCAATTCAAGTCGTGTCAGGATCAAAGCGCCGAATGGGTTCTTCTTACAAGTATTTGTTCTCATCTCAGTTTTTGGTTTTCCTCTTGTTCTTGTTCTTATCGATGAATGCTTGTCTTTCACACATAGGATGCTACTCAAACGTAGATGCTTTCTATTCTGTGTTATTGGTTGTTAACGTCAATAGCAAAAAGGAGGGACCAATGGATATGGTTCACGGGCTCCTTAGGCAAAAAAGCGGAGAGTTGTTTTGTTGGTTTATCATTTTGGCTTTTTTTGATTTTTTTTTGCATTTGTTAGTTTTCCATCAAGTTTTCGTGGTTTATGGATTCGTTTCGACGAGACAAATCCAAAGAGTATAAAATTATAGTCAAAAGTAATATTTTTTTGAATAAAGCGAAAATAAACAAAAATAAACCAGTTTATTGGTTTAATTTTGGCTTTATTAAAAAAAAAAATGGTTTCGACCATAATTTTGTACTCTTTCGTCTCGTCGAGACGAATCCATAAATCATGAAAACTTGACGCAAAACTACAAAATATAAAAACATTTGAATAAAGACAAAACAAAAAAAATAAAAAAACTGTTTTTTGCTTTTTTGCCAAAGGAGTTAGTCAATGTACTTATTAAGAGTCAGAAGAAAATCCTACATATCAACCCGGATGTTTGAAGGTCTAATTATTCAGTGCTCTTAGAGCACGGCAATGTAGTGCTCCAGGACATTCACAACTAAGTGTATAAACCCCATAAAAATGTGTAGTGCTTAAATAATCCTGAGCACCACGTAACCGTGTTTCGGGACTATAGAATAATTGCTTTGTTTGGAGGGGAATTTTTTTTTTACTATGTTCACACGGACAAGGAAATCTAGACAGAATAAGAATAAGAAAAAGTAATGTTTGGGTCATATTCAAACTAGATGTGGTGAGGCCTATTATTTTGTTGAATCTCGAAAAGATACAGTAAATCGCGTGTGCATTTCTTTATTGTGTTATTGCCTAGTCGTATGTTCTCAGAGCACTAAACTTTCGGTCATATGAAACTCAAGCCTTGTGTAAAATGGGTCTTCCGTTGGAAAATAAATGAGGGGAGGAGTATTTTCAAAGTGGCTGTTTGACTAGCTTTTAGTGTTCAATTGGAAGAAAAGTGAAAGTAACGAAGGACAATCATATTTGCTACTTTAAGTTTGTAGTTTTATGAGTTTTGCAGGTGAAGACGGAGGAGCTTGTGACTGCTGATTCACAAGGAAATAGTAACTGGGGAAACGACGATCCATCTGTTTTCGTCATAAACATTGCAGGGAGCTTTCGCGGCGAGTTTCAAGTAACAAATGGCTATGGACCAATCAAGGCAGCACAAGTTATGAAAGTATGGTTTAGTTTTTGAACTACTTGGAGGTCATGGTAATGGTATACGAAGAGCAAAATTGATGCGCCTTTTTTTGGATATGTTTTAGGAACACTGGAGCACATACATCGTCGAAAATGATTTCAAGTTCATATCTAGCAATGGATTAAACGCGGCGAGAATCCCTGTTGGGTGGTGGATAGCCAGTGATCCAACTCCTCCACTGCCTTATGTAGGAGGATCCTTGCAAGCGTTGGACAATGCCTTCTTATGGGCGCAGTATGTTTCTCCTAATCCAATGAGTCATCTTCCTCTAAAGCATTGCAAATGATCAAAAGTACATTATGATTGTAAATTTACACAAGCAGTGAAAGCCCTTTCGCCATTAGAAACTAACGAATTCAATAGCGGTTGTCCTTCATTGGGATTGTTCATTTGTTGTTTTCGCAGAAAATATGGGGTTAAGGTCATTATCGATCTACACGCCGCACCAGGCTCTCAAAATCCTTGGGAGCATAGTTCTACTAGAGATGGATCTCAAGAATGGGGATTGTCTGACAAAAACATACAACAAACAGTTGCTGTTATAGACTTCCTCACTGCCAGGTATAATCTAAGCATGCTATCAAAAAATATCGACATCAGTTTTCGCGATGCTCTTTTTTTTCCCCTTGATAATCTGCTGTTAAATGTGTCAATAACTGTGGCATTACTAATTGGTAACAAATTGGAATCTCACTTGTAGTATGGTTTTTGTGGGATATAGGTATGCTTCGAACCCAAGCCTTTACGCAGTTGAGCTGATCAACGAGCCTCTTTCCCCTGGAGTCTCCCTAGACGTTTTGACCAAGTACTATGGTGCTGGCTACGATACCGTTCGCAAACACTCCTCCTCGGCCTATGTAGTTATGTCAAACCGGTTAGGACCAGCTAATCCAACAGAACTCTTCCCTTTTGCCAGTGGCTTGAAAGGATCGGTGATCGATGTCCACTACTACAACCTCTTCTCAGATACCTTCGATAACCTGAGTGTTCAACAAAACATTGATTTTGTGTACACCAACCGGTCAGCCCAATTGAATCAAATTACTACGGCCAATGGGCCTCTCACTTTTGTAGGTATGTACAAAAATGTTTTTGTTTGTGCGTTTTCTTATGTCACGTTTAAAAATTTTCACGCAAAAATATTACACTGTTATATCATTAGACTCTATCGACTCTATTATTTCCTAATCAGAAGCACTTTTATTGTTCTTTTGGCTATCTTAAAAGTATACATGATCTGGAATTAGTAACTATTTTCATATGCTAGAAAATGATGGGACCTGGTTTGAACGAAAATTGCAGGAGAATGGGTAGCTGAATGGCAGCTTAGTGGGGCTGGAAAACTGGATTACCAAAACTTTGCAAAGGCCCAGCTAGAAGTCTACGGGAGGGCAAGTTTTGGGTGGGCTTATTGGACTCTGAAGAGTGTGAACAATCACTGGAGTCTAGAATGGATGATCAATAATGGTTATATCAAACTCTGAATATTCATCAAGGGTTGTTAATCTCACCTTCCTTTTAATTTGTTTTGGGTCTATACAGTTTGCTATGCAAATGGCCAATAGCCCCTCAACTCATTAAGCAATAAGATATGATAAATCATTTTTGTACAGAAGTCCGGCTATGTACCAGAATGATTAATAGAGCTCAAAAATAATAAACCATATGTATTGCAGTTTTTAAACTATAATTTGTGTTGGGGTTCCCGTAATGCCTTCGATTGTGGGTCCTCTATCATCTGTATTTGTTATTTGAACAGTTCATTTTGCTGGGAATATTGAGTAAATTATTCTTGCAAAAAATCAAATTGATTGGATATTGGTATTCATATGGTCAGATACCAAAGAGTCAAATACAGTACCATTGATTCTACATTCATGTTTTAAAGCTCATACTAATTAGCTATGAATATATGTGAGACGAGAACCATACATCATTAAGATATTGTGAGAGTCAGGAAAAGCCCGACCTTTAATTTTGTCAACACAAAAGAAGAAATGAAATTAATCAATGTTACGAGGAAATAATTAAGCAGAGGTGAATTGTGCAACATCAAGCACGTTAAAATTGGACTTTGGGAGTTTGACTTGAAACTGGTTCAAATTCTGCACATTCATTTGACCTTTACGCCTAATGAGTTTCTTTTGAGTTATGCGGACTGCAACTAATTTTTCTCCACCCAACCACCTTAAATCAGATTTTTCCTTTCTTCTCAATCGAAATATTTGACCAACTAAAATGATACAAATGATAGTGCAAGTCCACGAACATAGCAAAAAAACAAAAAAAAAACTCTCTCTCCTCTTTTTGCTGCTGATAGGGTTTTACTTTTCCTGAATAGTTAATTTTTTTTTTTTTTGACTAAATAGTAACGTTTAGTGAATAGCGTGAACAAGTCAAAGTGCGACCTAATGGGTAATCCGATTCCAATAAAATTATTGAAAAGTGGGACAATATCATTCTGACGGGAAGTGATACACCATGACAAGGGGCAAACCATAATTTACTTAGCTTTATAGGACTTCCAAAGTAATTATAAAGTTTTCTTTTCTTTCTAGTATTTTCTTTGGGGCGGGAATTGCTGTTAACAGAAGGGGGAGGAACACCTAAATGGGGAGTCTATATAAAAACAGAAGAAGAGGAGAGAGAAAGGGGTTGCTTAATACCAGTAAATTGGGTTCCATTACTGGAACTCGTTATTTTCTGAATCTTTGTGAATTTTGGGTCAATAAGCATATCAACGGTATTAGAGCAGTCGATCTTCGGCTTGCTGTGATTGAGTGATATGGTGGAAGACACCAGATCTTAGGATTTTAAGCTGCTCGAGGATACTATAAAATTGATGAAGATGAACTCGAAAATTCAGGTGATGGCGATTGAACAACACACAACCCTTGATCGTCAATCTGACGCGGTGAATGAGGTCAATAATCTGGTCGCAACCTTAACAATGAAATACGACCAACTTATAGTACAGGTAGCCCAAATACCTTCTTCTTCGCTTCAGAATTCTCCTCACTCAGCTATGTCACATGGTGCATCCGGAAATTTTGGGGGTGCTGGACCACTACCTCGTTTTAACCGCATAGATTTTCCAATATTTGCTGGTGGAGATCGGGAGGGATGGGTGTATAGGTGTGAGAAGTTTTTTGGAATCCACTCAATTGATGAAACCCAGAAAGTAAGACTGGTTGCGATTCATTTGGAAGATTGAGCCATAGTTGGTATAGGTGGTTTGAGAAATCAAATACTGTGAGGAATTGGTCGGAGTTTACTGCAGCTCTTCTAAATCTTTTAATGATAACGTGTATGGGGATGCTATTGGGCAAATCACCAAATTGCAACAAGACAACCACTGTAAAGGACTACCAAGCCTAATTTGAAGAATTGGCTAACAAGACAAATGGTTTAGGTGAAGAATTTTTTGTTAGCTGTTTCATTAGTGGGTTAAAGGAGGAGATTACAGCAGGTGTGCAGGTGTTTAAGCCAACCACCATCTCACAGGCCATGGGATTGGCCAGGTTGCAAGAAGACTCCAGTGAGGCACTTAGGAAAGCCAAGGGGGTGACTCAATATTTATCTAAATCTAGCAACACAACCACTAATACATACTTTGCTCCTAAACCAATCCCTATCCTTCCTACACCCCAGAAACTACCTTCTCCTTGCAACAAAATTTAGCCAAGCCTTATGAGAGAATCTTCTTACAACACATGAGGACATCCATATTTCAATTGGGGTACCTTCCTATAGAACAATGAGAATTAAGGGCATGGTGAAGAAGTGTCCCTTAAAAATTCTTATTGATTTAGGGAGTACTCATAACTTCCTGGATCTAATCATGGCTAAAAGGACTGGGCAGATCATTCAATTCACCAATTCGTTAATAGTAGTAGTGGCAGATGGAACTAAATTATTTAGTAAAACAGCTGTGACAGATTTCAAATGGAGCATGTAGGCTTACTGAATTCACCACAAATGTGAGGCTACTTCCTCTAGGAGGTTGTGATATGGTTTTAGGGGTCCAATGGCTCACTACATTAGGGCTAGTGTTCTGGGACTTCAAGGACCTAAGAATGGATTTTCAAGCTCAAGGAAAGAAGCATGTTCTTAGAGGGGGACAATTTGTTGATACTAAGCGTATCAGTGCCACCCAAACTCAATCATTGTTGAAGACAAACTCACATGGAGTGGT
The DNA here is from genome assembly GCA_963854785.1 of Vaccinium vitis-idaea. Classification (NCBI taxonomy): domain Eukaryota; kingdom Viridiplantae; phylum Streptophyta; class Magnoliopsida; order Ericales; family Ericaceae; genus Vaccinium; species Vaccinium vitis-idaea. The sequence goes on along the minus strand of OY978226.1, from coordinate 22,357,604 downwards.
TGCACAACACAGCTAAGCAGCCTCCAAGTAACTCCCAATGCCTTGGCCACAAACCACAATTCTCTAACACCCAAAGATATTCAAGGCTTACTGCAATCTTTTGATGATATTTTTATCGAACCAAAGGGGCTACAACAAACCAGAACCCAAGACCATAAGATCCATCTCGAACCACATACAGCACACCAAATGCCAGACCTTACAGGTACCCTTATATTCAGAAAGTTGAGATTGAGAAAATTGTCAATGAGTTGTTGCAAGTTGGGATCAATGGTCAGACCTAGCACCAGTTCCTATTCTTCTTCAATACTCTTAGTCCAGAAAAGGACAATATTTGGAGGATGTGTGTGGACTACAGAGCTCTCAACAAAGAAACAGTCAAAGACAAATTTCCCATTCCTGTCATTGATGAACTCCCAGATGAGTTACATGGTGCCAGGTATTTTTCTAAACTGGATCTAAGGTCTGGGTATCACCAAATCAAAATGCACCCTAATGCCATTGAAAAGATAGCCTTCAAAACTCATGATGGCCACTATGAATTGCTTGTCATGCCCTTTGGGCTTACCAATGCCCCCTCAACCTTTCAATGCCTAGTGAATGATGTTTTTCGACCCTACTTAAGGAAATTTATCTTGGTGTTCTTCGATGACATTTTGATCTATAGTAAACCTGGGTATCGTTCTATAGAATCTCTCTGTACCAAAGGAAGAGCATGAGTTCTTGTCGGAAAAAATAGTTTGATCGAGTGATTATGAGTAGGCCATACACATCATTCTAGACAGGTCCGTGTGGGAACTGTTTACACCATATTTTGTCGCCTGTAGATGTCGACAGATAGATGATAATTATGGAAATGCTACCTATATTAGTATTATCTTAGTATTCATATTATAATTTGTATTTTAGCATTTTACTACATGTGGAGGACACTTGGCTTAATTCTATTCGCTTGGAAGTTGAAAAGACACTTGGAATTGTCCTACACATTTGGAATAAAGAGAAGTTACAAGGACATGTGGAAGCACAAGAATGAAAAAGATTTGAATTGATAGTTATAGGTGGTAGTTACAATTGCCGTTTCTTTTTTCTTCTATAAATAGGCTATTTAGCCTTCATTGTAGACTCTCTCCAAATCAAAGTCTTTATCTTTATCTTTACCTGTCTTTGAATTTTTGGAACTACAATCCAATGGGTTGTAGTATTTTATTTTTATTGTCATTTACTTTTATTGTCTTTCAATTCCAAGTTCTAGGAGTAGAAGTAATTTAGAATCTTACCATCGGTTTCGTTCTTGAAGATCAGTAACGATTTTCTTTTATGTGTCGATATATCACTTGAAGATTAAGGGAAGTCTCTTTCGTTTGTCTTCAATTATTTTCATCCATTTCACATTTGATTCGATTGTCACATTCGGTGAAGTCCTAAAATACGGCGAGGAACCACGAATTCGCAGCCGCGTTGCCCTTGTTTGTGTTGTTGACTTTGTTTCCTGAAATCTCTATCCATTTCAATCGACGGAAAAAATAAGTAAACAAGGACGCGTTCACCTCCAAGAGGAGATTTGATTGGTAGATTCACTTGCTCAAAACTACATTTTCTGGGTGAAATGGAAAATTGACTCGAAAGTCAATACTTCTATTCTATCTATCTAATATATAAAGAGGGAGCAACACTTTGGTGTGGACAATTTTGAGGCTGTCTCACAATTTGATATTCCAAAATTACCTCCTAAACTAAAAGGTTCCACAATTCAGTTAACCTTTGCACCAATAACCGCATGGGTAGTAAAAAGGGTCTTCCTTCGACAAGGACATGGTATATGAGTCAATCATGAAAATATAACATAAACTTAATTCTTTAATGCCAAGAGGACAAATTACCTACACATTCCAAAAATATTATCCCCGCTAGCCCATGAAAGTGCCTAAACCCCTCAAACCCTATGAAGTGCCTAAACCTCCAAACCTAATGAAAGTGCTAAATCTAAATCTTGGGGTACCCTATAAAAGTGCGTAAAACCTTAAGGAACCCCTATGAAAGTGCCTAAACCACTAAACCCCTATAATTGGAAAGTGCACCCTAAACCTAAACCCTAGGATACCCTATGAAAGTGCTTAAACCTAAACCCTAGGGTACCTTATAAAAGTGTCTAAAACTCTAGGGTACCATATGAAAGTGCCTAAACCACTAAAACCATATAATTGGAAAGTGCACCCTAAGTGCCTAAAACCCATTATACCCTACCCCAAAGAGCCTAAACCCCCTAAAATTGAACCCCAAAATTGAATCCACTCCCAAAATTGAAGAGAGAGAAATCAATTTTGTACCATCCCATCAATTAATTCCCACGCATGAGAGAGAGAGAGAGAGAGAGAGAGAGAGAGAGAGAGAGAGAGAGAGAGAGAGAGAAGAGAGAGAGAGAGAGAGAGAGTCATGACATTGCATCTTTTTTTGAGAATGAGAGAGAGAAGAAACTTTATTCATTCATCCCATTTCCCAGAAATCCCATGAGGATGAGAGAGAGAGAGGAGACTTTTTACCTTTTGAACTTCGGTCAAAGCCCGTCCGACATTTCTCTTCCACATGCGCGCGCACAGTATTCATTAAGGGTATTTTTGTCTAGTATTGTCCTTAAGCCTTCAAAAACTTCCAATCCATGTATTAGAAGCCTTAAAATAAGTTAAGTTGGACAAAAACCCATTTAAGGCCTCAAACTTGGCCTTTAGGCCAATTGTCTGTAGTAAAAATGTTAAGACACCCACTACCCACGTACAAATTAGTGGCAGTTACCAAATCCTATATCAGTTCAAAACCACTCAATCGCACGGCAGTTGCCAAATCCTATATCAGTTCAAAAGAAAAGAAAACTAAATCCCATTCCGTTTTGTTCCCGCATATATTATTGTGAGGAATTATAGCAAATAAGGCAACCAGAGATTAGATTTTGTTTGTGGCGTCAAAGATGGATATCAGATGCTGATATGACACTCTTCAAGAAAAAACAGAAGGTGAGATCCTCTTTTACTATCAAACTGCCCATGCCTAGAGTTTGATTACTGTAATTTTTTTAGTGCAGAAGTATAATGATTACTGGAATGAAGTTTTTGGCGCAAAATCCCCAAAATCGCACACACAATGCGTGTGCAAATAGCGCCTATTCCATAAAACTTGCACAATTTTGATAAATCTGCATAACAGTAAGTCGGAAGTTATTGTTCATATATAGTTTATCAATTTGACTTGTACACGCAATCCCTGGCATCTTGTCCTGGAATTAAGGGAGAAAATAATTGTGATAACTCCTTTTATATTATTTTTGTTGGGTTAATCCACGGGGGCCTAGAGATGGCCGTTGTTACATTTGAAACTAATTGGTAGTTATTTAAGAACTCCTTGGTGGCAGTTGATTTGGATTGGGGTGTGACGGTGTGTCTTCTCATTTGGAAAGGGTTGTGTCCCTTCAGGACATTACCGTTTAGTTCAAGACTCCAACAAATGTGTTCATCCTCCAACAGGTGCATGTGTGCCTATATATAGAGTCCACATTTCTCCATTTCGGGGTTGGTTTTTTCCGGCAATAACACACTTCGCATATTTTTCCATTGTCAAAGAGAGTTCAACCACAAGTTTGCGTTTCCTTATCGAGTCGATTGGAGTTCTTCTTCCGCTTGTTGATAATCGCGGTATCCTGGGAAGTAATCGTTCGAGTAATCCGTGAGCACCAGTGTGGGGGATGAATTTGCTTTAAGGACATAGTATATCAAATAATACTAGCCTCGATTGGCAATTTCCGATATCCTGAAATTGGCCTAGTACATTTCTAATCCTTGTAACATTTTGTGTAGCTATTCGGTTTGCTTTTATTTATTTACTTCCTGAATTTTATGAAACCCCGTTCCAACAATCTTAGGGCGAGTGCCTGACTTTAGGGGTAGTCCTTTTGGTCAGGTGTTCGATTCCTCATAGGGTGAGTACCTGTGCTAAGCGGGGGGCCGTGACTGGTGTGGGTTGCGCCAGCTCCCTCCGAGGTTTGGGTCGTGCAGTGGGTCCAATTAGTGGCCTATTGTAGGGCTGTTCTTAGGTTATCAAAAAAAAAAAAAAAAAAACAATCTTAAGCAAATTCTTTGTTTTCAATTCTAGAAAAATTGGCAAATCGATTGTTAGAAGCGGGTTACAGAAATTCTGCAAATAAACACGAAAATAAAAAACAATAGGTTAAAAATAGAAACCGTACCGAACCAATTTCAGTACACCGGAAATTGGCAATAGACGAATCGAGGCGAGTATTTGATACTCTTTCCTTAAAGCAAATTCACCCTCCACACTGGTGCTGATGGAATAAGCGGGTGTCTGCTTCCCAGGACGACCCGATTTTCACCGAACGGAAGTAGCACTCCTATCTGTTCAGTAGGTGAACCAAAAAACTATGTAGAACTCTCAGAATGTTTGATGTATCAATGCTCTATGCAATGAAGATTTTTACGTTAATGAAATGAGAGGAGAAGGATCCTAGTTATAGGTAAATAGGCACCCGATCGGAAAGGTACAGAGTGGTGCCAGAAAAGAACACAACTTTTCCAAGTGTCTGAAGAGACCTGCTTTACAATGGACAAAACAAACGTAAGGTTGCTAAACAATTCCACCGAACTGTTTATTACCGCATAAAGACTTTTAATTGTCTTAAGGCATAAAGACTTTTGGTTTTTACAGTTTATTACCGCATTTCAGTTGTCTGTTTCTTTGAAGTTTGGCATTCAGTACGTGTGTTAATCGAACCCGGTGGTAGACTATAGAAATCTGTGATACATTAGGATTTAATCGAACCCGGTGGTAGTATCTGTTTCTACTTGGCATTTGTTTTCGGTTTTAATGCTTACAGGTTTTGCTATTTGAATTCTATATCTCGGTTTTACATTTAGTAGGCGTTTTCAATTGAGAAAAAAAAAAAGCCTTGTAAAATATTTTTCACAACAGATTAGTTTTTGCTAGAGGCATAATCTGTTTTTTGTGTTCTCGGATTTCATTTATTAATCAGTGTTATATTTTGTCTTTATTCGGTTGGTTTTTTTTTTTTTGCCAAACGATAACAGATGATATTATATTTCCACCAAAACCATTACATCAAAGATGGGCCTTGTCCCTAAGTAAGGGATCAAGTAACCACGACGGCGGGCTATTAGTCCGTGGCTAAACCCCAAACCAAGAAGACCTCTACTTGCCAAAATATGAGCTACGGCATTACAAGATCCTCGAGCAAACGAAAAATAACAAGAATGAAACCCTTTGCTCAAAGCCTTAATATCATGAATAATAATTCCAAGCTCCTGACTAGTTCCAATCCTCCCATTAAGCATATTGACAATTGCCTGTGCATCACACTCAATTGCAACAGAGCCCAAGCCCAACCAGATCCCAAGCATCACTCCTTCCCGAATCGCCAAAACTTCTGCCACCGTGGAACTAGGGTAGCGAGGTTGTTTCCCCATAATACCAGCAACAAACTTACCACTATGATCACGAACCACACACCCAACCCCACCTGCATTCACCGCCTTTACCCATGCACCATCCACGTTAATTTTGAAAGAGCCTTCCACCAGAGGCTGCCACCCTACGTTCACTTCCCCCATTATCAAATCTATTTGAGCCTTCAACGGATTAGCTTCCAAAAATTCTTGAAAGCAAGCTGAGGCTTGCTTATAAATAACATCAGGAAGCATGAGTTTAGAATCAAACACAACACAACACCATTCCTTCCCTTCCAAATGTGCCATAGAACAATTGCAGTAAAAGCTAGGGATAACTCTCTATTAGACCCATTCGACCATCGAGCAAGCAAAATTTCCCAAAAGCCAGAAAAAGAGCTAACCTGAATGTTATCAAAGTCCAACTGAAGAGGAGACAATCACAAAAAAGATGCACAATCGATTCTGTAGCTCCATCACAAACTGGACAACCGGAATTATCGGTAATCTTCTTGCGCTGAAGCTGCTCCTTGGTAGGTAGGATATTATGGCAACACTTCCGTAGAAAATGTTGAATTTTCCTTGGAATATGCAAATGCCAAATACCCCGCCATCGATTAGTTTCCACTTCTGTTCCTGGACCATTAACTTCGCCCTTATGCCCTTCCGCCGGATGTTCTTGATGTTTTAACTCCAATGCTGTCATATATCTTGACTTCACCGAGTAATGCCCAGAATTAGTAAAATGCCACACTAACGAATCTGCCTTGTTCGTCCACGATAAAGGCATAGAAAGTATACATCGCGCCTGCTCAGCACCAAACATGCCGGAAACCATGTCCTCTTTCCACTTAGTAGTACCCGAATCAATAAGATTTTTAACGAGGCCAACTCCAACATTGGTGACAGTTTGACTTGGTTTGAAAGCACCAGCCATTGGAATCCACGGATCCTCATTAATCCGAACTGATCCTCCATTACCAATTGACCATCTTGTTCCAGCCTCCACCACTTTCTTACCTTCCCAAATGCTGCACCAAACCCACGAAGGATTGTTACCCAGTTCTGCCTCTAAAAAGGAAACATTACTGAAATATTTGCTTTTTAACACACGCGCCATAAGACAATCCGGTGACTCCATAATCCTCCACCCTTGTTTCGCTAGAAGAGCCAGGTTGTATGTGCTGAGATCGCGGAAACCTAAACCTCCTTTAAATTTGTGCTTACACAACCGACTCCATTTCATCCAATGAACCTTGCGCTCATTATTTTTCTGACCCCACCAAAAGCTTGCCATGGCAGATTCAATCTGATGACACAATCCCTCAGGTAATTTGAAGCACATCATTGCGTAGGTGGGGAGTGCCATAGCCACTGACATGAGCAACACTTCTTTCCCTGCTTGGCTAAGAATTTTCTCCTTCCATCCCGCCAAACGCTGCAGCACCCTGTCCTTAATATACGAAAACATGGCTGTCTTGGATTTCCCAATCTCAGCCGGAAGCCCCAAGTACTTCCCCAAATCAGCTCACGCAGGAATAGACAAGATGGCACTAAGATTACTCCGCAGCTCAGGCCCTGTATTCTTACTAAAAAACATAGACGACTTTTGAAAATTGATAAGCTGCCCCGAAGCTCGCCGATAATCATCAAGAATTGCCCCGACAGTTTGAATCTCACTCCTCTTTGCCTTGCAAAAAATCAGCGTATCGTCCGCAAACAGTAAATGGCTTATTGCTGGGCCCCCCCTACAAATCCTCAGACCCCTTATAAAATTCTGTGATTCAGCGTGACGAAGCATCTCCGATAAGCCTTCTGCACACAAAAGAAAAAGATAAGGTGATAGAGGGTCACCTTGCCGTATACCACGAGTTGGCACGATGTAACCTTCTGGTTGCCCATTGAGAAGCAAAGAGTAGCTAACCGATGATACACACCCAATAATCCATTGAATCCATCGCTCTGCAAAACCCATTTTACGCATAATAGCTGCCAAAAACTCCCACTCTACCCGATCATACGCCTTACTCATATCTACTTTCAACGCCACTGATCGGTTTTGCCCATACCGACAATTTTTCATATAATGCAAGGCTTCTTGGGCTAAAATGGTATTATCTGAGATTATCCTCCCCCCATGAAAGAACATTGACTCTCACTGATTATCTTAGGCAAAAAACGCTGCAGCCGGTTAACAAAAACTTTCGACAATACTTTATAAACCGAGTTGCACAAACTGATAGGTCTTAATTGTCCCATATTCATAGGGCATTGGACCTTAGGAATTAACACAATATGCGTATGATTAATACCCCGAAGAAGGTGACCCGAGTGACAAAAACTCCGAACTGCATCCACCAAACTTGGGGGCATTTGAAAAACAACAGACTTAACTTTAGTAAAAGAAATAGGCTGAGTCAAGAACCTGTTCATTGCATCCGAGACTCTTGGACTCACACAGTTGAGCACCGTTCCCACGTTAGCTACTCCTTCCGACAAAAAATACCCTCGAAGTATTCCAATGCAATATCTTTAACCGCCTGATCCCCTTCTTTCCATGTTCCTCCATGGTCTTCCAGACCAACCAGTCTATTTTGTTGACGCCTTTGAATAGTTTGAGCATGAAAAAAGGCCGTATTTTTGTCACCTGCTTTGAGCCAATTAGTCCTTGCGCAATCCCTCCAGTAAACCTCTTCGTCACTCAGGGCCTTTTTGAGCAAACCCTCAGTGTGTGAGTACGCTTCTTTATCAAAGTCCGAGCATTCGAACAATTGTTGCAGCTTGGCCCCCAAAAAATCTTTGTTGAAACGCGAATTAACTGGTTGGTCTTTCCTCCATTTGAGAAAACCCATACGACACGCTCTGATCTTTCCTTGAATCTGAAACCATTTAGACCCATGAGCCCTCTGACTCCATGCCTGTTCCACAATTGCAGTGCATTCCTCATACTCCCCCCATCTACGATAAAAAATAACCGCTGCTTAAACTTCTCTTCTGCCATGGCACTTTCTAGCAAAATGGGGCAGTGATTAGACCCCCCAGCCACTAGATGTTTGACTACCGCATTCGGATATCGTATCCTCCAACTAGCATTAGCCAAAAAATGATCAAGTCTGACTCGTACATTGTCTCTACCCGTCCGCTTATTATTCCACGTGAAAGGGTACCCGACATAGCCCAAACCCACCAAATTGCTATTGTGAACAAAATCTCGGAAATCAGACAACTCCCAAGCTTGCCTTACATACCCTCCCACCTTTTCATCCTGATGTTGAATTGAATTAAATCCCCCCTATCAGCCAATCCGAAGTCTCCATCCTAGCAATATCCAACAACTCCTCCCACAGGCCCCGCCTCTCTTGATGGGAATTTTACGCATGCACAAAAGTCATCCGATTCCAACCCCCCTCAATAGTAATAAAACAGTCGATAAAAAATGAATTATAACTAATAAGCTGAAAGGACACCCCGTTCTTCCAAAATATACACATGCCGCCCGCTAAACCCACTGGACTAACAATAAAACCACCAAATACACCCAGGTGCTTTTGAAGCCAAACCAAATACCGATCAGAGTTTTTGGTCTCCATCAAAAACACCACATCAAGGGAATGGAGCTTGTACATCTCCTTCAACCGGGAAACTGTCAGAGGGTTCCCCACACCCTGATAGTTCCACACCAGAACTTTCATTGAGGGGTAGGGGGCCTATTAAGGTTGGCCTCCTCCACCATAGACGTGTTAGTAATAGCCCCCAAAAAAATCCTCTTACCTCTGGAAGTTACCAAGAGCTCATCATCATGCATCTCCAGCTGCCTTTTCCCGAGCTTATTAATAGCACCTCTTCCATTCTCTCCCTCAACACTCAGCACTGCACTGCTAGCTTTACCACTCTGCACCGGCGTCTGCTTCTTTCTTCCTCTCCCTTTCCCAACAGACGATCGAGATTCGAGTCCAGACACTTGGGCCTTAACAACGTTCTGTTCTGATGCATTAAAAACATGAACGTCCACTAATTCATTTGGCCCAAAAGCCAGGCCCAAATCATTAACGTTATGTAACCTGTTCTCTTTTGCCACCAAAGATCCACAACTAACCTCCTGGCCCACCAAAATAGAGTCTTGTGTGGTAACATGGCCCATCACTGGAGGGGCCCCTACTACCCCTTGGTCCACATTCAAAACAGCACAATCTTGATATCCAAATTCCGTAACCGTTGGTTGATCACCTAAACCCTCAGTCTTATTCCCCAAATTCAAATTCTGCGTGAATTTTGGCACTAAATCCCCCATTTTGAACTGATTTCCATTGATCGCCACCACCGTAGTATCCGCCACCTCTACCAAGCGTGATTCTCGTTCACCATCCTTAGCCGAAACCTTTCCTTTCCCAACCATCACGTAACCATCACGCCCCTTTCAACCACTAGAGTTGCCCTCGGACCAAGCCATCGCCGACCGATTCTGCCCCTCGCCTCTATTGTACCCACGTTTCTGAGAAGCTAGGTCCCCTTCCTTCCACCTATAACCCCTCTGGTAGCTCTGAGATGCGTTCATCCATGCCCCATATGCAAACTCTTTACTGCAGCCTTCTCCTACACCCTTATTCTTCTCTACGCAGTCTCTGGTTTCATGGTCTAGCATACCACAACAATGGCAAAAAACAGGAAGCCTCTCATAGTTATAATCCACCCAACATTTGTCTCCTTCTCCTAATATCACATTACCACCCCGACGAAGTGGCCGATTTAGAGGGATGCTGACTCGAATATGAATATACCGCCCCCATTCATTCGACTCTGCAATCTTGTTCACCTCCAAAACTGTTCCGATACGCTCACCAATCGCCTTCCCAATTTCTTGGGTGATAACACTCAAATGGCAATCCCCAAAGTTGAATCCAAAAATCAATTTCTTTAAACTCCACACTATCAGTCTTCATTCCCACTTCCCACCGTTTAAGTAATAGCAGCAAGTTATCAAAACACCAAGGGCCTCCATTAAGAACCCTTTGCATAGCCATATCTTAACAAATCAAAAATGGAAAAGGTTCTCACCAACATCTAGGATACGCAATCCCGCCGGCGAGCCCCACACCTTTCTCATCGTATCTTTTAAAGCCGCCCTACCAAACCCTCTCTTGGTAAGCAACATGCCCACCAGACTGGATGAACATGCCTCAACCGCCCTTACCCGCAAAGACGGATCGATAACGATATCATCTTCTTCCGGTGTAAGAGAGAACTTTTGCAACTGCTTGACCATATCATCCGCCATCGCAGTAAAAGAAGGAAACTCAGATTTCAAGCCCTCTTCCTCCCCCCACCGATACGCAGGATGGGGTAAGAATCACCGAGAGAGTGGAAAAACGTGAAAAGAAAACCCTAGAGAAAAAAACTCTAGAGAGAGAAGCTCTAGAGAAAAACTCTAGAGAGAATCCTTTATTCGGTTGGTTTAAATTTGTTATTTTTTTCGTGTGTCGATCTTTTGTTTGTAAAATAGAAATGACTACTGAAATTGTGAAAGAGACTGGGAAAGACTTTGAGTCTAACCCTCCCCCTACTGCTGCTCTGGTTCCCCCACCGTGCCATTGAATCATGTTGAGAGGCCGGAAAAGTTCATTGGAATTGAGTTCAAAAGATGGCAACAAAAAATGCTACTTTATCTAACGACTCTCAACCTGGCCAAGTATATATCTGAATGAAAATGCTCCTATTGTTATGAAGAATGAAGCAAACACTCAAATTCGTGTTGCTTTTGATGCTTGGATGCACTCGGATTTTCTATGCTGGAACTACATCCTCAATCGAATGGACAACACGTTATATAACATGTATAGTTCAGTCAAGACTGCCAAAGAACTTTGGTTTTCTTTGGAGAAGAAGAATAAAACTAAAGATGCCGATTCGAAGAAATTCACTGTCGGTAGATTTTTGGACTATTGGATGTGTTGATTCAAGGACTGTGATGAGTCAAGTTCAAGAACTTCAGGTTACTTCGTATGAAAATCATACAGAGCGAATGGTTTTGAGTGAAACATTCCAAGTGGCTATTGTCATTTGGAAACTACCACCACTTTGGAAGGATTTCAAGAACTATCTCAAGCACAAATGCAAGGACATGAATATGGAGGATTTGGTTGTGCGTTTGAGGATTGAGGAAGCTAATCGGAATTATCACAAGAAGTTGGTGAGTCCGTATGCGGCTAAGGCTAATATGGTTGAATAAAGAAATAAGGCAAGCAGCAGCAACCACAACAAGAAGAGAAAAAAACCAGGCAAAGATTTGTATCTAGGCCCCAAAGTTGGAATAGCCAAGAAGCCCAGGTTTGATGGGAAATCCTTTGTGCGCGACGAGCAAGGACGTCAAGCTGCTGATTGTCGAAGCAAGCAAGGAAATCCAAACAAGAAACCAGCGCAGGCCAATATGAGTGAAATGGAGAATCTCTCTGATGGTGTTCCAGAACTGAATCTCTCTGCCAGATAAGGTTGTACTGTCCAAAAAAGGTTGTATGTAGGTAGGGGCTACATGTGTAGTGGGTTTTTCAAGATGAATGTACTCACTAAGGTTCCGGCATCTCCTACATCAGTTACTAGGGTTCTCTTCATTTGAACAATGCAAACATAGACTTTTATGAATAAGCCCAATCTTCAATCCAATTCCAAAGGATGATAAAAGTCACTAAAGGGCGCAAAGTGCAATAAATTAGAAAACTAAAGAATAAATGTGGAAGATGTGTTAATCTTATTAACACCCGGAGAGACCGGAGCCTAAATTGGTACATTCGTTTTGAACAACCCAATACACATAGCCCCTATCTACATACATCCCATTTTTGGATGGTAGAACTCTATCAAGTAGAGAGGTTCAGTTTTGAAACACTATTAGAGAGATACTCCATTTCACCCAAATTGGCTTGTGCTGGTTTCTTGTGTTGATATACTTGCTTGCTTGACAATCCGTTGCCCGATGTCCTTGCTTGTTGCACCCAAAGCATTTCCCATCAAACCTGGGTTTCTTGGCTATACCAACTTTGGGTCTAGATACAAATCTTTGCCTGGTTTTTTTCTCTTCTTGTTGTGGTTTGTTGCTCCTTGCCTTATTTTCCTGTTCATGCAGAGGGGATGGTTTTTAGAGTTTCGATTATCTTCCTCAATCTTCAAACGCACAACCAAATCCTACATATTCACATCCTTGCGTTTATGTTTGAGATAGTTTTTGAAATCCTTCCAAAGTGGCAGTAGTTTCCAAATGATAGCAGCCACTTGAAATGTTTCACTCAAAACCATCCCCTCTGCATGAATCTCATGCAAAATAACATGAAGCTTTTGGACTTGATGTTCCACACTTTTGCTTCAGCAGTCTACACGGTCCGAGAAAAGAGGAGTGCCCTAGAGTTGAGGTCACCCGTGGTATTGTGACACAACGGAATTCACAAGAGAATAGTTAGCGTACTATTCCAAGCGATGATACGTCTCAAATCCTCGAGAGCTCTTGAAACCACAAGAAGAAAGAGATTTAACTCAGAAATTGTTATTGAATAAAAGGTACCGAATAATAGAGATTACATGCCCTTTTATAGGAAAAACTAGCAAACTCTAGCAAAAACTTACTAAAAAATAAAATATTCCAAAAATTGGGGAAACTCCCAAAATTGAAAACTAGAAAGAAAAATAAGAAATTCTCAATTGGAAACAACGTAAACGGAATTACACGCTAAGAGTAATTCGTAATCTAATTATTACCTAAAATAGCAAAAATACTAAATTGAAGGCCTAAACGAATGAATTTGGCCGAATTCCACCATCAGGCACGACTTAAGGGTGGTGAGTATTGACCGCAACGCGATTCTGCTTCAGCCCACCAAGTTTGGGCCTATTTCGGGCTCGTCAATAAATTGCTGAAATTGGCAATTTTCAATTAAGAGTTGTTTGGACCTCCTAGGCTTCGACCGGTCCAACCGATCATAGAATTGAGCCGCTGCTTGTTCTACATCATATTGTGCACCAATCGAGAACTGGGTCAGCGGCGTTGCTCTAGTGGGCTCTCGGTTTGAGGCCTCTCAGTACAAGGGGCTCTCTGCTGAAAAAGGGGGCCCCAGCGGGAGTGGGCTCTCGGCAATGGATCTCTCGGTCTAGTTTTTCCCCCCAATGGGATTGAGGTAATTCCGGGCATCTCGGGTTTGAATAATTCTTGGTAAATCAGAATCTCAATCATTTAGATAATCTCATTAGTTTTTGAATTTTTGGTTCACTTTCTCCACGCGTCTCGTTTTCTCGAGTACCACACGTTCGATTTATTTTTACCCTCTTACACCTATCTATTTTATCAAAAAATATCTTTAAATCAATTTATTATGTCAAATTATATTAGCTAATTAAATTGGTGGTTATTGGTATTAATATTAGTAACTCGCAAATATTATATTGTGTATTAAGAGAATATTATATGCAATGGTTAATTGCATAGGAGATTTGTTATTCTATATAAAGGTGGCTAGTCCACAAGATGAAAGAAGACAATTCTTGACAAAAATATCTTATCAAATCTATGAGCTATATGTAATACATATATATTGAGATTTGTTGAGATATAGATTTATTGTTTTGAGCATACGGGCGATTCTAGATTCGTGTGGAAAGCTTTAGCTACACACAAAGCTTCCATGGATGATCGTTGTATCTTGGGAGTGGAATGTCACACAACTCGGTGCAAGCGGGGACAATCTTCTCTTAGGAGAGCACTATACGCGTGCCTCGATCAATATAAGTTTTCATAATCTCTCTTATTTTATATTTGTAGTATCGTCATATTATGTATTTGTTGTGTCGTTATCTCCAATAATATAAGTTTACAGAAATTCTAACAATCTAAGAGAAGATATGACCTTGGAATTTCTGTAAAAAATTCATGGAGAATAGTCCTTGCAAATAACCTTAGAATATTTTGCATGAATGACTTTGAATTATAGCATTTCGTATTACACATAAAGGGATCACCTAATATTAAAGACGAGTTTGTACTAAGCCTTGATTTTATTTTGCATGTCTGAGCTACTATTTTGGACGTGTGTTATTTGCAAGGGCGAACTGTGGTTTGTGATATTTGGAGTACATTCAATTATTTCCGGCCGGTATGGTAATTTCAATTCCCATATTTGAGCTACTGTCTTAATTTGTTAGAGTTCTTCCATAAAAAAGTTTTGCTTGGAAAAATATAAACGTTTGATTGTAATAAGAAAGTGCAGGTCAGGTTCTTTTTGAAGAAATTAAAATCATTGACAGGCGTTGTGTACTTGTATTGATGTGTTCACTAAGGTGAATTGTTACATGTATATTGCCCCGTAATACATGCGGTTCATTTCTAAGTAACAAAAGGAAGAGTCATTGACAGTCTGTGTATATTCTTATCACAAAAAAATAAAGTTGTTTGCTGTTTGTAAAGCAGCTATCAGCTAGAGGAGAAGTCAGATTTAAAGCCAATAGTTTGTAAAGATAGGCCCTATAGTTTTTATATGTCAAACAATTTCTCCTATGTGAATAAATAACAATTTTGGCAATAGAATTAGTTACTTTTATTATATAGGTAACCTGAGAAGAAAAAGTCTTGTTTGATGTTTAATCACAAAATTCCTGTAAAGTTTATGAATAAGTCTTCAATCTCTTTTGTTTACAATTTGACAAATTGTAACTCCTATAACTCCCCTTGTTTAATCAAAATTCCTGTAACTTCCCTTTGTCTTCAATCACTTTACACTTGTCGGTTACAAATTGTGTAAAGCCTTTTAAGTTTAACACTCCAATATAAATGCATACATAATATAACTTCTTTGTGGCTATAAGTGTAGAGAGTCAAAAGTTATTAATTTGACAATATTTCCTGATTAGTCTTAAATGTGTTGAAGGAAGAAAAAACGTCTGTGAACAAGTTCAACAGATACGGGTTTTGGCCTTTTCAGTATTTCTTTTCCTAAAAGGAAAATAAGGGAGAACATTTACATGTTTGGAAAAAAAAAGTTCGTTGTATTTTTCTTTTGCACGTTATCTATGAGGAAAAACACTTTTGTAACAAGGGAGTTATATATTGTCATCCTCTAACTGTTGTTGAATTCCATACTCTACCATTCTCATAGATATATGGAAATTTATTTTTATCTCTAAAATGTCGGCAAGCTATTTATAATGGCACAATACAGTGACTCGAGGAAATGTCTTAAATGTGGGGGTTTGAAAGGAACTAAGGCTTTGATAAATTTTAACGGTATATACGAGTTATTTGAAAAGGCTCCTAGTAGTGAAAAGACTACTGGCCTAGTGATCGGGAAAAAACTTCGAGAAGGAAACAAAAGAAGTGGTATGAGTCGTATGACTACTAACCACACGAGGAAAACACATGACGGTTAGTAGATGCTTAGACTACTAGTCATGTGCATGTGAAGGAAAAGAGATATAAGAACTCTGAAAGCATGCATTTCTATTTATGAGATGGAAAAAAAGTGGTTCCGTGTGGGGGTCAAGATCACTGGCCAACATAAGGCAAGAAAATGATTTTATAAGACTCTAAATGAAAGTGGGAAGTGCGATGTTAGTAAACAAAGACAGTGGTTCCTAGTAGGTTATTGAGACTACTGGCCACAATATGTAGCTCCTAGTAGAGGGCTACTGGTCACTAAATTAGTGATTCCTAGTAGAAGGCTACTGGCTACCGAGGACGGAAATTGTCAAAATCCTTGTAGACCAAGTTTATTTGATGGGTCTAAAGTATATGTTGCTCCGATTCAAAAGAAAGGACCAAACTCATGAGTCCTATATAAAATAAAAAATTGTTGCCTTGATTGATTTTGGAACTTGTGGGTTCGATGTTGCCTCGGTTTATACGGATTAATGTACATGTACTAGATCCAAAGCATATATATTGCCTCGAATCAATGTGGCTTATGGTGAGAGAACTGTATTGATTGTTTATTTACCTCGAATCGATGTTGCTTTCGGTGAAAGAATTGGATCATTGTTTAGATCCAAAATTACGAGTTGCTTTTGGTTAGAAATAAAAGGGCCATGTTTGATTAATGGGTTCTATACATCAAATTTTTTATGGTTCCCGCGGAAAAAAAGGCATGCTAGAAAGGGAAACTAAAATGCTATATGCATACGAAAGGTTAGCGCTCATGCTAATCATAATCATCGAGGGAAATGGGACTGAAGCCTATAAAGTAGTCACCGCAATGGACACCCAATCTTTGTGACTGGAGATCCCACGAAGAAGGTTCAATGGGTAACAACGAAGCTGTAGGTTGGCTTGAAGAGCACTAATTTTATTGAGGGATAGTCCCTGGTCTCATTTCTATGGTGATAGTGATCATAGGTACAACGGGTTTTGGAAACATAATCTAAGTCACTGTGACGAGTTAGGAAGGGCAAAAAGCTCTGAATGAGTCCGAGACAGGTATTCTGAGGGGTATTAGGTCACAAATAACCCTGAAGGTCTCATCTAAGTGAGTGTGGTAGTGGGGTCGCTACTATGAGAGATTAGGCTACTCTCTAAAGACACTCATGATTCAAAATACGTGCGCATGACCGTAACGCGCAAACCTGACTAGAATCAAAAGCCCGTACTGTGTGTGGGGTAAGCAAAAGTTTGGCTCAAGGACCCAGTTCAAGACAGAACTTACGTTCACTAAGTGTAGGTTCAAACCCGGAAGGTACCTACACCCATTGCGCAGTAAAAATGCTCATGTATTATATAAATATTGCTTTTATATTTCGGAAAGATTTTTAAAATCTTGTGGGGGATTGTTAGAAAAAAAAACCTTTAAAAATATCTTTAAATCAATTTATTGTGTCAAATTATATTAGCTAATTAAATTGGTGGTTATTGGTATTAATTTTAGTAACTCCCAAATATTATAATGTGTATTAAGAGAATATTATATGCAATGGTTAATTGCATATGAGATTTGTTATTCTATATAAAGGTGGCTACACAAGATGAAAGAAGACGATTCTTGACAAAAATATCTTGTCAAACCTATGAGATATATGTAATACATATATATCGAGATTTGTTGAGATATAGATTTATTGTTTTGAGCATATGGGCGATTTTAGATTCGTGTGGAAAGCTTTAGCTGCACACAAAGCTTCCGTGGATGATCGTTGTATCTTGGGAGTGGAATGTCACACAACTCGGTGCAAGCGGGGACATATCTTCTCTTAGGAGAGCGCTATACGCGTGCCTCGATCAATATAAGTTTTCATAATCTCTCTTATTTCATATTTGTAGTATCGTCATATTATGTATTTGTTGTGTCGTTATCTCCAATAATATAAGTTTACAGAAATTCTAACGATTATTTCTAACAGGTGTCATGTTACTTGATCTGACTCTCATAAAATAAACCGAAAGGGAAAAACATTTTGACGTGGAAGGGTCTTTTTTAGTTGCAGAATGATGTTTGTGGTCATGTCGTTTTTTTTTTTTTGAAGCGTAAGTTTTTCATTAAAAAGAAATATATAACTTAGCGAGTTCAACTAATACAACTGAAAAGGACATAATGCATACAAGAAAGACAAATTACAAATCAAATGATGGATACATCCAGCGATAAATTGATTCGGTGGTTAATTGTCAAAAATCCGCATGTAAAATGTTGATTGGCATGTCTCGTTAAGAGCTTCAAAGTTTAACCTTATTAAGCATCTCCCATCCATATCTTATACCTTCAGTTTTTCCTTTATTTCTCCGGTTTGGAGGAAATTGGAACTCCAACCCACCCTCTATATTTTTCTTTGTTTGGAAGGATTGAAATCCACACTCCAAATATGGAGTACCAAGAAAATTATGGTCTATCACCTCTACTTCCCTATTCAAAATTTCTAAATCCTTTTTTTTTTTTGTCCTCTTGATTCCAAATTAAATTAGTACTATGTCCCTTGTACATTTTATTATAGAATATTGGCAAAATATATACCCTTAACTTCTGATATGCATGTCTACTAGTTTTAAACTTGGTGTCATCGAAAACTCATTTCTCTCATCTTTCATCTTTCCAATCATTAATCACATTTCTCTCTCTACTCATACCCCTCTCTCCAATCATTATTTTCATTTCTCTCTCTATCTCTCTCTAATTATTACACCTCTCTCTAATATTACTTTTTCCAAAAACTCATCCAAACACTATCTCAAAAATATTTCTCAAAATATTCTTCTCAAAATTCTCAACCAAACAAAGCCGATATCTTTAGAATGAGATTAATATTGAACACGTTTATTTATTTTCTTTCAGGGCAATACATTTATTAAAATAATAGTACTAATATTTAAAATGAAATGAACGTATAAAATTTCAGGGAAAAAAAATAGACAAGGAAACTAATCCGAGGAAGTTTGGAGGTTAATTTTGCGGGGAAAGTTTTAGAGATGGAAGTAGAGATGTATGGGTTGGAGTTGATGTAAACAGAAAATTCATTCTTTAGACGCTAAATTTTTTCTGGATCCTTTAAAATTGAGGAGCGAAGATGTATGAGTTGGAGATGCTCTTAGAAAATAGTCAAGTGGGGAATGTCCATACCACAAAGTGGTTGTTGTTATAAAAGCTGTGTATGGAGCTTCGTATGGATGACCATATAGATCTTAGGGTGTGTGCCAGTATTAAATGTATTGGTTGAGTTTTGGCAATATAACATTGTATCGTCTAGCCAAGAAGAACACAATACAAGCGAGAGAGAAAGAAAAGGCAGAGAGCAAAATACCACTCTGAATAATATTTGAGTAGTCCAGAAGACTAACTTTCTACATATTTGTGTCCAGCACTTTGTTTACTTTTTAGCTCTTATTATCTGCTTGGTTTTATAACACGTTATCAGCTCGAGACCCTAACCAACTGAGAAAGGTAAAAATCTTGTATCCTATTCCTACATATTTGATTTCATGTATTTTTCTATATCTTCTCTTCCTAAATATTTATATGTATGGAATACTGATCATATGTATAAAAAAAAAAAGGGGGAAGTACCTGAAGTACTGATCGATGATGAATCCGGAAGCATTCTACTCTTGAAAAAAAAAGGGAGAAATACAAGAAGAATTTTACCCAACAAATTTTCATACATTAAAAAATATGGGTAATACCAAAAGTAATTTTAGCAACAAGGTGGATGGGTTTTCAAAATTTCGAATCCGCCACACCGCCTCGAACCCGTGACCTCCTTAAGGGAAATCACGAGTTTCACCACTGAGCTAACCCCAGTGGTTAGTCATATGACAACAAATTTATTTATTTATGGGATTCTCTTGGTAATGCTACCTAGTAGTTTGCAATTTCAGCACATACTTGTAAATTTACTGCCTTCCGAAAACCCATTTATAACATGCAGCATTGATTTTCTTACCTTGGGACTTGAAATATCAGTTATGGATATCTACATGGCTAATAACTCCTATTCAGCAGATAAAGTGACAAACCACCTTCATTAGTTCATCCTTTTTTTTTTTTGTACAGATTGCAACTTCTTATTTTCTTTTACCTATGTGTGTACATATTTGTGCAGTAAATCTAACATAGATAGCATACAAGAAGACAAATCACGTACAGTGAGGGGAGTATTTCCAATGCCAGAATAAAATAAAAACTTCTTAAATATTCTGATTTATGTTTTGCCTTGGGATTTTATCACATGGATTTTTCTGTAAAATTTCAAAGATAGATATTTTTTCATAAAACTCCATGTTGACTTGTACAGTTGTACAAATAGGTGTAAGCATTATTTTAACCTATTTAGTACAATAGTCTTGTGTGAATTTTTTTTACTGTTGAGGCTATCATCATTTGGCTAGCAAATTTATTATCGCATAAAATTAGTCTATCTCTTGACTCTGTAATGTCTTACTTTTAAGATGGAAATTATTTGTCTGATCAAAGTATCTTGTTCTATAGACAATGTCGAACTATACGAAATTGGAATTTGCTGCCCTTGACATTTCGGGAAGAAATTATCTGTCATGGATCCTTGATATGGAGATTCATCTCGATGCAATGGAAATCAGGAAAACGATCACAAATGGTAATAGTGCATCCTTGAAGGATCGCGCAAGGGCCATGATCTTCATCCGACATCACCTCCATGAGGACCTGAAGTCCGAGTATCTCACTGTCAAAGACCCACTAGTTTTGTGGAACAACCTGAAGGAAAGATATGGGCACCAAAAGACAGTCATGTTGCCTAGAGCTTGTTATCATTGGATGCACCTACGATTGAAGATTACAAATCGGTTAGCGAGTATAATTCTGCCCTATTCAGAATTGTTTCACTTTTGAGACTATGTGGGGAGAAAATTACTGAAATGGATATGTTGGAAAAGACATATTCCACGATTCACCCCAAAGACATGAATCTATCACAAACATATAGACAGAGGGGTTATGAAAAATACTCGGATTTGATATCCTGTCTCCTGGTAGCTGAACAAAACAATGAATTATTAATGAAAAATCACGAGTCTCGCCCAACCGGATCTATACCATTTCCAGAAGCAAACGGAGTCTCATTCCACAGTCAGGGAGGTGGCCGCGGCCGTGGCCGATGTAATGGGTGCGGACGCGGACGGGGGCGTGGTGGCCATAACTACCAAGTCCGTGGAGGACACATCAAGAAGCCCAGCAAGAAAACTGATTTTTCCCGGAAGTGGAATAAGTGGGATAGGTCGGATGTATCCCAAGGAAAGGGAAAGGATTTGCAAGCTAAACCTTTTAAGAATACAGAAGATTCATGTTACAGATGTGGAGTGAAAGGTCATTGGTCGCGTACCTGTCGTACGCCAAAACATTTGGTTGATCTTTACTAGGCATCCATCAAGGGGAAAGGAAAAAGAGTACATAGTTAATCAAACTGACCCTTTTGAACCTTTTGACTTTTCATCTTTTGATAAGTCTGATTTACCTGCTGGACCTAGTGGAACAAAAGATGATTTCTTTGATGATGGAGATGACTACCCTGATTGGTCCATGCATTTGGACTAAATAAGTATCTTTGTTTATGTTTGAAATAATAGTCTAAGGACTAATCTATCTTTCAATAACGTTGTAAGAGATATGTCATGTTGTATTTGATTTTGGAATAAAAGTTTCAAGATGTGTTTCAGTTACTTATTTGTGAAATCTTTAAATTTATATTTTTGCATTTAGGAGCATGGATACTAATGGGACACTATCAAATGCAAAGATAAATGGTGAAGATATCTGTCTGGTAGACAGTGGTACGACACATACTATTCTTCGAGATAACAGATATTTCAAACATTTGACAAAGATAAAAGCTTATATCAATACAATATCAGGTTCTGCAGACCTAATTGAAGGCTCTGGAAGAGCAACTATTGTTCTAGCAAACGGAACAAATTTAAATATTGACAATGCTTTGTATTCTACCAGATCCAAAAGAAATCTGTTAAGCTTTATGGATATATGTCGTAATGGTTATCATCTTGAAACCACAAACGAAGGCAGAAAAGAGTATTTGTATATCACTTCTAATTTATCTGGCCGGAATCTAGTATTAGAAAAAAATTATGCATTATCTTCTGGATTATATTATACGACGATTAGAACAATTGAATCATATACTGTGATGCACCAGAAGTGCTCCAACCCAAACTTTTTTATGTTATGGCATGATCGCCATGGGCATCCAGGTTCAATAATGATGCGCCGTATTGTTGAAAATTCACAAGGGTATCCGTTAAAGAACTAGAAGATTCTATTACCCAAGAATTATCCATGTAATGCTTGTTCACAAGGGAAGCTGATAATTAGACCATCAATCTTCAAAGTGATTGTTGAATCACCTTCATTTTTACAAAGAATACAAGGAGATATTTGTGGGCCGATACACCCACCATGTGGACCATTTCGATATTTTATGATTCTAGTTGATGCCTCAACTAGATGGTCACATACTTGTTTGCTGTCTACACGAAATGTTGCATTTGCTAGATTCCTTGCTCAGATCATTAGATTAAGAGCACAGTTCTCAGACCATCAAATCAAAACTATTCGTCTTGACAATGCTGGAGAGTTCACACCCCAGACATTTAATGATTACTGCATGTCAATTGGTGTTGATGTTGAGCATCTTGTTGCACACACTCATACCCAGAATGGTTTGGCTGAATCTTTTATTAAAAGACTTCAGTTAATTGCTCGACCATTGCTTATGAAAACAAAATTGCCAGTTTCTGCTTGGGAACATGCTATTTTACATGCTGCATCTCTGATTCGTGTTAGACCAACTGCATATCATAAATATTCACCCACACAGCTTGCTCTTGGTCAACAACCGAATATCTCTCACTTAAGAGTTTTTGGTTGTGTTGTGTATGTGCCTATTGCACCACCCTAACGTACTAAAATGGGTCCACAACGTAGACTTGGCATTTATGTTGGTTTTGATTCTCCATCTATCATTAGATTCCTCGAACCCCTAACATGTGATGTGTTTAAGGCACGTTTTGAGGATTGCCATTTTGATGTGAATCAATTTTCCCACCATTAGGGGGAGATAGGTCGAAGCCAGAAGCTCGACGTGAAATTACTTGGAATTTTCGGCATTATCTCATCTTGATCCTCGTACTAATCAATGTGAACTGGAAGTTCAAAGGATCATTCATTTGCAAAGTATTGCAAATCATTTACCAGATGCATTTACAGATGCAAATAAAGTAACCAAGTCTCATATACCAGCTGCTAATATCCCAGCACGGATCGAAATTCCCACAGGACAAATTACTAGTACAAGAGCTGATGAATCTAAAGCACACCAGATCCGTGGGAGACCTGTTGGTGCCAAAGATAAACTTCCTCGGAAGAGGAAAATCCAAGGCAAACAAACTGAAGTCCCAGAAATAGTTGATACTCCTGAGGGGATCAAGCTAATAAATGTAAAAGCTCATGAAGAGGCTAAACCCGCAAATGAAAGAATGAATTTATCAATATTTCCTCCCACTTCTGAATCTCCTGAAGAGAAATCTCCTGAAGAGTTATTTCCTGAAATGGAACAGGTACCTGAGAATAATGAGATCTCAATACATTATATGAGTACGGGAGAAATGTTGGACAGAAATAAAACCGTTGTCAACAACGTGTTTTCATTTAAGGTTGCTCTTGACATTACTAGAAGTGATGATGAAAGTGAACCACAAACTGTCAAAGAATGTCGACACATAAATGATTGGCCAATGTGGAAAGGAGCAATTCAAGCAGAATTGAACTCTCTCGCAAAGAGAGAAGTATTTGGATCTGTAGTTCCAACCCCTGGAGGAATGCAACCTGTGGGATACAAATGGGTGTTTGTGCGAAAGCGCAATGAGAAAAATGAAGTTGTGCGATATAAAGCACGACTTGTTGCACAAGGTTTCTCACAGAGACCTGGAATTGATTATGAGGAGACATACTCTCCCGTAATGGATGCAATCACATTCAGATTTTTTATTAGCTTGGTAGTTACCGAATGTCTAGACATGCGTCTGATGGACGTTGTGACAGCATACTTGTATGGATCACTAGATGCTGACATATACATGAAGGTCCCCGAAGGATATACTATGCCTGAAGCATGCAGTTCAAAACCCCGGAGTGTTTATTCTCTTAAGCTACAAAAATCTTTATATGGGTTGAAACAATCTGGTCGCATGTGGTACAAACGCCTTAGCGACTACTTATTAAAGGAAGGATATGAAAATGATCTTATTTGTCCATGTATTTTTACTAAGAAATTAAACTCTGGTTTTACAATTATTGCGGTTTATGTCGATGATTTAAATCTTGTGGGTACTCCGGAAGAGCTCATAAAAACCGCCGAATATTTAAAGAAAGAGTTTGAGATGAAAGATCTTGGTAAAAAAAAGTTTTGTCTCGGCCTGCAAATCGAGCATTTGCCAACTGGTATTCTAGTACACCAGTCGACATATACGGAAAAGGTCCTTAAGCAATTCTACATGGACAAAGCACATCCATTGAGTACTCCTATGGTTGTTCGATCACTTGATGTGAACAAAGATCCATTTCATCCCCAAGAAGAGGGAGAGGAAATTCTTGGTCCGAAAGTACCATATTTAGTGTCATCGGTGCACTTATGTACCTTGCAAATTGTACACGACCAGATATTGCATTTTCAGTCAACTTATTGTCTCAATATAGTTCAGCTCCAACTCAATGGCATTGGAAAGGAATTAAACACATATTTCCTTATCTCCGAGGAACGGTTGATTTGGGTTTATTCTATTCAAATGGATCGAAGTCACAATTAATCGGATACGCAGATGCTGGTTATTTATCTGATCCACACAAAGCTCGGTCACAAACAGGATATGTGTTGTGGTGGTACTGCTATTTCATGGCGTTCTGTGAAACAGACATTGACTGCCACTTCTTCTAATCATTCTGAAATTATCGCAATCCATGAAACAAGTCGTTACTGTGTTTGGTTGGGATCTATGATACAGCACATTCGGGAAAAATGTGGATTATCCTCAATCAAAGATAATCCGACTATATTACATGAAGACAATGCCGCATGTATCACGCAGATTAAAACTGGTTATATCAAAGGAGACAAACTAAACATATTTCACCAAAATTCTTCTACACCCATGACCTTCAGAAAAGCGGTGATATTGATGTTCAACAGATACGTTCTAGCGACAATCTGGCAGATTTATTCACCAAGGCATTACCAACTGCAACATTCAAGAAGCTGGTTAACGGTATTGGGATGCGCCGACTCAAAGACATATTGTGGACGGCCCACCTGGGATTGTGCGAATAAGATTGTGTTTGTTTGAGTCGCCACCCGGATTTAAGGTCCGAACCCGAGAAACCGATAAAAACATGACTCATTTTGCCCATTCGAAAAAAAGATTTCACTGATCATGGCGGAACCAAAAATTTCTCGGATTCGGGGGTTTGGTTACGAGAGGGGAAGGGTTTTACGGCACCCCTCTCGCCCGGTCCGTGAACCGGTCTCTACTAGATATTTTGTAGGATTTTAGAAATATTTGAAATTCAATTTATTCATATAAACAGGGAATTGGGGATGGGAATCACATAAACAGTGAGAAAATACATAATGTAAATCTAAAGTGGATACTTGTGCACATGATTTATATGAGAAACGATGATGATAATAAAGTGAAATGATACAAATATTTACAAATAATAAATTACAAAAACTACACAATAATTTCAGGAATTTTATGAACATGAGATCTATTTAAACTGCTTCACAAACTGGATCCCAGAATAGGGATTGAGCGCTCAAACCAATGAAGTTGAGCGCTCAACCTCTTCAACCAGTTTGAGCGCTCAAAGCTCCTGAATTGAGTGCTCAAACCAATTCTTGGCCTCTGTGAAATTACACTTTTAACAACTTCTTTTTGAGATCAAACATTCATCAAGGGTTTTCCAGGAGAAACCGACAAAAGTAAAATGATCAATCTCTTAAAAAAAGATGAAAAGGGTGTAATTTCAATGATTTAATCAAAGAAATGTTTTGAAAATGGAGAAATAAGGGAGGAATCCAGGTCCTGAACACAACAACAACAACTCACCCACACAAGTAATATGCTAAATCATGGTCTATCATCAGAACGACAAACAATCAGCAAACTGCTCACGAACAGCTTGAGCGCTTAAGTCAATGACATTGAGCGTTCAAGCCATAATCTGGCTCTTTGATTTTTGACCTTTAAACAAGCTTTTGATACTTCAATAATGATCATGAATACATGAAATGAAGATTTATAAGGTTGAACAGTCTCTGTTTTGCACTCAAACATAAGATTTTCAAAAGTTTTTGATGTTCAATCCTCATAAAATGTTAATCTACACTCATGCATGTGATTTTGAGATAAAGTAAACTGTTTTATGGATTACATGAGCATAATTAACTATTAAATAATGATCAAAACCTAGAGCAAGCACAAAACTCAGCAAAACAGAAACTGCTCAGAACTGGGCTTGAGCGCTCAAGGCCTAAGGCTTGAGCGCTCAACCCCTGTTGAAACTGCAGATTTTAAAAAGGATTCTGAACAACTTTTAGGCCTTTGTGGGCTCAATGCAAGTATATTGGACTTGCTTGAACTCACTAGCCTTCCTCAGAAGGATCAAAATAGTGAGCACTTCACATATTTAACTACCTTTTAGAGTGATTATGACTTGGACTTGATTTTTGGGCTTGAGGATGGAGGATTGTGGATGTTTTGGCTTGTATTCTGGGTGAATTAGACAATGTATGTGGTTGGTTGATGATCAAGAACCGAATTTCTGGGTTTGGTGAGTGATTTTTATCAATGATTTTGATGGTGGAAGAGTGGTTTTGTAGAGAGAGAGAGAGAAGGATCGATTTTCTGGGTGGATTTTTGAGCTGGTGTATCAGAGTCCTCTCTCAAAACCAGGGGTGTTAGATAGTTTTATAGAATGAGTGGGAGGGAAGAGAGGAGAGAGAGGAAGTGGGTTTGTAGTTTAGGGGTAGTTTTAGGTGTATTTTAGGACTTAGTGGAGTATAATGTACGTATAAGGATCGTACAAAATCATCCCCAGACGCTCCCATGTAGGAAATCTCATGATGAGATACTCTGCAAGTTGCTGACTGGATCAGAGTTGAGCGCTCAAAGCCATGGGCTTGAGCGCTCAAGGTGCTTCTCAGGGGTTTGAGCGCTCAAGGCCTCAAGCTTGAGTGCTCAAGGTTCTTGGTGGCAGATTGATGGTTTGGCTTTGGTTCAACAATGCTTGGGTTGGTTTGGGCTATTTTGGTTGTTTGGGTGGTATTTGGTTGATTTTGATCAAATTCAAGTCATTCTCACAAGTTCCAGGTAATCATGATTGGTCAATTTCATCATCGGGGATGCTTGAGCGCATCTCAGGTTCAAAATTGGGGTGTCTACAGTTGCCCCTCTTGGATGAGACTCGATGCCATTGATTTGGTATGAGTAACGTCCAAGATATAGACAACCCAACTCGTTCCCCGTAATACATCTCAAGCTATAAAGGAAAACATTTAAAGATCAAACGGTCGCGCTCTGCGAGCTGCCTACGTACCCCATTGTAGGGATCAGACCAGCGTAGTTCTGAGGGACGATTGAAAATACTTTAACCAATAAACAAACATCAACAGGTCCAAGACCTTCGAACGTTTTAAACAAACACTAGGTTTTCAACATGATTTAAACGGGCGCAAAGCCCTCAAAGAAAATGATTTTAAACGGGCATAAAGTCCTCAAAATGATTTAAACGAGCACGTGGCTCTCAGACCGCAGTCAAAACACTTCGCGCATACGCTAACGCGAAACGGGATCGGTGAACTATGATTTAAACAAGCACGCGGCTCTCAGACCGCAGTCAAAACACTTCGCGCGTACGCTAACTCGAAACGTGATTGGTGTACTATGATTTAAACGAGCACGTGGCTCTCAGACCGCAGTCAAAACACTTCGCGCATACGCTAACGCGAAACGTGATTGGTGTACTATGATTTAAACGAGCACGCGGCTCTCAGACCGCAGTCAAAACACTTCGCGCATACGCTAACGCGAAACATACATGCACAACACGTCTCGATTGATTAACATGGTCTAGCACGACCAAAAACTGAGATTTAGATCCTCAGATCAACATGCGTTCGATTGATTGGGACTAATGAGTCCAAGGTACACTAACAAATCACAAGGGGTGCCCAAAATGCCCCTGAAAAGCTTGCAAAAGAAGCCAAAAGCTCTGCCAAGATTGGGTTTGAGCGCTCAAGGTACCCCCTTTGAGCGCTCAACCAGACCTTGAGCGCTCAACTCCAAAGCTTTGAGCGCTCAAACCCCGCAACGACACCTCAGCGCTCAAAAGGTCCAACTTGAGCGCTTGAACCCCTGAACGGGGACGACGGTTCAGAACCGTAACGTTCGGTTTTAATTCCGTTTTTACTCTGATTAACCTCCACAACGTTTAAAATCTTTCCGAAATCAAACCCCTCATACCTCTCTCGCGATTCCGAACCAAACCCAAATACTTCTTACTCAAATTTCTTTCAAAATCAGAAATCCCCAAATTCTAGGGTTTTCCCGTTCAATTTCGGTCAAATTCCAGTCGATTAGGGCTTGATCTTGTGGTGTCGATCGGTTTTTATGGAGAATCCCGACGAGTCACGGCCTCTGGCGGGCTCACCGACGGTGAGAGAAGGCAACGGTGGTGCTGAGGTTTTGCCACCACCGAGCTTGAGCGCTCAAGGCCCTGGTCCGGTGGTTGAGGGGCCACCAGAGGGGCCAACGGCGGTTGAGGGCAGTGGTGATGGGGAGGAACAAATGGTGGGTGCTGATGGTGACAGGTCTGGGGCGGTTAGGGGTGATGATGGTGGTGATCCGGCAGTCTCCGGCAGTGGCGGAGATCCAGCCACTGAGACAGTGGTGGCTGGTGGTGATGTCAGTGGGGGTAGGAATGAGGGTGGTGACGTTGGTGAGGATGGTGGAAGAGATGGCGACGGGGGTAGTGGGTTAGGCGGTGGTTATGACGCCCCGGCGTCGGAGAGGGTAGAGGAGAGGGGAGAGGGAAGGGATGCGGAGATGGTAGAGGTCCACGACGTGGACAGCGATGGTAGCGAGGAGACAGTTGAGGAGAGGGGGACTGGCGGTGGTAGTGGCGGAGATAGGGCGGAGGGTACGAGTGGAGTGACCAGGACTAGGGTTGATCGCTGGAGGATAGAGCCGAGACCTCGCCAGCAGCCTAGCGGAGTAGATAGGGGGAAGGCAGTGGTGATAGGTGGTGAGTCGGCGACTCAGGGACAGAGTGGAGAGCCGTCGGTTCGGGGTCCGGTTGGGATCTCCCGGGAGGACTATCTTGAGCACGCGCCACCGGAGGTGGTGATGGCAGCCGCAGCGGATGCCCCGGGGATCCTAGATGCAGCGAGGGAGGCTGTGGTTGAGAGTAGGGAGAGGGAGGCGGCGATGTTACGGGAGGCCGCCGACGAGGATGAGGCGGCGAGGGCCTTTTGTGAGGAATTAGAGACAGAAGAAGCGGCGGAGGAGGCGAGGATACGGGTTGAGGAGGAGGAGAGGGCAGCTGGACGGAGAGTGACAGTGGTCCAGGCTGCCAGACAGTGGCTGAGGAGAGAGAGGCCGGCTTTTGACGCGGCGACCTATGCCCCGCCGGTGCACCTTTTCGTGCCTTCAGCCTCTGAGGACTACACTCCCCGCCAGGAGTTGTATTTCGGAGAGGAGGTGTTACTGGACCCCGAGGTCCATCTTTCGACCGACTGCTTGACGGTATGCTTGCTTTACTTCTTGTTTATTGCTTTCACGCACTTTCAGCAGTTAACAAACCTGACTGGTATTGAATGATTGAATTACTGCTTGATTGATGACTGGATTTGAATAAGAGATTGGACTAACATCTGATTGTTTGTCTGTCTGTTGATTGTGTGCAGAGAAACTTGCGCTTGAAGGCTCATGGAGGCATGGGCTCCAGTTGGGAGATATACCAGCAGCTGCATGCCTCTGTGAGGGCTCTGGTGGATCTGGCCGGGTTTGGGAGGTTCATCCCGACTCTCACGGGTACACAGCACGACCATGCTGTGGTGACAGCACTGGTCGAAAGGTGGAGAGACTCTACGAGTTCTTTTCACCTTACTTTCGGAGAGGCGACGATGACGCCACTGGACTTCTCAGCGATCACGGGATTGCAGGTAGGAGGAGACCCGATCCCGTTTGACTCGGGGATTGGCAGGGACGAGGCTGCGCTGAGGTGGTTTTTGGGTTTCGTGCCCAATAAGGAGGGGGAGACGGCCACATATGGCCAATTCAAGACGAGAGGACTGGGCGAGCCGACTGGCGAGGAGGATGCAGCACGAAAGGCGAGGTGCTACTTGTTATACCTGTTTGGGGCATCACTGTACCCAAACAGGCGTAACAGGGTGCACCTCTCCTATCTCGGAGGGTTGAAAGACTTCGCCAGGGCGGCGAAGTATGACTGGGGTGGAGCAGCGCTTGGGAGCTGCTATGCGTTCATGAATGCCGTCTCGAGGCGAAAAGGGACCGGCATTTCGGGATTTTGGAGCGTTTGGGAGGTAAAACTCAAAATTTTTAGTTTCAAATTTATTGGCATGCATTTCGATACTCGCACTTGATTATTAAAAACTCGCATTGATTGATTGACTTGTTGTTTTCATTGCAGCTCTGGGCTGACGAGGTGTTGGGGTTGCATCCCCCAGAGACGCGGCACCAGGATCCGAACGTCATCCCCCGGGCACTGTGCTGGGGTGAAGGCTTCCGCTATGGTGGTACAGCGCGGGGGAGCCTCCACGTTCTCCGTGCTTCACTTGACAGGCTTCCTGCTTCCCTGGTAAGTATCGAGCGCTCTCTCATGTACTCAATTTGCTTTTGATTCACTTCACATATTCAATTACTGATGCTCTTAACAACTCTTGCAGGTTCGCTGGGAAGTATGGGATGCTGTCGATGAGCCTTACCTGGCTCGGAGCAGGGAGCTCACGAGAGGGAGGGTCCTACTTGAGTGCCAGTATGGCTGGTTCTGGTACCTTGGTGACAGGGTGCTGCGCCAGTCGATACGGGCCGATAAACCACAGGTGCCAGGACGCCTTCCTCCCCGGGTGTTGATGACGTCCCGGTATACGCTGGCGGAGATTGAGCGCTACACGACGCCCGACCTGGACCTGCGCCAGTATTTGCGCCCTGCCTTGAGCTATATTGACTACCGGAGCAGGTACCTGGCCGGTCCCCTGAGAGCGGAGGAGTGGATGGAGAAGATGGAGAGGGAGAAGGCCGCGAAGGCGCGTGCTTCAGCTGGAGGGGTAGCAGGAGGTGAGGGTGAGGACACTGGTACCTCGACCCGGGAGATAGCGGCGGCTAGGTGGTGGGTGCGCGTCACCTCCGCCGGTGGAGAGGTAGGGGATATAGACATCCCAAGGCCACCGGTAGACTTTCCGCGGCTTTCGGCACCGGTAAGAAACACTTCATTCTTTCAAATAAGCAAACTTCGATTATGAATGCCCAAATGTACTGATGACTCAAATTTTGATTTGCTTGCAGGTTTCACAGGAGGCGGCACAAACTTTGCACGAGCAGAACCGAGGACTGCGCGTCCTGATTCGCCGCCTCATAGCCGGAGAGGAAGTCACTATCCGCCGGGAGGGCGAGCCAGCACCTCTTGCTGTTCCTGGTCCTTCTCGACTGAGAGTCGCACCGGTATGCAATTTACCTTCCTTGTACTTTCAATTTCTTGACTATACCATGTGCTGATTCTTTTTCCTTGTTTGCTTGATGATGCAGCCACCCGAAATCAGAAAGAGGACTCATGATGGAGCCGGTGGTCTTGGAGACACGACTGTGCGGCTCGGGCGTTCAAAGCCTGTGGAGCTGAGGCTTGAGGAGGAGAGGCCACGGAGATCGACCCGGCAGAGAGTGGAGGTAGTACCTGAGGGGATAGTTGAGACTACGAGCTCGAGCGATGACAGTGTTGATGATGCTAACTATCCCTCTTCCCGACAGGAGCGACAGGAGCAGCGACAGGGAGACGAGACTGAGAGCTCGGATGATACGATGGATGAGGCAGAGTAGTACATAGTAGACATAGAGTAGTTTAGAGTCTTGCCTTTGCTTTTTATCTTTTTTTTTTATTGGGCCTGCGTGCCCCAGTAGATAGATGGATTGGGCCTGCGTGCCCCAGTTGCGGATTTCCTTATTGGGCGTTGTGTGCCCTGGTAGTTAGTGATGATGCACCGATTCGATGTTTTGACTTTCATGGATTTGGATCAGTTTATGCACATGATTTGCACTTTCATTGTTCGTTGTATTATTTTCTGTTTTGATGTACAAACGAACAAACCTGTTGTAGAATGTACGCGATTTATCCACCAAACTCTTGAATTCAAACATCCGAGTATAAAGTTTAAAATTCAAACTTTAAGAAAAGCTAACATGTTCGAGAATTTGGACGAAACATGATTATTTGAATTTATATACAACCGGAAGATGTATCTACATGCCGCACAACTTGACACACTTCTTGCATATAAACAATCAATAGCAAACTATACAAAGTAACCTTAGAACGGAATTTGATGTTCATAAGGCAAATTTGAAAGTAAAATGCTTCGTGAGCCTCTTTATGTGTGATGAACTGCCATGTTACCACCTTGGCCAAGTCATAAATGACATAAATGCCCCTGTGATCGTCACCATTTAGCAAGAAAACTTCTAGAACCATTTTTAATATGGCGACGGCCGCCATTTCATTGCTTGAATAGGCCGTTGGAACCTCAAAACCTTGTATCTTTGAAGAATTGTCCCGGGAACCGTTCCGACAAGTCGCAAATACCTTCCGACATGTGTTTTGATGATTGGATATGGCTAACAAGGTTTGGAAATGGATTTGAACGTTGAATGGCCATTTTAGGCTTTGACCTTCCATATTTGCGTATCTCGTATCCGTACATGTATCGGCTTGATAACTCGGGGTACGGGATGCTCCATGAAGTCACAAATGCTCATTGGAACTTGGCTTGGGTGTTAAATGAGGGTTAGGAGGCCTAGAAGAGGTTTCGGGCATCAAACGGGCCAAAGCACTGCTGCTGCTGTCTGCTGCTGTTTCTACAGGCCTTGAGCGCTCAATGGGGATTGAGCGCTCAAGCTCATCACCTTGAGCGCTCAAGCTCATCACCTTGAGCGCTCAATGTGGTTTGAGCGCTCAACTTCACTGGTTTGAGCGCTCAATGTCTGTGCTGGGCAGGCCAACTGTGTTGATTCCCAATGCATTTTTTGGACCCTTTTGCATGGTTTCCTCTACCCCAAATGTCTTGTTGCTCTGATATAACACCTTTCAAGTTTTGAACATCAACTTCCCAAGGTCTTTTCACATCTTCCCCACAAATACCATGCATTTCCAATGCACTTTCAAATTTTCCAACACAATACTTTGAAAGTATGCAATTGACCATCTTGGAAATGTAATTTTTGATTTCCAATGTTGCATGGCAAATTTGTAAGGTTCCACCAAAGTCCCCTATAAATACCATTCATGATCAAGCCTTTCCCACACACCATTTCTACATCAATTCTCATTTCTCACTCCATATATCTTCTTTAACAATTCTTCATTGCTTTCAATATGGCTGCCCTTGATCCTTCCGTTATCAACACTTGGGTTGCTAGCTTTGAAAACATCGATTGGTTCAATTTCCGAGGTCTTGGCCTTAATGCCCTTCGCCACCTCCACACTTTTCCTATTCGCCAAGACATCTTACGCGCCGCCGTTCGCTGTTGGGATTCAGAGCTCCATGTGTTCCGCTTTGGCATGCAAGAGCTTTGCCCGACCGTCGAAGAATTTCAAACATATCTTGGCGGTAATGCTTTCGCCGATCCCGTCATACCGCCCATTCGCCAAAATTATGCCGACATTCTCAGCAGGAAGCTTGGTCTTGGGAACGGTGCTGCGCGCTTTTTGATTCGCAACGAGACTCTCAACATCCTCCGTCTTTTTGCGGATTACGGCCCAACAGGCGACCTTTTAGATTTTACCATTCAGAACAGGCGCATGTTTGCACTTTGCATGTGCCTCTTGGCATTATATTTGTTGGTCCCCCGTGATGGCCATCCCAGTTCTGCCATTGTTGGTGTTGCTGCTCAAATTGAACAGCGGAGGGACGTGGTTCCTTTGGTTTTGGCTGAGACAATCATGGGCTTGGATGCGGTTAAGGCTGGTAGGACGAACATGTTTGCCGGGAGTCCGCTTTTGCTTCAGGTTCGGTTTATTTGGTTTAGATGTTTTTGGTTTTGGGAATTTTTTTTGGGGGATTTTTGGTTGTTTGGCTTGGTTTTGACTTTGACTTGGGCATTTTGGTTTTGTAGATATGGCTGTGTGACAAGGTTGGGCTTTTGAGGGAGCCGGCAGGCGATTGGGTTTACGAGCCTCGGTCTTGGGTGAGTAGGCCATTTGTGCATGACGAGCCTGATGAAGATGAATGGGTCGATTTCTTTAGGTCATTGGAAGAGGATCACATCACTTGGAGATGCCATTGGTTGCCTTTGCCAGACATGACGGCCAATCACATGGGAGACACATGGGTGATTTTGGCGGGACTGCAAGGTTATGCATATTATTTCCCACAGTGCATTCTCCGTCAATACTGCATTCGCCAAGAAGTGGAGTATACAGTTCCTGCTACTTTCAGCCTTCCCACACTCAAACATTCCGTTCTTGAGCGTTATCGTACTTCTTGGAGACGCAGGGTTGTTTGGGCTCCTGATCCCTACCCAACTATTCATTTGAATGGACACTATAGAGATTGGATGAGGGAGAAAATGGGGATACGACGCCGAAGAAATTAGCACAATTTGACTTCCGGCTCGCTAAGCTGTTTCCCAAAATAAATGGTGCATTTTTTATTTTTTTTATTTTTATTTTTAAGGCTGTAATGCTCAGTTTATGTAATCGAAGAAGTGATTTGAATAAAATTGAACGATGAAGGGTTTCCCCCTCTTGGTTCATCTAGTTCCATATGCTATCTCCTCCGGATATCGTGAAACTGTGGGCCAACTTGCCAGATTTGGACCGAACCCCAAGATAGGGTTGCCTACGTATCCTTTTTCAAGGAATCAGGTCATAGCGTAGTTCAAGGAAAGGTTCACTCGGGTATTAACACTCTCCTTTTGTGCTCTGAATTTTGCCTGGTACCGCCTTTCTAGGTTTTCGGTCCAACGAGCTTCTATTAAATTTTTGCCTTAAATTTTGCCTAGACCGCCCGCTGTGGGTTTTCGGTCTAGCAGGCTTGCTCTAATTTTTGCTTAGGTCGGTTCGCCCTTGCGATTTTCCGCCCAACGAGCATCTCTCAAGGGTAATATCGCTTGAGTTGGTCCAGGTTGACAAGATTGCTGAACTCGTTACCATCCAAATCAAGGATTATCGCTGCTCCACCGTCGAGGATAGTCTTGATGATGTATGGTCCCGCCCATTTTGGCCTGAATTTTCCCCGTGGATCGAATATCGGTGCCCGAATCTCTTTCACCACCATATCTCCTTCAATCAGATCCCTGGATTTTACCTTCTTGTTGAATGCTCGGGCAATTCTTCTCTGATATCCCTGAATGTGATACAATGCCCGCAACCTCCTTTCATCAAATAACATTAATTCCTTGAACCTGTCGCTCAACCAATCAGCCTCATTGATTTCACTTTCTATCATCACCCTTAACGATGGCACTTCCAGTTCAATGGGAAGTACTGCTTCCATACCATAAACCAATGAGTAGGGTGTTGCCCCTGTTGGAGTTCGGATCGAAGTGCGGTACCCCCACAAAGCTAATGGTAACTTTTCATGCCAATCCCTGGATGACTCGATGGTTTTCTCCAAGATGTTTTTGATTGACTTGTTAGCGGCTTCCACTGCTCCATTGGTTTGTGGTCTGTATACTGTAGACTTGTGAACTTGAACATTGAATTCCTCAAGCACCTCTGCTGCTCTTCCTTTGAAATGCACACCATTGTCTGACACGAAGGCATTGGGAACCCCATATCGGTAAATGATGTTTTGCTTAATGAAATGAGCCACTTGTACTGCGGTCAATGTAGCGTAAGAGGCTGACTCCACCCATTTCGTGAAATAATCAATGGCCACTAATATAAACTTGTGTCCGTTCGATGCTGGTGGCGTGATTTTCCCAATCACATCTATGCCCCATACTGAGAAAGGCCAAGGCGTTGCCATTGTATGAAGTTCAGATGGCGGCACATGCATGAGGTTAGCATGGACCTGACACTTATGACATCTCCGCACATACTGCACGCAATCTGTTTCCAAGGTCGACCAAAAATACCCCTGCCTCAGAATCTTCTTTGCCATCATTAATCCGCTCATGTGAGGACCACAGATTCCTTCGTGAATTTCCTCCATCACCCTTTTCGTGTCATCACCATGGATGCACAACTTATGCATGCCGCAATATGACCTTTTGTATAACCTTCCACCGCAGAGGATGTATTGTGATGCTAACCTTTGTAATGCTATTCGATCTTTCTTGTTTGCTCCTTCCGGATATTCTCCTTTCTCAACCAAATTCCAAATATCATGGTACCAAGGCAGACCATCGTCAATTTCGCCAACATTCATCACATATTCATATGCCGGCCTATTCCTTTGCTCAATCATGATTGGTCTCATTCTTACTCCCACGGGCAATTCTACCATGGATGCCAAAGTAGCAAGAGCGTCGGCAAACTGGTTCTTCATTCTCGGGACATGTGTAAAAGTAACTTGCTCGAATCGATGGATCAGGTCATCGAGGTCTTTGTGGTATGGTTTCAACTTTTCCTCTCGTACTTTCCAATCACCGTTGGCTTGAGAAACTACCAGATTCGAATCTCCGACCACTTCCAACTTCTTAACCCCGATTTCGAAAGCAGCCTCCATTCCAACAATGCATGCTTCATACTCTGCTTGATTATTGGTAACTTCGAAATTTAATTTGAAAGATAGAGGAATGTGTGGCCCTTCCGGTGAGACCAATAGTATGCCAATCCCGAATCCTCTCTGATTTGCAGCTCCATCAAAGTACAATTTCCAAACATCCTCTGCTATTATCATAACATGTTCATCGGGAAATTGGAATTCCGTATCTTCTGGTCCTTCGATTGGATGATCTGCCAAGAATTCTGCCACAGCCCTGCCTTTCACCGATTTTCGCGTTACATATTTGAGTTCAAACTCGGCCAATAAGAGCAACCACCGTGCCAACTTTCCGGTGAGTGCCGGTTTCTCAAACAGATATTTGAGAGGGTCCATTCGAGAAATCATCACTACCGAATAAGCTAACATGTAGTGCCTTAGCTTTTTAGAGGCCCATACAAGAGCCCAACAAGTCTTCTCCAAAGGGGTGTATCTTTCTTCGGCTCCGACCATCTTCTTGCTTAAATAATACACCGCCTTCTCGATACCTGCTTCACCTTCCTGTGCCAACATGCAACCCATTGCAGACTGTGTTACTGATAAATACAGAATCAGAGGCTTTCCAAGTGTCGGCGGCATCAACACTGGGGGACTTTGAAGATACTGCCGAATTGATTCGAAGGCTTTCTGGCACCTGTCATCCCACTTGAACAGTACTCCTTTCTTGAGCAAATGAAACATCGGCTCGCAAGTTGAAGTCAACTTGGCGATGAATCTGCTGATGAATTGAATTTTCCCAAGAAAACTCCGAACCTCTTTTTTTGTCTTCGGCGGCTCCATTTCCAATATTGCCTTGATTTTCGTTGGATCAACTTCAATCCCCCTGGTGGTGATCATAAACCCCAACATTTTCCCTGCGGTGACTCCGAATGTGCACTTCTGCGGATTGAGACGCATTCGGTACTTCCGTATCCTTTCAAAGAACTTGCGTAACGCCGGGAGATGTCCTTCCCTCTCCTTGGCTTTTACGATCATGTCATCCACATATACCTCAACTTCCCTATGCATCATATCATGTAACAGGGTTGTAGCAGCCCGTTGGTAGGTCGACCCAGCGTTCTTTAATCCAAACGGCATGACCCGATAACAGAACGTCCCCCATTCAGTGGTGAAGGTCGTTTTCTCTCGATCTTCTGGTGCCATCAAAATCTGGTTGTATCCCGAGAAACCATCCATAAATGATAGCAGTGCGTGCCCTGCCGTGTTGTCTACCAGTACATCAATGTGTGGTAAAGGAAAATCATCTTTCGGACTGGCCTTGTTTAAATCCCTGAAATCTACACATACCCTGACTTTTCCATCTTTCTTAGGCACCGGCACAACATTTGCAACCCACTGTGGATATTCAGTTACCATCAAAAAGCCGGCATTGAATTGCTTGGTGACTTCCTCTTTGACTTTTTCAACCCAATCTGGCCTGATTTTTCTCAATTTCTGTTTTACCGGTTTTGCATCGGGATACAGGGGAATTCGGTGTTGCACAATTTCAGGATCGATTCCGGGCATATCTGCGTGGGACCAAGCGAAAACATCTTCAAATTCTTTGAGTAAATCGACGAGTAATTCTTGTTCCTTCGAAGATAGCCCAGAACCGATTTGAACCATGCGAGGATTTTCCTCATCTTTTAATTTAACTGAAATAACTTCTTCTTTTATTGGCTGAGCATGCCTTTCATTTTCCCTTTCGATTAGAGACTTAAGCTCTTTGGGTATCTCTCCTTCGAGCTCAGTCTCATCATCATCAGGGTCAACACAATTTATTTCGGGAACAGCAAAGTAAGCGAAATCACCATTTATTTCATTAACAAAGCCCCCTGGGGCACAGTACATGGCATCAGACTCAAACTCGAAATAGAAATGACGACGTGGAGGGCCAGGAGGCACAAACTCCGACTCACGGCCAAATTCAAACCCTGACTCAGACTCGAACTCTAACTTAGTGAATGCATTAGTAAATTTTACAACAGGAGTGAAAGTGCAATTCTTGTATTCACCGACTGCATCCACTATCAGCACACTGGGATCATCGAGGGCCTCCTGTCCGAGCATCATCACAGCTGGCTCTTCTTCATCCTTACCTGTCAGACTGACCTCGTCGAACATTGACATCAAGACCCCACCATCCAAAGCCTCCATCCAATCCGCTTTAAGGTCTTTCACCAATTTCTCGACCTTTTCATGTTCATCTTCGCTGTCCCAAGCATCATTAGCAAAGATTTCGAACCCAGGGTGCACCTTTCCACTTATTTCATTCACAAATGGCTCAGGCTGGCCGTGATAGGGTGCATTTGACCCTTCCTTGACAAAGCGAATCTGACGGTTTGTACTGCTGCTTGCTCCATTGGTCTTTCCCCTTTGCATCTCTTTTAATGTAGGTTCATACCCCAACCCAAAACGGCCTCGTTGAGAAGGGAATTCTGGAAACTGAGCCACCCCCTGGTGAGTTCGACCCAAGCCAGTGCCTGGCAGATATGACATCCTTCTCATCATCTCAAGAACAGTGGTGCTGATTGAAAAATCATCATCAATACGAAGCGTGAACACACCACCGGATGTATCGAAAGCAAAACCTCCAAGTTGGATGTCATTCTCATCATGCATAATTTCTAGTAGGGGAGCGTTATCTTCAGCATGAGGGCGAATGCCTGTGTCTCCGTAGAGAGCAATCGTCCCGCTTTCCAAGCCAAGCAAAACCTTTTGATGCAGAGTAGATGGGACTGCCATTATGTCGGGACGATGCATCCAAGGACGTCCCAATAGCAAGTTGAATGAAGCTGGAATCTCGAGCACATGAAACTCTACTGTCGATCTAAATCCTTCCGCAGCAATCTCCATTTCAACAGTCCCAAGCACATTGCGACGGGTGTTATCATAAGCCCGAACAGTGAGACTAGATGGCGTGAAGTCCTTTGGTTTAAGTCCCAAACATAAGGCTGTTCAGAGAGGACAAACGTTGAGTGCAGATCCATTATCTATCAACACAACTGGGATCCATTTTCCCATGCACTTCATAGTGACGTGCAACGGCTTGTTGTGGTCAGTTCCCTCAAGCGGTAGATCAGCTTCGGTAAAGGTTACAACATGCTTAGTTGGTTTAGTGGCAATGGTAGGCTTGGTAACAATGGCGGCCATCATGGCCTCGGGGGTGATATCAGGCGCAATTTCCATACAAGATAATGCTTGTGCGAGTTTCTGTCGGTGCTCACTGGAGCTCATAAGCAATCCCCAAATGGTAAGAGCGGCTGGGGTTTTCTCAAGTTGTTTCTGAATGGGGTTCTCTTCGTTGGTTGGGGGAGGCTTTGGACGAGGAACACGGCTGTTGGCCGTGGAAGTAGCTTGGGATTGGTTGGTTGTTGGGTTAAAGAGATTTTGGAAATCAACTGGGTTAGCGATTGGGTCACTAAGGTTGTTTGGATAGGGCGGTGTGGCTAGGTTATTTTGTGGAGTTGGGTTATTTTGTGGAGCTGGTTTGTTTTGTGGAGCTTGGTTAAAAGGTGGCTGGTTTGTAGTATTTGGTGGTGGGTTGGAAGTGTTTCCGGTGAACATCTGAGGTGGTTGATAGAACCGTCCACTTCGAAGAAGGTGAAGAACCGAGTCGATGTCATCGCCCCATAAATCAGTGTAGTCCGTATAGAAATCAACAAGATCCCCCTCCGCCTTTCTCTTTCCCTTTGCAATACTGGCTCCTTCCAAACCCCTGGTAATTCCCTCCACAGTCGCTTCACTCCAAACGTCTCCATTTTCCATGGCAGCCTCGTCAACAGCCCAGACCTCGTTGTTTCCGACCCACAACGGTGTTATGCCTTCATTCTGATTGGCCCACATATTTGCTACAACATTTTCTTCCATTTGCTGTCCCCAAACATCGGGTAAACCTCCATTCAAAACCATTATGTTGTAGTCTTCCGGGATTTGTACTTGGGGTGCTGGAAGATTTTCATCAACTATGTAATCATAAGGCGTGAACTCTATCCCTTCCGTCATTCGATTTATTGCATACTCACTCATCATGGAGAAATCAGGGCGACCCTCCCATAGTGGTG
The DNA here is from genome assembly GCA_963854785.1 of Vaccinium vitis-idaea. Lineage (NCBI taxonomy): Eukaryota > Viridiplantae > Streptophyta > Magnoliopsida > Ericales > Ericaceae > Vaccinium > Vaccinium vitis-idaea. The sequence continues at coordinate 22,316,602 of OY978226.1, read as the reverse complement.
GCATTGGAAAATGTGCTTCTTCGAAGAACATGGGAAGTGTGGATCCATCCAGAGGATCGTTGGGGTCCATGAGCTGCCATTCATTGGGTGCGGGGTCCCATTCATCTTCTTGTGCACCATTGGGTGCCTCATTCTCTTCTTGCCAATTCTGTCATTGTCCTTCTTCCACAGGTTGTTGATTTTGTACCGCAGGCAAAGGTTCAAATAGGTTAGGAAGCGCAAATCCATCCAGTGGATCCTCAAACATTGGATCCCAAAGTAGGTTAATCATAGCGCCAAATGGAAGTCCTTCATCAAGCTGTTCATTATGCGGCCAAGCTTCTTCATTTGCCACATTGTTGGCCACCATTTGCTCATACTCCCGAGCTTCCATAGCCATTATCAAATCACCCCATTCTTGCCACACAGTGGGGTCCAAGTGGACATCAAGAAAGCATATTTCGCGCTCAACAGGTATTGGCACAATGGGTTTGGGGTCCGTTTCGGGTAGGATGAACTGGCTTGGGTCAAATAGAGTGGATTTTAGGTCTTTTTGAGTGGAGCTAAAGGTAATTTGACCTATATCGGCATTCCTTTTGTGGGTTGGCAGAGGGTTTGTGAGGATGTTGGGCTTTTCAGTGGGATCTCGGATTTGCTTGTTGTCAATGAGATCTTGAATCTCATGACGCAGGCGCTGGCATCTTTCAGTGGGATGACCGGGTGTTTGGTGAAATATACAGAAGGCGTTAGGGTTATATGTTGGCGGGGGATTTTGCGGAGGTGGAGTTGGCTGAAGAGGTTTGATTTTTCCCTGTTGTACGAGTCGTTCGAAAACAACAGGTAAAGGTAAGGGAAGAGGGGTGAAGACATGCCGTCCTCTTTGATTTTGCGGCGGTTGAATTGATTGGATCGGTTGAGACAAGATGGCGTTTATGGGTTTAGCTTTATGGGGTTGGTGATTCATGGTGTTGGATGAGGTACCGGCTGTGTAACTGGGGTTTGCGTATAGGGAAGAGGTGTTACCAATGTAGTTTCGCTTAGGTTTGGGGAATGAGTCTCCTTTCTTCAACATCCCGCTTTGCAGAGCTTCTTCAATTGACAGACCCATCTCAAAGTAGGTTTCAAAGTTATGTGCTTGGGCCATGACCATGTACTGAGCTAAATCGGGTTGAAGGTTCTTGGTTATGATGCGCATCTGGTCTTTGTCACTGGGACGGTCAGTCATTTGCGCGGCCTTCGCTCTCCATCTTTTCACAAAATCTGCGAAAGATTCCCTTTCCTTCATCTTGATGCTTTCAAGCTCTCGAGTGGTGACTTTGAGCTGAACATTATACTCATACTGCTTAATGAAGGCAGCCACCATTTCTTCCCAAGTTTGTCTTTTTGAAATGTCGAGGGATAAAAGCCACTGAAGCGCGGGTCCTGTGAGGGTTTCATGAAACATCTGTGCCATGGCAGGCTCGTCAACTTCTTGTAACGAGAGAGAGCTTACATATGCCTGAATATGTCCTCTCGGATCCCCAGTCCCATCAAACTTCTCGAAGTCCACATGCTTGAACCTCTTGGGAAGCTTTGCACCTGGGAAGATGCAGAGTTTGTTCATATCAAAGCCGGTAATGGCTCGCTTCTCACTTTTAGCCACAGATTCTTCCAGCTTAAGTATCTTAGCTAGCATTTCAGCCAACTGAGGATTTTCAGGGGGAGGAGGCTGTTCCGGATGTTCATCATTAGGAATCTCCTGATCCCGAGCTTCATCATCATGTACTTGCTGCTGTGGTGGGGGGAGTCGACCCTGGATATTTACCATAATCGCCATCAGTTGAGCGATTCGGGTATCATTTCGGACCCTCTCATCATGCATTTCCTTCCTCAGTCGTTCAAACTCATTTGGGGGGTCTTGTCCCTGTTCATCTGCCATACTTGTCTCGGCCTTTGGTGATAAAGATCTAGACAATCTTTGTCCAGGAGGTCGAGTCCAAACAGGTAAGGTCTTCTTCTTCTTTGCAGGCCCAATGATTCAAGAACTGATTATAAAGCAAAAACCGGACTCAGATGTGTACTCGATGTGTCTACTATGCATAAAATGAATGATTTACGAATGCTCACTATCGTCTCGCCGCAACTTAACTCACGGAGTTAGTCCTGTTTCTGGTCTTAGGAGTTAGTCTACCGGTTTCGGAGCTCACTTAGAATCGTTTGCACAGCAGATTGTATCAACACCACGGGTAAGTCGTTTTACTCGGCAATTGCAGCTTCAACCTATAGCCTAGGTGTTGAAACCGCAATCGTTATCCTTTCCTTGACTATCCGAGACAAAGCAATGAGATGTTGCTATCCAGTTACAATCGATTCCAAGGCTAGTCCAAAACACGGGTGGCCGTTCGGGCACGGTCAACACCGGAGGCATCTCATACTCCGTGGATTTAAAGTCTCCTAGACTACATGTACAATCTTAGGGTTAATCTACCGGATCTGAATCTCACTTAAGATCATTGAACAGAAGATTTTCCAACACCCCGGGTAGACCATTACTCGGTAGGTTAAACTCCAAACTTGTTGGAATCAGAGCCAATCACTTTTCTTGATCATCCGAGACAAAGCAATTTGGATGTTGTAATCCAGATATCAATGACCTTAAGGCTAGTTCAAATCACGGTGGCCGTTCGGGCACGACCAACACCGGAGGTATCTCAAACTCCGTGGATTTTAAGTCTCCTAGACTATAATTGACAGCTTTGGAAGATTGCCTCAATCCTCAAGTTTTCTTTTTGAGTGATAAGTCCTTGATATCGGATGGTCGGATTTGGAAAATCCTGGTCCACACAAATTCCGACAATGATCTAAGATCAGATGCCTAAGGGTACCCCGGACTCAAAATCAAAATCGTCTCCTACCGTTAAAAACGATAGTGACAATGTGATTTATCACGGTCGAGGGCTGCTGGGTATTTCGGGATTCCCTGTCACCGGCAAGCCGGGCAGGATTGCCAAAACACGCCAGCGGGGCTAAGAATCATGCAAGTGCAATGCAAAAATTAAATTTCAAACATTTGAAAAATCCCACAAAATATTTTTCGAATTAAACCCGCTTTGATTAACACGTATTTCAATAAAATTACACAAGTGCAACAAAAATTGCACAAGTGTAATTAAATAAAATACATATTAACCAATGTCCCCAGCGGAGTCGCCAGCTTGTGGACGGCCCACCTGGGATCGTGCGAATAAGATTGTGTTTGTTTGAGTCGCCACCCGGATTTAAGGTCCGAACCCGAGAAACCGATAAAAACATGACTCATTTTGCCCATTCGAAAAAAAGATTTCACTGATCATGGCGGAACCAAAAATTTCTCGGATTCGGGGGTTTGGTTACTAGAGGGGAAGGGTTTTACGGCACCCCTCTCGCCCGGTCCGTGAACCGGTCTCTACTAGATATTTTGTAGGATTTTAGAAATATTTGAAATTCAATTTATTCATATAAACAGGGAATTGGGGATGGGAATCACATAAACAGTGAGAAAATACATAATGTAAATCTAAAGTGGATACTTGTGCACATGATTTATATGAGAAACGATGATGATAATAAAGTGAAATGATACAAATATTTACAAATAATAAATTACAAAAACTACACAATAATTTCAGGAATTTTATGAACATGAGATCTATTTAAACTGCTTCACAAACTGGATCCCAGAATAGGGATTGAGCGCTCAAACCAATGAAGTTGAGCGCTCAACCTCTTCAACCAGTTTGAGCGCTCAAAGCTCCTGAATTGAGCGCTCAAACCAATTCTTGGCCTCTGTGAAATTACACTTTTAACAACTTCTTTTTGAGATCAAACATTCATCAAGGGTTTTCCAGGAGAAACCGACAAAAGTAAAATGATCAATCTCTTAAAAAAAGATGAAAAGGGTGTAATTTCAATGATTTAATCAAAGAAATGTTTTGAAAATGGAGAAATAAGGGAGGAATCCAGGTCCTGAACACAACAACAACAACTCACGCACACAAGTAATATGCTAAATCATGGTCTATCATCAGAACGACAAACAATCAGCAAACTGCTCACGAACAGCTTGACCGCTTAAGTCAATGACATTGAGCGCTCAAGCCATAATCTGGCTCTTTGGTTTTTGACCTTTAAACAAGCTTTTGATACTTCAATAATGATCATGAATACATGAAATGAAGATTTATAAGGTTGAACAGTCTCTATTTTGCACTCAAACATAAGATTTTCAAAAGTTTTTGATGTTTAATCCTCATAAAATGTTAATCTACACTCATGCATGTGATTTTGAGATAAAGTAAACTATTTTATGGATTACATGAGCATAATTAACTATTAAATAATGATCAAAACCTAGAGCAAGCACAAAACTCAGCAAAACAGAAACTGCTCAGAACTGGGCTTGAGCGCTCGAGGCCTAAGGCTTGAGCGCTCAAGGCCTAAGGCTTGAGCGCTCAACCCCTGTTGAAACTGCAGATTTTAAAAAGGATTCTGAACAACTTTTAGGCCTTTGTGGGCTCAATGCAAGTATATTGGACTTGCTTGAACTCACTAGCCTTCCTCAGAAGGATCAAAATAGTGAGCACTTCACATATTTAACTACCTTTTAGAGTGATTATGACTTGGACTTGATTTTTGGGCTTGAGGATGGAGGATTGTGGATGTTTTGGCTTGTATTCTGGGTGAATTAGACAATGTATGTGGTTGGTTGATGATCAAGAACCGAATTTCTGGGTTTGGTGAGTGATTTTTATCAATGATTTTGATGGTGGAAGAGTGGTTTTGTAGAGAGAGAGAGAAGGATCGATTTTCTGGGTGGATTTTTGAGCTGGTGTATCAGAGTCCTCTCTCAAAACCAGGGGTGTTAGATAGTTTTATAGAATGAGTGGGAGGGAAGAGAGGAGAGAGAGGAAGTGGGTTTGTAGTTTAGGGGTAGTTTTAGGTGTATTTTAGGACTTAGTGGAGTATAATGTACGTATAAGGATCGTACAAAATCATCCCCAGACGCTCCCATGCAGGAAATCTCATGATGAGATACTCTGTAAGTTGCTGACTGGATCAGAGTTGAGCGCTCAAAGCCATGGGCTTGAGCGCTCAAGGTGCTTCTCAGGGGTTTGAGCGCTCAAGGCCTCAAGCTTGAGCGCTCAAGGTTCTTGGTGGCAGATTGATGGTTTGGCTTTGGTTCAACAATGCTTGGGTTGGTTTGGGCTATTTTGGTTGTTTGGGTGGTATTTGGTTGATTTTGATCAAATTCAAGTCATTCTCACAAGTTCCAGGTAATCATGATTGGTCCATTTCATCATCGGGGATGCTTGAGCGCATCTCAGGTTCAAAATTGGGGTGTCTACACATATCATGCAAAGTTGAGGGGGAGTAATTGATGCTAAAAGATAAACGATTGTACTCTTTTTCCTTTGTCTAAGGTTTGTCCCACTGGGTTTTCCTTAGTAAGGTTTTAATGAGGCAATCTATAGATAGTTTTTCACTATGTACTCTTTTTCCTTCACCTAAGGTTTTTCCCATTGGGTTTTCCTTGGTAAGGTTTTAATGAGGCATGTTCTTAGTATTTGGTCATCCAAGGGGGAGTGTTATAAAAGCTCTGTATGGAGCTTCGTATGGATGACCATATAGATCTTGGGGTGTGTGCCAGTATTAAATGTTTTGGTTGAGTTTTGGCTATATAACATTGTATCGTCCAGCCAAGAAGAACACAATACAAGCGAGAGAGAAAGAAAAGGCAGAGAGCAAAATACCACTCTGAATAATATTTGAGTAGTCCAGAAGACTAACTTTCTACATATTTGTGTCCAGCACTTTGTTTACTTTTCAGCTCTTATTATCTGCTTGGTTTTATAACAGTTGTGGCCTTTTTTTGAGCATGATCGAGTTTTCGTCTATGCCCTCCATGCCGTAGTTGGTGGGAAACATCAATAATTAATCCTCCCACTTCCTTTTTCCATCTTCATTTGTGATCAACAGTGGAATTACTACTGTCACCCAATAACCTCTCTATGAAAATCCTCTTTTTAAAAAGCGAATTGATTATTGGCAATCTTGTACTTCTTTTATGTTTGTTACTTATGTGAAATTACTCCACTAGTCTTTAATGTGCAAAAAATTAAATTAAGAGATATTTACCATCAGGTCACCATTGGATTCCATAATTACCATCAGATCAAGCCCAACTCTGAAAAATTCTCATAAGGTCAAAACGATACCATATGAAAGTGCCTAAACCACTAAAACCCTATAATAGGAAAGTGCACCATAAACCTAAACTCTAGGGTACCCTACGACTAGGCTACCCTACCACTAGGGCACCCTAAGTACCCTTATGACTAGGGTACCCTATGAAAGTGCCTAAAATCCTAGGGTACTCTATGAAAGTGCTTAAACCACTAAAATCCTATAATAGGAAAGTGCACTCTAAACCTAAACTCTAGGGTACTTAGGGTACCCTACGACTAGGGTACCCTATGAAAGTGCCTAAAATCCTAGGGTACTCTATGAAAGTGCCTAAACCACTAACACTCTATAATAGGAAAGTGCACCCTAAACCTAAACTCCAAAAAAGAGTGACTTACCTTAGTGGTAACTAAAAAAAAATGACTTACCTTAGTGGTAACTAAAAAAAATGACTTACCTTAGTGGTAATTAGACATATCTTTTCTAGACCTAGAGGTAATAATCCCATTAATTAAATGAGGAACATGATAATTTCAAGACAAGAAAAGTGGGTGTAAGTTTTTTTTTTTTATACGGTAAAATTATTATTAGAGTCCTGACAATGGGTACATCGAGACTGGGGAGAGGAGGGGAGGGGAATCCAACCAAAGGTTGAATGAAAAAAGAAAAGAAACAAACAACCCAAACATCAACCACAACCTCACCACCGTCAATAAAAACGGACCACATGCCACCGCTGCAACCCACCACCCTCAACAAAGACATTACACTATGCCACCGCCGCAATCCCAGATAATAAAATTGCCGCCGAAACAAATCATAAAAAAGTGGGTGTAAGGTTATCTACGTCCGTAGAACTAATAACAGGGTTGAAGATGAATGTGCAAACAGAGCTCCATCTCTTGGGATATCCCGTACGTGGACTACCAATCTGCCCTCATGGGATTTATTTCTCTCTGATATATAGGTTTTTGCCTATCAGATGGATAAAATCCTTCTTTATTTTGTCATCATATAAAGAAAAGGAGTTTCAAAATTACAACCTTTTTAAGAAACAACTACCTTCAGTGAGATCATTGACATGCAAAGATTTTATCTCCAAAAAGCATATCACAGTGAACCGAAACATAAAACTTGGTTCCTTTTGAGGGCAAAATTCCAATGAGACCTCATGAGATTTGCATTATGTACAAATTGTACAAATTTTCCCTTCAGATATTAAAAATGACTTTTCCCTTCTCTGAGGTTTGCATTAGCGTTTTAATTACTTCCTTGGACTATTGACCATTAAAGGGCCAATAACAAAGTAAAAGGGCGAATAAAAAATTAACTTTAAAAGTCCAAACTCTGTAAGAACTAAAAATAATAATAGATAAAGTCCTCGTGTTTTTTGCTAGTTTCACTTTCGTTTCTTTCATAGGCTGTGTTTGATAACCCAGATTCAAACAGCCAGTACTTAAAATTGAATGAATTAAGTAATAAGTAATTAAGTAAGTTTGATAACCACATTTTACATTACTTAAAAAATTAAGTGGCTCTTAAAATGTAAGCTAAAATGTTGATAAAAATTAAGTAGCTTTGAGCTACTTAATTTTTACTGAATTTACAACTACCACAAACACTCTTCCGGCGCATCCACTACACCACCACCACTACCACTCTGTCACTTCCACCACAACTACCACCACCACCATGACCACCACTCTGTCACTCCGACCACAACTGCCGCCACTGTACCACCACACTCCGCCACTTCCACTACAACTACCACCACCGCCACCACTCACACCCCCATAACTACCACTTCGCCACTCCCGCCACCACTACAGCCACCACCCCACCACCACCACTCACACTATTATTCTGCCACTCTCACCACCACCACTGCCACTACACCACCACTTCCACTCACACCACTACTCCGCCACTCCCACTGTTGTGAAATTTTAAAATACTCGCAAGCGCACGAATCGGATCGAAGTATAGTTATGCAAATGCGAGGTCGAACCCACAGGGACTTGTGCTTTTTAGTTGGAAAAACTAAATAACTTAAATTGATTAAACCCTAACCTAGTTCCCAAAAGTGTGATTGATTTGTAAAATAAAAAATTAAACAAGCAATAAATAAAATTGAAATTGAACGAAACTGATAAAGGAAAAGTGACTACGGTTTCAGAATCCACACTCATGTACTCATAGAAATTACTAACAAACTCTTATTTATTTTCCTACTTTTCTTCACAGTAATTTGGTGGCTAAACTCTATTACCGTGAAAAATATCATCGTTAAGATCTTTTAGAAAACAACTTATGTACGCTCTTCCTCGCCTTAATGTCCAAGACCAAAAAAATCATATGTATCCGTTCGCAAACAAATCACAAAAGATATCCAGTGCTTGAAATTAAAAGGTACATAACAGGGCTAAATAATTAGTTAGAAATCTCAAATCATGGAAAAAACATGATTGAATCCATATCCAAAATTACTAACTTAATTATAATGAGATAAGAACTATTATTCAATTAAACCAAACATTCGAAAAATAAATAAAAATTTGTAAATACTTACTACGAAACATGAGGTTTCATCCTCCACCCTAATCTAGAATATTTAGCCTCTCATAAACATGATGAAGCTTTCTCTTCTTTTTTCTTTTATTGCAACCGTAGTCTTTAATTTCCACCGCAACGGCTTGATGCATGATCTTGTCCAAGCCGTCCTTCCCCTTAGCTGAACCCTAGTGGTGCTATTATATAGGCTATGTCCTCAATTAGAAAGATAAAATTCTTTCCTTCTAAGTTCAATTCTAGCATAGCTTTGAGATCTTAAATAGAAATACATATAGATATCACCAAATTGGCACCCATTAGTTCTCTAGACCAAATCTCTAATATCTTGTAGATTGATATTCGGTGCTTTAATCTTGCTTTCCAATAACAGCTTGGACCCACCTTTAGATTTAGTTCATTTTATCATATTTTCCTGCAAAATAATAAGTTAATTAAAGGAGATTATAAATAAAATAACATTAATTCTAATTAAGCACAATAAACGATTAACAATATGCGAAATAGGGATTGCTATGTGTCAATATTTTAGGCTTATCACCCACCATCATTGTTGCCACTACAACACCACCACAGACCCCACCTTCACCACCACTCTGCCACTGCAACCACTAAATCACCACCACTACTCTGCCACTCCCACCAGTCACCACCACCATGACTATTACTCTGCCACTCCCACCATCACTGTTGTCACTACACCACCATCACTCCTACCGTCACTCCTCAACCACCACGATTCAACTACTCCACAATTACTACCACCACAGCTATACCACCATCACAACCATCACCGCCGCTATACCACCATCTAGCCAATATTATGTATATTTTTATTATTTTGATAAGTGTACTTTTTTTTTTCATTTATGCATAACCAGTATGAATTTATGAAAGGCAAAGTAAAAAAAATAGTAAATTTAATATTTTAGCTCCTTGTATAGATCAAATAACTTATTTATTTTAGTGCCTAAGATTTAGTACATATCAAATAGCTTATTAGCTTCATAAATTCAGTATTCAGTTTTCAGTACTTAATTTTCAATTTTCAGTTTTCAATTTTCAGCTTTATCAAACAGCCCCTTAGTCACGGACCAACAACATAACTTAACTTCCAAAAATAGAGGACCCACCCCGGATTTCGTTGTTTGATCTGAATCGTTCATTTTATTCATTTCGTCATTTGTGTAATCCGTGAAAAAATTCAGGTTGATTGGACATCTGAAACTCTGTTTTCAGACTATATTTTTTGCATAAACGAAACACTCAAAGAAATTGTTGTAGGTAATTTATTTCTACAAAATTTTAAGCTAAATGGTCACCAACCAAACAGTTACCGATGTCTGATCAATCTAAATTTATACATGGACTATATACTTGACAAAATGAACAAAATGAATGATTCATATCAAACAAAGGGACCTACGGTGGGCCCCATAGCGACCGCGTAGCACGGACACATCACCTCTCTCAAGCTCTCAGTTCATTAAATTCCACTTTAATATACCAAGACCCGTGTTAATATGTGCGCACATGACAATTTTCATTAAATGAGATCAATGGAAGGCACTTTTACATAAAATTGTAGAAGTAGTTGATATATTGGATAAAGATTTTTTTTTTTTTGATCGGTTGTTTACATATAAAATCAACACATCCAATAATTAATTGACACGTAATTAAGAACACCAAACGTTGGTGGCTTGACATTAATGAAAAGTATTGGATTAATAGTTTATAAAAAGATCAATACGATGTCGTATTAATCTCCAATTTGAAAGGTAGTTATTGGCAGTTATAAGCGAAAGAATAAATAAATAAATTGACTTCAAAACTACATTTTCAACTGCTAAAAGGCACAGATTACACGTGTAAATGTATAAACTAAGCAGTTGGCAGTTGAAACACATGGAATAGATCATGCAAGGCAGTTATTCTTTGAAGTCAATCATGTGGGAATGTGATTTGTAACCGTGCAGATAGAAATACAAATGTTTCTGAAAGGAGTTCGAACCAAGTCAAGTTCAAATGCTTTGGGAGGGAAAAAACAATATTTTGAAATGTAATGATGAAGTTCGAAGTCAAGAAATCAAGCAGGAAGTTCAAACTACAAGCAAGGCCTATAAATAGAAGAAGTTAGAGAATGAAAAGCCTCTGGACAAATCTTCAACAAACAACAAAAATGATTCTTGGTTTGTTCTTTGACAATTAGAATTGTTGATTTAGGATTTCGACTCAGTTCGAAGTAGTTTAGGAAGTAATTTTAGGAAGTAGATGAAAGTAGTATTTGTAACAATCCAGTGTTCGAAGTTCGTTTTGTCTTTCTATTTGAAGTTGAAGAAGAATTCGAAGTAAGTTTGCCTTTGATTTCTTAATCAAAGTACCTTGTTTCTTTATTGTTCTTTAATTTCCTAAGTGAATTGGTTTGTATTTCTTCACTTTGAAGGAAAAATCATCTTAGTTGAGGTAATTTAACCATTTAAACACAATCATCTGATTAGATTTGGTTTTCCAAAGTTAATTTGAGAGAGAAGACTTAAAGGCTTTCTCTGGCATGCTTGCACACAATTATTTTCCATTGCAAAGAAGTAAAAGAACCAAACACATTTTTTGGCACGCCCGTTGGGACACCAAAGTGTTGAATGACTCTAAAACTTAGGAAGCAAGCAGATGATTCTCAAGTTGGTCAAACGCCAGAAGAAGAGAACAATGTTAATCCTAAAGGGAATGAACAAGTTGAGGGCCTTCAAACTGGCACAGAAGTTCATGTTGGTCAAGATCCAAATGAAGGAATTGGCCAAGTTTCTCGAATGAATACTAGGAATAACAAAACAGTGCATGTGGATGACCCTAAAAATTTAGAAGTTGGAGGAGGTGTGTCATCTAGTCAATTTGCTGAAATGATTGCTACATTTAAGGAATTGGCTCAGACCAAAAAACTTATGTTTCAAAAGTTAGAAGAGCAATCAATACTTAGGAATGAGCCTCTGTCTTCATCTGAAAAAGATAAAGGAGAGGCTAGTTCAAGTAAGTTTAAGTCAAGGCCTGGAAAAGAACCTATAAATGTAGATGATGTACCAGAATCTTGGTATGAACCAGCAAAGACTTATGATTATCAAACGCCTAAACGTAAGAAAACATTTAAGCAGACTATGAATGATCCTTTCCAACCCAATTTTGAGGGATTACATGGAGATAAGGGTTTAAAAAATGATAATTTTGGGTTTGATGAGTATAATTTTACTCCAGTAAACTGTTTTTCAGAAAGGGCTAATTTAAGAAGGTCTGTACCAGAAAATGGAATTCGTAGGTATCCATGAGTACCAGAAATGGGTAGAACGCATTTGAACCATCTTTATGAGCATGTGGCAAGGCAAGAAGGAGGCTTTTTACAGCCTAGGCCATTTGATGGCCCTTTTGAAAGATTTCCAGAAGATCATATGCCTAGAAATATGAATTGGGAACCACCTGCTAACCCAAGGGTTCATCTAGGAGGAAATCCTGCCCTTCGTGATGAGATACTTGGTCTTATGCAAGAAGTTTTTGGACCTCTAACTCGGGGGGTACAAACTCAAATATATAGAAAACCTTATCCAAAATGGATAGATAGACAGTTCGAAGTCCCTAGAGGGTTTAAGTTTCAAGATTTTACTCTGTTTCATGGGGATGGAAAACAGTCAACAACTGAACACATTGCTAGGTTTACAGCCTAGTGTAAGGAGTTAGGTAATAATGAGTTCATCAAATTGAAGTTATTCTCTAATTCTTTGACAGGAACAGCCTTTGAATGGTATTCTAATTTGCCACCAGAATCAGTCCCAAATTGGCAAAGGATGGAAGAATTATTCCATGCCCAGTTTTATCAAATTGAACCTGAGATTACCATGGCTGATCTAGCAAGGTTGAAGCAAAGGCCTGATGAAAAGGCTGCTCAATTTATTGCTAGATTCAAAAAAGCTAGAAACAAGTGTAAACTTCAACTGCCGAGGTTGAATTTATGAGAATACCTCAAGATGGATTAAGTAGAGAACTTAGAAAGAAGTTCGATTCTACTGAATTTAGAGATCTGGTTGATTTAACATATAAAGAATCAAGATATGAGTCTCTGTTAGAAGAAAAGGTTGATAGAAACAATTCTTCTTATTCAACATATTATAGAGATCCTAGTTATGAAATTGATGTTGATGAGATTATTGAACATGATCCTTGTGTTTGTGAGAATTTAGTTCGAAAGGATTCTTCTATAGCACCAAAGACTAATAAGAAAGCAACTAGTAAAGTGTATTCATACGATGTTACTAAAGCAGATGAAATTTTTGACTATTTGCTAAAGAAGACATTTATTAAACTTCCTGAAAATGTAGAGCTTCCATCATGGGAAGAGACAAAAGGAAAAAATTATTACAAATGGCATGCTTCTTGGACACATTCAACTAAGAATTGTAATGTTTTCGTGACAGGATTCAGAAACAGATTAAGAAGGGAAGTATCATGTTTCTTGAAAATACTATGAGAATAGACACAGATTCATTTCTAAAGATTGAAGAAGTGACTGCCAACACTAATGTGCCAACATCTTTGGCCAAAATAGTTCGAGAAGTGTGACAGAACAAGCAAGTGCATGTGGGAATGAACTCTATGCAATTTGGAAGAGGAAGACCAAAGGTTGATCAACTTCGAAGTGATCTTGGAAGAAACAACAAGAAAAAGTACGCACTAGAAAGCTCTTCTCAGGGAGGTTTTAAACAATCTCATCTACCTATGCTTGAGGCATCCTTTCTGGAATGTTTGTGTGTGGAATGTAGAGCCAACTATTTGGTTTCAAAGACTTAGACAGGCAGGGGTTGATTTCTTTCCAAAAAGGATGGAAAGAAAGGCTTTGGATCAAAATAATGAAAGGAAGCCTTGGGTGAATCCAAGTCAAGGAATAAATGAGAAACCTTGGTTGGTTTCTAAGAGAAATGTCCCTTCAAGCCCAGTTCCACCAACTTCAAAGAGAGATTATCCTCCTTCAAAAAAGGTTAACACTTGAAAAGCTCCAATGGATCAGGAAAATTATGAGGTTCAAGAGGAGCAATTCACCTTGGTTAAAGGAGTTTTGGATTGATTTTTGAAGAAAATAAAACCAAAACTATTCCAAGGGTAAAAGGGATCTTCCAAATCTGGAAATAAGATGGTTGAACCTCCAAATGCTCCTACTGGTCAATGGGCGTTGGTTCGAGATCCAAAGACCAAAACACCTCAAATGGTTTCTATGCTAACAAGGACTCAAAAGAGGAAATTGCAAAGGAGGTATGCTAGCTTTCAAATGGAAGAGTATGGTTCAAAAGAAAATTTCAATGTGGGTAATAGGTTTAACCCAAGGTTTAGCAGACTTCAAAGAGAAGATTCAAAGGAATCTCTTCGAATGGGGTTTAAAGAAACCGAAAGAGAAACATTGGAGAGTTTGGCTGCAAGAATGGACAATGAGGTTTATGAAAGTAGCCATGTTCCTCCAAATTCATTGGCTAGCTATCAATATGGTTTGTTGGAAGCTATGATAATGGAACAGGAAGAAGGAGGAGTGAATTCTTCTCCTATGGAAGCATTTTCTCCTATGGAAACTTCTGCAACTGAGCCTGCTGATAAAGTGGATGTTGCAGAAAAGGAATCTGAGCAAACATACAGGGAAAGGACCATTCAGTTTGGAACTTTTCCTGAAGTTCAAACTAATATGGTTTTACCCTCTTCTATGAATTTTGGACCATTTGGACCAGATTGCTCACTAGTTCGAAGGACTTCACAGCAAGAAGTTGGCCCTGTGGAGATTATTGAGGTGTCCAGCAATGATGAATATGATTTAATATATGATAATGGATGGGATAATGGATGGGTTGCAATAATTTCAAAGATTGAAAAAGAAGAAGAGCTTCTTATCATGGCTATTGCAATGGAAGAACCAGAAGTAACCTTAAAGGAAAAAGCAGTTTTTGTTCTAGAAAGAGATTCAGATTCAGAATATCCTTTGATTGTTGATTTAAATTGTGCTGACATTTCTTATCCTTTTCAGGCCACCATCAAGTGACATGAGACATCATTTGAAGCCTCTTTATATTTCTGCTTCGTTTGATGGAATCATTTTAAACAGGGTTTTGGTTGATAATGGAGCAGCAGTGAACATTGTGCCATGCAGAACTCTGAAGAAGTTGAGTAAAGAGGTGGTTCGATTGATTCCAACAAGCACTTCCATTGCTAGATTTACTGGTGAAAGTAAAAATCCTAAGGGGATTGTTTCCATACGTCTAAAAGTGGGCCAAGTGAAAACTGACACAACATTTTTTGTTGTGGATACTTTCACAAGTAAGTATAATGCTTTACTTGGAAGGGAATTGATTCATGTAAATGGTTGTATTCCTTCTTCGATGCATCAAGCCCTTATGATTGTGAAATATGAGAATGGAAAAGAAGTGGGGGTTGAAGAAATGAAAGCAGATCCACACCCATTTAGTACTTCAGCAAATTGTGCTGAGGCTGAAATGTATAAACCTGAAATCATCCATTTAAGTGAGATAGCACACCCTGCCACCCCTCCAACCAGTGTATTGGATATTGGAGAATTGGCAGAGTTAAAGTCAAAGCTTAAACAAGCAGTTGATTATGAATCAAGAAACAAATTATTGGGAAGAATCATTGGCTGAGAAACTTGACTGGGGATTGAAGCCTAGTGCAATCGAAGAAGCTTTTATAGGCTATGTGAATTCCCAAGATCCTTTAGAAGAAGTTGAATTGGGAGATGGAGTTGTTCCAAACACAGTGCAGATCAACAAGGAACTTGAGGCTACTTCAAAGGCCAAGTTGATTGCAGTGCTGAAGGAGAGCAAAGATTGATTTGCTTGGGAGCTACAAAGAATTAACAGGTTTGAGTAGAGATTTGGTTGAGCATAGATTGCCTATCAAGCCTAACTGCAAACCTTTTAAACAACTTCCAAGGAAAATGTCTCCTGAAACCATAATATTGGTTAAAAAAGAAATTCAAAATCTTTTGAATGCTGGTTTCATTAGGACAGCAAGATATGTAGAATGGTTATCAAACATTATTCCTGTTATTAAGAAAAATGGAAAGATTAGGGTTTGCATTGATTTTAGAAATCTGAATACTGCAACTCCTAAGGATGAGTATCCAATGCATCTAGTAGACATGCTTGTGGATAGCTCTGCAAGACATAAGATCATGTCTATTATGGATGGACATTCAGGATATAATCTGATTTGTATTGCTGAAAAATATGTTCATAAAATTGCATTTAGAGCCCCTGGTAATATTGGAACCTTTGAATGGGTTAAAATGCCATTTGGGCTAAAAAAATGCCGGTGATACATATCAAAGAGCAATGAACACTATTTTCCACGAAATAATTGGGATTTTTTTAGAATGTTATATTGATGATATCATTGTAAAATCTGAATCCATTGATGATCATATAGAGCATTTGAAGACAACTTTTTCAGAGATGAAGCATTATCAACTGAAGTTGAATCCTGCTAAATGTGTTTTTGGAGTAATGACAGGAAATTTCTTTGGATATCTAGTCCATAGCAAAGGTATCCAAGTTGATAAGAACAAAACTAAGGCTATTATTGAAGCAAAACCTCCTTCAAATAAGAAAGAATTGCAAAAATTCCTTGGTCAATTGAATTTTCTTTGAAGATTCATATCTAATACTGCAGGGAAAACTAAAATCTTTTCTTCTTTGTTGAAGTTAAAGGATGGAGAGCACTTCGAATGGGCAAAGGAGCATGATGATGCTTTCAAGACCATCAAGGAGTATTTGATCAATCCTCCAGTTTTAGTTCCACCTAAGAAAGGAAAGCTTGTGAAGTTGTACTTAGCAGCAAACTATGACTCAATAGGAGGTTTGTTGGCTCAAGACAATGATGAAGGTAAGGAGAAACACATCTATTATCTAAGTAGGTTTTTAAATGACTGTGAAAGTAGGTATTCTGTAGTAGAAAAGTTGTATTTAACTTTGTTTTTTGCTTCAAAGAAACTCAGGTACTATATGATGCCAAGAGTAACTTATGTAATATCTTAGACTGATTTTATGAAATATATGTTGTCTCAACCTGTACTCAGTGGCAGGATTGGGAAGTGGATTGTATCTTTGATTGAGTTCGGTCTTGATTATGTTCCTCAAAAGTAGTGAAAGGCCAAGCTTTGGCTAACTTTTTAGCAGACCATCCAAATGGAATTGAAACCCCAGAACTAGCAGATGTTGATTTAGTTACAATTAAACCATGGAAAATGTGGTTTGATGGTTCTAAAACTTGTCAAATGGCTGGAATTGGAATTGTTTTACAATCTCCTCAAGGTCTGAAAATCAAATTTGGTTTTCAAATAAATGAAGAAGAATGTACAAATAATCAAGCAGAATATGAAGCCTTAATTATGGGTTTAGAGATTCTGTTAACTTTAAGGGTAGACATAGTTGAAATCTTTGGAGATTCTCAATTAATTATAAATCAAGTAAATGGAGAATTAGTTGCCATAGTCCTGGTTTAAAGCCTTATTACCAGTATGTAAAGTAATTGGCTAAGCAATTCCACATGATTACATTCACTTATGTTCCAAGATTCTTTAATGGAGAAGCAGATGCAGTTGCTCAAAGAGCATCAAAATTAAGTTTATCACTGATGAAATCAAAGAATTTGTCAATTAACTTTAAGGAAGTCTCTGCCTATGCTTAAGGATAGGAATATCGACTTCGAAATGTGTGAAATCACTACTTCTTCTAATCAAGTTGATTGGAGACAATTATTAATTGATTATTTGACAAAGCCTGATGCCAAAACAGATAGGGCAATAAGGCT
The DNA here is from genome assembly GCA_963854785.1 of Vaccinium vitis-idaea. NCBI lineage: Eukaryota > Viridiplantae > Streptophyta > Magnoliopsida > Ericales > Ericaceae > Vaccinium > Vaccinium vitis-idaea. The sequence continues at coordinate 22,299,007 of OY978226.1, read as the reverse complement.
AAGATCTGTTAATTACATTATGTATAATGGAGAATTATTCAAAAGAGGAGCAGATGGACTTTTGCTTAAGTGTTTGAATAAGGTAGATGCCTTTAGAGTAATGGCAGAAGTCCATGAAGGCATTTGTGGCGCTCATCAAGCTGGAATCAAAATGAGATGGTTGATTAGAATGTATGAGTATTATTGACCTACCATCCTTTAAGGACTGTATTGATTATGCAAAAGGATGCCAAGCTTGTCAAAAGACAGGGCCTCTTAAACGCTTACCTGTTACTAAATTACAGTATGTAGTCAAGCCTTGGCCATTTCGAGGGTGGGTAATGGACATGATTGGCATGATTTATCCTCCTTCTTGAAGTGGAGATAGATTTATTGTAGTGGCCACTGATTATTTTACCAAATGGGTTGAGGCTCAAGCTTTTGAAAATGTAACTCAAGAACAAGTTATTGAGTTCATCAAAGGAATAATTTACAGATTTGGGTCTCCAGAAACCATAACAGTGGATAATGGATCCATTTTCGAAGGAAAATCAGTAAAAGCTTTTGCTGCAACTCATGGAGTCTCTTTAGTCAACTCAACTCCTTATTATGCTCAATCAAATGGACAAGCAGAATCAAATAACAAAATTATCAAGAGAGGAATTCAGAGAATGGTTGATAGAAATCCAGAAGAATGGCCAAGCATGCTTTCAAAATTATCAAGAGAGAAATCTAGAAGAATGGTCGTGAACAAAGTCTGTTAAAGCAATGTTTTCAAAATCCCTTGAACATTTAGTAGAGACCGGCCATTGTGCCGGGCGAGAGGGGTGCCTTAAAAATCTTCCCCTCTCATAACTTGTCTTCCGAACCCGAGAAATCAAGGTTACAACGGGCCAGTGAAACCTTTTTCAAATCAAGGGCAAAAGAGTCATTTTCAAACTGGTTTCTCGGGTGCGATCCTTAAACCCGGGTGGCGACTCCAAAAATCAAAACCGTTTTCATAACCATGTGAAATTTTTGCTGGGTGTCCACAATATGCCCCGTTTTAATTGCTCCCTACGAATATCTGTGCCATTTTCAAACGCCTATATTATTTCATTTGTGATGCTTTTAAAGTTTTTGAAAAGTTTGTCTAATAGAACTAATTGAGACATATCTGGTAAGATCTATATTGCATATATAAAATATTATAGATTCAAAATTACAAGAGTTTTACAAAGGCACGCATAACCATAGGGAGCAATTAAATTGGGAAAGGAGTAATATTTTCTGTTCAATTATTCTCTTCAATAAAGCATCAATGGAGGAGGTTTTAATTAAAGTTGATCAATAAGTGATGCTTGGGATGAATATCCTCTAGATGATGAAGTAGCTATTGAGGATTATGAAGATGAAAACCCAAATTTTTTGTTTGAATGATTAGATGATTTTGTTTTTTATCTGATGAATGTTTGTGTTAATGTAATGTTTTTTTAATGGATATTGTGTTTATTAATGATAAGCCCTCAATATTGTAAATAACAGGGCTTATCTCGCTTGTTTTGATTACAAACACGTGCATTTTGTGGCTTTATACAATTGATTTTCACGCGAGGTAGTGTTTTTGGTAGTTTCAGGTTAACACATGAGAATAATACGCGTTTTAATGCCATGGGAATTATCCCAAAAGATATCAAGGATCTACGGCAATGTGGCACTCCGCCACTGAGTCCCACAAGCTAAGAAATGAAGATGTGACTAGAGCTCGGGAAACCAAAAGGTCAAGAGATCGAGAAGAAGAGAATTAGAGCAGCAAACCCAGCCTGAAATTAGAAGGCTTAAGTCACCTACCAGAACTGGTTCTCCATAAAGGCCAGAACCAATCCTTGAATCAGAGTGCTTCAAGACATGCCAGAATCGGTTCTCACCTTTTCCTAGAACCAATTCAACCTGCAAATTTTGTATGAGTCCAAAAGAGTATGAAATTCTAAGCGAGAAGCAGAAAATTGTTATTGTTGTTGGTAATCAAGTTGTTGAGGACCAACACAAATTTTCACAAGAGATGATCGATGCTGCCACCTTATGTGATGGCTATATGGTCAAGTCAGCCTTTCTAAATGAATCGATCATTGATGTGTCATCGAATACCAAGCAGGTACAAAATCAAGAGAATCCGCAAAGTCAAGTTGACTTTGTTGATATTTTTTTGGAGTGCAACAATATGATTGGATTCTTAATATTCATTTTGTGGATCTTATCAATCAATTGAAGCATTCTTAATATTCATATGGTGGATCTTGTTAATCAATTGAAGCATGCCGAGAAGATATCATTGCAAGTAATTTTTGGTGTGGAGCTTTTTTCGAAGGAAATCAAGTGATTGAAGTATTTCAAGTATCTATTTATTTGGCGTGGAAGATCCCTAACAAGAACTCGAGGTCGAGTTCTTTTGAAGAAAAGGAGAATGATGTGGGACAAGATATATTCTCTTATCATTTATGAAAACATTATTTTGGTAATTATTTTTATTTACGAGTAGTATTAGGAGATCTTATTTAGTGATGCATGTTTAGCACGATTCTAGTTTCTGATACTGTGGTAAATTGGGTAGAGTTGCTCCAGGCTCCAAATCAATCTGATGTTGAATATCCCTCATTGGTGGGAGCTCATTAAGCACATCATCAACCAACTTGTCAAACTCCTCTAACAACGTCTGTATCTTCCTAGGCACTGGAATCACAGCCTCGTTCTTATCTTCCACTACCAGCGCATTCACCACCATGGCATAAATTTGTTCATACTCTTTAATATCTGTCACAAACTCTGCTTTTGAACTAGCAATAGTTAGAAACGATGGTTGCTCTATTTTAGGTTTGAAAGACACCCTTTGGCTGGAAGGAATCATAACAACCTTATGACCCTCCCAACTGAAAGAGTAGGTGTTACACGGCCCATATATACCACATCAACATCAAACAACCAGAGTTTGCCTAACAGTACATGGCTAGCATCCATCTCGATAACATCATATATAACATCAGCCTTATAAAATTTTCCAATTGAAAGAGGAATTTTAGAGACTTCAGTTATCTTCACTATGGGGCCTTTATTTATCCATCCAATGTTGTAAGGTGAACAATGGGGTTTCGTCGGTAACTTCAAATGGTCCACCAGCATCCTCGCCACAAAATTCTCACAACTTCTATTGTCCACAATCAGATCACACACTTTATGGTTAATCGAACAGCTTAATCGAAAGATGTCGTGTCATTGGTTGTTATCCTCCATCTTTGGTGCAAACAACAACCTTCGCACCACACAGGGTACTCTCTCCCATTCTTCTTTTGGTTCCTCTTCAACTTTGAGTTCTGATTCTTCTTGGCTGTCCACACGATTAGCTGGGCGCCTCCCAACTACAATCTGATTACCGGGCTGTCCTTGGACAAATCCCACCACGCTTTCCCGATCTGGTTAAGAGGACGACGTTGCGTAAATCCCCCTACGCAATTCTCTTCAATCCATTCTAGTCCTTGGTCTAGGCGAAGAGTGTGGACGCACCTCCGGAGGATTCTCGAATCAATTCGGAGTCGCCACCCGAGTTTTAGTGGATTGTCCCCGAGGAACCGAACTCGATTGACTCGTGCCTCATTCAATGGATAAGGAATACTGGCCCGTCATCACCATACTATTTTAGGTTCGGGAGCTTAGTTACGAGAGGGGAAGGGTTTTACCGCACCCCCCTCGCCCGGTTCGAAGACCGGTCTCTATTTGGCTTTTGTGAGATTGTAATGAATGTATGCAATTCAACTTTGAACAAGTAATGGGAATGGGGGATGGGAACCACGTAATGATGATAAACACAACAATAAGCTACGGTGTATGCTTGTGCTCCGTGAATCTGCATGAATGGTGATGATATGCAAGTATGAACAAACAAGAAGATCAAACAACAAGTAACAATGTTAGAATATACAGAATGATAACAAAGTAATCAGAAATGACACCACAAACCACCGCAGGACTAAACCAATCTGATTCCCTGTTAGGGATTTGAGCGCTCAAAGAGAGGGTTTGAGCGCTCAAACCCTCCTCAACCCAAACATGCTTCTGTTGATCTTCACTTGATGAAAACATGATTTGAACACTGTTTCTAACTTGAAAAATGGAACTTTGATGGTTTATCAGAATGGGATGATGATGCATACACGGATTTGAGACATATTAATGAACCAAACAAGGTAACAAATACAGAATGAGTGAAAATACAACATTGAGAGGCATTCCAGAACACACAAAGTATGATCAGTAAGCTTGAATGATGAAAATATGCGATGTGCCAGAAAATAGTTTGAGCGCTCAAACATTTAGTTTGAGCACTCAAACCATCTTCATGGTTTGTGCATTCTGGTGCTTCCTTGCCCTTGTTTGGATCATTAACAACCTCAAACAGTACAAAGTGGGGGAAAACCAGCTGAAAAATGCTTTGAAAATTTTCTGGTGCGCGAAGGGTTTGAGCGCTCAAAGGGCCTGCAGGCCAAACTTTGCAGGGTTGCCACGGGTGCTACTGAACTCTGTTTTGTGCGTGGTTTGAAGCGTTGGAAAGCTTGTCAAGTGTACTTTCTAAACCAAGTGGTTTGAACCCAAGATAATTTGTACATCCAAGTGTGTGACCATTTTACCCTCAGAAGGTCAGGAAAACAAGTCGTTTCGGTAAAATGGGCACATCTCCATCATTTCAAAACGGATTGAGGCGTATTATATATCAATAAAGAGGGTTTTGAATGGTTTAGGGTGGTTTGGTGAGTTCAAGACTTGTTCTTAGCCTCGAGGTATGCACGATTGGTCTATATCATCATTGGGAATGCTTGATAAGTTTCTCGGGTCAAAATCGGGGTGTCTACAAAGAGTCAGCAGTCGCAGTGCTTGTTGTTCTTCCACCATCATCCTTAGATCAGCATCCCCATGAGCAGCGTCACTAGCTGTGTCATCTACTTTGTTTGGTGCCATTGAGCCAAGAAAAATCCACTCTAATACCACTTAACACAGCATAATTCACGAGAAAATATTTAGCGTACTATTCCGAACGAGATAGGCACTCGAATCCACGAGTTATTAATGAATTCACAAGAAAAAGAGTGACAATTTTACAAATATTATTGAGTGATTAAAAGTTAAAAGATGTCCATAGACTACATCCTTATTTATACTAGTAGTAAGCCTAGCTAATAAGGTAATGCTCGACTAAAAAAGAATAAAACTTGGAGTAGGGACTAAGCAAAACTAAATAAGGAAATAAAACTCTAGAAAAACTAGAAAATAAGAAACTAGAATCGTGCTAAATATGTAGCACTAAATAAAATGTCCTAATGCTAATCATAAATAAAAATTGTTACCAAAATAATATTTTCGTAAATGATAGGGGTGTATATCTTGTCCTACATCAAAATTCCAGGCTATTTTGTGCCCGACTAGGAATTTAACTAGGGGTATTTTTGTTATATCTAGCACAACTTTTTGAGTGCTACAAAAGCCACTCAACCTCAGATTTTAGGGTTATCTTACATCTTCACTCTCTCTACCTCCCTCCTCATTTACTTTTCTGTACTCTCACTTCTCTATAAATTTGAGGCATTAATAGTTAGATTCAAGGCTTTGGCCTTCACAAAAGTTGTAAGTACCATGTTATTCTCTATGGATCCGTCTTTTATTTCAGTGAAGTCCATGTTTCGTTTTTCTTTCATGTTTCCCTTAATGCTTTGCTTTAATATGCGTGAGTAGTAGTATAGGCTTAGCCATGTAGTGATTACCACCCCATAACTTAGGTTGTTAATGGCTTTTCATATTTTGGGCTTATTGTAGGGTTTTGTGAATGGATTAAACTCATATTTTTTGTCTAAACTTAGGGTTGTTAACTTCTTTAATTCGGTGTAGACAATGCACTTGGCACACACAATGATTGGTTGAGTTTATTTCCATTTACAAACCCCAAATTTTGTGAGAAAATCAGGTTTTTAATGCCATATTCTCCGGGTGGGATCAAGTGTCGCTGAATCCCACTTGAGTTATAATCGAGAAATTATTAACAACCAAAGTTATGGGTTGTTTGAACCCCTAGTCCGAGTCCTCTCTAATTTCATCAAAACTTCGTTTTCTAATTTAGTATAGGTAGAGAGAGAAATCACCAAACAAATCCACACTTAAAAAGTTGGCCGTCTTAATGCCAAAATCTCAGTACAAGTAAAATCTTCCACCGATAGCGTTTAGTTGAATCGGTCCCTGTGGATTTGATCTAATACTTCCAAGTTATTATGATGCAACTGACCTAACCCTATGCTTCTGGCAAGCCTCTTTACAACACACGAAAAGGTGATAACTAACTAACATTTTTTTAAAATATTATATGAGTTCGTTGAATATTGTACCCAATTTCATAAAAAAATTGTTTGAACATAATGCCCATGAGATGGAAATAATATGGAAAAAGTTTTTTGGGGAAGGAAAAGGGTATATTTGATTGGGGATACTTTTCTCCAAGATTCAAAAATTTACTTTTTAAAAAAAGGATTAATATTGAAGGAGCTTATGGCTCTAGCTTCAATCTTAGATTTCTCATACAAATAGTGTTATATGAAGGAGTTAATATATTGTTATCATATGCCTTAGGGCCCATTTGTGGATATGGTATGAGGGGAGATTAGTATATAAGGTAGAGTCCACGTTTATAGGAGGGGGATTAGTATATCTGGTGTTTTTTTTTGTAGTGGATATGAGTGAGGGACAACAAATAAATGTAGTGTATTCCCACTTTACCCTTGTCGATATGGGATTTGGTTTTTTTAACACAACAAGGTTAATAATATGCTTATTAACAAAAAAAAATTGGAGGAAATTGTTTTGTACTACATTGTACAAAAAAGAGGGTAAAATGTCTAAAATACATTTATCTCTATACATTCTTATGTGGATATTTATTATTTTTTAAAAGGGGGGGTTTTTTCCTGTTGGAATTGTTGCAGAAACTCTTTAAAGCCATAAGTTTTCTTTTCTCTTATAAGTACAAAAGAACAAGCCCATTCTTCCTCACATCTATCGCCCACCACCATCACCACCTCCGGCCAACCCAACCCCTCTTCGAATCTCAACCATCAAGCCCAACAATCATCGTCTAGCTTCAAAATGTCATAGTCGACTCCAACAACGGTGATCTGAGACTCTGACAACGGAAACAATGGATGATTCTAGACTTCTGGTAACTCTGGCGACGATATGAGGCCCCGACAATAGCAAAATAGGCCTCTCTTTCACTTTTCTAACAGATCATATAAGGGGGAGGGTAGGCTTGTCTTTTGGTAACCGAGATATAGCAACGATAGGGTCAAGGCCGGCCCAGGCCCTAGGCCCAAGAGGCCTGGGCCTAGGGCATTCAAGACACTCAACATTTTAGGGGCACTACCCCCATAGTTTTTACTTTTGGTCTTGATTAGGAGTCTTTTTAAGACTAATATAAAAAATATTAAGACCCATTTGGTCTATGGCCCAATAAAGCATTGGGTTTCGCATGTGGGCAACACACTGGTGAATCGACGGCTTCCCGGGTTGAGACGCAAATGATTTCACGCGAATCGATGGCTTCCCAAGTCGAAACGCTAAAGCAAACAAATGATTATGATTACGTGAATCGACAAGCCTTCGCGAGTCGAAGAAAACGATTATGATTACGCGAATCAACAAGCCTTCGCGAGTCGAAACGCTAAAACAGAGACAAATGATTGTGATTTCACGTGGATCGACAAGCCTTCGCGAGTTGAAACACTAAAACAGAGACAAATGATTATGATTGCGACCATGATTCATGCAGACGATGCTAACAACGGATTCATTCATATGCACCAGCTAGGTGGCTAAAGCGATTCTTATCGTGATGTGATTAAACGTAGCTACCCCCTGAACAACGGGGGGGCTAAATCTGATGGGGCCATTCCTTGCGAAACGCGATGGCCAAATGATAGGATGAGTCTCTTGAACAACAGGACAATCGAGAAATGTGACCACCTACTGAACAACGAGGTAATCGATACGCTATCGATTCAATCATAATAATATGATGGTCTTAGCGACACAATGATTCGTCAACAACAAATTCTCAGAACAACTGATTAAATGCACTAACTGGTTGAACAAATACTCAAACAACTTGATATGATTGATGCACCAGCTAGGTGGCTAAAATGATCGGGGTGCACTAGCTAAGCGGCTACACAATGATTATCCCAAATGACTTGATTGAAAAAGCGACCATTTCTGGTCTTGAAATTGAATTCTGAAATTGATTGAGGACGATTGAAAAGATGTTGTCCCGCAGGACGACTGATTGATTGATTGAAAAAGATTGTCCCATAGAACGGTCGGTTGAAAAAAAGTTGTCCCGCAGGACGGTTGGTTGAAAACTGTTCCGCTGGACAATTGATTTTAAAGTTGTCCTGCAGGATGATTGGTTGAAAATTATCCCGCCGGACGATTGATTGAAAACTGTCCCGCAGGATGATTGATTTTAAAGTTGTCCTGCAGGACGATTATGTGAGACTCATGTTTTGACACTTGGTGACAACAAGGGCAACATTTCTGCCTTAAAAGGTAGGTGGCACAACGGGGTGCCTCTTTGCTTTACTGTCTTTCCTTTTGGCCAGGGCTTGAGTTTGAGCTTGGCTGGGCTTGTATTTTGGGTTTTGAGTTCCGGGCTTTGGATTGGTTGACTTTTGGGTTGGGACTTTGCTCTTTAGATTTGGTTTTTGTCGAGGATTTGAGATGTGGATTAGCTTATGGCTAGGCTTTGGGCTCTTATGCCTCAGCCTTGAATTTGGGCGCATGATTCCCCCGGTGGATGGCAATGGGCTGATGTGCCCCAATTTTGGGCCGACGATGAACCTCAGTTCTGATTCCCTTTCTTGGCTTTGCTGATGGTTTTGGCGACCAATTGACCATGTACCCAAACACGGGTCCTTTCATGCATTGAAATCATTTTCACGAGTCGAGGACAAACAAGACTAAGACTAAGACGATTTGACTCTTACTGAGGTGGATTTTGACAAGACTAGCAAGATTGAGGAACTTGATCGACCTTTCGACAAAGGGGTGAACTTGAACAAGATTAAGGAATTTGATTGACTTCCTTGACAAAAGGGTGGACTTAGACAAGACCGAGGAATTTGATTGGTCTTTTAGACAAAGGAGCGGACTAGGACAAAATCGAGCAATTTGGTTGACCTTTTGACAGAGAGGTGGACTTCGACTGGATTGACTTGAAGGATAGGAAATGTCTCTTATCAACTAAGTGACTTCTCCTAAGAGTGCCTCTGACTGGGCTGAGATTGACTACACGAAGTTAGGGAAGACCGCGTTGACTCGAAGGATATGAAAGACCACGTGGACTTGAAGGATATAGAGATTACGTTGTCTTGAATTTCTGAAAGGTGGTAGACATGCCTCACAATTGATGCCAAAATTGTCAAGACAAAATTGGATTTTTGATTTCTGAAATTGTTTCTCTCCATCAAGTGATGTTCATTCAAATCGATTATTTTGTCAAAACACGAGATTTCTTATCATGAACCCATGCCCCGGATTGCTGACGATGCCCTACTGATTTTTTCATTAAAATGCCCGAATTTGGAGGGCTGTTGATGAAGACCCATTGATGTGCCCCAGTTTAGATTTTTGCTTTGTCTGACGCCAATGTTTGCATGATGCTTTGACTTTTAAGGGAGATTAGACTGTTCCCTTTTGGACTTGAATTCTCATTATCAAGTTGCACTTTCCAATCTGAAAGGACTTTATCTAGGTTATGACGGGGCCAAGGTTATGGGCTTGACAAAGGAAGGATAATAGCCTCAAAAATCTCATTTTTCTTTGGGGTTGTTTGAGCTGGCAGCTATCTTGGACTTTTTTATGCCCTTTTTGTGATGGACGCTTTTTTTTTTCCTCTTCTTTTCCTTTGCGCTTGTTTTTGATTGGCGTTTTCTTTCCATTTGACTTTTCTGTTCCATTTCTTCGGTGCTCCTCATCTCGTTGTGTCTTTGCATTTGGCATTTTCATGTGCCAACGAGTTTGACACTTCCATTCTTGTGATGGCTTGAATTCTCATGCACCTACATCTTGGGCACGTTTTATTCTTTCTTTTCACCCCAGTGTGGGGGATAGCTGCCTAGCTGGGTTCTTTTTCAAAGAAATTGATTCAGGCTCAAAGAGGCTTTGCAATGGATATTTATGTGGGGAATCAAACAAAGAATGCCTTTCTTCATTTTGAATTGTGCAACTTGATAAGGAGAACTTATGCATGCTCTACTTTTTCCTAGATCTCATTTTGAAGTTTGATCTAGCTAGCTTTTTGCCTTAACTTTTGCCTAAGCCGCCCTTTCGGGTTTTGGACCTAGCAGGCTTTTTCTGTGTCCAAGCATTGCTTTTTGATGGCGCCGGGGAATGGTCCCTTGGAAATCCTCCTTGTGCGGGCTGAGGGTTCATTCAAAATTCATCTCGTGTTTTGAAATGATTATCATGCTTCTCAAATGATGGTGAAAAACAATTCCACGTTGAGGGATTAGTACAAAAACCCAAGTTTATGATGACAATTTTGACACAACGGGCGATGACATTGATTTTGAAATTGAAGTGACCGAACCGCTGAGGGTTGCCTACGTATCCCTTTTCAAGGAATCAGGTCGTGCATAGTTCGGGACTACAAAGGTTGACTCTCTTTTTTGAATTTTTTTATTTTCTTGACGACGACAAGATATTACAGACTTGAACTTGAAAAACACACAGACATGACAGTACGACAGACTCGAAGTACAAACTGACTCATTAAAAGTGAACACTTGACTCAACACTTGAAGACTTCCAAGACTCGTGGAAGATTGGATTATTGCATGGCCATTGATGGTTCATTGGTTCGGTGAGGTGCTTGGTTTCGCCAGTGGAGCAGAGATGGATCCGTTGTCGATGAGATCTTGAATCCTGTGGCGGAGGCGGTGACACTGACATTTGATGGAAGGCGCAGAAGGCATTTGGGTTGTGATAGGTTGGGAGCTTTTGAGGTAGAGAAGTTGGAGGGAGTGGTCTGAGAAGACCGGCTTCGTGGAGCTCTTTATACACCAAGGATAGGGGTGTGAAGAACTGTGAGAGGGTTGTTTGTGGTTTTTGAGAGCGGTGGGTTTGGGTTGTGACTTTATTGATGGGTGCAGCTTGGTTGAAGTCGTGGTTTGTGGAGCTAAATGAGGTATCTGCATATAGGTTGTTGTCATCCCCGGAGTTAATGTTCTTGGTATTTGGAGTGGGATCACCTTTTTCTAGAATGCCATCCCGTATTGCTTCCTCAATGGACAGACCAACTTCGAAATAAGTTTCACAGTCGTGAGCTTGGGCGGTGACCATGTATTGGGCTAAATCGGGCTGCAGATTGCGGGTTATGATCCTCATTTGATCTTTGTCACTTGGACGATCGGTCATCTGTGCAGCCTTGGCCCTCCATCTCTTGACAATGTCCGCAAAAGACTCATTTTCCTTCATTTTAGTGGCCTCAAGCTCGCGAGTGGTCATCTTCAACTGGACATTGTAGTCGTACTACTTAACGAAGGCAGCCATGAGATCTTCCCATGTCCTTCTTTTAGAGACATCGAGAGAGAGGAGCCATTGAAGAGCGGGCCCCGTTAAGCTCTGATGGAACATTTGGGCCATTGTCGGCTCATTGACATTTTGGAGGGAGAGCGAGTTCACATAGGCTTGAATGTGTCCTCTGGGGTTCCCCGTCCCATCAAACTTCTCAAAATCAACTGGTTTGTACTTCTTGGGAAGCTTAGCATCGGGGAACAGGCACAGCTTGCTCATGTCAAATCGGTGGCCGCTGCCTTCTCACTTTTAGCAACCGATTCTTCAAGCTTAGCAATCTTTGCTAACATCTCAGCCAATTGTGGGTTTTCAACAGGTTGTTCTTGGCGTTCCTCCTCGGGGATTTCTTGATCATTGGGAACCCCACCCAGAGGCGGTTGCAGTGGGGGAACACGACCCTGAATGTTAACCAAAATTCCCATAATTTGCGTGATTTGGGTATTGTGATGAGCCAAACCATTTTGCATTTCCTTTCTCAACTACTCAATCTCATTCGGATGATCCATGTGCACCGGTGATTCGGGTTCGGATGTGGGTAAGGTCTTCTTACTTGGCTCAATGATTCGGGACTGACAGTAAAACAAAGAGGTCAAACTCAGACTGTGCCCTAGGTTTTATTGAAGAAAATGTTGTGTATGTGTCGTCGTCATGTCGTGTCTAAGATCTAGACTACCGGTCTCAGTCTCACTTAAGACATTGCACGGATGTTCGGAACAACAACCACGGGTAAGTCGTGACAGGCAGGTTAAATTCCAATCGTCGTGGAATCAGAGCCAATCTCCTTATAGACCATCCGAGACAGAGCAATAGGGTTGTTGAAATCCGGGTACAAATGCACTTAAGGCTAGCCCGGGACTCGGGGAGTCGTTCGAGCATGGCAAACACTGGAGGTATCTCAAACTCCGTGGATTTAAAGTCTCCTAGACTAAATCCTACCCTAAGGACTCTGCTACCAGTTTCGATCTCACTTAAGGCATTGCACAGATGTGCGAAATAACAACCACGGGTAAGTCGTGACAGGCAGGTTAAATTCCAATCGTCGTGGAATCAGGGCCAATCTCCTTATAGACCATCCGAGACAGAGCAATAAGGTTGTTGAAATCCGGATGCAAATGCACTTAAGGCTAGCTCGAGACACGGGGAGCCATTCGGGTACGGCAGACACCAGAGGTATCTCAAACTCCATGGATTTAAAGTCTCCTAGACTGGATATGTACAGCTTTGGAAGGTTGTCCCAATCCTCAAGTTTTCTTTTGATATCAAGTCCTTCGTGCGGGACAACCGGATTTGGGAAAATGCAAACTCTCAAATCCTTATAAAAAATCTAACTTTGGATCTTAAGAATAATTGTCCCCAATCTCGGGCCAACCATTCCTAATTTCCGTTAGATTGTTGTCAAAGATTCGATGGTCCAAATTTTCCCATGTCCGATTATCTTGATGACTAACTCGCAAGACAACGTACATTTGAAAATGCATGGCTCATCATCGGGTCGAGGCAACCTCCTAGTAACCGCACGGACTCCTAAGCAATACTACTCTCGACTCGGAGACACTATATACAAATGCGAATGTAGGCATGGATGCAACGTGACAAGATAGAAAAAATAGTAACACATAGCACGTAAACAAGATGGAGCAGATAAACCTATCAAACGGGACAGCCACCTAACGGGGAAGTTCTATGGCTAACTATATGCAACACGGCTGGTTTTGGTCTCACAAGGGTACCCCGGACTAGAGTCATAATTGTCTCCCGTGCCATGGATACCCACGGCGACGGTAATAACGACAGATGTAACTCATCACGGTCGAGGGCTGCTGGGCATTTTGGGATTCTCCGTCACCGGCAAGCCGTGCGGGATTGCCAAAACACACCAGCGAGGCTAAGAACAATGCAAGTGCAATGCAAAAAGTTGAACTACAAACATCTTAAAAATCCCACAGAAGCTTTTCAAGTCGAGCCCTATTGATTTATGCATATTTCAATAAAACTACACAAGTGCAATAAAATCAAAGTATGCATTAACAAGAGTCCCCAGCGGAGTCACCAGCCTGTGGACGCACCTCCGGAGGATTCTCGAATCAATTCGGAGTCGCCACCCGGGTTTTAGTGGATTGTCCCCGAGGAACCGAACTCGATTGACTCGTGCCTCATTCAATGGATAAGGAATACTGGCCCGTCATCACCATACTATCTTAGGTTCGGGAGCTTAGTTACGAGAGGGGAAGGGTTTTACGGCACCCCCCTCGCCCGGTTCGAAGACTGGTCTCTATTTGGCTTTTGTGGGATTGTAATGAATGTATGCAATTCAACTTTGAACAAGTAATGGGAATGAGGGATGAGAACCACGTAATGATGATAAACACAACAATAAGCTACGGTGTATGCTTGTGCTCCGTGAATCTGCATGAATGGTGATGATATGCAAGTATGAACAAACAAGAAGATCAAACAACAAGTAACAATGTTAGAATATACAGAATGATAACAAAGTAATCAGAAATGACACCACAAACCACCGCAGGACTAAACCAATCTGATTCCCTGTTAGGGATTTGAGCGCTCAAAGAGAGGGTTTGAGCGCTCAAACCCTCCTCAACCCAAACATGCTTCTGTTGATCTTCACTTGATGAAAACATGATTTGAACACTGTTGCTAACTTGAAAAATGGAACTTTGATGGTTTATCAGAATGGGATGATCATGCATACACGGATTTGAGGCATATTAATGAACCAAACAAGGTAACAAATACAGAATGAGTGAAAATACAACATTGAGAGGCATTCCAGAACACACAAAGTATGATCAGTAAGCTTGAATGATGAAAATATGCGATGTGCCAGAAAACAGTTTGAGCGCTCAAACATTTAGTTTGAGCGCTCAAACCATCTTCATGGTTTGTGCATTCTGGTGCTTCCTTGCCCTTGTTTGGATCATTAACAGCCTCAAACAGTACACAGTAATGTAAATGTACTTGATGAACCAGAAACATTGACAAAATAAACATAAAATACTTGCATGAGTGAGAGATGAGTATTAGGCCACACATAAGCATGATTAGAGTGAGAGGGAGAAGAGATCAGGTTGGTTTAGCCAAACATCAATACACACACACTTCGTGAATAGGTTGGCTTAGCCAAACATCAACACACACACGCTGCGATGAACATATAACAGGATATTGAACTAAAATATACAAGAAACAAGTGCAAAACATAACAGAGTTTGAGCGCTCAAAGTGGGGGTTTCAGCGCTCGAACCATTTCGAACTCAGATTTTTTAAATAAGTTTTTCTTGATATCTAAGACCTTGTGAGCTCATAGAAGGTATGTGGAACCTCCATGAACTCACTGGTCTCCTTCAGGATGACCAAAACGTGATTTTTCACATGATTTTCTACCTTTTCAACTATGATCAAGGCTTGAACTTGGGGTTTGATGAATGGATGGGTAGTGGCTGTGTTTATGGGCTATAGATGAAGTATTTTGGACAGAGGAGTGTGAGTGTAGGGCTGATTGAATGATTGATTGAGTGGATGGGGGTGTATTGAAGGTTGACCAATTTTGGCATGATCAAGTGGGTTTAATTGATTTTGGATGATGGAGCTGCAATTGATGGATGATTACAATAGAGAGGGGCTGACTATGGAGTTTTAGAGTGAGAAAGAGGTTAGGATCAGTTGGTATCTTAAAGACCCATGTGTATTTGGTCTTAAAGATGGGATTTTTGGGTGTTTCGGAGGTTGAAGATGATGAAAATGGATGAGAGAGAGTGTAAAATGTGATTGAAGGATGAGAGAGAGAGGTTTTGGTCTGATGAAGGGTGTGAGAGTGTAAAAGATCAGCCAAGGGGTGGGGGGGTCCTTAAACAATGGGTGGAGGGTGGTTTATATAGAGAGAAAATGGGAGAAAAATGTAATTTTCAATTCAAGTTGGAGAGGGAGTGTTATTAGAGGGATTTTGGCATGAAAACGAAGCTTAGAAACTAGGGGGAGCCCATCGTTTAGGTGGAAAACCAGCTGAAAAATGCTTTGAAAATTTTCTGGTGCGCAAAGGGTTTGAGCGCTCAAAGGGCCTGCAGGCCAAACTTTGCGGGGTTGCCCCGGGTGCTACCAAACTCCGTTTTGTGCGTGGTTTGAAGCGTTGGAAAGCTTGTCGAGTGTACTTTCTAACCCAAGTTGTTTAAACCCAAGATAATTTGTACATCGAAGTGTGTGACCATTTTACCCTCAGAAGGTCGGGAAAACAAGTTGTTTCGGTAAAATGGGCACATTTCCCTCATTTCAAAACGGATTGAGGCGTATTATATATCAATAAAGAGGGTTTTGAATGGTTTAGGGTGGTTTGGTGAGTTCAAGACTTGTTCTTAGCCTCGATGTATGCACGATTGGTCTATATCATCATTGGGAATGCTTGATAAGTTTCTCGGGTCAAAATCGGGGTGTCTATAAAGAGTCAGCAGTCACAGTGCTTGTTGTTCTTCCACCATTGTCCTCAAATCAGCATCCCCATGAGCAGCGTCACTAGCTGTGACATCTACTTTGTTTGGTGCCATCGAGCCAAGAAAAATCCACTCTAATACAACTTAACACAACATAATTCACGAGAAAATATTTAGCGTACTATTCCGAACGAGATAGGCACTCGAATCCACAAGTTAATAATGAATTCACAAGAAAAAGAGATACAATTTTACAAATATTATTGAGTGATTAAAAGTTAAAAGATGTCCATAGGCTACATCCTTATTTATACTAGTAGTAAGCCTAGCTAATAAGGTAATGCTCGACTAAAAAAGAATAAAACTTGGAGTAGGGACTAAGACTAAGACAATTTGACTCTTTGACACTGAGGTGGATTTTGACAAGACTAGCAAGACCGAGGAACTTGATCGACCTTTTGACAAATGGATGAACTTGGACAAGATTACGGAATTTGATTGACTTCCTTGACAAAAGGGTGGACTTAGACAAGACCGAGGAATTTGATTGGTCTTTTAGACAAAGGAGCGGACTAGGACAAAATCGAGCAATTTGGTTGACCTTTTGACAGAGAGGTGGACTTCGACTGGATTGACTTGAAGGATAGGAAATGTCTCTTATCAACTAAGTGACTTCTCCTAAGAGTGCCTCTGACTAGCCTGAGATTGACTACTCGAAGTTAGGGAAGACCGCGTTGACTCGAAGGATATGAAAGACCACGTGGACTTGAAAGATATAGAGATTACGTTGTCTTGAATTTCTGAAAGGTGGTAGACATGGGATAATGATACACATACAGAAAAAATGGGACCGAAATTGTACCGATAAATTTTGATTCAAACGGTGAGACTTTGATTCGAGCACTTCCAACTGTCCGATTGAGCTGAAGTTTTGTGGGGCCCCTCGGAAAAATGTTTTAAGAATAATAAACGGTTCGGATCACTCGTTTGGGACACAAAAGTGGGTCCCCGAACGCGATCGGTACAATTTCGGTCCCATTTTTTCTGTACGTGTATCATTATCCGTAGACATGCCTCACAATTGATGCCAAAATTGTCAAGACAAAATTGGATTTTTGATTTCTGAAATTGTTTCTCTCCATCAAGTGATGTTCATTCAAATCGATTATTTTGTCAAAACACGAGATTTCTTATCATGAACCCATGCCCCGGATTGCTGACGATGCCCTACTGATTTTTCGTTAAAATGCCCGAATTTGGAGGGCTGTTGATGAAGACCCATTGATGTGCCCCAGTTTAGATTTTTGCTTTGTCTGACGCCAATATTTGCATGATGCTTTGACTTTTAAGGGAGATTAGACTGTTCCCTTTTGGACTTGAATTCTCATTATCAATTGCACTTTCCAATCTGAAAGGACTTTATCTAGGTTATGACGGGGCCAAGGTTATGGGCTTGACAAAGGAAGGATAATAGCCTCAAAAATCTCATTTTTCTTTGGGGTTGTTTGAGCTGGCAGCTATCTTGGACTTTTTTATGCCCTTTTTGTGATGGACACTTCTTCTTTTCCTCTTCTTTTCCTTTGCGCCTGTTTTTAATTGGCGTTTTCTTTCCATTTGACTTTTCTGTTCCATTTCTTCGGTGCTCCTCATCTCGTTGTGTCTTTGCATTTGGCATTTTCATGTGCCAACGAGTTTGACACTTCCATTCTTGTGATGGCTTGAACTCTCATGCACCTACATCTTCGGCACGTTTTATTCTTTCTTTTCACCCCAGTGTGGGGGATAGCTGCCTAGCTGAGTTCTTTTTCAAAGAAATTGATTCAGACTCAAAGAGGCTTTGCAATGGATATTTATGTGGGGAATCAAACAAAGAATGCCTTTCTTCATTTTGAATTGTGCAACTTGATAAGGAGAACTTATGCATGCTCTACTTTTGCTTAGATCTCATTTTGAAGTTTGTCGCGAGCTTTTTGACTTAACTTTTGCCTAAGCTGCCCTTTCGGGTTTTGGACCTAGCAGGTTTTTTCTGTGTCCAAGCATTGCTTTTTGATGGCGCCGGGGAATGGTCCCTTGGAAATCCTCCTTGTGTGGGGTGAGGGTTCATTCAAAATTCATCTCATGTTTTGAAATGATTATCATGCTTCTCAAATGATGGTGAAAAACAATTCCACGTTGAGGGATTAGTACAAAAACCCAAGTTTATGATGACAATTTTGACACAACGGGCGATGACATTGATTTTGAAATTGAAGCGACCGACCGAACCGTTGGTGTCCTTGCAATTAAGCCTACTTTAAAATAACAAAGTTACAATATAGTGTTTCATTTTTACAAGACGAGGAGCAGCAATGCTGCAACTATCATACATCAAACATTATCCAAAAATCTTGGGGGTGAACTATACACAACAAAACTAAGTGTTGCATGTTTGGCGCATTCGCTGCTTGATTGGCCTCAAAGGCGTTTACAGAAACATCACGTTTACAGAAACATCAATCGAGAAAAATGAAAGTATTAGTGTTAATAGTAATAATAAAAGTACTTCCCTCATCCCAAATTTCATATTCATTTTTTGGCATACGTGCCCATTTTGAATTACTTATATTTTACAATCTACGGTATAATTTTTATTGCATGATTTTAAAAGTTTTGTTCAATAGAAGTAATTAAGGTCTATTCAATAAGATTCATATTTCATATAAAAAGAATATACATTTAACAATAGAAACACTTTTTTACCCAACATACGTTTCAAGTTAAGAATGCTATAAACAAAAGGTCACATCTCATTAGGCATATTAAAAAGTTACATTATCGTTTGATTTTCCTTCATTTGCAGCATGTGTTCACTTTTTTTAAAGATAAGAGTGCGTCATTGAAATTATTTTAAAGTAGGAGTGTAATTTCATTCTAGAACAACTGGAAGAAAAAAAAAAAAAAAAAAAGGATGAGCGGACGTGGACCTCCCTCAAGGCTCAAATGCAAAGGAAGAAAAGCAACGGCCCAGATTCTCTCCTTGCTTCCTGGCTCGGCCTTTATCTTCCCATCATCTCCCCTCCCTCACCCCGCTCTCTCTCTCTCTCTCTCTCTCAATAGCAGTAGCAGTGGTGGAAAGAGGAGAGAGAAGAGGAGAAGAAGAAGATGTTGTTGGGTAAAAGACCCCGTCCTCCGATTAAGAGGACCACGAGTATGACCGAGTTTACCTTGGATCTAAATATCGGCGAGGGCCAACAGCCGTCCGATCCTTTTAATGGCGGCGCCGGCGTTGAGGGCCGCATAGATCAACGGTTGCTGGCTGCCGCTGCAGTCACACCTCGTACCAACCGCCGTAACTCGGCTGATTTCATCGAGACCGCTCACTTTCTAAGGTCTTGCTCCCTCTGCAAGCGCCGTTTGGTCCCTGGCCGGGACATTTATATGTACAGGTGTCTCCCTCCCTCCCTCCCTCTCTCTCTCTCATAAAAAAAACCACCTTTGTCATAATAGTAGTATTTCATTTTCGGATTTACGAAATCCTGTTTTTTTTTTTTCCCCATAAAAAAAGAAGGTTAAAGAAATCGATGTGGGTTTTTCAACTTCTTTAAAAAGTTTGTAAATAAAACAGGAAAATCAGAAAAGGAGAAGGAATCAAAACAACAAACGGAGACCTTTCTTATAATTTTTTGTGGTTGAATTTTTTTGGTCACAAATAAAGAAAAGTTTAAAGATTCGTTCTTCTCGTGGTCAGAATTATATTAGCTTTAAATTTCTACTACTATATCTGAGACTTTTTTCTCCTGAGGGTAGCATTTAATGATAAAAATACTAAAACTGATCAGTAACATCTCTGGTTTATGTAGCACTAATTTTGCTTGTTTAATTTTCTTGCAGAGGTGATAAAGCTTTTTGCAGTCTAGAGTGTAGACAACAACAGATGATCCAAGACGAGAGGAAAGACAAGTGCTCCTTCGCATCCAAGAAAGAGGCCCCAATGGCAGCCTCCGAAGGCGGCTCCGCCGAAGGGGAGACGGTCGCCGCCGTGTAGATTCATCGATTTCCTATCAAGGCTTAAACTTCATTAGGGACCACCCATATAATACATGTAATTCATTCAGCCCGACTATATATGAATAATATATATATATATGATGTGTATATGTGGGCCGTGGTGCAATTATCTTTTGTACGCTGATGGGGAAAGTTTTGAAATCCAACATAAAATACAAACCCCTTCTTCATTGCCTCAGTTTTGTTGTTAAGTTACCATGGACAATATTAATGGCAAAAAATTGTTGTTTTACCCCTTGGCGGTAAACGAGCCGAATCGAGCCGACTTTTAGAAAGTTCAGGTTTGTTCGTCAACTTTTTAAGCGAACTTGAGCCAAACTTGACTTGTCAACTCGAACTTATTCACTAGCCTTAACGAGTCAAAAATATTAAATAGTTATGCTCTCATACAAGTCTAGAACTTCAAATGTAATTTTTATTTTGTACATAAATAAGTTTATATATATATATATATATATATATATATATATATATATATATATATATATATATATATATATATAAACATACCAACATTTAAGTTTGAAAATTACTTCGCGCACGCAAGACTGTGTGTGTGCGATGCACGGACGGTGCTCGTGCGTGTTGCGGACGCATGAATGTGTACGAATAAACGGGCTATTTAAGTTTATCGGTATTGTAAAAGTTTATAAATGTACAAATTGATCATAAAATTTTGATTATATTTATGTAAAAGTCTATACAAATTCAAGGTTTTATGTGAAATTCCTATTTGTTATTACAGTCATGAAGTAAAAGAATAAACAAACAATCAAGCGATCGATAAAAATGAGGTCAAAGATTTGCGTGATTATGCTCAAGAACAAAGTAAGAATGAACTCCATGGGCGAAGAGCGAGAGAGGATTCACTATGAACTAAAGAGAATTCAATACAAGGAGTCCCCTATACTCATAACTCTCAATTAATCACCCTACAAATATCTAGGGGCGACTTTGTGGTGGAACCCGATAGGGAGACAAACAATAGATGGAACCCAAAGAGACAAATACAAAACCCCAATATCAAGCCCCAACTCTCAAAAGACAAATCCAAGGAACTCCCATTTTCCCTATTTATAAGAACGGTAATTCCTTCTGCACCGACGGGGGGTGCACCGACGGCGTCGTGGACGCCGTTATGGGTCCTAAACGATCGATCCGAGCCGTTCATCTTTCTCAAAATCGAATTCCGAGTGGGCCTACGCGGGAATCGAGGCAATTGGACGGCTGTATGAGCTCGATCCAAAATCACCCCATTTCATTCAAAAAAATTTCAATGAAATGGGGTGATTTTGGATCGAGCTCATACAGCCGTCCAATTGCCTTGATTCGCGCGTAAGCCCACTCGGAATTCGATTTTGAGAAGGATGAATGGCTCGGATCGATCATTTGGGATCCATAAACGGCGTCCACGACGCCGTCGGTACGGGGTCGGTGCACCCCGTCGGTGCAGGTAGAAGGGTTCTTATAAGAAAGTACAAAAAAATAAGCCAAAACTGACTGAAAACGTGCAGACTCCGCCTCAAACCAGCCGGACGGAATTTTCAGAGAGCAAGCCCGCGTACAAAAACCTAAACCTGTTCGGACGGATGTGACTCCCCTCTAGGCGAAGGTCGCTGTATCTTTCTCAGAAATTCAAGGCATATCTAACATTATGAGATATACTTCATGTTCGCAAGCCTATAAAGCTGAATATTGTCTGTTTCAAATTCGGCTCATTTATTAAACAAGCCTAAAATTGACATTTAGGTTAGGTCATTTAGTAGCCAAAATCGAACTCAAATAGGTCATTACCGAGTTGAGCCTCGAAAAATTCACGAACGACTCGGTTCATTTTGCAGTCTTATAATTACACCATTGTATTGTTGTGAGCTATACTCAATCCCACCTACTATTATTCGTTAACTTCGTACGTTGGGAAAAAAATTACGAATTGGTAGCTGTGTGATGACGAAAACAATTCAATGATTTTAAAATACTAAACTATACGCCAAATGTACGACGATCATGTATGGTTAACGATCATATATGGTTATGAGTTAAATCCATGACCTCATTGCATTTTTTTAAACAGCCATTGCCTATGTTACACGATTTTCTCCTATTGTCTAATGTAGGCTAAATGGACCAAACGGAAGCGCATATAAATACGGATTTCGAGACAAGTTATTCTTTTCATATACATCAATTAAATAGCTTTGTAGTTGGAACAACTTGTCTAGCCCATAATCTAAAGACGAGTTTTTTTTTATCGGCAAAAAATTATTATATTAATTATAAAGACGAACATTTTAGGAGAAACTCACCTGCAATCACCAATTTTCCCTGTTCATAGCACATACAATCGACCATAATGATTTTGCTAATAATTATTACCTCAAAACTTACGTGAGAAATCTAGAGAAGATACTCCATGATGAAATAATAATTTATTACAGACCACACATAGAAAAAGGAGTTGCACGTATGGAGACACACAGAGAGAATCTCGCGCATGTGTACGTTGTGATCACTTGTGATGTAACCAAAACCTAAAAAGTGAAATTCTCCATAATTAGACCACATTTGGATACACTATTTGTTTGTTTATTCATTTCAAACCAAAAAGAAAAGAAAAAATTGTTTGGTTACCAATAATTTGTTTTCACTGATTAGTTCCTCTTTGTTTCATATATTAAAAAAATTAACTTAATAAAGTTGCAAAGAAACTCGTTATTCACAATTTGCTCCATTTTAAGCAATAATAATCAGATGAATCCAGTCTTGCATATATCGGATGGGTAATTTTAATTTTAGTTAAACTTTTAGATAAAATCAAAAAATTGGGGATTAATGGTTTTGTGCATATGATTCGGGTTGAAAGGTTTTAATTACTTCTGTCAAAGATTCTCGTCGTCATCCTCCTTTACCCCCATGTCCTCTGGTGCGAAACATGACAGCATGAGCCACCCACTATTATAAAGCTAGTGGTCCTAGTGGAATGGAATTATAATAATGCAGTTGAGAAAGATTAATTTTACTTGCATAAGAGCAGCCACAGCCCTTACCCAGAACCAAACTCAGATTCAAAATCTGAGTAAAAATCCTCAAATCTGAGTAAATCTCTCCTCCAGTCCTTTACCCTTTTCCATACCAAATCAAGGGAAACCCTTTTTTTTCCCCAAATCAAGGGAGAACAAAAGCCAAACCCAAATTTCGAACGGCTATATTCTGGTGGCCAGCGGTGGTAGCAGGTGGTGGTGAGCGACGGTGGAGGTGGGAAACAAGCGTGGCGGTGTGCTCCGACGGTGGTGGTGTGGCCAGCGGTGGCAGCAGGTGGTGGTGAGCGACGGTGGAGGTGGGAAACAAGCGTGGCGGTGTGCTCCGACGGTGGTGGTGTGGCCAGCGGTGGCAGCAGGTGGTGGTGAGCGACGGTGGAGGTGGGAAACAAGCGTGGTGGTGTGCTCCGACGGTGGCGGCGGCAGATCTGGGATGTAAGATCTGGGGGTCTACGGTGGTGGCTATGGCAGTGGTGGGGGTCTACGGTGGTGGCTATGGCGGTGGTGGTGGTCTACGGTGGTGGAGAGAGAGGAGAATGGGAGAGAAATTGTTTTTGATTTTTTTTAAAGCCACATTTGAGTAAAAATGTTGTTGATGACTGGAGAGGGTGTACCCAAATCAAGCTTTTTACTCAAATTTAAGTGAAAATTTGGTTCTGAGTTTGGGTCAAGGCTGGAGATGCTCTAACCCACAAGAATTTCCCAAGTGTGTGCAGGAAGTTTTGTGAAAACTTCTATGCATTGGTGGTGATAATGCCAAAACTATTTTTTGTTGTGTGTGTCAAAATTCAAATATATGAAAAACTTGTACTCTACACATGAGAAGTGAGAACAAACATTTTATATACTTATATTTTAACACAATCAATGATAATTTTTGGTGTTATCACCTTCTATCAAGGTTGTTAATTCCGTACCGTACCGGCCGGTACGTACCGGATTTGTGAGAAACCGGTAACTTCGACCTCCAATACCGTCCCGGCTCAGATACCGGCGATTACCGGCGGATACTGCCGATTCCGGACAATCTCGGACGAGATGGCGGAAACATTAATTCCGTCCGGTATCTATTTTTGACTGGTTTTACACCATTTCAGGCAGATCGTAACCATTTTTCACGAAAAAAGATGCAGATCGTACCAAAGGGGGTTGTCTCTCTTTTAACGCAGATCGGAACACAGAGAGAGAGAG
The DNA here is from genome assembly GCA_963854785.1 of Vaccinium vitis-idaea. NCBI lineage: Eukaryota > Viridiplantae > Streptophyta > Magnoliopsida > Ericales > Ericaceae > Vaccinium > Vaccinium vitis-idaea. The sequence continues at coordinate 22,274,667 of OY978226.1, read as the reverse complement.
AGAGAGAGAGAGAGAGAGAGAGAGAGAGAGAGAGAGAGAGAGAGAAGATCAGAACAGGGAGAGAGAAAATCATACCTGTTGATCTTTTCTGCCATGAATAAGAGAGAGAGTGAGCCGGAAATTGGAAACCCATTTTCAAAGAGGAAAGGGAATCAGGATAAGATGAAGTAGAAAAAGTTTGATAACCCTAAAATGTTGGAGTGACCAAACTAACCCTTTAATCTAACTTTTTTTATCCTTTTACCAAGTCCTAGCCTTGGTACATCGAAATGGAAAGAATCAATTTAAGAAACTATGACTAAGTCAACAAATTAATACAGATTTTCTCTCTCTAGAGTGAGAGCATCTCTCTCTAGAGTGAAAGCCCCTCTCTCGGACTGAGAAATTGGCCTCCACGTTACCCACCTCCCCCTTTCTTCAACCCCTCTCAGCCCTCCACCACCGTACTCCACCCACCCCTCTTACATCCACCCTCTCCCACTCCCCCTCTTTCCTCTCCATCTGGTTTCTTCCCTTAGACCTCTACGCACCCCATTCTCCCATCCCTCAGTCCTCCTCAGCCCTTTACCACCAGATCCAACCCACCCTACTTTCCCCCACCCACTTCCCACCCCTCCTTCTACTCTCTCCATCTAGTGCCATCCCCCCTCTGTTTTCTGATAGCCCATCCCTTCCTTCACCGAGTTTTTTTACTCTCCCGTCATGGCAGATAACGATATTCTTGACCTTGAGGAAGGGTCCGGTGAGACTGGAGTGGTTAGTAACCAGTGTCTTGTTGGGCGGATTATACAGCATAAAACCCTTAACACTCTAGGTGTATCTAATATCCTCAGAAGCTCCTGGAAAACTAGATCTGAATTTGCCATTGTCCCCTGGGCAAATAACACCTATCTTTTCCGTTTTGATAGCGAGGAAGACAAGAACCAGGTCTTAGAGGAGGGTCCATGGTCGGTGATGAATAACACCTTGGTTCTACACCCCTTGGATGCTGGTGGAACGATAGATGAAATCGATTTCTCAAAGTGTTCTTTCTGGGTCCAAGTTCATGGATTGCCAGTAGACAAAATGACAAGGGTAAACGCCGAGCTTATTGGCCGTCGTTTTGATAAGCTCCTCAGAGTTGAAGCAACATCGGACGGCCACGTTCTAAACAGAAGCTTCTTGCGTATACGGGTGGAGATCAATATTGATATGCCTCTCCCTAGAGGCTTCTGGCTCCGCCGAAAAATGCCAGAAAGTAAGGATCAGTGGATCTGGTATAAGTATGAAAAACTATCGGATTTCTGTTACGCCTGCGGCCGGATTGGCCATGAAAGCAAGGGGTGCAAGTTTGTTAATCGTGAGGATGGACAGTATTCAGGTTTTGGTCCAGAGATGAGAACGGGGAGAGCTAGGAAACCTGTTATTCCTGGGGCACCTCTGTCACAACAAGTTACGGCGGCGGAGGGCCGTATTGGGGAGTTGCTGCAGCGGCGACCGGATGTCTTTCGCAGGGGAGAAATTCCGGGGAAGGTACATGACCCTACTTTGCGCGTGGATACCACGGATCCCCAGCATAATCGTACAATAGAGGTGGGAGAGAGGCCGACAAGCGTTGATTCTGCTAGTGCTGCTGCTATGCCAGGTGTCGCCTCTACGCCAGCACGAGGTAACAGTACCCCCTTTGGCCCACTCTCTCTTTTGTCGTCACCTACCCCCAAATTTCCTATAGAAACGGATATTTTGAGCCCAGAACCCCAAAACCCCCCTGACCCACTTGCACTAGCCAGGCCCATCTCTTCCCCTTGCCACCCCTCCTTAACCCAAAGCCCACAACCAACCCTTTGGACTCAAATTATCTCAACCCCTCATATTAACCCTCCAGCCCAGATCCAAAGCCCAACCTGTCTTCATGTCAGGCAAACCCTCTCTATTAGCCCACCCTCCTCTCCATCTCACAAACCTCCAAGCCCAAATCTTCCCTACTATGTTATTGAGCCCCTTGAAAGCCCAAAACACCCTGATTCCCAACCAAACTCCCCTTTCCTCTCCATTGGCCCAGGCCCGAGTGTATCTGAACTCCCAAATAAACCACAAAAATCCTCTTCTCCCCCAGTAGTCAACCAACAACCCCACATTATCCCCCTAGAAAATCACCTTACCAACGTCTTTCAGTCCCTCTCTATTAAAAGGAAAAATGTCCCCAATCCAGAGGAAAATCCCAAACCAAAATTACTAAAAATCTGTGCTCCACCCCCTGCTTCCCCTTCTGAATCCTCCCTTCCACCTTTTTTAGCCCCACTCCCCACTCCCATAAAACCCCTCCTTACCCGCAGAAGCTCTCCTCGATCCAAACAATCCAGGAACTTGTATGGATCCCTGCATCCCAAAAATACAGTTTCTGACCTCAACCTGTTTGATGTGCAAATTCTCCCTCATACTTCCCTGGGAAGGGATAGTGATATGGCAGAGGTTGAACCCTCCTTGATTGCTGAAAGGGTGGTGGTGGCTGACCCCAAACAGCCACAAGGTCAATGTTGATGCTCAGCTGGAATGTGCAGGGGTTGGGGCGTCCCCTGACATTCCAGATCCTCCGAGGGTTGTGCTCGACCCATCGTCCTATGGTGGTCTTTCTCATGGAAACTAAAAACAAGCAACCTGTGCTTGAAAAAGTCCGGAGAAGCCTCCATTTCCCGAATAAAAGCTATGTCAATCCAGAGGGCACGTCTGGAGGCTTAGCACTCTGGTGGACAGACGATGTTGATATCGATGTTCGGAAAAAATCCAAAAACATGTTTAGAGCTATTGTGTCTTCAAAAACCCATAGCTTCACCTGGGTAACTACTTTTATTTATGCCCCTCCCACTCGAAGTGAGAGGACAGCTTTCTGGAGTTCCTTTGTCAAAATGGCTAAGGAGAATCAATTCCCCTGGCTTTGCATAGGGGATTTCAATGAAATTGGTGCGGCTTGGGAGAAACAAGGGGGCGTCGATTGCAGTAGAAGCCGTATTGAAGGGTTCCAAAAAACCATATCCGATTGCGCACTGATGGACTTGGAGTTTAAAGGGAATGCCTTCACCTGGACAAATAATCAAGATGGAGAGGCTAATATCCGCGAAAGATTGGATAGGGCAATGGCTAATGTGGATTGGAGGAGGAAGTTCCCTAAGGCTCAAGTGTTCCATGAAGTAATTTTGGGGTCTGATCACTGCCCTTTAATTATTAATCTGTGTGTTCCCTTGAAAAAGATCCCGAGAGTATTCAAGTTTGAGTCAATGTGGTCAACACACCAAGGATGTCATGATGTGATCGCATCAGCTTGGAATCGTTCTCCTACTGGGTCTAAGATGTTCAGGCTGATCCACAAACTTAAGGCTTGCCGTCATAGCCTGGTTGGCTGGAGTAAAGTGGAATTTGGTAACAACAAATACAAATTGGCCTCGCTGAAGAGCAGTCTGGCGGCTATCCAAGCATCCCCTCCTTCTCCAACCACGGATTCCCAGCAAAGGCTAATCAAAGACGAGATCGAGCTCCTTTTGGATAGAGAGGAAATGTTTTTTTATCAGAGGTCGAGAATTCGGTGGCTGAATTATGGGGACAGAAACACTTCCTTTTTCCATGCCACAGTCATTCAACGTAGGCAAAGAAATCAACTCATTAGATTAAAGGACAATGACGGAGAATGGCTGAGCTCAGAAGGGGACATAAATCACCACTTGGGGGAGTATTTTTCTGACTTGTTCCGATCTAACGGGCATCGAGACATGGCTGAAGCTCTGACCGTGGTTCCACAGAGCATTACACCTGCTATGAATAGTGATCTCATTCGCTCGGTCTCAGAGGAGGAAATTGAGAAAGCTCTGTTTCAACTGGGGGCCCTCAAAGCCCCTGGCCCTGACGGTTTTCCTGGATTCTTCTACCAAACCTACTGGGGAACAGTGAAAGATACAACAATCTCTGCGGTGAAAAGCTTTTTTGAGACAAACTTTATTTTGAAAGAGCTTAATGTCACAAACCTTGTTCTCATTCCTAAGATTCCAGCACCAGAGTCTCTCACCCAATATCGCCCTATCTCTCTTTGTAATCTTAGCCTCAAAATCATCACCAAAATCCTGGCCAACAGACTTAAGCTCATTCTGGATAAGATTATCTCTCCCCAACAGTCCGCTTTTGTCCCGAGTCGCCTTATTCAGGATAACATTTTGATTGCACATGAAGCCTTCCATCATATGAGGATCAACCGTAGAGGGGGTCAAACCCATATGGCGATCTCTCTGGATTTCAATAAGGCCTATGACAGAGTTGAATGGGACTTCTTGCAAGAGGTTATGATTAAGTTGGGGTTCCATGAAACTTGGATTCAATGGGTTATGCAGTGCGTCACAACAGTTAGATTTCAGATTTTTGCAAACGGGGAGAAAAGGGCCACGGTAAATCCATCTTGGGGGCTTCGTCAGGGAGATCCTCTCTCACCCTACTTGTTCCTTTTGGTCATTGATGTCCTGTCTAGACTCATGTCAAAGGAGGTTGCTGATCTCAGAATCCCAGGTATTAAAATCAAGCCCACTTGTCCTACTCTCTCCCACTTATTCTTTGCGGACGATGCTATATTATTTCTTAATGCAAACAAAGAAGAATGCGGCCATATTTTGAGGATTTTAGAGGTCTACAACAATGCCTCAGGACAACTTGTTAATTTTAGTAAATCCGGCATTTGCTTCTCCTCTAATACCCCACAAGATCTTGCTAAGAATCTGTGTGAAGTCATTGGGATGCCCCTTTTGAGTAAATCTGTTAGATATCTAGGACTTCCTGCCTTTCTAGGTCGGTCCAAGATGGAAGCTTACAATTTTCTGTTGGAAAAAACCCTTCTCAAGCTCCAAGGGTGGAAACAAAAACAATTGAATCAAGCCGGGAAGGAGGTGATGATCAAATACGTTATTCAAGCTATCCCATCCTATGCTATGGCTTGTTTCCTCCTTCCCAAGAAGTTCTGTGATAAACTGAACAGTTATGTGTCTAACTTTTGGTGGGGAGGGGATCCGGAAAACAAAGGAATTCATTGGGCTTCTTGGAATCGTGCTACACAATCTAAATTTCATGGGGGCTTGGGCTTTCGCGATTTCAAAGCCTTCAACCTAGCTATGCTAGCAAAGCAAGGTTGGAGGCTTACCATTAACCCACACTCTTACTGGGGTAAATTCGTTAAAGGACTGTACTTCCCTAATTCAGATTTTCTCCATGCTCCTAAGGGTAGACAAGCATCTTGGGCTTGGTCTAGTTTAATACAGGGTAGGGATATTTTGATGAAGGGCTTGCGTTGGTAGGTTTCCAATGGGGCTCTTATTCACTTTTGGGAGGATAGGTGGATCCCTCCCTCCAAAGATTTTATGATCCACTCTGCCCGTCCCCCTGATTGCTCGGTCCAGTGGGTCAGTGATGCTATTGATGAGAGAACCAAGTCTTGGAAGGAAGAGGTTGTGAGGGCCATTGTCACTCAAGAAGAAGCTGATGTAATCCTTAGTATTCCTATATCCCATTCTGGAAAACAAGACTCTCTGATTTGGCATCCTAATCCAAGTGGGGTATATTCGGTGAAATCAGGATATCACCTAGCAACAGCTGCAGTCCTGGAAAGTCTCCCAACCCAAGCTTCCTCCTCTTTCCAACCCCCTGCTAGCGTGTGGAAATTCATCTGGAACCTTAATGTCCCTCCTAAATTGAAGCATTTCTGGTGGCGAGCCTGCTGTAATTTATTGGCCACTAAGGAGAATCTCTATCGACGTAAATGTAATCCCTCTCCTTTGTGTCCTATCTGCCACATAGAACCAGAATCGGTGGAGCATATCCTGTTCAGATGCAATTGGACTTTAGCTACTTGGTTTGGTAGCAACTTAACGTACAAAGTGGATTCTTTGGCACTCTCGTCTGTCATGAAGTGGACCATATCTATTATGGAAAACTTTAATTCAGCAAAAGAGGGTCGTGACTTCATGAGTATGTGTGTCGGGCTCAGTTGGCAAATTTGGAAAGCGCGGAATGACTGGATTTTTAATGGTGTGCAAGTCGATCCACGTGCAGTGATTGATAGAGCCTCCTTCAGCTGGAAGGAATTTTAGAAATACAAGGCAAAGCGTGATACCATTGGTGCTGTGGATGTCACAATGGGCAGATCTGAGGCTTGGAATCCACCCCCAGAGGGTAAGGTCAAAATCAATTGTGATGTGGCTATAGCACAAGGAAGCACTAAGGCAGCTATTTCTGCGATTTTGCGCAACCACAGAGGTGATATTCTGGATGGTAGGACTGCTGCTGTGCGCACAACCTCACCTCTCCAAGGAGAAGCCCTGGCTATCAGATTGGCACTATCAATGATCCAGCCATCACTTCATCATCTGGCCTCCATTGAAAGTGATAATCAGAGGGTAATCAAACTCTGTTCCACTGAAAACGTGCCACCATGGGAATGCTCTGCTATTGTTGAGGATATAAGGTTTCAAGCTCTGTTGGTTAACTGCTCCTTTGAGTGGGCTCCTAGATCTTGTAACAAAGTTGCTCATTGGGTTGCCTCCCAGAGACTCAAGGGATTACTCCCGTGTAATTGGGTTTCCAACCCCCCTCCTTTGCTTTCTTGTCTTTGTAATTGTGATGCCTCTGTTGAGGTTAGTTGATTTATAAAATTGTCTTCCAGTTCAAAAAAAAAAAAAAAAAAGTCCTAGCCTTGGTATTTGCAGGAGACTAGGAGTTATTAGGTTCATTTTTTCTTGAAGATGCAGTTCGAACAAAATTGAAATTATAAAATTATTTGTAGTTTTTGTTGTCATGATGAATTGAACGGCATATGGCAAATTATTTTTATAACTTGTTAAATGATAGTATTTGGAACATGTATTTGTTGTCTAATTATAGTTTTATTGGATGATATAATTTACAAAAAAAAAAAAGGGTGATATTAGGAAAATTTTTGATTTTATATATGCATATACAGGTAGTACCGCTAATTTCGAAACAGTATCGGTACCCGTCCGGTACCGGTACCGTATCGTACCAGTAAGAAAACCGGTACCCTGTCCGGTACGATATTCAGAACCTTGCCTTCTATACAACAGGTCAAACCGTCAAAGTATTGTTAAGAGCATCCTAAGAGCCGCCTAGTTAAGTGGGGTTTTCTACCTCGTCACATAATCAGACCAAAAAATGATGGTCCAAGAGGCTAGCTATCTTAGTTATGAATACCTAGTTATGAATACCTTTGTTATGAAGACCTAGTTGTTTATTATTTTTGGAAAATGCTAACATGAGTTCAGGGTGGGAACACGCTATGGTTTAGAAATTGTATTGAAATATATATAAAAGTAGTTGTAAATGTATTGAAAAATACAAAAGATGCATTGGAGTGTGTGTTTTTGTGTGTGTGCGCTTATTGCGTGGCATGTGCTTATTGCGTGATAGAACCCATTATTTTAATATCCTCCCTCCTCTCCCTCCCCCATCCTTCTTAATATAGAACTAAAAAAAATATATTATAAGCGAGGATAGGTATATATGCTAGATTGTTAGAGCATCTCCAACAGTTTAGCTATTTTCCAAGCCATTTTGACCCGTTTTTTTAAGATGGCTAGCGCAAACAACTCTTCACCCAATAGTCTAGTCATATATATATATATACCCAAACAAAAATCGACAACGAAGCCAACGAGTTTTGAGACAGTTGGGTTTGAGATCATGTGCCCAGAGTTTCGACTTTGTCTCCGACTGCCAAATTGCCGTCGGTGAATTCCCCGAAGAAAACCAGGCTACTATAATAAAGTTTGGGTTATTAGAAAATAATTTCAGTACGCTCACTTGGACTTTTGGAGAAGATTTAGTGTAACCCCGAGTTTCATTTATCAGATTGAACCCAAAAACAAATTAAAAAAATATGATGGAATGGCCCCAGACTTTAGAACATGACTATTTCTGCCTTATAATTTGAAACAACCTTCAACGGGCATGATACTCGTGCTTAGCACGAAGCCATGAAGCTAGTATATACATACATGAACGAAAATGATGAAATCACCTGAAATCTAAGTCGCATTCACCATGAACATCATCGCCTTTGCTTGCACTCTGTCACTATCGCTGTCGAAGTCGCCTGGATCACCGTTGTTGTTAGTCGTCAGGAACTCCGTCAGAGTCGAAATCGCTCAAAACACTGTCAAAGATTATGAATAAAGGTTGAAATCAAGCTCTAAATCTGGATCTGTGATGAAACAAGGATGAAATCAAGACGATGATGGCCAGTGATGAGGGTGACCGGCGTGTGGCGATTACCAGGGAGAGGGAAAGCGAGGCTACAGTACCTCGCCCCCTGCGGCGAGGCACTGTACCAAATGTTGGGATGGCTAGGGAAGAAGAGAGGCTGTTGGGTGTTAATTTGGGGGTTCCCTCGATAAAAATGGCCACACCGGAGAAGTAGAGAAGCTGGTGGAGATGCTCGTAGAGTTTCAGTCCAAAAATGAGTAGCTAAAGTATTTTGTAATTTTGTTCAAATTAATTGTTTACATGAAGGGAAAGTTTCGGTCAAAATGAGTAGCTAAAGGGAAAGTTTCGGTCAAATTAATTGTTTCTTAAAACACGAATCGTACTTTTATTACTGAATTCTTGTATTAGTTGTTCATAAAAAAATTTGGAATTAAAGGTCTCAACAAGAGGAATTTCAATATTGTAAAAACATATTTCGTAATATAAAAAGACCAGTAAAATTGCATCTTCAAAACTTTTAATTTCTTCTATATATATATTTGGTTCTGCAAATAGTTTTCTCCGTCCCACTTTGTTTGCTATGCAGAAAATGAGAAATGAGAAAACTATTAGCAGAACTCGGCAAAGGGGTCCCCGTAGTGCAGAAAAAGCACTACACGGTGCAGTGCGTATCATACGGCCGTCCATTTCGACAATGGACGGCTCGGATTTAATCCAAACAACAGACGGTCGGATTTAACTCACTGCTCGAACTAAATTCGAACCGTTCATTGTCGAAATAGACGGCCGGATGGTGCACTACACGGTGCAGTGCGTTTTGTGCACTGCACCATCCCCTGAGCCGCAGAACTCGGCTCAAATCCTATTACTTATTTGCTGAAAATGAGAAATGACAAATTTTTTGACAAAAGCTACTAGAAACAGGTTTTAGCTGTCAATGACTTGCTCATGCTCAAAAAGGATAAGTATTTATTTGTGGTGATGGTGTTGGAATAGGGGTTGTAAGTAGTAAGCTAATTAATTATTTTTTAAGTTTTATACTAGATAGGCATTTAAAATTTTAAGCAATATGCAATATATATGCTTATCAAAATACTTTATATATTATCACTTAATATTCATTTTTAAATACTGAATTCAATTACCAAACAACCCTAATTAGTTAATTCTCCCTCCGTCCCACTTTGCTTGCTATGCATGGAGAACTTAAACTTTTACGGAGAAATGTCATTAATTCATGTCCCGGGAAATTCTGTTGCACCCCCCTCCTCCCTATTTTCCTAGTACCCACACCCAAAAAAATCAAAAACCTAAGCACCGGGTGGGGTCCACCTTGGCCCCACCTTAATCATCATAACCGTCTATTTTATAAACGATAATGTGTATATATCGCACCTAAAACAAATCAAGTTGAGTGAATATCGGTAAATATTAAATTTCTATGGAAAACATGCAACGATTAAATTTTTTAACCATCTATTGTTTTGAAGGCAAATCAAACACTTACAGATATCTGATTAAATTAATTTTTTGAGAAAATTATCTCCACATTATTTTATACAAAATAGATGATTTGGATTACTAATGCGGGTCCAAGGTGACCCCACGTGCCTTCTTAATGTTTCTTGGTATGGGTACTGAGAACAGAAGGGGGTGTGTATAAAATTTCCCTCTCGTCCCTTAGCAAACATAATTAGATTTCCAATCCTACCCCTCATTTAAATTTCCAATATTACCCCTCATTTAAAGTTACTTTTATTCATTTATGAAAGTTTATGAAAATGTGCCCCACTTTTTTTTTTATGAGTTTTCAAAGAATACAAATATTTTGGGACATGCCCAAATAAAACTGTAAGCAAACAAAATTAGACAAATGAAGTACATAATTCTTAGAAATTTGAGACGATGACCTGACATGTTAATCTCTTCCACCCTAACAAAATTTGGGGCGCACAATCTGTAGCGCCCCAAGTTGTGCGCATCGTGGCCATCTAAGCAACTGCAAATCCATACCATGAAAACACTTTTGAACGGTTACCATTAGGGGTATAATTCTGTAGCGCTCCAACGCGCTAGAGGGCCCGTGGATCCGTTTTTACCCCCGTTGCTTGAAATTGATGGGGAAAAGTTGGACCAAATACATTTTGAAAGGAAAAAATAAGAAACCGAGAATGTGAAAAATAGATGGCCGAAATATCCCTAAATCCATTAGAACTAGCAACTTATTTACATGAAAAAATCTTCCAACATTCTATAACTAATTTTCATTCGGAACTTTTAAATCTTATAACTTGAAATAATCATTTCTAATAGAAGTTATGTTCCTGGAAATTTTTTTTTCTCAAATCCTAGAAACAAGATAATATTGATGAAATTTCTTTTTGCTACATTTGTTTCTTTCTTTCTTTTTGCCAAAAACAATTTTGGTTACATTTCTGGTAGGGAGAATATATTGTTAGGTGGAATGATATAACAAGACGAATCTGTAGCCTTGTCAGCTTTGCGTGGAGTGGGTTCAAGTTTCGCAGAATAAACAAAAAGAGGAGTCTAGCAGACAGAGACAGCCAATACCGATTCCAGTGGGGACAGACGAACAGTTCGGCTAAAAAAAAAAAGGGTGGGGATAGTTGGGCCCATGGTGGTTAGAATCGCATGATTCACGATTCGATTTACGATTCGATCCACAATTCTGTGCAAAAATGATACAAATTTATGGTGAATCAAGGTTGATATAGAATCGGAGGTGAATCGTCCGATTCACGGTTCGATTTGCGATTCGATTCCTGAGTCACGCTAAAACGATTCGAATCTTTAGGTGAATCAAGGTTTATCACAACTTACATTCGACGATATGAAACCACTTTTGCTATTTTGCCTTGTTTTTTCTTATAGAAAAGTAAGAATATGAGATCATATAGTACGAGAAATCATATTCCTTATTCAATGGGACGAATCTACCATGGATATGTAATTTCACAAATCAATCTTTTTGGTTCTTGTATCCTCTAAATTATAGACCAAGGCACGGCTCTGAGGCTCGGACTAACCCACATACGTTGCCATATATATAAGCTAGTTTCCTACCGGTTAGGCTACAAGCTTTATTTTGTAAGTTTTTTAATTATGAATCCTTAACATCTATATGCATATTTCGATGTTACTATAGTATTTATTTTGACCTGCCGTTTATAATAAAGAATTCCGGCTCGGCCCGGGAAATCGTTGGCAACAATAGAAAGCTATGATGCCATGTGATCATCAATTTATAGTAGAAAACAAACTTAAATAAGTATTTCAGCTTAAATTTTTCAATGTTACAATGTATCTTTATTATGTAGATGCATAGACACATTTTCCAATGTATTTGTGAAAGTTGGACCGAATCGTTACAATTCACGATTCGATAAGATTCACGGTTTAGAAAAGGATCAATTCGATTCGCGATTTGACAACCTTGGTTGGGCCGAACAACTATGAAATGTTGACTTATTTTTGTCATTTATAGGGCCGGCCCAAGGTTTTTAGTGTCCTAGGCCTGTTCTAAAAATGATACTCCCTCCGTCTGGATTTGTTAGTTCACAAATATACTTTTTTAAGTCCTACTAAAATGTTTGTCCATTTTCAAAAGTCAAAGCATAAAGTATGAAAAATTTATTTTTTTGCCCATTTTCTAAACGAAAATGCTACTTGTACAACGAAAGAGGCTCCAACAGCCGACGTGGCACCCTCCACGTCATCACTGGGTCCCACAACTTACAGCAGCAAAAAAAAAAAAAAAAACCCAGTTTTCAAAATCTCGCTCCTACCCTGTTGTTCAACATTTACAGAGAAAGAGAGCGGGAAAGGAAGACGACGCGAAATCCACCACCACTGCAAAACCCACCACCACCGGCAACTCCTCCGGCCTCCCTCTCGTCCTCCACTTCCGGCAAAGAACACAACACCAGCGAGAACACAGCAAATCCGACGAGCCTACCCTGTTGATCGACATTTACATAGAAAGAGAGCGGGAAAGGGAGACGACCGCGAAACCCACCACCACCGCGAAACCCACCACCACCGACAACTCCTCCCGCCTCCCTCTCATCCTCCACTTCCGGCAACAAACACAACACAACTAAGAACGCACGAAATCAGAGGAGCACGAGCTTGTAACGGTCTCTCTTCGAAGGAGGCCAACGAAGGTCTCTCTCTCTCTCTGTTCTTGTTTCAATTCGTAGATAACATCTGATTAGATAACCTGGGTTTCATGATTCTGAGAATGATGGTTGATACCTCAGCTTCGAGGGTTTTGGTTTGGAGAATTAAATACTCCAAGGTTTTGTGGGATCTATTTCTCCATGGTGTTGATTTGGTTACATTGGAATTCTACCAATATATTTGTGTTAAATGGGTCATTTTTTGGTACTTTGGTTATTTAACTATGCACTAAGTTTTATCAAACCTTAGAATATGAGAGATTTGCCAATCACGGTTGAATAGATAGCTGAAAATGTTTAGTTATGTTTATTGGAACCCTATGCTAGGTTATGGGTATATGACTCATTGTATTGTTGTTTGCTTTTGAAACAATAAATGATGTCATCAGAGTCTATTCCGTCGGCCATGCCTCCTATAGTAGAAGAAGAGGTATGGAGTGGATATAGTGGAGATAGTGAAAACGAAGAAGAGGTATGGACAAACAAAGAGCATGGCGAGATAGATACTACCAAGGATGGAAATGAGGCAACAAATAATTATGAAGATAGAGTTGAGGAACCGAAGGTGGGAATGATATTCGACACATCAGACGAGGCTTATATGTATTACTTAAGATATGCTAAAGAAAAAGGATTTGTTGTGGTTAAAAGAACGTCAAGAAAGGGAAAAGATGGAAAGTTGAAGGATATTGGTCTTGCATGTAGTCGTGCTGGAAAGGCAAAGGTGACGACAAGCAACCCGGTCAAACCACGGCCACAATCAAGAATTGGTTGTCAAGCTCACGTTACTATAGTTATACACCCGGATGGAAAGTGGAGGTTAAACAGGGTTCATTTGGAGCACAATCACGAAAATAGCCCGGGAAAGGCAAGGTTTTTCAAGAGCAACAGGGTACTTGATCAAAACGCAAGAAGAAAGCTTGAGTTGAATGATAAATCAAATTGCACAAAAGTTATGACTCTCTTCAGATTGAGGCTGGGGGACCCGATGAAGTTCCATATCTTGAGAAGGATTGCAGAAATTATATGGAAAAACTTCGACGTTTACGACTTGTGGAGGGAGATGTCGAGGCAATGCATCGTTATTTCATGAGAATGAAGGCCGACAATTCAGACTTCTTCTATGCAATGGATTTGAATGAAAAGGGTCGCACATTGCAATTGGAACTAAAATTTGTACATATTATTTACAAACCAAAACAAGAAGAATAAGAAATATGGCATCTGCTAGTTTGGCAGAATTGAATGCATAATATTTTACAAAAGAGGCGTGAACCGAACACAATCATCACCGTCTACGCTAAGTTCTATGTACAAGCAAAATGGAAAAAAAAAATCCTAAGTGTTGGTTGCATCTCTTTCTGCCTTTCTTAATGCTCCATAGTCGTATCCTCCTCCATCCCCTCGGCCTCTTCCTCCCAAGTGTAATTTGTTGCCTTCGTTATGTATGTGTTGTCCTCAAAAAATACTTAAGCCTCTTGGAAATGAAGGGGTTCATTTCCCATGATGTCCATCCAGCTAACATTTCTTTGGCAAATTAGATGGGCAGGCTTCGATCCTGGCACATAAGTAGCAACTGAATCTGAAAAACACAAAATAAAATGAATTTGCAATAATTAGCAACTCTGAATCTGGAAAACAAAGAGCTAACTGCAGAGGGTCCATGGAGACGCTTAGATCAAGTGTTAAGTTTTAGGTCTTGCTTGTACGGGGATAAAATCCACGTAGCCCTTGATTCAACCCTAAATCTGCAAGACAGAAAAAGGGTTAGAGCACCTTTGCCTCTCGTCGGCAAAGGCCCTCCGATGCCTAAGTTAGTATTACGTACTTGAACTCACAAATCACTTAATGCACATGAAAGCAATTAACAGCGTACCTTTTGTCATGGTTCTTGTCTCGTATCTATAGGTGTAGATGTTCTTCATATTAGGCATCTCGTGCCCCTGTTTCCTATTCTCTTTAGGAATCCTTTTCCTAATAGGACTTTCCTATTAGGGACGAGTTTCCACATCCTGCTAGATCTCGTCTAGCAGGGGTCTCCCTTTCCATATAGGATTCTTTCCTATATGAAGTATGCTCCTAATCACGTTAGGACTTCCATACCAATCCCTTGTTTTGCGGGATTGCTCCTTATCTCCTGACGAGCCACTGTAGAATATTCTGGAATGTCTCACCGCCCTATTCGTGGCGGTGTCGTGCTTACGCGTAGCTCGGAATAACTCGTACATAGCTCAGCTCATCACGCCGAGCTGAATTATGTATTCCAGAATGCTGTTTAAGCTTTACGCGTAGCCTTCCTAGCTCGGCCATACCAGGGGCATCCTTTATGCCTTACGCCGAGCTAGTGCATCCTGATTTATTAGTTTACTCTTTACTAGTTCTAGCCTCATTCGTGGCCAAACCTGCTTGGCACAGGGTTTAAGGACTCCCTATGTGGTGCCGAGCTATTCACCTTCTCGTGGTGATCAACTAAGGCACGTGCTATGCCCTTTATTAGGGTTAATCAGGTTTTACCCACTCTAATTGCTCCCCAGCTCTGCTATTGCTGTCATTCATCAGCAGTACGTAGAGCTTCAATGGTTCCTGATGCATCTCTTGCACGCCTTCCCCCGCACGTGGGGAGCAGGACTGTTTTCGCATTTAATGCGAAATGACCCGTTGGTCACCGGATAAGCCCAAAGGACGATTTGGCTGATGTGTCAAACGCGTCACGCCCCAACTTTATGGGTTTTTGGGCTGGATAGTCATTATCCTACCCTAAAACCCTTCCCCTTCCTTTTCACTCCGTTTCGTCAGAAAAAACAAAGGAAAGAGAGAGAAAGAAAACCCTTCATTTCGCCATTATCGCCTTTCTGCGAGTCCATTCACCCACAGCTTTTGCACCGCTCCTCCTCCATTCTCGTCGGAAAAACTCCTCCTTCTCATCGGAAAGAGCAATCGTAGGCCTCTTTCTCACGTAACTACGCCCTCTGTCCTTAGATTTTCTGTCTTTCGTTGGGGCTTTTAGGATTTTCTTATCGTCTACTTCCCTTGGGTTTCAACAGTGAAACCCTAACTCAGTTTAAGAATGGGAAGGCATAGGGTTCTCCTGAGTAACCACACAAAAAATATTAGACTTCCGTCGCCGCCGACGTTCAATTCCGGCTAAACAATCGCGATGACTTTAGAGAGGAAGGTCAATCCCCTGATAGGATTCATATCCCTCTAATCTTCATTGTTGAAGGTGGTCTTAGATTCCCCCTTCATCCCTTCTTCAAAGAAGTTTGCTACAGATGTGAGCTAAACCCAATGCAGTTGTGCCCTAACTTCGTTAGGGTAGTCATGGGCACAATTGCCCTAAATGACCTGCTCGGCCTCCATCTCAACTAGTGGGACTTACACTTTCTATACAGTGTAGTCCCTACTGTTGATAATTCCTATTACTTTAAAGCTAGGGACCCTAGCCAAAAACTCATCACAGATCTCCCCAATTCTTCGAAAGGTGAAGGGGATGACTTCCTGGTGGTCACGGGCAACTGGGAGCCCAGGGATGCCGAGGGGAACACCATTGGGTTCGCTTGCCCCACGGCCACAGGTCAACCACGTTAGTATTTTAATCCTTTGCTGCTTCACTTTACTTTTAGAAAAATATCTTGTTCCTTTCTTCTTATCTGCTTCCATGCCTTTTCTTTGTAGCGAGCAACATAAACCGCGGCGGCCGCCTGAACTACTCTAACCTCCACCGCGAAGAAATAGCTTCAGCTTTGCTCTTTGACGGGTTTGAGCCGACACCGATTGGATTGGGCCGAGCTGCTCACATTATTTTGGGCTACACGCCGACCTACTGGGGAGGTATTAGAAAAGAAGGAGAGCACCGCATCAGGCATCCTTGGTCCCCTGCAACGATCCCAACCATCCCCCTTCCTCCTGCCGACAGTGGCCGAACTAGAAGCCATAGACTTCGCAGAAGCAGGGTCATCCGCATGCGAGCTAGGGTAGACCCCCAACAGCAAATTACATTCGCCCACATCCCCGAGATCCCTACTGCAATCCCAATCCTTACCTGTACCGACCAGCAAGCAAGCACATCCGGACGGGTGGTGGCCGAAGAGGAAAGAATAGGTGGGTTTGACCACCGTGCAATTATCCAATCCCTGACCGAGCAGGCTGCCCTCCTTGCGGACTCAGACGATTCACCAGGCTACTCCCCTTCTCCAGTCCGAGAAGAGATGCCTCGCTAGCCAATCGATCTGCTAGGCGAATTGAACCTCGGTGGGAGGGCTTCTCGTGCTCCCCCAGCCGTTCGTGTCATCAATCCTGTCGAAGCACCCGACATCTCTCTCCTTGAGCAACAGAGGGACAAGAGACCAGCCGAGAGCCCTCAAAGCGCCCAGCCTCCCCTGCAAAGGAGAAGGACTGGAAAATTGAGCTCAAGCCAACTTCTCCCTGATTCGCCGCCTTTGGTGCAGCCTTGGGCCCCAGTTTTGGCTCGTCCCGATGGCACCCCTCTCTCCATGGTTGACAAAATCTCTTCCACAGATGTGGCGTACGGAGTCTCTAGGGCTGCTCTCCTCCCAAACGATATTGAGAGGGAAAAAAGTAGCTCCTATGATGTGCTTATGAAATCTATCTTTCAGTCAAGTGCTAAGATAAAGAAATCTTCTTTGATTATTCTATTTTGAGCACCAAAATCCCCGTTTTTTCCTTCCTAACCTTACTTGTTTTCGCAGATTATGCAAAAAGCATCTGTTGGTCTGGAGAGAGCAAAAGATGCTGAGAAGGAGCTAAAAAAGGAGCAAAAGAGAGCGGAGAAAGCGGAGAAGGAGAGTGCTTATAATGCTCAAGCTCTGAAGGATGCTCGGGAAGAGGTGGAGGCACTGAAGGGGGAGAACGCCGAGCTGAAAGGGGAAGGCTGAGGAGCTTGAACGTGAGCTTCGTCAATAGCTTGCGACTGCAGAGGCTAAGGAGGAAGCCGAATACGACCGTGCTGTTGTCGTGATCACGGACAACTACAGAGCGCAGATACCAGCAGTTTAGGATGCCATCTGGAGCGCGGCTTGGCAGAGGTGTCTTTCCAAGCTCGGGGTGGACTCATCTTCCCCTCATTGGACTGACATGGAACTCCCAAGTGAGGTAGTTGCTGCTCAAGCCCAGCCCAATTCTGATGCCCAACCTGAGACCCTTCCCGAACAGACCCAAACGGATGGAGCCATTACTGATCTTATCATCCCAGAAAGTGGTGTTGCCGAGGGCTCTGCTGAGGGTAATGATGCTGATCCCAACCCTGCCACTGTTGCTAATGAGCACGGTGAAGAGGCTTAATGCCTTTTACTATTCATGTTTGTTGTCATCTGAACTCTACTCTTGGCCCTGCGTGGCTTGTCCGGCCGTATGTGGCCTGTTGATACTTTGGTATTTCCTTCGTTTGATGCTGGTACTTTGTTTAAGTTTTTTCGTACTCATTATTTCATGCTCTTCTATTGCTGCAAGTGTTTCTAAGTATGTTCGTACTTTTTACTTCAGCAAGTAGTATCCGTTGTAGGTTCTTCGTGCTATGCTAAGTGTTCAAGTGTCCTCATACTTGAACCTTTTACAACCTAAGTGTTTTCATACTTAGGAATTTGTTGCGATTTGTGTCGCAAATCTAAGTTTCTTCGTACTTAGGAATTATTGCAATGTTCGTTGCAAATCTAAGTTTGTTCATACTTAGAGAGATTCACTGCAATGTTCGTTGCAGATCTAAGTTATCCCAAGTGTCTTCGTACTTAGGAATTATTGCAATGTTCGTTGCAAATCTAAGTTATCCCAAGTGTCTTCGTACTTGGATTGGAGTTTGCTGCAATATTCGTTGCAAATCTGTCTAAGTTTATTTGTATTTAGAAATTATGGTTTGTTTGCTGCAATGTTCGTTGCAAATCTATCTAAGTTTATTCGTACTTAGAAATTATGGTTTGATTAAACACACTCTCTGCTCCCCAATAGGAATCCAAAGTTGAGATATCATTTGGTTCGTATTAACCAAGACCACAATAAGAAAAAATGAAATCTTATTAATGCTTGAAAGGTAAAAGTATAAATAACTGGTGTTGGTGATTTTATTTGTAATCCCAACTAGGTTAAAAAACTTAAAAACATGTGATGGTATTCGTAATCACGTGAACAAATTACTGGTAAAACCTTCTTAGGTTTTGGACATTCCATGGCCGTGGTACTGGGTCTCCATCCAGGTCGGCCAAACGATAGGCCCAAATTCCAGCATTCCCCACAATCTTATATGACCCTTCCCAATTCGGCCCAAGTTTCCCATCAGTGGATACTTTGGTGTTGGCCAAGACTTTCCTTAGGACTAGATCCCCAATCTTGAACTCTCTTGGTTGCACCTTCTTGTTGTAACTTCTCCGCAGCTGCTCCTGATATGCTACCAATGTAATTAGTGCACGCTCGCGTTTTTCCACGGCAAGGTCGAGTTGCTCAGCCAAGGCTTTGTCGTTGCCTCCTGACTCCACAAGAGTAGTGCGAATGGTCGGCAAGCCTGTCTCCAATGAAATCACTGCCTCTGTTCCATAAGCAAGGGAGTACGGCGTCTCTCCCGTAGATCGCCGTGGGGTGGTTCTGTATGCCCAGAGTACGGCTGGCAGCTCATCTGGCCATTTCCCCTTCTTGCTTTCCAACCTTTTCTTAAGACTTTTAAGGATGGTCTTGTTTGAAGCTTCTGCTTGCCCATTACTCTGTGGGTAAGCTGGGGTTGAATAGTAGTTTCTAATACCGTACTAAGCACAAAATGCTTTGAACTTTCTGCCAAACTGGGACCCGTTATCTGAGATGATGGAGTATGGTACTCCAAATCTTGTGATTATCTTGTTCCACACAAATTTTTCCACCATGGCTTCAGTGATTTTTGCCAAAGCTTCTCCCTCTATCCACTTAGTGAAATAGTCTGTGCCGATAAGTAGGAACTTTCGTTTCCCTGTTGCCATAGGGAGAGGACCCACGATGTCCAGTCCCCACTGGGCAAATGGCCATGGGCTAGTTAGAGGTAGTAGATCCTCAGCTGGTGCACAGATTAGGGGAGAGAATCTCTGACACTTCTCACAAGTCCTGACAAAGGCCTTTGCATCTTCTTGCATATAAGGCCACCAATACCCCTGGGATATTGCTCGGTGGGATATAGACCTTCCGCCCGTGTGTCCTCCACATGTTCTGGCATGGATCTCATGGAGGAACTTCTGGACTAGAGCTGGGTGCACACATAATAAATATGGGCCAAGAAAAGACTTTCTATAAAGCTTACCTTCTGGAGAAAGCCAGAAGCGTACTGACTTGGTCTTGATCTTGTGAGCCTCCCTCTTGTCCTCTGGCAAGGTCCCATCTCGTAGGTATGCCACTATTGGATCCATCCAGCTCGGCCCAAACTCTGTCTCCATCACAATTTCCAGTGCTCGGCCAATGCTTGGTTCGCTCAAATAGTCCACAGCCACCGTGCAGCGGTACTCTGTGTTGATTGCTGACCCCAAGCAAGCTAGTGAATCTGCATGCGCATTCTGGCCCGAGCTGATTTGTTGGATGCGGATTTGTCGAATTTGTCAAGCAAGTCCTTGGCTGCTTCTGAGTACGCAACCATCTTTTCGCTTTTCATGGCGTATTCTCCTGAAAGCTGATTAACAACTAATTGTGAATCACAAAATATTCTTAACTTATTTACCTTGAGCTCTAGGGCACTCCTTAGTCCAGCGAGCAAGGCTTCGTATTCTGCCATATTGTTGGTGGCACTAAACCCCAGCCGTAATGCTTGCTCCAATACCAACCCCTCTGGAGAGAACAACACTACTTCTGCTCCAGATCCGTTGTTGCAAGCTGACCCATCAACGTAAAGCCTCCATTCATCTGGATCCAGGTCGGCCTTTCTCGTTGGCTGCTCGGGATGACTGATTTGCTCCGTCTCGTGGAGAATTGGTGGCGGTGGAGCCACTGTTGGAGTGAACTCTGCTACAAAATCGGCCAAAATCTGCCCTTTGATTGCTGTCCTGGGCTGATAGTCATGGTCAAATTGGCTCAATTCTATTGACCACTTCGAGATTCTTCCAGAGAAATCCGCCTTCCTAAGCAAAGCTCTTAGTCGAAATTCAGTGAACATAGTAATGGGATGCTGTAGGAAGTAGTGTGGTAGTTTTCTTGAAGTAACCACGAGGGAATATACTAACTTTTCCAATGGCAAGTACCGTGTTTCTGCGTCTAGTAAGGTCTTGCTTACGAAATAGACCGGAGCCTGCTCTGTCCCCTTTACTTGTAGGAGAACTGAACTGACTGCATGCTCAGATACCGCTAGATATAGTATCAACCGCTCCCCAGCTTCTGGAGTAGAGAGCAAGGGAGGAGATGATAAATAATCTTTTAGCCCTTGGAAAGCCTGCTCCTGCTCGGCTCCCCACTCATATCCTTCTCTCTTCTTCAGAAGTTGAAAGAAAGGCCTGCACCGATCTGAGGACTTACTGATGAAACGGTTAAGGGCTGCTGCCATCCCTGTTAGCCTTTGGACCTCCTTCGTGGTCTTTGGGCTTTGAAGGTTCTGCAGAGCCGTGATCTGGTCCGGATTGGCCTCAATCCCCCTCTTAGTCACCAGGTGGCCTAAAAACTTCCCCTAGCTGACCCCAAAAGCACACTTTGAGGCATTCAATTTTAACTTGTAATCTCTCAGAATGTTGAAAGTTACCTTCAGGTCGGCCAGGTGATCAGGCTTCATCTTGCTCTTTACCACCATATCATCTATATAGACTTCCATAGTTTTACCGAGCTGATCTTTGAACATCTTGGTGACCAACCTCTGATAAGTTGCTCCAGCATTCCTTAACCCGAATGGCATGACCTTGTAGCAGTAGAGGCCTCTTGGAGATATGAAGGATGTTTTTTCTTGGTTGGGCTCATACATAGCTATTTGATGGTATCCTCGATATGCGTCAAGGAAACTCATCCTCTCATAGCCTGACATGGCATCCACTAGTTGATCAATCCTGGGAAGTGGAAAGCTGTCCTTGGGGCACGCTTTGTTGAGGCTGGTAAAGTCAACACAGACTCTCCACTTTCCATTTTTCTTCTTGACCACAACCGTGTTGGCTAGCCAGTCTGGATAGCTCACTTCTCGTATGGCATCCGCTTCAAGCAATCGATCTACTTCTTCTATCACAGCGTCTGCGTGCTGTGGTGCCGATCTTCTCGCCTTTTGCACGACTGGTTTGTGCTGAGGATCCACATTTAAATGGTGGCAGATCACCTCGGGGTCTATCCCAGGCAACTCCTGGGGAGTCCATGCGAATATGTCAATATGATCCTTCAGAAAGGCAACCAAGTCCTTTTCCTCCTGTTCGGCGAGGCTTTCGCCGACCAGGATATATCTTTCCTCATCATCTTCTTGGATCTGTATCTTCTTCAACCCCTACACCATCTTCTTGGCGGGATCCCCTCCAACGTCTTCCAAAGTAGGTTGATCTGGAACTTCAACTGTCTGGACCAGTTCGGCCTTTGGTGATTTCTTTAGTACCATGTTGAAACACAGATCAGCTACCTTTTGGTTTCCTCTGATACACTCTATGCCCTTTGCTCCAGGATACTTGATTTTATGATGGTAGGTGGATGGGATGGCTTTCATCTTGTGCATCCAAGTTCTCCCTATAATCACGTTATAGGAGGACGACAGGTCCACCACCAAGAAATCGATTTTAAGAACAACCGACCTTGCCCTGACAGGCAGCGTGACCTCTCCCATAGGCCATATTGTCTGTGCACTGAAGCCGACCAGAGGAACCAAACATTTTTGCAACGAACTTGACGGGAGTTCCATCTTCTTGTAAGTATGGTAGTACATGATCTCCGTACTAGCTCCCTGATCAACAAGAATCTTTTCCACGTCGTAATCTCCTATCCGTAGTGTAATCACTAATGCATCGTTATGGGGTACTGATACCCCATCCAGATCATCATCAGTGAAGGTGATTGGGGCCTCCACTACTCCCTCAGCTCTCGGCCTTTTCGTGCTGAGCTTCATGACCTGTTTCACCTGGCCTTTCACCCTTTGAATGTGCCTTATTTCGTTGTTAGTTTATGGGGCCACCAATCCATGTATCATATGAATTGTCCCCTTTGGGCCTTTCTCGTAGTCCATCTCTTCTATCAGTTCGGCATCATTCTTGTTATCAGCCATGAATTCTTTAAGATGGCCTTTCGCCACTTTCTCATCCATAAATTTTTTGTACTCCACACAGTCTTCAGTCATGTGTCCCCAATCTTTGTGATAGCTGCAGTGCTGATTGGTAGCCCTCCTCTTTTTCGGGTTCCCAGTCATCTTTGGGGGTCTTCTGAACCATGACTCATTCTTGATCCTATACAGCATCTTGTAGATCGGGACGTTGAAAGTCACCATGATGCTAAAGTATGATTTGGGGTCTAGATCAGCTTTGTCCTTCCTCTGCTGTGCATAGTCCTTCCGTCCTGTTGTGTACTCCTTCTTGTACACCCTTGACTCCACCGTTTTCTTTTCTGGAAGCTGAGGTTGACCAGCCACAATCCTTCCCCCAGCCTGCAGGATGTCATCCTCCACCCGTGCGTGCTCCTAGACTCTTTCCATGAGCTTGGCCACCGTCTTTACTGGGTGCATAGTAAGTGATTCTCGTAACTTACTATGCATGGGCAAGCTTGTCTTGAATGTTGCCAGAGCATACTCCTCATTGCAGTTTTCAATCTTGTTGAAAGTCTCCCAATAACGTTTGGAGTACTGCCGCAGAGTCTCATCGTCCCTCTGTCTCATGGAGGTCAATGCATCAAAAGTTTTTGGAGCTGCCCGGCTTGTTAGAAACCGAGCAGTAAATTCTTCAGTTAATTGAGCCCAGCATAGGATTGACCCTTTTGGGAGCTTGTGGTACCAGCTTAGGGCCACTTTTCCCAAGCTCGATGGGAACATCTTGCACAGCAAGGCATCATCCTGCTCATGCATGAACATGGCCTGTTGATAGTGTTGAATGTGAGCCACGGGATCCGTGCTGGTTTCATAAGGGATGAAGGCTGAATGCTTTACCCTGCTCGGTGTCTTCTCCGTTCGGATCCAGTGGGCCAATGGTGACTTAGAGATTTGGCTTAGGGCTTCCTTAGCTGCATCTCGTGCAGTTTTAGGTCCTCCTTCTGCTCGACCGGTCTCCCTCATTCTTACATATTGTTCAGGGGCGTGCTCGTTGGAACCAAATCTCTCGTATCTGTCCCTAGCATGCTTCCTTCTTTCTCTCTTTTCAACCGAAATGCTCCTTTCTCTCTGTTTTTGTGGAGAGGCTGCTCGGTCGGCGGAGATGTCATCACGATGATGGACCCTTCTTTCTTTCACGTACTGCACGGATCTCGTCCGTGAACGTAAATCTTTCTCCTTCTCTTGGAGTTGTTTCTTTAGGGCCTGAATCTCTCGTTCTCGTCGAGTGACTTCACGGGCCAATTCTTCTACCTCCTGTTCTTTCCTGTCGAGGCTACCCTCCTCGTGATCCCTTCTCGGTGGGCTTCTCCTTCGTTCACGTCGGATGGAGGCTTCCCCACCTCTCGGTGGTGACTTCGAGCGTCTTCGCTGCTCGCTTGTTCTTGGAGAGTCACAGATTGTTAGGCGTGTATCCCTGAACTTTGGAATCTCAGGGATATGCCCTATATTGAACCTCCTTGCTGCTGGCTTTTTCTGTGGAGCTTATAGGATTGCAGGAGTTTTGTCCAACCTCGTGCTCTTTCTCGTAGTATACACAAGAGTGGTTCCACCATCGTCTTCCACGTCCTTTCTTTGTGGGGTGCACAAGATAGGCTCTGAAACCACCATTGCTGATCTTTAACGAAAAGAACAAAGCTTTTTCGTAAGCGTTTCCCACAGACGTCACCAATTGTACGGGAATAAAATCCACGTAGCCCTAGATCACGTGCTTCCTTGATTCAACCCTAAATCTGCAAGACAGAAAGAGGGTTAGAGAACCTTTGCCTCTCGTCGGCAAAGGCCCTCCGATGCCTAAGTTAGTATCACGTACTTGAACTCACAAATCACTTAATGCACATGAAAGCAATTCACAGCGTACCTTTTGTCATGGTTCTTGTCTCGTATTTATAGGTGTAGATGTTCTTCATATTAGGCATCTCGTGCCCCTGTTTCCTATTCTCTTTAGGAATCCTTTTCCTAATAGGACTTTCCTATTAGGGACGAGTTTCCACATCCTGCTAGATCTCGTCTAGCAGGGGTCTCCCTTTCCATATAGGATTCTTTCCTATATGAAGTATGCTCCTAATCACGTTAGGACTTCCATACCAATCCCTTGTTTTGCGGGATTGCTCCTTATCTCCTGACGAGCCGCTGTAGAATATTCTGGAATGTCTCACCGCCCTATTCGTGGCGGTGTCGTGCTTACGCGTAGCTCGGAATAACTCGTACATAGCTCAGCTCATCACGCTGAGCTGAATTATGTATTCCAGAATGCTGTTTAAGCTTTACGCGTAGCCTTCCTAGCTCGGCCATACCAGGGGCATCCTTTATGCCTTACGCCGAGCTAGTGCATCCTGATTTATTAGTTTACTCTTTACTAGTTCTAGCCTCATTCGTGGCCAAACCTGCTCGGCACAGGGTTTAAGGACTCCCTATGTGGTGCCGAGCTATTCACCCTCTCGTGGTGATCAACTAAGGCACGTGTTATGCCCTTTATTAGGGTTAATCAGGTTTTACCCACTCCATTACTAATCGGAAATAACTTTGTAAAAATTAGAACTTTTCAATGTATATGTAAAGCATTTCAGTACCACTGCACCTTATAACCACTGCTAACTGGGTTGCCGTTTGCTTTTTATTAGTTGTACGTAGAGATTATAGCTTGTGAGCTTCTATTGTTTTCTATGTTAGTTCACTTGACAAGATTATAGCTTGTGGGGTTATAAATGAATGGACTTTTTGTTTGAAAACAAGCAAATTGATATTCGAAGTCCTCTCATGTGGTTGCCAGAGGCCCAATTCTGAATGATACCCCACATGACTGATTCATTTCCGCTTTTTCATGCCTTAGCTGGTTTAGATCACGTCAAAGTAGTCACATTTGCTTGCTCGTAACCCACACAATCACACTATATACGAATAACAACGCTTAGATTTCTCAGTTTTATTTCGATTACAAACCTATAACCTTCAATTGTTCATCCTATTTAAAACAGGAATTTTACTCCAAAGAAAATTACCCTACTGTGAACAATATATATCCACTGTGCTGTCAATTTCAAACCCTAAAATCGAGTAGGATTTCTGACATTGGAACTAGTTTTTCGAGAATTAGGGTTTATGAAATTGGAACCCTAGTTTTTCAAATCGGGGTTATCTCTACGAATTGAAACAAGGAGAGAGAGAGAGAGAGAGAGAGAGAGAGAGAGAGAGAGAGAGAGAGAGAGAGAGAGAGAGAGAGCGAGAGAGAGACCTTTGTGGAGGGTCTCCTTCGAAGAGCTCGTGCTCATGCTCGTCTGATTCGTCGCGCTCTCGGTGGGGGTGTGTTCGTTGGCGGAAGTGGAGGTGGAGAGGGAGGCGGGATGCATTGCCGACGGTGGTGGAGAGGGAGGCGGGATGCGTTGCCGGCGGTGGTGGTAGCTAGTGCTGTTGCTGCTATGTTGCCTTTCCCCCCTCTCTTTTCTCTGTAAAAGTCGAATAAAAAGGGAAGGAGCCCGTAATTGGTTTTTTTAATTTTCACTTTTTTTTTTGCTGCTGTAAGTTGTGGGACCCAGTGATGACTAGGATGGTGCCACGTCGGCTGTTGGAGACGGTTGGAGCCTCTTTCGTTGTACAAGTAGCAGGATTCTTTTCTAAAACTTAAAATAACAACACAAAAACTAATTTTTTTTAAATAATGTGTTTACTTTTTTGAATTTTTTTGCACCGTATTAAAGTTCTCAATGAGATCTATCAAACAAGATCCCTATTGACAAAAAAAATAATTTTTGCAACTACTGTTGGGATTCCACCCCGTGTGGGCCTGTTGGGCTTAGGCCCAGAGGGAGTGGATTAGGGTTTTTTTGTTGTATCTCTATAAATACTCAATGAGCCTAGTTTATTGATGTGTGGTAGCACAATGTAGAGAGAAAGATAGAGAGTGTGAGAGGGGGGGGGGGAGGGGTGGGGGTGGGGGTGGGGTTGTGGCTCCCCGGAGAGAGAGATACACGAGAGAACTGGTGAGGATTTCATTATTGTGAGATTGAGTGTGTAACACAAGAACACGGATTTTCTCCGGATTATAGTGAAACCCCCCTCCCCTGGATGTAGGTCCGATTTGGCCGAACCACGTATATTGTTTGTCGTGCTTTCGCTTGTTTTACTGCTTCTGTGCGTGTGGTGCGTTGTTCGGAATCCTAACAATTGGTATCAGAGCTTTGGTCGAAGCATCGGAGAGCGCAGAGCAGTCGAAAAATCACTCGGAGGCCATTGGAGCACTGTTTTAAGCTTTGGTCGGACAAAACAGGTGACAAAACTTGTTTTTGATCAGAGGGATAGGTGCAACTCTCAGAGACGAGTTCAACGGAGTGCTCAGAGTCAGTTTTGGTCACCAGAGTGGGTTTGAATCGCAGTTTGAAAGTGGGTGGGCGGAGGCGAGTGGCGGACACGATGGGGTTCTCGTGAAACATGATCAAATATGAATTTTGAGCACATGGTTTTGTAGCTCTCAAAGAGACGATCATGGGGGTACTTGAGCCGTCGCCGGAGGAGGCCGAACGCGCCTGCATGCACCAGATACACATCGGCGCGTCAGATCCCGCGCTGGCGTGCGTGTCACGCGCGGAAGGGTCTAGAAGACGACCACGTGGCGCCAGGTTTGCGGCCACGCGGATGACACGTCAGCGCCAGTCGGATGCCACGTAAGCAGGTCAAGCCACGTAAGCGGGTTAGTGCCACGTCAGCAAAGGTTCAGAAAAGGGGTCAGAAGGGTTAGGGTTCAGGGTCAAAGAGGTCAAGGTCCATGTCAAAGAGGTCAAAGAGATCAGAGGTCAGGTCAAAGGGGTCAGACCAGAGGTCAAATGGGTCAAACCGGTTCAGACCGGCGGTTCAGTGGAAAGGCAGACCGGGTTCAGACTGGACCAGACCGGATAACGGTCCGGAGGCAGACCATATTACGTTTTTTGACCGGTTCAGTGGGATTTTGACCGGTTCGGACCGGTTCCCAACTCGGTTTTTCGTTCTGAATCCAACCACGCGCTCTATTTTTCATTTGGAGGCTCGGAAGTAGGTCTTATTGCTGGATTGAGCCGAATTTGGGTGTTTGGAGGCGTTTTGAATTGTGAGGAGGCTTGTTCCTAGCTTATTGGATGGTTCCGGATTCAATGGTGGGCTTGGTTTTTGGGTGATTCGAGCCAGATTTCGCAGTCCTAAACATATCCAGAGAGATTGAGGAAGATCCCACGTGGTCTAGTCAATCGGATGGGATGTTGTTGAGTTGGAGGCAAGCCATTGGAGATCCGATGGGAGTCCAGGGGGTGTTGGGAGAGCTGGGAATGGAACATGCCTGAACTAGGAGGCAGGATGAGAACTTGGGAGAGTTGACAGAGAGTGGCGAGAGACCAGGATAGTGGCAGGAGTGGCGGATAGGTGACAGATTGGTGACAAAAAAGGCGAGCGGAGTTGGAAGAGCTACACACCAGGAGTATTGGGCAGACTTTGCAGAGATCGGAGGTCGACCGGAGCAATCGGGTGATTACGGATTCGCGGCGTTTGAGCTGTGGTGATCAGTTGGAGAAGCTAATGAGCAAGGATACATTCTTTCGAGTGTTGCATCTTAGTTTGGTGGGTGCGGATACACTTGATTGGTTAATGGCACAGGCGCTTACGAGAGTGACAGGTCGGAGTTGGTCAATAGTGATTGGAGGCAGTCTGTTTCAATCGGATTTGAAGACCTATCATCAGGATTTGCAGTTGTGATTCGAGCTGCATTGGATTGGATGGTGGGCCACCATACAGGCTTGTGGGAGTGCAGTGGCAGATGGAGCTGATGTCAGGAAGTATTGGCGTTTTGTGACACGAGCAGGGATGACGACAGTTGCGGATGCACACAGGATAGGCGCGGGATTGTACCAAGGAGTCATGACCGGATGGTACTGGATGCGCTGGGAGTCAAATCAGGAGTGTGTAGGATGCTGGCCAGCAACGATGATGCAACGGTTGTTCAGGATATGTTCACGGGAGCTTCGGACAGAGGGATTGAGATGGAGATCACATGATGCATCATGGTATTCTCTTTCTTCTGTGTTTTTGTGGTGGATTATCTTTTTAGTTATGAGCTCATGTTGATGTGGAGAGATGGAGTCACGGATTATGTCCTGTGATTAGGCATGAGCATTTGGGTTTTGGATGCCCAGATGCGGGCACTCCGATTAGAGGGTGCAGGATTGTGATCAACCGCGGAAGATCTGGCTTGCAGGGATACATTCATTCGAGTGGTGTGCCCGGTTAGGGTGCGGAGATGTTTGTTTGGGAATGACACATGCGCTTGTTAGAGCGGTAGATCAGTTTGAGCCACGGTGATCTAGCAGGATTTGTTCACATTCCAGATTCACGAGAGGTGTATCCCAGTTTTGGGGTGCGGAGGTACTTGGTGAGGGATGCGGTGTCAGAGAAGGAGTCGGCCTCATCGCAGATGGTGTGTGAGATCATTTGGAGGAGTGAGCCTCTGGTGTGGGCAAAGGGTTGCTGCATTCTCTTGACAGGACAGGATGCTAAAGTGGCGGAGCACGGCGATGAAGTTGTGGGCGCTTCTATTGGTGAGCGCAGACATCTCGGGTTTGAGGTGTGCGAGTGGAGGCATCCTAGTTGAGGGGGTGCGGTACTCGGATGAGTAAAGACATTCTTTTTGAGGGGGTGCGGTACTCGAATTTTTGGATTGGCTGCGGAGTCTGGTTTTGCAAGGATACACTCTTTCGGGTTTGTGTACTCTGTTTGGTGGTGCATGGATGCTCGACTGGTTAGTGACATAGGCGCTTGCCAGAGTTAGCTGATTGGAGGAGGCGACATGGGGGCGTTGCAGACGACTTTGCCCACTCGGTGTGGAGGGGGTGATTGTTGGGATTCCACCCCGTGTGGGCCTCTTGGGCTTAGGCCCAGAGGGAGTGGATTAGGGTTTTTTTGTTGTATCTCTATAAATACTCAATGAGCCTAGTTTATTGATGTGTGGTAGCACAATGTAGAGAGAAAGGCAGAGAGTGTGAGAGATATACGAGAGAACTGGTGAGGATTTCATTATTGTGAGATTGAGTGTGTAACACAAGAACACGGATTTTCCCGGATTATAGTGAAACCCCCCTCCCCGTGGATGTAGGTCCGATTTGGCCGAACCACGTATATTGTTTGTCGTACTTTCTCTTGTTTTACTGCTTCTGTGCGTGTGGTGCGTTGTTTGGAATCCTAACAACTACATTATTTTTTAGTTTGAAAATTGCACGTAGTTTTGTAGTGGACTATCAAATTGGAATGGATGGAGTATTAAATGGAGGGATCGAGGATAAAATAGAAAATTAACAAACTCAAAATGTAATGGAAAAAAAGTTGGAATCCCCAAAACGGACCAACAAATCCGGATGGAGGGGGGTACCTTTAAAGCTTGACAGTGTTTACAGGAAAAAAAAACAATTAGTCGGAATACGGGAAATGCAAAACTATATAAAATGTAGTAATAATTTATTAATGCTTCTATCTTTTACTTTTTTTTTCTTTTTCATAGCCAAATAGTTGCCATCTACATGGCATGATGCACCTAGCTGAAAACTAAAAAAAGAGGCATTATAGTATTATGCCATAAAAGAGGGGAGATAATAATACTCCAGATTTTGGGGGTAGCGAATGTTTAGTCCGACATTGAAATTCAACATAGGTAATTTTAGGCATATAGTAAACCATGTAAGACACTACTAGTGTATATTGGGTTTATGCATTTTGGGCGATATGGTGTTGGCTTGTGGATAAAATTCAAGATCTACATATGTCATTACACTTTTACCTTTTATGATATATTGAATGCGTATCTATAAGGTAAAATTAATGGTATATGTAATGGCACTTGAACCTTGAATTTGGAATGCCCTTGAACCTAGAATTGGGAATGCACCTTGAACCTTTAATATGTAGTAGTTATGTCAGAAACTTGATTTTGCCATGCTAGGTTCTTGGTTTTTTTTTTTTTTTCTTTTCCCTTGATTACTTATTTACTGATGGAATGTAATCCTTGAATAAAATCATAACCGCTCCGTGACTCACAGATTATATTGGAATCGGGTCGTAGAACTTTTGGTCTGAGCACCAATTGCATTTTATAAAAACCATGACTTACGGATTAGGATCGAATTCATAGGAATGCGATCGACCGTGCGCATCCCTACTGAAACCTATATCTAAAGCTATAGCAAGCACACCCTATGGCTCAGTTTGGATGACAGTAATCTCAAGGGAGAATGGAAATGTGATGTCTCCGAAAAACTGCGTCCTCTCTCATCAAGCATCCCGAGAGACATCAAGTTCTTCTTCGCTCCTAGCATGTATCTTACTCACGCCACTTTCACAGTTTTTCCACTTGGCACTCGAAATTTCACTGTCCCCTTGCCAACAACCCAATTTGCCAAACTGTTAGCCATCCGAACAAGAACCTCCATCGCATGCCTTGTACTCCCAAAATTGTAACTTATCCCCGCAAACATGATATGAGCACTCATAAACTAGTACCCAATCTGATTTTCCTACGTCTGTAGCGTCTAACACGACCAACAAATACTCATCATCGGATTCCTCAATAGCCACTGCTTCATCCTTTTGTGGGATTTTATCCTTTCCCGCCTTGAACCTTGGACAATTCCATTTAATATGCCCTTCTTCCTAGCAATGATAGCAAGTGAAAGTACGCCCCCTCGACTGAGAACAGTTGTTGCCTCCTTTCCCTTTTCCGTTTCCCTTGTTTGGTTCTTACCTCTGTTACCTTTCGAAATTAGTGCCCGTGACTCATTAACCTGTTCAGCCCCCATCTCTTTCCTCACCTCTTCGTTGAAAATGACATCCTTAACCATAACCATAGTCAACTTACCTTCCGACGCTAAGTTACTTAGGGAACCCACCAGTGTCTCTCAATTATCCGGTAGAGAACTGAGCAACAAAAGAGCATGCAACTCATCATTGAACTTTATTCCAACATTAGACAACTGATTTATGAAACTTTAGAATTAACTGGAATGCACGGCAATTGAATCTCCACCCCGGAGCATCAAATTCACAAGTCTCCTCATTAGTAGCGTTTTGTTTCGAATGTTTTCGACTGATACATCTACTCCAATTTTGTCCACAGAGCGTAAGCATCTGTCTTCTGAGCTACATGATGAAAAGCCACCTGTCCAATACACTGGCGAATTAATCTTACTGCTTTCCTACTTATTTTCTTCCCATCTTCCTATTTCTTATCCTCCGGTTTGACTCCTTTAAGTTCCAAAGGATCATACAAGTCTTTCCCTAAAAAACATGTACTCCATCCGAGGCTTCTAAATCACGTAATTAGTCGCTGTCAATAGGACCATAACATTCATACTAATATCTGACATCTCTGCAACCAAGATTGTCACGGATAGATTGCCCTAACTCCCAAAACAGATTCGATACTCCAAGGAATGTTTTAAAGCAGTTAAATAAAATGTATTGTCAAAATCCGTACCAAATCTCAGCAAATCGAGCTCGGGATTGGATCCGGGATGTCGAACCAAGTCTATAACCGGACTGAATCGGCCAAAATCGGGGTGAACCGATTGAAAACCCTCTTCTATAGTGTTTGTCTTCTTTCACCGGTCAAAACCTGGCCGAAATCAACCGTATTTGCCAAAAAATGGAAACAGGAACCGACTGTGTAACGCCTCCAAAAATTTGGGCACGTTAAATAATTATTACAAACCATAATAAAGTTTAATCTTAAACGTTATTGCAAATAATAATGTCTCCAATTACTAAATAAATAACAACCGGGGTGGTTCTAGGTCTTCTTCTACCCCTGCGCCGGGTCATTCCCCACTCCGGCAGAACTGCCTGCTCCATAGGACTGATCTCCACAGTATCGGTCTTGTCCATCTAGATAATCTGACATAATATGTCAGAGTCGCGCAAGCAACATCATGGTATTATGTCAGGGTTACACAAGTGCAACACCATGAGCAAGGCCCAGTAGTTCACTCTACCACATTTCTAAATAGCAATTCTAGAACAATAAGTTCAAAAACAGTGTATGGAACTTGTGAACAGTAAAGCCATGCAATGCACCATGCGTGTTTATGCGGATCAGAGTAAACATGCGCAAAAAACAGTATTTCATTTCCAATATCTCAAAACAGTGCCACGTGTCAATTTCTCAAAACAGTT
This sequence comes from Vaccinium vitis-idaea, assembly GCA_963854785.1. Classification (NCBI taxonomy): domain Eukaryota; kingdom Viridiplantae; phylum Streptophyta; class Magnoliopsida; order Ericales; family Ericaceae; genus Vaccinium; species Vaccinium vitis-idaea. The sequence continues at coordinate 22,241,862 of OY978226.1, read as the reverse complement.
CTCATTCAGTTTCTCAAAAAATGCATCTCATTTATCATCAGCTTTCCCCAAAAATCATTTTTCTCATATTAGTGCCTCTTTCAGCATTCTTCTTCAAATTTCATACATCTCCCACCACTTGAAAGTTATTGGTCCGCTTAAGTCTCCTTTCAACTGGCGGTACCAACCTTTCCGCTCGAGGCCCCGGCCGTCGTGCATCACCGAACTTAACAGCCTGTTCGCACCGTCCGTTCGGCCCACGACCCACATGACACAGTCCCGGCCGTCTCATATCACTGAACTTAACCAATCTGTTTATGAGGTCCAATCATCGTGTGTTGTGCATGCTTAGCCCAAACCTTCAAGTCCTCCCCGCGGAACATGAGGTGGTGCTCTCGCTGCACTACCGCATCAAATCCAATCCTCCAAGTTCTTCCCGCGGAACTTGAGGTGGCAATAATTCCATCACATTTATTTTCGCAAAATTTATTTCACTTCATTTCATTTCCCAAAAATTCCATTTCTCATTTCAAAACATAATTTCAATCTCATCTCTATTTTCTCAACAACAGTTATTCAAACTTTCAAACTCTCATTTCATTTTTTTTCCCGTATCGTAACGTATCGTGAACGTGCTCAATGCTTTATGCTCCAAATCATACCCATGCAATATTCCATAGACTTTTCTCAAAAATTCATAATTTCCTCAATGAAAATTTTTCACATAAAATCATGCACTTTAATGCATCAACTTTCTCAAAAATAATTATTTTCTCTAAGAAGAATTTCTCAAATAAAATCATGCACTCTAATGCACCAACTTTCATAAAAATAAACAACTTCTTTTTAAGTTTTATTTCCCATCAAAATCCAATTTCTCTCTTTTTCTTTTACAAATCCTCTTATTTCTTCTCTAAAAGAAATAAAACTTTGTCGACTTACTCTTTCTAACTAATTTTTCTAAAAGACATTTCTTTTTCTAGAAATTACATGTCCAAAAAAATTTAATACTTTCTTACCAAATTTTTTAAATAGCAATAAAAATTTCCTTTTTAGAAAATTCCACCTCTTCCAAAAATATACTTTCTATATTTCTAGAAAACTTTCTTTTTAATAAATCTTCAAGAAAACTCTTCTTCTTTTCAAGATTTATGCTACTTAGCAAAATCAACAATTTTCTTCTTAGAAATTTTCAAGCAACTCTTATAAAATCTTCTTTTTCATCACAACAATAAAATATATTGTTACTAATTAGTTAGTAACAATTTTCTAGAAGAGAAATTATTAAAACTCTCTCTACGTATTCATTTATTCAAAACTTCTAATTTTTCTTACAATAAATCTAATGGTCAAAAAGTAAACTTTATTAGTAAAAGCAAGCCCCTTTTTAAGCATAATTAATCTTATTTTAAGAAGAAGACTCTAATTAGCAAATCAATGATTTAATCAACTTCCATTAACTAATTCTTCTAAGAAAATTAACAAAAAAATTTAGAGGCTTTGTATAAAAATTTCCATCTTCTAATCTCTTCTAATCATCTTCTAATCAACTTAATTTCATTAAACCAACTTCTAATTTCATGAAGAAACATTCTAATTAGAAACTAATTAGGACCCTTAACAACTTTTCAACATGAAATCCTATTTCTTAAACACTAAGTAACATGCTTAATAACCTAATGCATGCATATATTAACCCAACCAAGCTTCAAAACTAAGCTTAGAAAACTAATTAGAATAAACTAATTGGACTAGAAATAACCAAATAGAAAGTTAGTTTAGTAAACTACCTTGATTTCCGGGTGTAAACCGGAAGCCGAAAAGCAATCCTTGGTGTGGAGGCTTGTTAAATATATTAACTTTCTTACTAATTAACTTAGTAAGAAGCTAATTATGGTCTAAGTAGGGTGATTAAAGTAGGTTTAGAAGTAGGCTTTGTGTTGGGAATAAAGAGACATACAAATATAGAAAGCATAAAAGGTGGTGGTTTTGTCATCAAAGGGGTACCCTTTTATAGCAAAAACTAGGCTTTCCTCCCTTCCCAAAATTTTCAGTGCGCACACACACACCTCTTTGCCGAACTAAGCATATGGGGGAGTAAATGATGTGTTTTGATTGCACATGGGAGAGTACATGTGTAGGTGCAACCCTCCACTCTACATCTTAGGTCTTGGATAGACTAAGTACATGCAAATCGGAAGGAATCTTGGGGAAACTTACGTAGGATGGTAGCATATCTCGGGTTTTTGTTGTGTAGAATTTTGCATGGTCACCTTTGATATAGGGTGTTTTTTGGGAGCCTATACACAAAAATGTGCATGCGCTAACAAGTTGTAGCTAGGGCTAGGTTCAATAGGCTCATATAGGAAGAATATTCTCCCTTAAAACATGGAGCCATGTTTTAGGGTGCATGGTGTCCAAGGTCTAGTCTAATTAAGGCATAGGTTGTGTAGCATGTGAGCATATACAAATAACTAGGCTTGTTCTAACTAGTTTTGTGTACAAAACTTAGCTTGTAGGGCTTTCCCTCACTCACCCCCTTTGCTTGCACTAGTGCACAAGCAATAACTCTTGCATGTGCAAGAGTACTTGCACAATACACATGCACACACTCCACTCTCTCCCTCCCCCTGAACTCTCTCTCTCTCTCTCTCTCTCTCTCGGTCACTCTCTCTCTCTCTCTCTTGGTCAATGATACAAGTTCCAAGGGTGGTGGTACAAAAGTCTAAGGCAAGGACTAGTTAGCTAGGTTTTGACCAAGGTTAGGGAGTAAATATAGTGGGTGAATGGGAGTTACATAAATACGGTTAGTACGGTGGGTGGCCCGGTTGTGCAACGGGTGTGTTATTCGGTCTCGTACGCTCACATGCATGGCTAGAAAACCGATTATTCGAATTAAAAAGGATTTATTGTTAATAATTTATAAGGGAAATAAATCAATTAATTGAAAACAAAATAAAATAAAATATTTTATTGAATTATTAAACGAAATTTTTATTCTCGAAAAATTCGGGTCGTTACAGGCCGTATCTCCAGACCCCAACCTCTAACCCCTTTCACTTGGCCTCTAACCCCTTCGACCCAGAACTTGACCCCTTTGAACCTTATGACCCGGCTCACTGACCCTTTTGACTCTTTTGATTTGTCTGACTAAACCTTTTTAAACCTTTGGCTGATATCATGCCGATGTCAACCCTAGCGTCTTCAACCACTAGCCGCGCGTGAATCACACTCTACGACTAGATCTAACGCGCGTTGCATGCGCCACCTATCTCTGGCACATGGGACTTCCTCTGGCGTCGTCTGACGACGTTCTTGGTACCCATGTGATCGTCTGGAAGTGAGGAACATAATGCTCAAAATTCATTTTCAACCACTTCTGATCTGGGCCCAACTCAATCCGCCTCTTGCTTTCAACTAGACCGTTTAGGACACTTCGATGACCAAACCTGACCGCCCACACACCGTTGCAATCGTCTCCGAGAGCCGCACCTAACCCATTGATCAAAAAACAAGTTTCGTCAACTGTTTTTATCCAACCAGACCTTTGGATGATGCTTCAATGGCTTCTGAGTGATTATCCAACTGCTTCGCGCTATCTGGTGCTTCAAACCCCACTCTGATACCAGTTTGTTATGCCAAACACGCACTTCACGCACATAAACAGTAAAATCAAGCAAGAACAAGACACAATATACGTGGTTCGGCCAAATTAGACCTACTTCTACTGGGAGGGGGATTTCACTATAATCCGGAGATAAATCCGTGGTGATTACACTCTCACTCTCAATCTCACAATAATGAATTCCTCACTGTTGACTCGTGTGTCTCTCTCTCACACTCACTGCCTCTTTCACTTTAACACACAAATATAAAGAGCGAAGCCGAGTATTTATAATCCAAGAGTTACAACGAAAAAACCCTAAATCCTCCCTCCAAGCCTGAACACATCCGGCCCACACGGGTGGATCCCAACAATCCATACACTGCCTACATTTAATTTATTTTTAATTTGTTTTGGCATAGCATATTGAAATTTTTTGATATAGCCAATAAAATTTGAATTCTCTAATGACTACCCTAACAGTAAGAATTTCCGAAACTGTCACTGCTTTGCCCACAATAAAAAAAATTTAAATAAAAAAAATGCAGGCCTTGAAACTTGAATATTCTGGTCGGAGTTGATTCCACCGAGACCGGAGTAGAGCTTTTACAAGTGTCAAACTATCTGCACCAAAGTGCACAGTGCCGTGGATTAGGACGCCATTGGCTCAATAAATTAAGCAGAACAGTTGTTTTCGTGAAAAGTTCACGGACATCTAAAACTTTTGGTGAATTATATGTTCCCAACTTCTTGGACGGTAAATCACCCGACCATAATTTACCGGAAAACAAAAGGAACCGACAGTGGTGCACCGACCACGTATAGACGGCATCGCCGACGCCGTTGTGGGTCCCAACCGGTCGATCCGATCCGTTCATCCTTCTCAAAATCAAATTCCGAGTGGGCAATCGTGGGAATTGAGGAAATCGGACGGCTGTATGAGCTCGATCCAAAATCACCCGCATTTCGATCCAAAATTTTGAACGAAATGGGGTTATTTTGGATCGAGCTCATACAGCCGTCCGATTGCCTCGATTCTCACGTAGGCCCACTTGGAATTTGATTTTGAGAAGGATGAACGGCTCGGATCGACCAGTTGAGACCCACAACGGTGTCGGCGACAGCGTCGGCACCATGGTCGGTGCATATAAAAGGGTTCTTGGTTAAGTAAACCCTCTTAATACAATTAATGCCCACATGTGCAAGTAGGCACACCGCACATGTCCACTTCACCCGCACCAATCCATTTGATCATGGCTGAAATAACATCATTTTTTTTTTTTGATCAATAAATAACATCATATTCACCCTCACCTTTTTTGCTCTTTCTACCCGAACGATGAAGAGACTAATTAACAGATCTCAGTGGTATATGCGCTAGCCTCGATTTTGATACACATCTATTAAAGGCGTATACTATATGCACCTATTGTATGGTTTAGATTGTGCCACCTTATTGACAATCGTAACATCTTTTAGTGTTTCGTAACTTTGTAACAATATGATTCGTAATATTTTCTATGATTTGTAACATTTTGGTGTGTCTCGTAACTTTTATGAAGAAAAAAAATCGTAACTTTTATAGAGGTGTGTATAAGACACGTGTATTGTAGCCTTTTCCCGATTTTAAATATAGCTTCAAGTTCTACTATAGATTTAAAATTCTGATTAAAGCGACTAAATTTTACTTATTGTAACTATGAAATTATTTTTAAACTGCAGCAAAAGCTTGTAATGTTTGTTACAAAATGTTGAAAATCATCCTTGAAGTTACTTGTAATTTTGGATCTGAGCTGAAAAGCACTGTAAACAAGCTTTTTAGAATCAAATTATTTCAGACTATGTATTTAGCTTCTAAGAATTTTAAGATCTGTTAATAAGGATCTTTGATAAACACTAACTACAAGTATTGATCTAATGCCATACAAACATATACCATAAAAAAATGTCAATCAACAATCAGATCTTAAACAAGGATGGAGCCAGGGGGGCTAGTAGGGGCAGTCACCCCCCTTCGTCTTAAAATATTCGTACTATTACATTAAAAAAAAAAATATTTATCATCAAACTATATAGTCCCATCCCCCCTCCGTTTTTTGTTATAAAAAATAATTGTAACAGCTTTAATATTTATCAAGTTATGAAACAACTTTGTACTAAAATTGGTTTTAATGAGGCTTAATTACAATTCTTTTAAACAAAACAACGCCCAAAATTTATAACCCAACTCACTTCAGGGCCGAACTCAAGGCCCCGTTCACTTTTAAAAACTAAGGCTCACTGAAATTTCGGAAGTCCAAAACTCTTTAACGTGGTCTGTGGACATCAAAGTAAAGGCGAAAGAAATTGGAGGCTCCCAAAACAGTCGATTCTCAATTGCAAAAATTGAACACTCAGTTTAAGGAAGATACAATGCTCATTCTCAGCACATCTTTAGATCATCACGATGGCTTTAGATCATTCAACATTGAAGATACTTGCAAGCTTGCAAAGAAGGATTATCCAATGGATTTCACTGAGCATGAAAAGTACAACTTGAGATATAAATTGAAAAATTATAAGCTTGATGTGTCTAGGCATCCTGAGTTCCAAAATCTGTCAACGATTTCAAAGTTGAGTGATTGTTGGAGAAGACAAGAAAGTGCACGAAATATCATCTTTTCGATAGGTTGATTCAGCTTATATTAATTTTGCATGTTTCAACGGCTACAACCAAATGTGCATTTTCTGCTATGAAATGGGTGAAGACAACACTTCAAAATAGGATGAAGGATTATTATTTAGCAAATTTCTTGATCACTTATATTGAGAAAGACATTGCTCGAGGGTTGGACACAAACTCTATTATTGATGCTTTTAATAACAAGAAAGAGTATCGAGCACAGTTCAAGATGTCTGATTTCAGTAAACACTAGATAGGATTAGATAGACGTTAATACCTTTTTCAATCTAAGTTGATACTCCCTCCGTCCCAATTTTATAGTCCCTTTTGGGAGTTCGTGCCACTTTTCAAAGTGTTATATCTTATAATCTACAATATTTTAGGTGATTTTGAATACTTTGTTTATTAGATTAAATCAAGATCTATCAAACAAGATCCATATTGCATATAAAATGTATTACCGATTGAAAGATATAATCGTTTTTTTATCCGGTTAGGATAGAACGAGGGACTATAAAATTGGGACGGAGGGAGTATTAGAAACATGTTTAGTTTCATATGTATTGGTGTTATTTCGTATACATTTTTTTTTTAGTTAGTAAAAATTCATATCGTTGTCTTAATTTTAATTTTTTTTATTGTATATATCCGTCCCCTCTTCGCCAAAATCCTGGCTCCGTCCTTCATCTTAAGCCAACAGATTCACAACCACAAGATAACTGGCTGGAATTATTCTGGTGTTTGTTTTCAGGGAAAATGACGAAGATTAATTTTTGTAAATTTCCACCCAAAAAATAATTCCTATCATTCCCTCTCATGATTGAAAAAGGTAGGCCCCATTTGGTGCATCTCAAGTCACAAAAACTTGCAAGTAAGCAAACCCTCTCAAATGTCTCACTATTCAGTGCTCCCGAAGCACCAACACAGCCACGTGGTACTCCGAGCCACTCCAATACCACATATACTTATAGGTTCACAAATAAGTGTATGCACCGTCAGAGGCACATGAGTACAAGAGAGGTCAGTTGACCCTTCCGGACTTCAACTTATGACAGGGATACTACTAATACACATTCAAAATTTTCTATTTGACCCTTCTTTGAAATTTATTTTGCCCTACCCTATATTAGATATTTGGTAACTAAAATAAGAGTAGAAAATAGACTTTTCCCACGTTATAATTCAGAAATCTCGTCTTCTGTCTTACATCGAATGCGCTGAAATCTTCCTTTGGCAAACATCAAACATGGACTCTAGGTCTGGGGTAATTACTCTCTCTCTCTGCCAAAAAAAATTTAACCTAATATGAACCATTTCCCTTTTCTCAATGGATTTCAAATGCTCGGAATAAAATATTCGCATTTGTTGGAGAGTACAATAGGAACAATGCAAAGGGGATTTAGATATAATTGTTAATCTAATTGTTTACTCCTCTCAAATACCAAGTGGTTTTTGTCCACAATGTCAACCACTGCTTTCATTGCTTGTGTAATTCTCGTGGGTTCCCACTTGTTTGGATACGGCCCACCCATCCTGTTTGGCACAAATTGGTGACCTTTCCGATTTTAAGGAGTTATTCTGATATTTATTATATCTGTCATTATTCGACACCTCACACCACAAAACTTTGATTGGTATTCATTTGTTGTTTTCCCTTCTGATCGAATTTCTTTTTCCTTGTATTGGTGGAGATCGCTACTGAGTCTTTCCTTTATTTCGTATTAGATGTCAAACAGTTGGCTCACCAAACATACCCTACCTTCATTTTAATTATAGACCCAAAAGATGGAAAACTCACACATTATTGATTTCTTGAAAGTGCACATTTAAAAAACCCAGTTACTTAGCTGAGTATGCCCTGTTACTAAGGGGTTTGTTCTGTCTTAAGTTCTCGGGTTCAATTCTCCTTACCTGTAATGTAATTCTTGGGGCCGCCTCACACCATTTGTAAGCATATGAAAGGGCTACAGAGATTAGTCCGAGTTGTGCGTAAACTTGCTCAGATACACCCTTTATTTCCAAAAACAAAACTAGAAAATTGGACTGGTTCATTTTTTTTTTTTGGGTGAGCCAAAAAATAAAAATAAAAAATCACTGCAAGGTCCAGGACATTTCTTCTTGCAATGCTTGCAAGGCCCAGTTGTAAGCCATTGGAGAAGGGGAAGTGATGAATGCCTAACTGTTGACTGGCTCAAGTCTAATCTCACATAGAAAGGGAGGGCAGGTGTTGGAATTTGTGGCTCATATGGAGAGGTACCAAAGAGTTTTGATGAAATGCCAGATGCCGGAGCGGAACGGAGCGGAGCGAGGGGAGCGAAGCGCACCGAGAGGAGAGGACTTGCTCTCGCTCCCGTGGAGATACCCGATCTTGGGGAATCACGTAAATTCCTATGTTGATTCTTTACTGTTTTCGTATTCGTTATTGTGTGTGCGTAGTGATTGTTCTAACAACAGGCGTAGGCAATGATGTTTCATGAGAAGTTCTCTTCACAGTCATAATTTGGCAAATTTGGAAAAATAGAAACAGAAAGAGTGTTGATAATATCGAGGTGGTAGCTTGTGCAATCCATAGAAACATCATTGCCTTCAGCTCAGAAATTTCCGAGGCATTCAAATTCCCCCTCTACAACCGCTCAATGAATTGGTTTCGTCCTTTGACAGCAGGTGTGAAGCTTAACACCGATGGATGCTTGTATGAAAGTAATGAGAAAGCTAGATTTGGAAGCATATTTAGGGATCATGAAGGTAAATAGCTGTTAGGATATTATGAAAAACTCAACTCCACTTCAAGCTTGGAAACCGAGCTTTGGGGAATTTGCCGAGGTCTCACCACAATGCTGGGGAAAGGCTACAACAATATCCAAATCGAGTCAGACCCCCTCAAGGCTGTTAAATTAATTAATGAAGATGCAGCTGGTGACCATCCCCAATAGCTCTCTGATTGGGGATTCTCATATACTTCTGGAGCGTACCCAATCTTCCCTCGCACATATCTTCCGAGACGCTTACAGTAGTGTTGATCACATGGCTAGATTGGGTGCAGAACAACTTGAAGAACTGGTTGTGACCGAGGATTCACCTCAATCTATTTGCATCTTTGTGCGTGACGACTGGCTCGGTAGGAGCCATTCTAGGGACTAGTTTCTTTCCTCTTTTCTGTTTGTAACCTGAACCTATGACTTTCGTTTAAGTTATTTAATCTTCCGAATCAAAAAAAAAAAAGAAAGAAAGGTAAATGCAATGATCATTGCCCCTCAGTAGAACTCGAAACTTTTTAATTTTATAACTATAGATGCATAACTAAGAAGACAAAAATAATCAGTACTAGTGCGAGGTGTGTGGTTTATCTCAAATAAAACATTTTTGAGAGAATGTGTTTTGGGTGTTGTCTCCCAAACACTTAAAAAAAAAAAAAAAAGAGAATAGGAAAAGGAGAAAAATGAGCGACCAAACACCCTCTATAACCACTTTTGGTGTCTGATAGCTCCGGTTCAATGAGTGCGAGAACTGTTGTCCATTATGTAAGAGCCAAAAAACTAAGTGTAGACACAAAGACTCGCAACCCTCCCCCACTTGCTAAGGGGCCAAAATACGCACATTGACACATTGGGGGACCCCTGGACATGAGTAATTAGGTGTGATACTTCATACATTGTAGTACTAGTTAAGTTCATACTTTCAAATATAGATATTGAAATTAATAGTTAAGGATGATACAATCAACACATCCCCTCCGGCCCATACCTCTGCCGGGTTTTAGATCTCCATTTTCCGATCTACCACTTTCAACAATTACGCCTCCGGCCCGCACCTCTGCCGTGCCTTCTTTTTCTTTTGCTAGCACTGTATCGGCCTCCTTTAATTTTTCAGAATCTGGGTTTTTAAAAAAATTGGTTTTCTAAAATTTCAAAACCTTTGGATTTCGTTTCTGGAGATTGGAATCCTTTTTAAAAAAAATATGGTTTTCTAAAATATCAAATCCTTTGGGTTTCGTTTCTGGAAACTGGATTCCATTGTCTGTGTTTTCTATGTTGTTTTCATTTTTGTGTTTCCTAGGCCGTTCGGATGCATGTGTTTCTGTTTGTCTTACAGGTTCTGAGCATAGGGCGGGAGTAAGGTAAAAATTGTGTTAATGCGGGAGTAAGGTAAAAATTGTGTTAATTTCGAGCAGTGGATGGGAGTAAGGCAAATGTCGTGTTTGGGGAAGTTTTTGTCTCAAGTTTATGGTGGTGAGGCTTCATGTGGCGGTGGAAGTCTCCGACGGAGAGGATATTCCATTTTAGTTTCAGTCATTTACTTATGTTGGTTGTTTCTGATTGTATCTATGTTTCTGTTGTGTAGGCCGAAGCTTTGTAGTGACAGCTTAGCTTCGTAAAGGCCTCCGCCTTTCGGCGGCGACAGTTTGTACAGGCGACTTCACAGATAAATGAATTTTTACCTCTTGGCTAAAATAAAAAAAAAGTAGTTGCAGCTAGCTAGAATTATTGTTCTTGGATGGTTTTGAGAACAAGAGAGAAAGTTTTGGCCCACCGGCCATAAATAACAAAATGGGGCAAACTGAACTATTTTGCACCTAGTTATAAATAAAATAAAATAAAAAAACACAAAAGAAGAGTGCTTATGTTCTTTCTCTATTGTTATAATTTTTCTAGTTGTCAGGACCAACTTAAATGCACCTCAACTAATTGTAGATCATTTTCACCGTCCACTAGAGGGGGTCATTTAGGCTAAGTTTTCACTATGGTATTTTTGATATTCTTGAATTACGAGTTGTCAAATCAATTGATGTATGTGATCAGGAGAATGAGTTATTAATTTGAAAATTTAAAATCTAAAAATACCAAAATACTGTAATGGAAACTCGGTCCTACTTAATATTGTAATATAATATAGTAATATACCAAAATGAAAACCTGGACTACAACTCCTCCTGTACATGCTTTTTACCTGAACATGGAGAGACTATTAACAGATCTCAGTGGTATATGCGCTAGCTTTGATTTTAAATTATAGCCCTCCTGTACATGCTTGAACAAAGTTGGATTTACCAGAAAAAAGACAAAACAAAACAAAACAAAACAAAAATAAAGTTACAGCCCAGCCCACCAGCGGGATAGTCCCCATATAGTTGATTCTTATTTGTTGGGGGTAATTCATCTAGACACCCCCTCAACTATGCCTCTTTTACCCAGACAATCCCTAAACTAATTTAACTTACGACGAGACTCAACTATTTAAAATTCAATCAACCCTTAACTCCATTAAAAAAAGACGAGTGAAAAACCTTTATGCCCCTTCTATATCGATTCCCTATTAACACTTCGGTCAATAGTCCTAGTCATTCACTTATTAACCCTTAGGGAAATTTATCGAAATGATCCCTCTAATTTAACCCCAGTCTTGATTTTGTCCCCCACCTTTCAATTTCACTCTAACGACCCCCGTAGTTTCAATTTTGGTCAAATTGAGTCCAAAAGTTAACTTATGTTAGCAAACTTAACGAAAATCCCAATTTGGGGTTTTTTAAGGGGTAGAACAGACATTTTGCCCTCTCTCTTGCCCAATAACAAACTCTAACTTCTCCTACCCCTTTTTTACCCTATGCAAATCTCAAAAAAAAAAAAAATTCCACCAGAAATATAAAATTGAGGGGCAAAAAAACTTAATCTCACATCAAATTAAACCCAAAGGAAAATTGACAAAATCACAAAATCATCAAATCAAAAAAACTTAATCTTACATCAAAATCATAACTGAAAAAACCCCAATATGCATCACTCCTACTGAAAGAAACCCCGCAATTGGCAATCACGATGATGACGATGTGCTCCTTCATGCTAAACGGACCCGAGTTCAAGCTGAAGGGACAACCAGGGCAACTTCCTCAACTGGGCACCTGTCATGGTCCGCCATGTGCCCATTGGGTTTCTCGGCGTCGGGTTTGGACTCCATTTTGGGGTGCCAGTGGAGTGGTGGTGGTTCAATTTCCTCTCAATTTTATGATTTTTTTTTTTTTTGAGATTTGCAGAGGGTAAAAAAGGGGTATGAGGAGTTAGGGTTTGTTATTGGGCAAGAGATAGGGCAAAATGTTTGTTCTACCCCTCAAAAAAACCCTCCAAATTGGGATTTCCGTTAAGTTTACTAACGGAAGTTAACTTTTGGACTCAATTCGACCAAAAATGAAACTACAGGGGTCGTTAGAGTGAAATTGAAAGGTGGGAGACGAAATTGAGACTGGGGTTAAACTAGAGGGACCATTTTGATAAATTTCCCTAACCCTTATACAGAAGAATAGTGGTCAAGTTAGAGTATCGATCCACGAAGACAGATTGGCTAATTTACGTTATTTTTTTATTTGTTTCTAATTTAATTCAGTAAAAAGATGATTGATTTGATTGATTTTGGAAACTAAATGAATTAAAAGAACAAGTAATTAAATTGGTGAAAAACTAGTGAGAGAAAGATCTAGGGTTTCGAATCCACCCCGACCACGTAACTAGGCTATGCATAGGTAAGGATTTCTATTCGAATCACAATTTGTTGAGAAAAAAATTGAGTTGTTAATTAACAGGCATGGACTATCCCATAGCACGGGCCATCTTGCTGTCACAACTCGTCTCTTTCACGGACTGTCCAGTGGCACGATCCGTCTTACGAGCATAATCCATCTCAGTTACCCAAGCACAAGCGAAGAAAACCATTGATTAACTAGGTATTTAAGAGTGCTCGCACAAATGCTCAATAGATTGAAAAAATTGAAACGATTTCATTCATATGTAATGAAAACAAGTTCTTAATTAACCAATCGATTCGAAATAGAAAACCTAGGCCTACAAATACACAAAGTTACTTGATTCGGTGCTTCATCTTCCCTCTAAATGAGGGGTTTATCCGGCCATGGAAGAGATTGTAGCTCTTGGAATTGATGAAAACTTGAAGAACATGAAGAACAATGGAGTTTCTCTTTCTAGGTTGCCTCCAAAACAAGTTGGGAACCTTAAAATAATGTTTTGATGTTCTATTTATACTAGGAGACCTAAAAATTACATAAAATGGATCCAAAGGCTGATTTTCGTGTCCGTTCGACCGGACCAAGACATGGGTGGTCCGGACCAGAGAAGTTGGGAGCTGTACGAACTCGCTGGAATGCTTCGTCCGGACAAAGAATTTCCCCCGTGCTGCAAGGTAGGAGATGTTGTGTTGAGTGCTGGTCTGGTCCAGGAAAGTGTTGGACCGAACCAGAGATGCTGCAACTTAAGTTTCGGCTCATTTTTTTACACCTCTTCTCATCCTCGACGCTTTTAAATCACTCCAAAACAAGTTTTCCAAGTTCTTGGGCTTCTAAGGCCTAAAACACCACAAAGCGACTAACGCTAATAAACTAACTAATAACCGAACTAACAACGTATAAATTGGAAGGATTGATGGGTGCTTTTCAACACCTATCACTTATTCACTTATTCACTTATTCATTTTTTTTAACTAGAATTTTTTTTTTTTGCCCGGTCATACACTTATTCACTTCGTTTTTGTTTTCCTCAGTCATACTTATTCACTTCACTATCTCCCTTGAAGCCTGAGTGGACTTGCTTCCCTCTTATCCAATAATGTCCTCTCCTCCATCAAAGAAACCTTCAAGCAAGTTCCCGGCGCCATGTTGGACTCAAGTCGAAACAGTGGTCCTCATTGAAGCCTATCATGACCGCTGTTACGCTCTCCACTGCGGCTACCTCCGGACAGCTGACTCGGACGCTGTGGCGCCCACCGTCACTAGTCGCTAGCCCTACGCCTCCCCTGAAAAGACCTCCGCCCAGTGCCACCACAAGATGGAGAAGCTTCGTTAGAGGTATCGCGCTGAGAAGTAGCGCTTCCTCTTCTTCCTTGACGAATTCTTCTCCTCTTGGTTCTTCTTTGAAAACATGGATTCCATGGCCGACAGATCAATTCGTCCTGACCCTTCTAATTTTGCTAACAAGAAGATTGTCTCCAAGTCTAATCCGAATCAGGAAGTATTCGCCATAGCCTTAGGGAGACAAAGATCCGTGACTCTAGGTCTTAGGGCAAGGAATTCTCCTAGCCCTAACTATGGTTCTAGGGTTATTTGTACTATGGATTTGATGAAGAAGATGTAGGTGATGATACTAATTTTGGGAAGGGTTTGGCGTTACAAACCCAATTGATGTCAAATTAGTACCTCCTGTGTTTAGGGCTAAGAAAGTAGATAAGATTCATAGGAATTTTGGGCCTAATTTTGTTGACTCCAATCATAATGGAGGCGATTTCGACAACCACGAATGGTATTGATGTTGGTGGTTTTCGCTTTAAACCCCATAAATTTGACACTTCTGATGGTGGGTTTTATATCCAATTTATGGAGACAGATTTTCTGTACCTAAAGGATTTAGGATAGAGTTCTGAGAAGAATGATGGGAATTCACGTTCTTCGAATCCTGATCCTAGGTTTCTGAATGGGTATCTGTCTTCCATGGGATTAAAGGGAGAATGGAGAGGGAGGGAATGTATTTGGGAGGGAAAAGGGTGTTAAGTGTTTGGGAGGGAGTATACGTATATGTATATATAAGGGAAGAGAGAGGGCAAAGTAGGGGAGGGCAATATTGGAAAAAAACTTACATTTGCCTATTTTCCGTTAATTTATTATCGGAATGATAACGAAAGGTGTCGGGGATAAATTTAAATAATTGAGGGGGTCTCGTCGTAGGTAAAATTAGTTTAGGGGGTGTCTGGGTAAAAGAAGTATAATCGATGGTGTATCTAAGTGAATTGCTCTTTTTTGGGTGAACGAGAAACGCAAGGGAAAATAAAGTTATAGCCTAGGCCCAGCTCTAAACAAAAATAAGTACTCGAGTCTGCCGCGTGCCTATTCAGGTTCGCAAACATTGTTTAAGGTGGGAATATAACCGAATCTAAAAAATGGGACCAACTTCTAATTTTTTATTTATGGGCTTCTGACATGCCGGCCCCATTTTGTCCCCGTCATCCCGTCCAAACCCTTCGCACGTCAGATTCATCCCGTCCAACCCCTTTCCACGCGCGCAGCTACTTTTCAAAATTTCCGTGCGGTGACTTGGCTTTGAGGATGAGAGAGAAATGATTGATGTGACAAGTCATAACTTTTGTTTCTCTCTACTTCTCTCTTTATGCGTGAGAACTCTCTCTCTCTCCATCAGAGAGAAAATAGGACTCCACTACTTTTTCTCTCTTTTTTTCTTTTGTCCGTCCTCTCTCTCTCTCTCTGTCTCTCTCTCTCTCTTCTGTCTCCTCTCCCCATCCTCCCTCTCTCTCTCCACCTTTTTTTTATTTTAGATTTAAAATAAAAATAACTTTTATTATACACATTTATTTTTCATAAAAATTATATATTTAAAATATACTTGATGAGATCTTTCAAATGAGATCTCATTTGAATATAAAATTGTGTACATTTAAAAAAAATTATTTTATATCCATTAATTAATACTAATTTACACCTCTTCTAAACAATTCACACCTTGTAAAATGAAAGAATTCACAGACATGAAATGCAGAATTCACACACATCACAACTCACTCTCCAAAATACACAATTCACTTCCCTCAAATACAGAATTCACACTCATTCTAAATAATTCACAACCCACAAATGCACACAATTCACACTCATGCAACAATTCACACCTCCAAAAAACACACAATTCACACCCCTTGTAACAATTCACATCCCCAATAGCACACAATTAACACTCCTGCAACAATTCACACCCTTAATAACACACTTTCTTTTTGGGTGTGAATTTTGTATTTTGGAGAGTAAGTTATGATGTGTGAGTTCTGCATTTTGGGTCTGTGAATCCTTTCTTTTGAGGTGTGAATCGTGTATTTTGGAGAGTGAGTTGTGATTTGTGAATTTTGCATTTGAAGGATGTGAGTTTTTTTATTTTTGGGGATGTGAATTAGAGGTAATGGGTATAAAAAAAACTTTTTTTTTCAGGTATCTAATTTCATATTCACAATGGATCTTGTTTGAAAGATCTCATTGAGTAGATTTCAAATATATAATTTTTATAAAAAATAAATGTGTACAACAAAAGTTATTTTATTTTAAATATAAAATTAAAAAGGGGAGAGGGGGAGAGAGAGAGAGAGAGAGGGAGAGAGAGAGAGAGAGAGAGAGAGAATGAAAAGGACGGAGGGGGAGAGAGAGAGAGAAAAGAACGGGAGAGTGAGAGGAGAGAGAGGGAGAAATAAATGCAATTTGTGTCAGGAAGAAAAAGAGAGAGGGAGAGTCCGCATGTGACAGCTCACGGCTGTAAATGGAAAACCCTTCCGCGCACACGCATGTGACAGCTCACGGCTATTGAATGAAAAATTATCCCACGCGCGTGCTGGGTTTATTTGGGAGTCAAAGACAAAAAAGGATTTGAACGGAAACCCCCACAAAAAATGGGGGCGGCCCGGAATTTCCCGTTTATTTATGTTTCTATTTTTGGTCTGGCCGACTCGACATTCTGTGGTCTAGTGTTGTTGGATCAAATTGAAAAGCCCATGAATTGTTCATTTGGATACGAAGGTTACAATTGGGTGGGCCTTGAGGTATGGATATGTCCAACCATGCATTAGTCTTATTACACACAGTCCAATGCAATTGAATCCCCCAAGAGCGCACAGTGGGATAGAGCTGAGGTAGAAGACTGGGTCATTCGTTGTGGTTAGTCAAAAGTTTCGGATTTGTCGAGAAAAACAATAATTAAATAAGAAAGAGCAAGTAATAAGCAAAAATACACAAGCAAGGAACTATAGCAAAATTTAGAAAATGGAGAGGCTCGAGCGTGTCCTGTGGAGAAGCTTTTTTGCAGTTTCCCTCGTTACTGGTTTAGTTTCGGTGCAATGTTCAGAAATACATGTGAAATAGAAGGAATTCTGATAAAGTGCCTCTTCTGTTTTTTCAAGAAATAGGGTAAGAAACAAATTTTTAGAATATATCAGGGGCGCGTTTAGTTGGAAAAGGTATAATAAAAAAGGGGAAGAAAATTGCATCTCTAGTGTATGTGTTCAAATGGAAAAAAAAAAAAAAAAATTGCAGGAGAAAAAAATACATAAAATTTTAATTTTGAGGTGCTTTAATTTAAAAGTTCTTGCTAAATTTTGTATATTTTACAAAAAAATAATAATAATAAATCTTAGTGAAAAGTTTAAGATGCAGGTCTTGTAAGTTTCTTATTAGCTAAACAGATAAACAAAAAATGAAATAAAGTTAATGATTCCCATTTATTTATTTTTATTTCTCAAAAACTCATAAGAGAAGAAAATTGAAGATCAACAAAATGAAAAATATTTGAATTACGCTTATCTTTAACAAAATTTTCTTCTTGGGAATAACATAACAAGAGTCCTTGTGGTGAGTGATCCAGGAACAAGACTTTTCCTCCAAATCCTAATTAATTGCCAGCAAAATGAGAGGGTTTAAAGAGAAAAATAGTAGCCAATTGCCCGATCAATTTAAAAAAAAAAATTAATAGCCAATTATGTAACATTAACGTCATTTCTTTAGGTAAAAACTATAGTATCATGCTAAAATTCCATTCCTATCTTACTTGGCACGGGACGATTATCTTAAGTTTTTTTTTTTTTTCTGGTAAGTTAACATATTATAACCAACCACAAGAAACTTTCTATCCCAGGGCCAAACCTTAGGAGAATCAACCAGTTACAAGCAACTAGAAACAAACAACTAGAAGCAGAAACTAAATCCTATTCCTACTAAGCAAGGAAAAAGATATATTCCAATTCTGACACAAACTAAAGTTTTTCACTGGAATGAGGCCACTTACCCCATGAACATACCCTATCCTGAACATCAACTACAATAATAGAGATAACATCGTTAGGGCTGTGTAGGACTTTAGAGTTAAAATCCTCGCGTTATTTAAGTTGTTTTGTAATATACCATGCCTTTTATTATCATAAGGTAATTGATATTTACCCTCTTCATCCTAGTAGTGTAACTTAATTTATGGTCCCATGTACTTGGGTGAAGTTCAAGTCCCACCTACGGCCTACCGCATTCCCAATCCCTTCTAGTTAACACTAACACATAATCCATCACCGACCAACCGATTTCAGTGATAATAAAAGACAATATTATAGGCACGTAAACATTGACGACCTATAGGTACACATTTGATTCATGATGTACTCCAAAATAGAACTAATTAAATTAATGTCAGCCCTAAGAAATTAATTTCCTCAATTCAATAAATTTGCTAATAATATTTATTTAATCGTTTTAATCCCTTCAAAGATAGAGATAAGTAGAGATGATTAGATAAACACAAATCACAAAAATTTCATCAAGTTCGTTAATGTGAGAAATCCTAGGGGGCACAAAACAAATACTACAAACAACCCTATTTATTTTCTCGGCAATCAGAAGATTCAGAACCACCATTGATACTCTCTCTCTCTCTCTCTCTCTCTCTCTCTCTCTCTCACAAATAAGATGGCCATGTTGAAATTCTTGCTAGTCATTATGGCCACGTGGGCTGTGGTGGTGGCCGCGAACGGCGCCAAACCTGATGGTTCTTCCCCGGTAGAGTCCCCGGGGGCGGGGCTAAGTTGCTCGAGTCTGATATACAATATGGTGGACTGCATTTCGTTTTTCAGCGTGGGGAGCAACGAAACAAAACCGAGTCCGTTGTGTTGCTTAGGGTTTGAGGTGGTTTTGGATACGGATGCAGAGTGTATATGCGAAGGAATAAAGAGCAGTGTTAATTTGGGGATGGAGATTGATATGGCTAAGGCGGCCACCTTGCCATCTACTTGTGGGATCTCTGCTCCTTCCATTAGCAAATGCGACGGTGATCTCTCTCTCTCTCTCTCTCTCTCTCTCTGTTTTAAATAGCGGTATCGGGATACGTAACTGTATCGGTGATACAGTCCAATATCGGCTGATATCGGCCTGTATCGCACCGTATACAGATCAAATATCGTATCGGTCCCTTGAAAAACCGAAACGTATCAGCCGATACGTCGTGTATTGGCCGATATTTAAATCCTCTCTCTCTCTGTGTGTATAAGCATATCCACACATTAATTATTGACCATAATGCAATGGGTTTTCAATACCGGCCGCTGAATAGTGTATAAATAGATGCGTATTGGTTGTAGCAGTTTTTGATATCATTACACCCTAATACACTAATCAAATGAAAAATCCTATGTGTATCGGTTCTCGTTACGTTTTGGTTTGTTTTCAATTCACAACCATTACGGCCAATACTCTACCACTTTATATGATTTAGACTAGGGTCCAGCTACGGTACAAACCCCTATATGGTGTAACTAGTTATGCCTCTTAATGGTTCAACATTATGCCTAGTTACGCCTCTTAATGGTTCAACATTATGCCACTCTGTGGTTCAGTTAATCTTCTTAGCGGTTCAAGGTTATGCCATTTAGTGATTAATGGTGCAAATGATACACACCCATTACAAGTCAACGTAGGTCAATGCCTATAGACACATAACTGGTTATGCGGTTCAACTGTTATGCCTCTAAGTGGTTCGTTCTGATGGTGCATACAGTAATTGTCCCAAAAAAAGGGATGTGTACCGGAGCATTTCCCTTCAAATTATATAAGAGTTTTTCTAGTTAACGAATTATTTTTAAAATTTCACAACCACTATAAACGATCCCATGAGGTAACGCTAAATAGATATCATTACACCACGACCGCATGTCCTGATACGCTATTTAAAACTTGAACACATGCCTATACTACGAGCAGTACTAAAAGAAAAAATATCGTTCCATTTTAAATAGCGGTTTTTGGAACTGCATTTTAAATAGCGCTTGATACATTAATATGGTCATGGCTTTATAGCAGCCATATATGTGTAGTATATCGGCCACTACACATATGTTTTTGTTTGTGATATCGTTAGATCCCGATATACCGTGACTAAAGTCTCAAACTCACATGGTTATTCATTGATTAACTTTACAGACCGGTTCATATATAGTGGAGTATAATTTTTAGCCTGCTTCATGGTCGTACAACTCGGTCCATGGTTCCCAATACGGCTACACATTGACCGTCATCTTTGCGCGTCAATATTTTTACAAAAACGATTGATATACAACCGGATTGTGTGGTGGACGATCCACAATGCATCTCTCGCTGTTAAAAAGTGCTTTTGACGGTCCAAATTTTAATTTAAACTCTTCGTGTATGAAGAGTTTAACTATTCTCGTGAATAGTTTATTTAAAATTCGAACCGTTAATTGCTGAGATAAACGGCAAGAGATGCGTTGTGGATTTGTCCACCACAAAATCCGGTTGTGTATGTATTTGAGATGTTTTCGTTAAATTTTATCACTTTAATACTAAATGGAGCTTCAACTTCCGTTCATGATTTTTTGTTGCTGTTGATTTTGCATGGTGTGCAGTCTCCCCTGCTCCTGGTCCTACTCCTGGTATGCGATTTCAATTCGATTACTCAGTATTTCTTATTTTTGATGCTTTGGCTTTTCATTGAAAAATGTACTAAATCAACAAAAATAAAAATGTATTTTTCGCCATCTTTGGAATCTTTTTCATCCACTCATTGTATTTTGATTTCAAACACAAATGTAGCTAACGTTGTGTAATTTTTCTGCAGCTAACCCTCCCTCGGACCAGCCTTCAGCTGCACCGGTTAATCAAGCTCCGGCACCGTCCCCTAACTCTGGAGCTTATGCCATTGCTTATTCCTCCGCAGTACTATATCTTAGCCTTATAATGCTAGGCTCATTTATCTTCTAGAAATATGATTGTGGGCTTATTAATTTATTTTCTTGTTCATGCAAGACCTTGTTACTTAGGCCTCTCTCTCTCTCTCTCTCTCTCTCTCTCTCTCTCTCTCTCTCTCTCTCTCTCTCTCTCTATTGTTTTTAGGTAGCACCTTGCTGTTGTTATTATTATTATTATTATTTTGAAAAGGTACCTAGCAGTTGTTAATAGTTTTTGTTCTTTGGTTACAGTAACTTGATGTCGTTTTTGTTTTGTTTGTCCTCTTTCTTCTCCGTTTTTTGTTCCATCAGTTCATTAATGAGTGTTTTTCAGAAGTTACCGATACAATTTGAAGGAGTTTGGGATGAATTGTAAATGAATTGGGTTTCTCATGGGATATTTATTCATATACAATTCAAGAACCTCTAAGTATTACCCATACCCAACGTGACCAATTTGTAAAAAGTAAAAATCGAACCGCCGAGTACAAATATCTATATACAACTACATATCTAATATATCGACATATACTCAAAAAAAAAAAAGAGAGAGGAGGCAATAGTAAATTTTAGTGTAGAAGTAGTGAACTTTGTTGTGGTGTTAGTAAAAGTTGGTTCGTCGTTAAAATTTTGGGATGGCAATAGGCCAATTAATGAAATTTAGTGTGAGGTGAGTAGCGTGTGGTTACTGGTTAGTAGTCCTAAATAAATGTATTGTGGAGGTAGCAGTCTCTGGTTCTAATGAATATAATTTGAGGCGGCGCTCCTCGGTAGTCCACTTTTGGAAATTGCGTGGTATAGTTTTGCGATCTGTGGGCACAAGTACGATTCATTTTACTCGCAAATTAATAGTTCATTATCACTATTAAGGAATTCTTAAATATACTCTTTATTTTTTAATTTATAACATTTTATATATGCAATATGAATTTTGTTTGATAAATTGAATTTTTTTAAAAAAAACCCTTGACCTTTGCACGCAATGTCACATACCCACATGAGCTTTACAAAATATAAATGCCCCACCTGACCGTTGCCCTCCGTCATCAATTAAACCCCCACCTCCATTTTCCATCAAAAAATTGACGGATTTGGCAAAATGTAGCTACCCTGGACCTTTGTGGGACCTTGTGGGGCTCCCCTGGACCATTTTAACGCCAAAACCGCACGTGACTTCCACGCCCTCCTGATAAACACACTAAATATCACAAAATAAACCCTAAAATGATCAACCCTTCGATCATCTCTCACTTCTCTCACTCTGTGAGTAAATAGATAAAATTGAAGAGAACCTGAGGTACAGTGGTTGTTCGTGAGAGTGCATTAATTGTGACAATGGTGTGGAGGTTGAGAGACCGACATGGGGGGCCACCCCACTACGGTAATGTAGTTTTTGAAATAATTTTTTTTACGTTAAAAATGTTGGTTTGTGTAACGACCCGGATTTTCTAAAACCTCGAAAATAAATAATGTCTCCAATAATACATCTGATGGGCCCTAAAACTGCAAAAATATATACAATTACCTCAAAATCCTCCTAAATAAATAATGCTCCAAAAAATCTCTAAACAACACCATAGTCCTCAAAATGCTCCAACTCCGATCTCCACTATTCCACTCTGTACCTGCCATATAAACTACATAGGAAGTATACAATAAATGATATTCACAACTTCAACTGAATCTGTAACGACCCGGATTTTCCAATAAAATTTCCATAAATACACTATATTTTTACACACTTCTAGGTCCTATTTTCCTCAATACAAAATTACATAACCCAAATAATACAAAAATCTCCGAATAAAAACTCCTCTAAATAAAATTCCTTCGACCAAATAATTAATCCTCAAATCCCCCGATTCAATCTCCACTAACCCGGCTCCACACCTGAAAATTAAAAATCACTAGGAAGTGTACGATACAACAGAATAACAATGCTTGCACTTAACTAGAATCAATAAACAACGATTATCAAGCCGATTTCACAAATCACAAGGGACCTCATACCCGATCCTCCTCAGTACATGATCAGTGCCCCGCCCTCACCCGCTTCACCTAGCCTATCTGGCTTTCCTGGATCAGCCAAGATTTTGGCAAGGTCACTCGATGATCGTACCAAACAGTTCCATGACACTTTAGCCAAAAATATTATTTTTCATAACAAATATTCCACTTTCAACAAAATTCCATATAATCGAACAAATGATACGAGATATTCAAAAGGAGTATGAAATAATAGAAAAGAAAGGATTCCAGAAATGGGAAGCATATCGTATATTTGTCGAGTTACCTCAAATTGATCTTGACCGTCTGATATGGAGATTCCATCATTATGAACCACATCCTAAAATTGTACACTGATCGGACTAAGTTTTGCTTTTGATCTCCATGATCACCTCCCACTATCAAACCTAACATTTCTTTGCCAGAAGACCACTGTTTTTCTCTTGCCCAATGTCACTCATTTGATGCCAAATATACATATAGAGGTATGGATGCCACCAACTAAAAGCAACCCATTTACTCCTCTTAAATTTTGACCTCTACCCATCTGCCCAAATTAATTATATGGCTACAAGTATACCGACATACATATATGTATAATATATATAGTCAAACTCATAAATTAAAATTTTCTTTTCCAAAAAAAAAAATACGGGTTGTTACAATCTCTCCCTCTTAAAATAATTTCATCCCCGAAATTTTACGATCCAAAATATCTAATTTTTATAAAAACAAAACCACGTCCCAAATCTAAAATAATTTCAAATAAAAATACGGGGTATTACAGAGTCAACCGAATCACCAAATCAACTTTCATAATAGATAACTCAAGCCTCGTATCCGGCCCATCTCAATAACATGCCAAGCAGCACCAGCGTCAAAATAATTTTACCATTTCCAATGCCCGCAGGCCATACAAACCAATAATACCCTGATTCCCCACAGGGCAATCAATCAATCAATCATATCTCATTTCCATTTAATTCGTTGGACCCAGTGGGCTTGCACATGTACCAATCTGATCCATGATAATCATCAACGCAACATAATATACCATCATTCACAAATATAACGGTATAACTGGAGTCAATAATATGATCAGGATAGCAAAAGAGTACAAATACGGAACGATGAATAAAATTACTTCGGAGACTTAGAATGTATTGTATACTTCTGGTACCTCGAGATACGATCGTGGCTAGTAAAAATGTAAGCTGCATCGCCAAGAACAATTAATATACAAAAATTTTAGCTCGATGGAACCAGAAATCACCATCTATCCAAAGACTTGAACTTTTAGCTCTAGCCTTACTTGGTTTCTACTTTTCGGTCAACCATGGAAATGAACTTATGCACATATATAATCCCACGAATGGGCCTTTAAAATTAATAGTGTCATCCAACTTGTAACCCTTTTTTTTCTTTTTTTTCCTTTCTGCAGCCAACATTAACTATCACCCATACCTTCAATCAACTCCTCCGACTGCTACACCACTAACATGACCCATACGCATCTCTATACCCACTCCATACATGCACTGACCATACTACACCCGATAACAGTAGCCTACAACTCTATAAGTCCCCCCTCATCAATAGCCTTACCTGCCAAACCAAACACTGTCCTATAATAAATATCACACGAAATTGTATCTCAAAAACCCATATTTCGTTTTCCCAATAAAGAAAAATACGAGGTGTTACAGTTTGTTTAATCGATTAAGCGATTTTTAGTTAGTTTAATGGTTGTTTGATCGCGTATTACGAGTTCAATGCTTGGTTTTTCATTAACTGTTTGTTTACTAAGTTCAAGCTTAAAATTAGTTTGTTATGTGTAATATAAACTTAAAAATAAAATATTTTACATAGGATGATCACTTTACCATTGAAATGCATCATGGGGGTTCTTTGGGTGTTTGTAATGGTGCTGAGTACCTTGGTGGTTCTGTTCATTTCTCGGATTATTGCCATACAGATGAGATTTCAGAGATGGAGTTATGCAACATGATCGCTTAATTGAGATATACTTTTCTTCTTTGTGATGCCCATTTTTTTATTTATTGAGAAACGTGGTTCTTAGTCAAATTAAGTCAGATAGTGATGCCATGGAACTGAAATCCTTAACTAATGGGCTTGGTGTGGTGAGGGTGTATTCTGTAATTGACTTGGTGATGATTATGTATGTAAACACAAGGTCAAGCCAATGTTTGGACAATGCTCCCACAAGCCCAGCATCCAAGAGGACCAAAACTAGTACCAGTTCACTTTCTAAAGGAAATAGGGTGAAACAGTTGAACTCTAAAGCGTATGGGCCTATGGTGACATACCCCACCTATTTCGGGGGCCACAACCTTTGTTAGTAACTCACCTTCCAAGAGGGCCAAATCCAATAAGCCACCAGCCAAAGGTAAGGCCCAATCAGTTCAAAACTAGTAACCCAGTGCCCACCAGAGGCAAGGACAAAGGAAAGACCCATGTTCAAGATGAAAATATAGGAACCAAGAAGGGTAAGGCCCATGTGCAACTTGATCCAGATTCAGATGTGGAGGATACCAGTAATGAATATGTCCATGCATAGGGCTGCAAACGAGCCGAGCCGAGCCGAGTTTTAACATGTTTAAGCTCGGCTCGGTCATTTTTAGGAAGGCTCGAGCTCGGCTCGAGCTCGAATCGAGCTGGAAAAGCATAGCTCGAGCTCGGCTCGTCAAGGATTTGCAAGGCTCGGGCTTGGCTCGTCCAAACTCGGTAATAGACAAACGAGCCAGCTCGACTCGAGCTCGTTAACAAGTTACACCCAGAAAAAAAAAATTCCTATTTCACATTCTAAAAAACAGTAAATAAAATATACAGAAAATAAAATATACAGGGGGCAGAACCGAAAATGGGAGGAGTGAGAGGAAAGAGGGAAGGGTTTCCCTCTCAGAGTGTTTCAACGCTCTTTGTTGATAATTTACCGAACCAAATCCGAAAAATTTGAGTCTACAATTTGTTCTCAAGGTTTGGTAAGATCAAAGATATATTTATCCCCAATAAGAAGAGCAAGATCACAGGTAGAAGATTCGGTTTTGTGAGGTTTAATAGCAATGACGAAGCAACCTTTGCCATATCCAACGTTGATGAAACCTGGTGGTGGGATAATCGATTGGTGGTCAAATATGCCAGATTCTTGAGGAAACAAGATAGCCAGATCTGTAATCAGCACAGCCTTGGCAGACAAATGCTAGAAAAAGAGGACAGAGGTCATGAGGTGCTTGTCAAACGGACAAAATACTAATGAAACAATGGTAGAAATATTGGCACTTTGGCAGATTCAGATCTGAAATTTTTTTATTTTTCAAATGATAAGGAAGAAGATCGACAACCCTCTCTGCTGCTCGATGATCGGAGTTGGCCAGAGATGGCTGGAGACGATCGCTAGATTTGGGTCGGCGGTGGAAGAGAGGGAGACTGCCTCTCTCTCTATCTCTCTCTTGAAAAGAATGAAAAAACACAACAGGGGTACTAAGGGCAGAAGTGTAGAAGCCCTAGTAGTAGATATATATACCCTGGCTCGCAAGCCGGTTCGAGCCGAGCTTTCTCTGACTCGAGCTCGGCTCGTTTATTAAACGAGCCATAAAACGTAACTCGAGCTCGTTCGTTAAGATTTCGAGCCGAGCCGAACCGAGCCGTTACCGAGCTGAACCGAGCCGAGCTCGCGAACAGCTCGGCTCATTTGCAGCCCTATCCATGCATCATCTTTAGATAGTAGTGATGAGGATGATGGTTCCACAGTTGATGACAGATTGTTTGAAGAAATAATTGACAGGGAAGTTGGGGAGGATACCAATACTCATGGTGTATCGAATCGATCTGTTATTGAAGAGTTGGCTGACATTGATGGTGATTGTGCTTCATCAAATGATTTGCTCAGCTATTCTAGCTCCTCAGATTCAGATGACAAACCTAAACCTAGAAGAACAAGAATAAAGCCTGATGAAACGCACCCTATTTTTAATGAGAAATCTGACATGGGAAACCCAGTTTCATAAGAGGGATGAAGTTTAAGACCCACTCTTTATTCAGAGATGCAGAGAAAGAGTTTGCCATCAAGCATGGTAAGCAAATCTGGTTCAATAAAAGTGACAAGGAGAAGGTTAGGGCAATTTGCAAGAGGTTGCCCTTGGGAATGCTATGTCTCATATGTGCCTGCTGATGCTCTGTACAGGATTAAGACATGCATGTATGTATGATCTTGCACTAGAAGTTTTGATGATCCTTGGGTGAGTACTAAGTGGATTGTGGCCAAGTATGGCAATAGGATAAGACCCAACCCAACTTGGCCAGTTCCTTCTCTAACAGAAATCATTCAACAAGAGTGTAGAGTAAAGGTATCCACTCAGAAAGTATACATGGCTAAGAATATATCTTTGGCCATGAAGGATGGCACTGCAATTCAGTATAGACAGTTGTGGGGTTATGCAGAGGAGGAGGCAAAGTTCAAGAGGTTGTACATTTGTTGGGGTGCACTTAAAAGAGGGTTCAAATGGGATGTAGGCCTATAATTGGTTTGGATGGCTATCATTTGAAGGGACCATATAGTGGGATTCTTCTAATTACAGTAGGATTAGATGCCAATAACTAGATTTACCCTTTTGCAGTGGTGGACAAGGAGAAATACAAGACTTGGGCATGGTTTCTGGAACTATTGGGTACAAACTTGGACATTCAAAATAGTGAAAAATACACCTTCATGAGTGGCAAACAGAAAGGGTTGATTGAAGCTGTGTGGACTTTGTGAACACCCCGCGAAAAATTTCACAAAAACGATTGCGGTTTAGAAAATTGTTTGATTGATTGGATGGAGTCGCCACCCAGGTTTGAGGACCGTACCCGAGAAACCAGTTGAAAAATGACTCTTTTACCCTTGGAATAGTAAAATTTTACCGGTCTGCTTTTATTGAGATTTCTCGAGTCCGGGAGCTAGGTTACGAGAGGGGAAGGAATTTAAAGCACCCCTCTCGCCCGGCACGACCGCCGGTCTCTACTCAATACTCAAGGGATTTTAGAAAACGTTGTTTGGGATGGACTTTTTTCATGAACAAGATATAGGCACATAAATGCATCAATTAGTTTAACATGATGAACGTGGATGCTTGTGTAGTGTTATGAATGCCTGAAAATGATATTTCTCCCACTGAAATGCAAGAAAATGTGACTAAATGTCTCAAAAAGATCCCAAAATGGACCCCCAAACACCTTACTATGCACACCTGGACTATAAACTGGGCACCCGCACTAAGCGAATCCAGGCACCTGGAACCAACATGGGCACCTGGAATAGGGTAATCCAGGCATTTGGAATAGGGTAATCCAGGCACTTGGACTCAGTGTAGGCACCTAGATTAGGTGAGTCCAGGCACCTGGATTAGGTGAATCTAGGCGCCTGGATTCAATGTAGGCACCTGGATTTGGGTAATCCAGGCGCCTGGAATCAATATGGGCGCCTGGAATGAACCAATACAGGCGCCTGGAGCACTGATCAGACAGAAATTTCTCCCATCCAGGTCTCAAAGCAAACAACAAATGCAATCTTCATGACTTGTTTTCTCATGCTCAGAATGAAGATTAGTGACTCTTTGAACTGAATGAAATTCAAAATCAACTTTATGACATAATATAAACTCAGAAAACCATGATTTTGGATGATTTTAAGCATTGAAAGAGAGAGGAATATGGCCTCAAAACTGCCCCTTACTGTTTTCACTGCCATTTCATGCATATAAGTGAATATAAGATGAATCCATGCCAAATGAAGAAGATAAACTGAACTAGACTCATGACACATTTTTTTAAAAGAAATGTACAAGTGATGAGGTCAAAATCTATTTCTTTCTATCACTATTCCTCCGATCATGTATGAAATCAACAATAACTTCACTTAAAACATGAATGATGCACTTATTCTATACAAGGCATGATTTTCTTCTCAAAATACCCTTGAAGCATGCTTTCCAATGAACTTTATGATCTTGCAACATAGAAATGATAAGAACCAGACATGTGAGGGGCTTAGATAACAAATGAAGTGTATAAAGAAGAGAAAATGCAGTAGCATGAAACAAATCCAGGCGCCTACATTATGCTAATCCAGGCGCTTGGACCTAATGTAGGTGCATGATATGAAATCACATTTTGTGATATTTTGAACCCTTCCAAGCTCCTAACTAGTATAGAGAACTAGCAAGAGCTTAGAGTGTCCCCTCAGGGCCCTATTCGAGCATGTTGGTAGAAAATCTACCTCTTTAGCTTGATTGATGAACTTGAATTGTGAGTTTGGGTGATTTTTGGAGATTGGGTACACTGAAATTTGCTTATGGGGCTGTGAATATCAGATTACAAGTGTTTGTTTGAGGTTTGATAGTGGGGGGATGAGAAAATGTGGAGTTAAGGTAGTAGAAAAGTGGGTTTTAAGGCTTGAATAGGATGGAACAGAGGGGAAATACGTTGGGATCAGTTTTCTGGGGAAAATTCTACAGAATAACAGTAGGGGAGTAGGAGAGAGCTGATCTCTTCTTGAAATGGAGGAGAGAGGGGGTATATATAGGCTAAAAAAGGGTAGAAAGGGTTATCAGGGGGCTAGATAGGGGTCCAATAGGCCACTCTACTTTCCTTCCAATACATTAATGCAAAAAATCCCTGAAAGATCCTCCAAGACGCTCCTCCCCGCCCATTTCACCTTGGAATGCAAGTATCTGGAGTGAGTCCGGGCGCCTGGAATTGGGAGTCCAGGCGCCTAGATTGAGTCCAGGCGCTGGAATTTGGAATCCAGGCGCCTAGAATTGGGAATTCAGGCGCCTGGACTTGGAGACTACACAAGATTCTGAATTTCGCGGGGTCGCTTCGGAAGCTACCGAACTCCGTTTTGTGCATGGTTTGAAGCATTGGAAAGCTTGTCAAGTCTACTCTCTAACCCAAGTGGTTTGAACCCAAAATACATGACCATTTTCCCCACAGAAGGTTGGTAAAACAAGTCATTTTGGTAAAACGTGCACATCTCCCTCATTTCAAAATGGATTGGGACATATTATATATCGATAAAGAGGGTTTTGAATGTACTAGAAGGTGGTACAAGCTTGAGTTTATTTTGAAGAGGTTTTGGACGGGTTTCCAAGCAATCAATCAAGATTCACGTGTTCTTATCGGGCATTTTCATCATCGAGAGTGCTTGATAAGTTTCTCGGCTCAACAATCGGGGTGTCTACAGTTGCCCCTCTTAGATGGAACTCCGTATCATTGCTTGATACGAGTTACATCTAAGACAGAGACATCCCAATCCTTTCCCTGAACCTTTCTCAAGCTGCAAAGGAAAACATTAAAAACACGATCGTGCCGCTAAGGCTGCCTACGTACCCCATTGTAGGGATCAGACCGGCGTAGTTCTTCGGGCAATTGAAAAACACCTTAATTAATAAATAAACATAAACAGATTCAATACCGTCAAACATGATTCAAACGGGCTTAAGGCCTTCAAACAATGATTTAGACAGGCTCATGACCATCAAAGATGATTTACAGGGCCTTCGAAATGATTTAAATAGGCACAAGGCCCTCATGGACGATTTAAACAGCTCAAGGCCCCCAAAATGATTTAAACAAGCACAAGGCCCTCAAGACAATTTAAACAGGCACAAGGCCCTCAAAACGATTTAGACAGGTACAAAGCCTTCAAAGAAGATGATTTAAACAGGCACAAGACCCTTAAAACGATTTTAAAAGGCACAAGGCCCTCAAAACGATTTAAACAGGCACAAGGCCCTCAAAATGATTTAAACAGGCCCAAGGCCTTCAAAATGATTTAAACAGGTACAAAGCCTTCAAAGACGATGATTTAAACAAGCACAAGGCCCTTAAAACGATTTAAACAAGCACAAGGCCCTCAAAATGATTTAAACAAGCACAAGTCATTCAAAGAAGATGATTTAAATAGGCACAAGGCCCTCAAGACGATTTAAACAGGCACAAGGCCTTCAAAATGATTTAAACAGGCACAAAGCCTTCAAAGACGATGATTCAAACAAGCACAAGGCCCTTAAAACGATTTAAACAGGCACATGACCCTCAAGAAGATTTAAACAGGCACAAGGCCCTCAAAATGATTTAAAATGAGTTTAAGCCATTTTAGCGTGAATCAAATAAAGTTACTTACCAGACAAAGGATTAAGCAAATGATTGGATACGACTCTCTACTTAACAATGAGGTGGTTGAAATGATTGAATGATCGGGCGGACTACCTCCTGAACAAAGAAGTGGTTGGGATGATTGAATGCACCTACATGGTGACTAAAATGATTGGATGCAGCTTCCTACTGATCAACA
This sequence comes from Vaccinium vitis-idaea, assembly GCA_963854785.1. Lineage (NCBI taxonomy): Eukaryota > Viridiplantae > Streptophyta > Magnoliopsida > Ericales > Ericaceae > Vaccinium > Vaccinium vitis-idaea. Next base: position 22,210,488 of record OY978226.1, on the reverse strand, counting down.
AGGTTATGGCTTATATGATTGGATGACTTGAATGTGCCTACACGGGGCTAAGACGATTAGGTTGCGCTAGCTAAGCGGCAACACAAGTGCAAAATCTATCTCAAAACAACGACGAGAAGTCTAGACATCTATCTCAAAACTGATTCAAAAACTGACCTGCAAGACAACTACATTGAAAGGTTGTCTTGGTTGAAAAGATTATCCCACAGGACGATTTATTGAGAAGAATATCCTGCAGGATAGTTTGATTGAAAGGTCGCCCCGTAGGACGATTGATTGGTTGATTGAAAAGATCTGTCCTGCAGGACTATTTGATTGAAAAGTTGTCCCACAGGATGAATTGATTGAAAAGTTGTCCCGCAAAACGATTACATGTGGCTCATGTATCGACACCCGACGACAACAACGACAAGATTCCTTCTTTTAAAAAGTAGGAGGCTCATTGGGGTGGCTCTTTTGCTTTATTGTCTTTCCTTTTAGCCAGGGCTTGACTTTGAGCTTGGCAAGCTTGGGTTTTGGGCTAGCCATTGTCAGGGCTTGGATTTGGGCTTATGCCTCTCTCAATAAATAGCATCGAGCTGACATGCCCCAATTTTGAGTTAACATGCCTCCACTGATGACTATCCTCAGCTCTGATTCTCTTTCTTGGGTTCCTTAATGCATTGAAATCGTTTCCACGAGTCAAGAATTGACAAGACTAAGACTACATGATTGACCTCTTGACAAAGAGGGGATTTTTACAAGGCCGAGGAATTTGATTGGCTTTTTTGGACAAAAGGGTGGACATTGATAAGACTGACAAAGCCAAGGAATTTAATCGGCCGTTTTGACAAGGGAGTGAATTTTGATAGACAATGAGTGTGGAATTTGATTGGCCATGTTGACTTGACGGATAGGAGCAACTATGTGAAGAGTGTGTCGACTCGAAGGGTATGGAAGACTACGTTGACCCGAAGTTCTGAAAGATGTCAAACATGCCTCACCATTGATGTCGAAATTGTCATGATAAAATTGGATTTTTACTTTTTGATTGTTTCAGTCCATCAAGTGATGTTCATTCAAATCTGCTATTTTATCAAAACACAAGATTTCTTATCATGAACCCACGCCCCAGATTGTTGATGATGCCTTATTGATTGCCTCATCGATTTTCCTTCAAAATGCCCCAGATTAGAGGGCTGCTGGTGAAGACCCGTTGATATGCCCCAGTTTAGATTTTTGCTTTGTATGACGCCAATGTTTGTGCAATGTTTTGACTTAATCACTTTCAAGGAAGATTAGATTGTTCCCTTTTGACTTAAATTCTCACTATCAAGTTGCGCTCCTCAATCTGAAAGGACTTCATTTAGATTATAATGGGGTCAAGGCTTGGGCTCAACAAAGAAAGGGGAGAAGGCTCAAAAATTTAATTTTTGTTGGGTTATCAGAGCTAGCAGCTACCTCATACTTCATTTGCGCCCTTTTTGCTTTTTGGTGGGCGTTTTCTTCCCTTTGTGCCTCTTGTTGTTTTTGATAGGTGCTTCGATTTCATTTGACTTTTCTGTTTCATTTCTTTAATTCTTCTCATCTTGTTGTGCCCACGTGTTTGGTGTTTTCACGTGTTTATCAGCTTGGCACTTTCACTCTTGAGATGCTTTGAATTTTTTTTCTTTCACCCCAGTGTGGGGGATAGCTGCCTAGCTGGGTTATTTTCCAAAGAAATTGATTTAGTCTCAAAGGGGCTTGCAATGGATATTTGTGTGGGAAATCAAACAAAGAATGCATTTCTTCGTTTTGAATTGCGCAACTTGAGAGGGACAACTCATGCTTGCTCTAACTTTTGCCTAGATCTCATTTTGAAATTTGATCTAGTGAGTTTTTGCCTTAACTTTTGCCTAGGCCACGGTTGCGGGTTTTCGACCTAGCAGGCTTATTCTATGTTAAAGCATTGCTTCTTGATGGCACCAGGGAATGATCCATTGAAAATCCTCCTTGTGCGGGCAAGGGTTTAATCAAAATTCATCTCGTGTTTTGAAGTTATTATCATGTTCCTCAAATGATGGTGGAAAACAATTCTAAGTTCAGGTATTATTGCAAAAATCCAAGTTTATGACTACAATTTCGACACAACAACGTGTCATTGATTCTTGAAATAAAACAACCGAACCACTGAGGGTTGCCTACTTATCCCTTTGCAAGGAATCAGGCCGTGCGTAGTTCGGGACTACAAAGTTGACTCTCTTTTTTATTTTTCCTTTTTCTTAACAACAACAAGATATTACAAACTCGAACTTGAAAAACAAATAAACACAAGAGCATGACAAACTCGAAGTACAAACTGACTCAACAAAAGTGAAAGCTTGACTCGACCCTTGAAGACTTCCAAGACTCGTGGAAGGTTGAACTATTGCATGGCCATTGATGGTTCATTGGTTCGGCGAGGTGTTCGGCTTCGCTAGTGGAGCAGTGATGGATCAATTATCAATGAGATCTTGTATTTCGTGATGAAGGCGTTGGCATCTCTCGGTAGGGTGACTGGGTGTTTGATGGTAGATGCAAAAGGTATTTGGGTTGTAGGAAAGTGGGGAATTTTGTAGAGGTGGGGTTGGTTGAAGTGGTTTGAGGAAACCAGCCATGAAAAGCTCTTTATAGACCACGGGCAAAAGGCGCAGAGAGTTAGGAAAATATTCTTCGTTGGTTTTAAGGGCGGTTGGTTTGGGTCGTGATCTTGTTGATCGGTTCAGCTTGGTTGGGATCATTGTTGGTGGAGCTTGAAGGGGCGTTTTTAGTGGAGGTGAGGCTGATTTCATTGATGCTGAGGTTTTGCTTATGCCGAGGCGTGGGGTTTGATATGGTGTTGGATTCTAGTGGCAGAAGAGAGATGGATTTATTTTCAATGAGATCTTAGATCTTGTGACGGAGGCGTTGACAATCATCGGTAGCATGATCGGGCACTTGATGGAAGTCACAAAAGGCGTTTGGATTGTGGTAAACTTGGAGCTTTTGAGGTAGAGGAGTTGGAGGGAGTGGTTTAAGAAGACCGGCCATGAGAAGCTCCTCATAGACCGAGGATAGATGTGTGACGAATTGGGAGAATTTTCTTGGTTAGTCTTTGGGCCGGTTGATTTGGATTGTGGTCTTGGTTGGTCTAGCTTTGCTAATGGTGCTGGTTGCGGAGTTAGAGTTGATATTTGGGGAGCTAGGGGTGGCGTTTGCATTTTTATTGTTGGTAAATAGTGTGCTGCCCTTCTCGGGGTAAACCCTTTTGCTGTCTGGACTGAGATTGTCCTTTTCGATGTCCCAGTGGTACATCTCCACTTCTATGGGTTTGAATCCTTCCATGATAGATTCCTCTAGTTCAGAGATTTTGGCCAAAGCTGCGGCCATTTTTGGGCTTTTTCGGGGTCGTTGGAGATTCTCTTGGATCTCTGGGAGACGATCACGGATGTCTTGCACCATGATCATGTGCTGGGTGATTTGATTACCCAGGTTGTTCACAGCCATCTTCAGCCCCTCGATTTTAGTCGGAACATCCATGTTTTGAGGTTTTGGTTGAGTCAACTTTTGCTTGGGGAGTTGTAAGGTTTCTTTCTTTGGACCAACGGCTCGGAACTGACAGTAAAGCAAAAAGGTCAAACTCAAATTGTGCCCCTGGATTATTGAAGGAAATGTTGTGTATGCGTCGTTGTCGTGTCGTCCTAAGATCTAGACTACCAGTCTCGGTCTCACTTAAGGCATTGTATGGATATTCAAAACAACCACGGGTAAGTCGTGACAGGCAGGTTAAATTCCAACCGTCGTGAAATCAGAGCCAATCTCCTTTTTTACCATCCGAGACAGAGCAATAAAGTTGTTGAAATTTGGATACAAATGCACTTAAGGTTAGCCCGAGACGCAGGGAGTCGTTTGAGCACGGCAAACACTGGAGGTATCTCAAACTCCATGGATTTAAAGTCTCCTAGACTAACATCTATCCTATAGATTATGCTAAGGCTAACCCAGGGTGAATCTACCGGTTTCGAATCTCACTTGAAGCCATTGCACCGAAGATTTAACAACACCACGGGTAGGCCATTACTCGGTAGGTTCGATTTGTCAACCTAAGCCTAAAATGTTGGGACCGTAACCCTTAGCTTTTCTTGATCATCCGAGACAAAACAATAAGGTGCTGCAATCCAGATACAAACGACTCCAAGGCTAGTCCGAAACACGGGCGGCCATTCGGGCACGACCAACACCAGAGGTATCTCAAACTCCATGGATTTAAAGTCTCCTAGACTGAATCGACAGTTTTGAAAGGTTGCCCCAATCCTCAAGTTTTCTTTAAAGTGACAAGTCTTTGACATTGGACAAACGGATTTGGGAAAACACGACTTATACGGATTCCCGGCAATAATCTAAATTTGGATGCTTAGGAGAAATTGTCCCTAGCTACGGGCTAATCCCTCCCAAGTCCATTTAGATTATTGTTAAGAATCTGATAGTTCAAATTTTCCCACGTCCGGTCGTCCTAAAGACTAACTTGTAAGAACAGCGTGCTTTTGGCATGCACGACTCATCATCGGGCCAAAGCAACCTTCTACTAACTGCTAGAAACTTAATCTATACTAAACTAATGGCACACGAGACACGAATGATTATATATACAGACGCAAGTGTATGCATGTATGCAACATAGCATGCTAAGGAAAACAGTAACACATAGCACATAACAGGGTGGAGCACATAATCCTAACGCGTGGGCCCGCCTCCTAACGTGGGGGTTCTATGGTTATCTTATATGCAAAAGGCCGGTTTTGGTTTCAAAGGGTACCCCAGACTCAAAGTCAAAGCTGTCTCCCACCGCCAAGGATACCGCGAGGCGATGTTAAGCATTTCGAGATTCTCCGTCATAGTCGGAGGGTGCTGAGCATTTCGAGATTCTCCGTCATAGTCGGAGGGTGCTGAGCATTACAACTTATCATAGTCGGAGGGTGCTGAGCATTTCGAGATTCTTCGTCACCGGCAAGTCGGGCGAGATTGCCGAAACACGTCAGCAAAGGTCAGAAACCATGCACATGCAATATAAAAAGTCCATAAAAAACAACATTTACAAAATTCCTTAAACATTTTTCAAGTTTAGCTCTCGATGATTAATACACATTTTAATAAAACCACACATAAGTTTAATAATACTAAAATATGTATCAACCAGAGTCCCAGCGGAGTCGCCAGCTTGTGAACACCCCGCGGAAAATTTCACAAAAACGATTGCGGTTTAGAAAACGGTTTGATTGATTGGATGGAGTCGCAAATTTTAAATTATTTAAAATATCCTAAATTGTTAGATATAGACGATTTTGTAAGTGCCACATATGTCGAAAATGGACCATTAAATTGGAACGGAGGGAGTAATAACTAGAACTGTTTAGTACTCCATCCGTTTCAAATTGCTTGTCCCTTATACTTTTTGGGATGTGCCAAATTGTTAATCCCTCTTTGAAAAGTCAAAAAAAAAATTATTCAATATTCCAAAATAACACATTTACCAACAACGATCATTTCATTCAAAAGTTGAAGTATAAGGGGATTGTTGAAAATTAATGAATCGGTTAATATGAATGCATTTATTGAATGCAGTTATTATATGTCTGCTTAAAAAGTTAGAATTTTCAAAAGTGACGAGCAATTTGGAATGGATGGAATGGTAATCATCTCAAACAGCCGAGTGTTTGTGGTTATAAGGAGGTCCATAAATAAAGGCAATTCTCCAAGCAAGGTTGAGCTCGTCCTCTTTTTTTTTTTTTTTTGATCGACAAAGAAATTTAGTAAAGAAAACTTGATAAATGGTACATCAAGCTGGGGGAGAAGGGAAGGGATTCCATCAAAGTTGGAGAAATTAAAAGGAGAAAATACCCGTTGGGCCACGGCCCAAAGTACACCCTATGGTTGACCTTGTCCTTAATGGATTAGGTGGATGGGATTTTTGAATTGATGGAGAATATTAACCAAAATATTGGATCGCCAACCGATTGACCCATAGACCACCTCTATGACCTTCAACGTCAACACCTGAAGAATTACGAAATCCCTTTTTTTTTTTTTGGTACAAAGGAAAAGCAAAAAAAATAGAAACAAAACTAAGGCCTTTCAAAGGCTATCCCCCTCATATCAGCTTCAAAGAGGGGAATGATAACATCAGGAGGAGCAATGTGGGAGACCCACTTTAGGTCCTGCTCCACTCCCATATTTGCAAGTTTATCCGCCACTTTGTTTCCTTCCCGGTAGACATGGTTTAGGGAGCATCCGGTGGCTTCCATCAGCGCCTGGCACTCCTGAATGAGGACTTTGTGAGGAGAGTGGGTAGGAACCACTCCTTTGATAAGATCAATGGCTGCGGCCGAGTCTGAATCAATTTCCACAGATTCCATATTTTGGCTCTTCACCATCTCCAGACCACGAAAGATGCCCCACAGCTCTGCTTCAAGGCTTGTGCACTCCTCAAGTCTCCCATAGAAGCCAATCACCCAGTGACCACGCTCCTCTCTGAAGACCCCTCCAAACCCAGCAGGGCCTGGGTTTCCTTTACTGCTGCCATCCGTATTTAGCTTCAATTTGTTTGAACCTGGGAAATTCCAATTAATGAATTTTATTTGTCTACTGGAGACCGGATAATGATTCATAAACGAAGCCACTATTTCAGAACTGAATATCAAGCATTGGTTATGCACACAGGCAGGGTCTACGTTAATATCATCAAAGACTTTTCTGTTCCTAGCATTCCAAATTTTCCATAAAGTAACAAGAATAAGCACAGAATTCGAATAACTCCCTTTATCGGTCCTGGAATGATTGACACTATCCTTCAGCCATGTTCTCCAAGCATTCATGTCACCCGTAAGGGGTACCTGAATATGAGGAGTCCTGGACCAGATGTCAGCACTAGTAGGACAAGTAAAAAATAAATGCATCATGTCTTCACAGGAACCATTACATCTAGGGCAATTATCATTAGCATTAAAACCTCTGATACACTTCTCTGTTGATTAGTCAAGAGTTTACCATGCATGCAAATCCAAAGAAACCCTTTCAATTTGGAGGGTACTTTAAGTTTCCAGATCCAATTCCAACTATTATCAGGGTTAGAAATATCAACCATGTGCTCATATGAGGATTTAACAGAGAAGTTACCCTTACGATTCAAGGTCCAAATAGGAGTGTCTTCCACATTAGCATGCTTAGGCAACAAAATATTAGTAATCTTATTCACTTCATGATTGTTCACAGTCTGACTTAAAGATTGGACATCCCAATCCTTGTTATTACTAATGAAATCAGCCACCTTAGCATTACTATCATCAGTGATACCATGGTCATTGGTAACCAAGGGCTTGTCACCACACCACCAATCATGCCAAAACGAAATCCCTTATTACGTAAAGTATGATGGACATTATATTGTGTCCGTAAAAAAAATTTAATAAATGAAAGGAAAGAAAATTTCGACTCTTTTTTGTGTTCAACTGGAAAAAGAATTTTATAAAAAAAATAGATATAAAAGTTCAATTTGGCAGAGAACTAGTTTAAAAATAAGGCTCTCGCAAAATTTGTATATTTCACAGAACAAATTTATAAATCTCACTGAAAATTTTGAGAAGGCTACTACAATTAAACCATTCTATTTATTTTCTCGAAACAATCATGCTACATGTACAACCATTTCGGCTCCAACCATTTACAACCCCCCCTCACATACATAGGCCCCACGTGTATGTGAGGAGGTTGTAAATGATTGGAGCCGAAATAGTTGTACAAGTAGCATTTTTGCTATTTATTCTCTCTAAAATCAAAATCAAAACAACCATCCATACCCCCCCTCTCTCACTCTCTCAAACACACAAACACACACTAAGATGGCCATGTTGAAATCATCTCTTGTCATTTTGGCCGCGTGGGCTGTGGTGGTGGCTATGAACGGCGCCAACCCCGATGACTCTTTCTCGTTAGAGTTGCCGGAGGTGGCACCGGGGATGTCGGTAAGTTGCTCGAGGCTGATATACGATATGGTGGGCTGCATTCCTTTTTTCAGTGTTGGGAGCACTAAAACGAAACCGAATCTGTTATGTTGCTTAGGGTTTGAGGTAGTTTTGCATACGGATGCAGAGCGTATATGCGAAGGAATAAAGAGCAGTGTTCATTTGGGGATTGAGATTGATATGGCTAAGGCGGCCACCTTGCCTTCTGCTTGTGGGATCTCTGCTCCTTCCATTAGTAAATGCCACGGTGATCTCTCTCTCTCTCTCTCTCTCTCTCTCTCTCTCTCTCTCTCTCGTATATATATCCACACATTAGTGTTACGTTTTTTGAGATGAAAAAATGCATATCAGTTCATTTCATGTTCACAGCCGACATCCAGCCGATTCGGGCTTATTTAGACAATAGATGAGTTTTTGTTAATTAAAAAAATAATTTTAAATTAACGACTGCTATAAAAAATTCCCACGACGTAACGTTCGATACTTGAACTCATGCCTAAAGTATTGGTCGATTAACTGGAGTGGGTAAAAACTGATTACCCCTACTATTAGGCATAGCACGTGCCATAGATGTTCACCACGAAAGGGTGAATGACTCGGCACCACATAGGGAGTCCGTGAGCCCTGTGCCGAGCTGATCCCAGGCCATGAATAAGGTCAGGATAATTAAGTAAGTTAATATATCAGGATGCACTAGCTCGGCGAAGGACATAAAGGGATGCCCATGGTATGGCCGAGCTAGGTGGGCTACGTGTATAGCTTAAGTAGCATTCTGGAATGCATAAATCAGCTCGGCGAGATGAGCTGAGTTATGTACGGGTTATTCCGAGCTATGTGGAAGCACGGCACCGCCACGAATAAGGCGGTGAGACATTCCAGAATATTCTACAGCGGCTCCTTATGAGATAAGGAGCAATCCCGTGAAATAAGGGATTAATATGGAAGTCCTAACGTGATTAGGAGTATACCCCATATAGGAAAGAATCCTATATGGAAAAGAAGACCCCTGCTAGACGAGATCTAGCAGGACATGGAGACTCGTCCCTAATAGAAAAGTCCTATTAGGAAACGGATTCCTAAAGAGAATAGGAAACAGGGGGCACAAGATGCCTAAGGATGATGAACGTCTACACCTATAAATACAAGGCATTGACCATGACAAAAGGTACGCTGTGAAATCCTTTTCATACGCACTGTGGTTTGAGAATTTTGAGTACGAGATACTAACTTAGGCATCGGAGGGCCTTTGCCGACGAGAGGCAAATGTGCTCTAACCCTCTTTCTGTCTTGCAGCTTTAGGATTGGGTTAAGGAAGCACGTGATCCAGGGCTACGTGGATTTTATCCCCGTACATTAACTACATGGACCACTTCATATTCATTTTTAGCCTTGTTCATGATCGTAAAACTTGACCGCTCATTGACAAAATTAATTTCAAATAAGTAACGACTCCTCTTACATATTGGTTGACACTCCCGGTACTGTTACACATTGACCGTAATCATCGCATATCAATTTCTTTTAACTGATTAGGCAGGCGTTTGACGCCGTAGCATGCAGAAAAGTTATACAGCATGTGTTAGTTCATAATTGAGGATGTTTTTTCAAGAATATCAAAACTTGAGCATTGTACGTACTGGCTTTAACTTCAGTTTATAATGATTTTTCGTTGTTGATTTTGCATTTTGTGCAGTCTCCCCTGCTCCTACTCCTGGTCCTTCTCCTGGTATGTGATTGTAATTCAATTAATAGCCATATAAAGCAGTATCTTTGGAATCATTTTCATTTTTTAAAAGCAATGGATTTTTTTATTTGAAACATGCATACAATTAATTTAGCAAAATTTTTTTTAACTTTTCTGCAGCCAAACCTCCCTCGGACAACCCTTAACTAACAACCGCCCCAGCTCCTCCACCAGCACCGGTTATCAATTAAGCTTCCGCACCTGCCAACCTTGGAGGGGTACTTAATCAAGCTCCGGCACCGTCCCTGGCCGGTTAACTCCAGAGCTCTGCAGTATATATAGCTTAGCACCTAGCAGTTATTAGTTTTTGTTCTTTGTTTATAGTAATTTGATGTCGTTTATTAGTTTTTGGACAAGTAGTACTTGATCGATGCCGTTTTTGTTTTGTTAATTTATCTTCTTTCTTTTTTGTTTTTCTTTGGTTGAACTTATATTTCTTAGCCTCGCAAATTTTCCAATATTATGTCGTTTTGTTATTAGTTCTCAAACTAGTTTAGTTTCATTTACTAGGTTTATTGAACTTCGCTCGAAAATCTACCATATATACCCGGTAATGTCTATGAAAGGTTTATGGTAGTTCTTGTAACTAAATGGTGATGATTCCGGGGATCTGGTAATCATGAGCAAGCACCAGTGGATTGACTAATTCCGAACCCTGAAGTTAGCTAGCGACCGAGCCAACCCCCGTCCCATGGCTTCAAGGTTTGGAATGTTTAGAGGACAAGCACTTATTGCTTTATGGTTATGATAGAAATTAAGAATTAGGAGTGTCAACGATCCGGATTGGTGCGGATTGGTATGAATCTGAGAACCAAACTGCGAATCATGGTTCCAAGACAAGGCAATCCGTGTCCGGACCAAAGTCTACGGTTCAGTTCCGAACCAATCCGGAACTCACAGTTCAGTTCACAGATTTATTCATAGATTACTACATTTCAAAGAAGTTGAAGCAACCATTACATTTCCACATTCGAAGTAGCTTTACATTTCCACAACTACCATTACTGTCATTACATACCAATACAAAGCAGATTGAAAAACATTACAATATTGTCATCCAGAAATTAGTAGATTATTACCACTACATACCATTACATAGCATTATTGCCATACATATATATAATTATATAATATTGAAAATTAAAATTACACTTAAAACTTGTAATATTTATTTATATCGCATTCAGCCATTCAGGTAAAAAAAATTAAAAATAACTTTGCTCAATATTACACACATATTTTAATTTTTTTAATTTATAAAATTATCACAGTTCGGTTCGGTTTATCCATGATTTTTGAATGAAAATCCATGGACTGAGCCACGAATCTTCAATCCGTGTCCAAACCATTAATACACGGACCCAATCCAAAAGCTACAATCCACTATTATGAGTCCAGTCGTTTATCTAACCTCAGAAACTTTTATGGTTACGGTTGTGCTGTCATGTTCGTTCTTGCCGCTGCCAAAACTCTGGCGTTCTCACCGTGTCATCCCTATGTAGACTATCCAATTTACTTAAGGCAAACCTTAATGTAGAATAAATAGTTTCAAATTCCTTCATCTAAAATATTACGTACACAACTATGCAAAAAGGCCTTGTATCATCAAGTTCCCCAGCATGCCTTAATGTACCTAGGGCTGCATTAAATAGCTAACCGAACTTCATTTCGCTCCTCTGTAAATCCCAAAAATCGAAGAAGAGCTTCATCAACCAAGCAATGCCCATCCATAACATCTCTTACCTTTATCTTTGCACTCAAATCCTTCAATGCTGGCTGTCATAAACATCAGTTCTCTCTTTCCATCTATCCTGAAGGCATGTTAATAGAACTATTTTGCTTATACTGGCAAATAGCGGGTGATCAAAACCATGGTACAAGTACATGTAAAATTAACAGCAGATTTCAAGAAATGAACTCAGAAATAGAAGATTCTGAAGCAGTAAAATTGGCCAAATGCCCACAACTAATAAGGGTGATATGATATCAATTTCGAGGGGAAAAAAAATAAAAAAAGAGTAATACAAGGAAGCTCACATATTCCCCCGTTACAATGCTGACCGAGTTACATACATATAAGATTGAAAATAGAGATCATTACCTGAGAAATCCTTAAATGTCTTTTGTCAACATTTACAGATTATTAGGTACTAGTTCTCAAAATGAGCATTAATATGAATGTGTTCCGAAACCTACTGTCTGGATCCCGTAAGGCAAAAAAATGATGCTCCAAACCCAATTTCTAAAATGGGTGACTGACGAGTTATGCAAAGTTTAGATCCTCTGAACCCTATTTTCCAATACAGAATTTGGAAAATATATGCGACAAAACTTCCTCAGAGATATCTTCTCCACTTATCTGGCCAAGGGCAAGTGCAGCTTCCCTAAGATCAATTGTCCAAAAGTCAAGAGGCATTTCCTCCTCTATAGAGGACTTCAACCTCACAAGAGCTTCCTTGGTCCGGACAAGTTGCTCGCATTGTCTCTGATTAAATATCCACGTCATAAAAAAGTCAGAATCAACCAAAATTCACATCAGATTTCTCTTTTTCTCATGAACCCTATGCAAGATGTGTTGATATACTCGTTCTTTGAAGATAGTGGTAATCAGGGGAACGAGCAGATCAGCCAGAAAGAAGCAACGGTTAGAAGGCCAAAGTCAGTTTCCAGCAAAGGCATCAAACTAGTTTTTACCAAGGAAAACATAAATTGGCAGAGATGCATTATCCGGAGCCTGGACAGGGGTTGGGGTGTCAAGAAAGTTCCAGAGGTCAGAACCATTAAAACCTCTAATAGGAGGGTACAAGAACCAAGTAAAACGGTTGTATAGCTATTATTTTGAATCCTTCTTTTCAGATAAAATGCTGTATTTTTTAACAGAGTCAAAAGGCCACCTTACTCATTTTTCAGCAATTATGAACAAATATTTTGAAGTAATGACTTCGGTAATAGGCTTATATAGAACGGTTCCAATAAGAAATATCAGACACATCCTACACCCTCAATTAGGTGCCGAGTGTCCGAAACAGGTACTTAGATATACACTTTAAGAGACCTCAAATCATAGTCTGGAGCCTGGAGGCCCATTCCCACCCACTGCCCATTATTTGCAGAAAACTTGAAAAGTGTGCTCTCTAATCAATTGGAAACAAAAATAACCACTGGAAGAGGGGAAGTACGGTTGTCAAAAGATGCTGAATAGACACTAACATACAGCTAACCTGGTTCACAGTCCGGTTGTTAAAAGATGCTGAATAGACACTAACATACAGCTAACCTGGTTCACAGTCCATTTGCATCCCCCGGAAGGAATCTTGTTAAGACCTACAATCTCTATGATTGCTGCCTCCAAATCTGGTATTCCTTGTCCAGAAACAGCACATGTAAAAATAACTTTATCGAAAGAGCTTCCAAGGGTACGAGCCCATTCAGAGCCTGCAGATGGAGTACAGTCTATTTTGTTGATTACAAGGATCACCGGAGAAGAAGATCCGATTGTACTCTGCATTTCAACAAGACAATAAGCATTGTCATCCATGGCAGCAACTTATTTTATTTGACAGGATGTGAAAATGATAAGCAGTGATCTCTTACTTGTGGACAAAGAGATAGTGAGCAGAAATTAGAACTACACAACAGAAACAATGAAGTTGATTTCCAGTAGAATAGCAAATTGGGGTATATGCTCACCATTTCCAGTGAGATCCTATACTAATACCAGCAAGTTTAAATGTGATTTAACGTTATGGTCCCCTAAACTTTACTACCTTGTGTTTCAATATACAAACTAGTCACCTTGAGTGGACTCATCACTAAGACGATTGACTTAAGGCTACAATACCATGTAAATCATCCATGCGGACAATAAATTCAAGGAATAACCACAGAAGCCTTCAGACGTGTTGGAAGTAGGCTTTGCACATTGTAATCAAACGATTGATAATTCTCTAGTCAGAGCGCTTAATTTCTCCACCACCCCTATAAAATTATCATCTGACAAAATGAGATACAGATGTTCAAACCTAGAGAGATGATCTGATAAGAACTGTGCAACCATATGTTAGCGCTTACTTAACTGCTCGTATCATGTACAGAAACATAATAATAGGTCCAACTGTCCAAGGCACTTTAATCCTCCAATTTTCACATTTAAGCAGCTAAAGTGGCATGATAAATGTAATAAAGCTTTCATCTGAACAAAAAGCATGAAGAGAAGAAAAGGAAGCAACATGGTAGGGGATAAACAAAAACAGCAAACTAGTAAGTTGCCTTGTTAACTTCTTCTGTAAACAGATGCAAGGTAGAGGATGAGAGAATTGGTTAACTTGTAAGACCTTGTTGGACTGAATCCTATCCAGAAGTCTGGCATCTTCCATGGTCCACCCATCAGGAGCACTAACCGTAAAAATTACAACATCAGCACCAAAAGCAACGGCTTCAGATCTCTCCACACCTGTAACACCAAATAGCCAACAGCATTTTAGGATATTACATATCTACTATTCCTTTTGAAAAGAAAAATATAAAGGAAGGAGGCATAAGGAACCACAGGGTAAGGAAACAATACGTAAATACGCAATATTACATAAATCGGTTGCAAACCTAATCTTAGTAAACACAGACAGGACAAAGTTCCAGCCAATGACCCTTAGTGACTGGTTATGAATAACACAGTCTGGAGGTCATTTACAGTATTCTTTGTTGTCTTTACCCTCATCGAGTGATAAGAAACTTGGAGTGTTTTGGCTCGTGGAAGTTGTACCACTCCATTGTGTTTTACAACATTTGACCAAAAAGTGCTAGCAGGATAACAGAGCACGCTAAGAATCACTGAAATTTTTTAAAGGATGTCTGTTAGTTCTTTGTTGTCTTAATCCTAATCAGTTGATAATAATAGTTTAAAACCTATTGGCATCACAAAGAATAGTTCTCAAACAACTGATACAAGCAATAAGAACAAAATAATATCCATGTGCGAACATAACATCATAGAAACAATGGCTGATGGCCTACGTGGTTGCGTCTATTTTCATAACAGCAAAATAACTAACATAAATCTGACGGATTAGTAGAAATGGATAGTCCTACCTATCTTCTCCACAACATCATTAGTTTCCCTGATACCTGCTGTATCAAGCAGTGTGACTGGGATACCACATACTGAAATACCCGCTTCTATGACATCTCTTGTGGTTCCAGCAATTTCCGTAACTATCGCTCTCTCACTCTGCATGCTAAATAGTATACAACGTGCTCAATAAGATGTTAAAGCTCAGCAGATAATGAAAAAAAAGATATGGAGGGAAAAAAAACGAAGCTCCACAAAAAGATGCAGTTACAACTGTTTGCTTAGTAAGCCAAACTCCCCGCAGCTCCACCTACGGAGCCAGCATATATATATATGAGGTCAAGATTTTGTCCGGAACTATGAGGTCGGAACGGGGTCCAGATTTTAGTGGAAGCTCTACGCTACTATTTAATCAAGACATTAATCCCGCATCTGATTTTGTTTTCCCGTTCAAAATGTGTCTTAATCAGACGAACAAATAATGTATTCTCGCTAATAGTTTTTCAAAAATGTGACTCATCAAAAGATCTTGAGTAGTTCTTCAGATTGCTGGAAAACATTCTGAGAATTTGTTCACTAAAGGACGTTAGTTGTTGGTCCGTATAGGTGCAGTGGTGCACGAGGCACCGTCGGATCACTAAGGCGACTTTCATCCCTGCTCGACGGTTGGGTCTTGCAGTAATGAAAATGGACAATTTATATTGGATGGAGAGAGTAACATATATTAGGTAATTCCGGAGACAACTTATAGAAACATACTTTGCTCCATGCATTGAGGAGGCTTGACTTGCCAACATTCGGCCGACCAACAATTGCTATCTGCAATATTTAGACAAAGTGACGTCACAAAACCAAACAAAATACAGCGCAGGTAAGAAAATTTGAGTGACAAAGTACTGCAAACTATGCAGGTAGCACACCAATAATTTAATCCCCTAATCACAGTGCTCTATGCACATATATGGGTATGGTTACGCTGTACGAGCAACAACCCAAAAGAGTAGGGTACGGGTAGGGCAATTTTTAAGTTATATTTTTTATATTTTTATTATATTTCATTATTAGATGTAAAAGGTATATGTAAAATAGAAACAAGACGGGGCTCCAGAGTAATAAACTAAAAGATGAGGTGTGAAATTGTAATTTGGCTAACTATTGAAACAAAATAGCGCAGAAGATTAGCCATTTAGGTCTCGATCTGTTCGTTCCAACATACCCCTCTCTCTCTCTCTGCAAAAACGAACCCCTCTCTTTCTCTCTCTTCCAAACATACCCAAGCAGTACCCATGGCGTACCCAACACATACGAATGTACTTGGTACGATTTGCCGTACCCGTACCCGGTATGTACCCGGTGAGTTTTCCGGCACACCCGTGCTTCATAGATCATTTCAAACAATTGCAGCAAGACAAAAGAATCAGTTACAAAACACCTGTGTCGTCTCCATAACTCTGAAGAGTCTGAACCCTATGCATAATAAGCCTGCGGTATGTTTAGAGTCAGGGAGGTCTGTAAGGCTCCATTTAAAAACATAGGAACCATGAGGGAAGTGGATCCTAATGGTCAGCGGAACCATTTGAGAGGATCCAACAGCATCACCTATGATGAGCAGTCCACAGTTGTTTTCATTCCCGATAATGTAATCCCTTAAACATGCAAGAAAGCAAATCAATTATCACTGTTTCACTACCTGCAGCCCAGATTGCAAGAGTTTGTCATAATTTGCTGTTTCCAAAGCATTCTCTACTTCTCCCGCCATTACATGTATTTTGTGCATAATTAGGTTCATGTCTAGTGGTGGCATCTCATCATCGAAATCTAAACGAGCTTCAATCTCAGTAAGCAACTCAATGCACTGTATTCGAAGAGATTTAACCAAAGAAGAGAAACCGCCCTGCCACACAAATCAAAAATTGAGAAAAAAAATGTTTCTGAGGATTCTTTACAACAATGTCAACTAAGTTTAAACCATCGAAAAGAAGAAAAAACGCAAAGCAGTCCTCTGTTACTTATCCATGAATAATATGATCGAAGGCAAGGACATTATCTTAGTGCTGATATAAGACATGCCTGAATCCCTGCCAAGGCAGCTTCAGCAGCAACTATGGACTTGGCTGAAACAAGTTTTCCAACATTTTCAGCTTGAGAGAGGTCTAAGCGGCCATTTAGAAATGCACGAAGGGTGAACTCTCCTGATAAATAAAACAAATTTTATTCAACACATGGTGTGATTTATCTGTCTTTCTGTGTGAACTCACACATGTCCGTGTGCTCGACTGTGCCATGCACATGCAATTGAACTTAAATGTACTTGTGTATCCCAAAGTTCTTTTAAGATACATAGGATCCCAGGTCAACTGGTTCCACTAGGATGTGTTGTAACTTGCAACCCAAATGACCCAATTCAAGCCTAGTGGGAACCTTATCAGCGACACTCCGATAAAACACCTAAAAAAATCAGTAGTCTAGCTGGAACCTTTAATTTCATTCCTACTCCTGCAAACGTACTTACAAAGAGAATAAATCAAAGGGGTGAAATGGTGGCATAACCGTACTTCATTTATCTAATGTCAATTGTTCTACTAGGAAAGAGTAAGAAATTGACCTGGTTCAGCAAGCCTTGCCCCACCTTCCAAACAAGCTCTCAATACACGACGTAAACATACTTCACTTCCATGACACTGCAGCTCGATCACATCTTCCCGCGTGTAAGATCTCGGAGCTAGCATGGGAACCACAAGTACCTATAAAAAAAAAGAAACACAAAACCACTAATTACACCCTGATGCACAACCTCACAACAATCAGCGAATAGAAAACTATCCTAATAATACTGACCCTCTGAGACCCATAAACATGTACTTTAGTATTTGATAAATTAATTCATTAAGACCAAAACAAGCGCTACAACAGCAAAGGGGCATTCCCCAGAATCAGAACAACAAAATTAGCAACAGCTACAACCTGGCACAAAGCTCATAAAGAAGAAACACAATGACATAGCCATGGACCAGAGAGGAGAAAAAAAATAAAGACTAACACTCTGGCCTTTAGATAGATATTAGCAGAAGCCATGGCAATTTAGGAGGACGATTACTATTCAGGAGATGGAACCAAACCTGATGAGCAAATGGGCAAACAAAGAACAGATGACAGTGATCTTCTACTGCTGAGTGACATAAAACAAAAGTAAACACAAGTAGAATCAGTGGTTAATCCCCACCCACAAAGTATGTCTTTGGTTGGCAAACAAACTAATCCACTGCATAATGGCCCACCTAAGGACATGATTTTTTAACTAGAGCACTTTGAACCAAGGCATAACTGTGTGAATACATCTGGTAGCTAGCCAAGCTGCCTTCACAGAGAACATTCCAGTAGCACTAAGAGTCCAAATAACAGCCATTCTGATTCTCATTGGGAAGAAAGTGACCAGGGGTGTTGGCAATTATCTCCATAGTGACAACATTCCTCTGGGAAACATCACGGACGACAACCCTATTTGGCATTATACAAGAAATGGAGAGTTTTCGGTTTGTAGTGCTTCTCATGTAATTGTGGATTGTGCCTTGACAAAGCCCACGGAAGAGGAAAGAGAAGCATCCTCCAGTAGTGGTACCCTAGATCTGAAGTTTGTGGTGTCAAAAAGTAGCAAACAAGGTCAGGGTTGTCGCTTGGTGAACATGTGCAGCTGCATCGCCAACAAACGGTAATCTCTATGCATGGAAAGCTCGAGCAATGATTTTTGCCAGGGTTTCAGAAAGTGTTAAAGAGGCAACAGTTTGTGGCATCAAAAAGTAGCAAACATGGTCAGGGTTTTCACTTGGCAAACATGTGTAAATGCATCGCCAACAAATTGTAATCTCTATGCAAGGAAAGTTTGAGTAATGGTTTTTTCCAGGTTTTCGAGTTGTGCTAAAGCGGTAACAAAATGTGAAGGGGCTGATTTCTTTGGATCACTCTGCAATATCAACGCAAAGAACTAGCGGAGGCTTCACTGATATGTTGGAGTTTATGAAGCAATCGAAACGAGATATAACATGGGAGAAAGAGCAAAGCACTGCTGGAAATTGTGAGAAATGCAACCAAAATTCTTATGGTGTTCCAAAGAGCAAATGAATTGGCACTGAGGGAAGCAAAAATAAATGGTCACCCCCAACAGCAAGTATGCTTAAGGTTAACTTTGAAGGAGCTAATTTTCGAAATTAAAGTTTTGTTTGGGTGTGGCGTTTAGATCAGGGATACTTTGTAGCCAATCTATTGTAGACCCGAAGAAGATCAAAGCAACAGGAGATGCTATTCTTGCTGAATCAGTGGCTGAAAGGGATACTACTTGTTTTGCCAAAAGACTTGGTCACAAGGATTTGATTGTGGATGGGTACTCCAGTGAAGTTGTGAAGGCGATATGCTCTGTTTCCACTGAAGTAGTGAAGGCAATATGCTCTGTTTTCAAGCTGCTTGTCAGGCGATGGAAGATACTAGGCAACAATCCAAATCTTTCAAGAAGGTACGGAAATCGGTAGCTCATAACTTAGACAAGAATGCCTTCTTTGTTAATGACTCTAATATACGGATGGATGTGGCTCCTTAGTTTCTCATGCCCTTCCTAATTGATGATTCCCATTTATTTAATCAAACTACTGCTTTCATAAATACTAAAAAAGAACAAAAGTAACAAACATAAACTACACCAAATACACCAAACACTGGCATGGCTAGTTTTTTTGCTGGCATTGCCAGTTCAGTGCCACAGATAACAATTCTAGAGTGCAGCTGGCCTAAATTTTTGGGTCTTTTTGACCGAGTGACAGTCTTTTTTTGTTGTTTTATCCTCATTTTTACTACATTGGGGTCAAATTTTTTAGTATTTAAAACTGTCTTCTTCTTTTTTTGTCTTTTTCGAACATTTTTTGTCTTCAGTTTGGTTCAGTTTGGTCTATACTTCTTTACTTTTCCGACTGCTCTTTGAGATGAACCATTTGCTATGACGAAAAAAACTTGACAAACGGTAACCAACTGCTTTTCACAAAAATTAATTCAGTCCAATGCACTCTAAGTGTATCTTTTAAAATGCTCATAGCTGTGGTAACACCAAAACTAAAAAGTAACACATATGATTCAAAGCTGATAAACTTTTTAGATGGAGTTGCTATGAACCACGCAAGGAATTTTGAAATGAACCTCGTCAATGACATTCTCATGGCAGTCCGAAACCACACCGTACTCCACCACATGGCTCTTCGGTTGCCAATCGGAGGTCTTCTTCTTCTTCTCCTTCTTCTTGGTCGCAGGACGAAAGACTCGGGCAACTATAGACACTGCCGATGGGCCTGAAAGCCTTACGATTCCCACCGCAGCCGGCGGACCACCCAAGGAAGTGACAATGGCCGCAATTGTGCTCGAACAGGCTGCAACCACCGGGTCCGGTCCCAAGCGCTCATCTCGCGTAAGTAGTAGCGCATTTTCTGCAATTACAATGACAAAAAAGCATTAGAAATTATTATACATACATGGATGTATATATATAGAGAGAAGGGGGTGAACCTTGAGGAGTGAGGTGGGGTTTTATTAGGGTTCTGGTGGATTTGGGGGAGGGAGGGAAGTGGAGAGAAAGCTTGTTTGAATTGGGGATGGAGGTGTAGTAGGGAAACAATGAGGATATGGCTGTTGTTGGCCTCGTAGAACAAGAAGAAGAAGAAGAAGAAGCTGCTCTGCAGATGTCGTTGAGGAGATGGCGCAAGGCTGGAAGAAGAGCCATTGTTTGCCAGTCTCGCATCGATTTCTTGGTGTACTGTACTCCGTTTGGAACGAGTTGATAGGATAGGCGCTGGTAAACTGGGCTGTTGTCATTTTGGGTTAATCCATTTACTTTGATTCTCCAGCCCTGCGTGCAACCCATTTAAGTTGGAACTTATTAGGCCCACACTGGCCTAGTATACTTGGGCCATCTCATCTCTAGTCTGTAGTTAATTTTGTATTATTATATGACACAAAAGCACAAATATGGGACCCAAATGGTTGAGCAGAAAAAAAAAAAGGGGGTTGTGAGTGAGTGTTACAATGGTGTGGTTAAGAGGCTTTAATAATATATATACAACTAGTTGGCCCCACCTAATTTTCTCTTTTTTTACTCTCTCTCTCTCCCGTCCTCTCTCCTCCCACTGACACAAAGGAGAGGCTTCCCACCTTTTACTTCTCTTTCTTCGGCGCTTTCTCTCTTTCTCTCTCTTGCCGAGTGTAGTTAAATGAGAGACCACAGTTCACTTCTGAACTAATTCTGACTCCCCATTTTCTGACTTTAACATCACCATTAATGCAAGCAAAAAAAACAAAAAAAAAGTTAGCTTATTGTCTTTGTGGCTAAGTAATTTGTGGTTTTAACTACACCATTATAGATGGCATTGGCCATACTACTTTCTGTCAATGAAATGAAGCCTTTTTGCACAACCATAAGGATCGTACCTCAAGGATACACACAGTATAGATAAATTAAAAGACAGTGCAAATTGTCATACAGTACAAATCCACATTTAACAGGAGTTATTTTGCTACTGTTGAGAGCTAGATTGGTTTATTGTTATAACATTAGAACTAGTGTGCAACTTCATCGGGGCAAAACCCTAGGGTGTTCGAGTGTTCTTGGTGTGGCTGGCTGCGTCCCACCTATCTGGCTTCATCTCCGGTGAGGTGTAAGGGGCCATCTCCTTGTCCTAACTCTTCGGATTAACCAGCAAAGAGGTGTTGAATTTTGGTTTTGCGATGTCTGTTTCACATTTTGGCATGAATTTTGATTCTTGTTTTCCACCGCTGGGGTTGATTTCGTCAACCTCTACGTCCAAATTAGGGCCTGCTTATTCGATTAACTCTAATAAGCCTATTAGTGATATTGTTGTGGCCACTAAATCTGCTCCTATCGTCTTGAAGGATGTTGTTCCTGAGATTGTTTGCAATAAGGCGTCGAATGTATCTGGTCGAATGAAGTTGATTGATTTTTTGGAATCGGTTACTGTGGCGAATACTGAACACCTTGAGTGTAAAGACACTGATTCTCCAATAGTTAAACAGATCAAAGGTTTGAATAACAAGGTTAGGGCTTTGCGATCTGAGCTTGAAAAGAAGAATAAGTTGTTCGACTCCCTTCAACCTAATTCACTTGGTGTGGTTGGTACGGTTACTAAAGGTGGTGCTTGGAGGAATATTGTCTCCCCTGCTGGTGTGCCTCAGGAACGAATGAGTTTAAAGTTTTATCCCCCTCAAATTGATGGGGAGAAGATTAGGGTTTCTCCTCCAAGGGCTGTTGAAGTTGAGGGGGCTGAGAAATGGCAAAATTGTGTGGTGGGCCACTTTATTGATAAAAAAAACTTCCATTCCTTGTGGTTAGGACTACTGCTTTCAAGATTTGGGGAAAATTTGAGCTGAAAGAGGTTATGTCTAATGAACGCGGTTTTTTCTTTTTTTCAATTTGGAGTTTAGGGTGCTTGTAGGCAGGTTGTTGAATCTGGACCATGGTATTTTGGGGGAAGGTTACTGGTTCTTCAAGAATGGCAGGTGGAGTGGGTAAAACCTGGTTGCCCTACTAAAGGGCATAGCACGTGCCTATGGTGGTCACCACGAGAGGGTGAGTAGCTCGGCACCACATAGGGAAGCCTTAGCCCTGTGCCGAACTGTACTGGCCATGAATAAGGTCAAAATGATTAAGTAAGTTAATACATCAGGATGCCCTAGCTCGGCGTGAGACATAAAGGGATGCCCCCAATATGGCCGAGCTAGGTAGGCTACGAATATAGCTTAAACAGCATTCTGGAATACATAATTTAGCTCGGCGTGATGAGTTGAGCTATGTACAAGTTATTCCGAGCTACGTGGAAGCACGACATCGCCACGAATAGGGCGATGAGACATTCCAGAATATTCTACAGCGGCTCCTTATGTGATAAGGAGCAATCCCGTAAAGTAAGGGATTAAGATGGGAAGTCCTAATGTGATTAGGAGCGTGCCTCATATAGGGAAGAGTCCTATATGGAAAGGAGGACTGCTGCTAAACGTGATCTAGCAGTATTTGGAAACATGTGCCTAACAGGAAAGTCCTATTAGGAGAAGGATTCCTAAAGAGAATAGGAAAACAGGGGGCATGTGATGCCTAGATCAAGCTATCTTCACCTATAAATACAAGGCAATAACCATGACAAAAGGTACGCTGTGAAACCCTTTTCATACGCACTGAAATTTGAGAGTTCAAGTATGTGATACTAACTTAGGCATCGGAGGGCCTTTGCCGACGAGAGGCAAAGGTGCTCTAACCCTTTTTCTGTCTTGCAGATTTAGGGCTGAGTTAAGGAAGCACGTGATCCAGGGCTACATGGATTTTATCCCCGTACAGCAGGCTGATTTGGAATTGAAGAAGACTGGTTTGTCAAACATTCCTATTTGGGTACAACTTTACAATGTTCCTCTTCAGTTGTGGACAGCAGAAGGACTTAGCTATGTTGCAAGCACTGTTGGGAAGCCCCTTTATGCTGATGAGATGACTAAATCCACTAGAAGAATTAGCTATGCTAAGGTTTATGTGGAGATTGATGTTCACTCCACATTGCCTCATTATGTTAATGTGGCTACTTCATCAGGCAAAGTGGTTAGTGTTGGCATCAAATACCATTGGCGGCCATCCAAGTGTGTTTTCTGCAATGTTTTTGGGCATTCGGAGTGCAGTAAGGAAAAGGTCACACCCTCAGGTCTTGCTGAGACTATTTCTACTACAGGAATAGGGGGTGTTATGAATAAGGTTTGGGTGGTGAAGGATAGTACATAGGTTGTGGATGGTAACTCTCAAATACCTGTTTCTCCTCTTCCTCAGGTTGTTTCTCAAACGTTGGTTATTCCTCCTCCCTTGTAGATTCATAAGTTTACTTCTCTACAAGATGACATGGAGGAATCTTCAAATGTTTCTAGTTCTAAGGCTAGTTTGGACGGTGTAAATGTTGATTCTAAGAAAGGAATTAATATTGCTATCCAAGTAGCTGAGATGGTTATTGATTCCCCTGGTCCTAGCAAATCTGTTGGTATGAACAACAAACCTAGTTAGGTTGATCAGGATGTTTTGGTTTCTACTGATTCTAATAGGGATAGGGTTAATGACGGTCAGTGTGTTTTTTACCAGCTAATCTGGAGATGGATTTTATTGACCCAGAGGCTGTTTTGAAGGCTTTGATTTCTATTGAGAATAATGGAGCTCATAAGCCTGATCGAGGGGGAAACCATGTGGTGCCTAAAAGGGGGAGAATACCTAAGAAGAAATGACAAGTTTTGCCTCCTGGAATGTCAGAGGGTTAAATAACCCTATTAAGCAGGTTGAGATTAGACATTTTGTCCAGGCTTATAGGTTATCTTTAATTGGTATTGTTAAAACCAAGTTAAGGAAGGAAAATTTAGATTATACCATGAAGAGATGTCTTCCTTTTGGTTGGTGCTTTACTCATAATGCTGGTGCTACCTTAGTTGCTAGAATTGTGGTGGCATAGGACAGTTAGGTCTCTTTGGTTAATGTTCTTTTTTACTCTGACTAAATGATTATGCTTTCTATTGAGATGGAACTCAAGAAGTTTGTTGTTTCTATCGTTTACGGGCATAATCAATCGTCAGCTAGGCATAAGTTGTGGGAAGATCTTAAATCTGTTTCCAAACAGTCTTGTGGGTACTTCTCCCTGGATTCTAATTGGTGACTTTAATGCAATTAGATGGCATCATGAGAAGTCAGATTGTACTCACTTTGATGTCTGCTCTGACAAGGATTTCCATAGTTTCTTGGATGCCATTGGCATGGAAGATTTGAACTCTTACGGGTTGCTGTATATTTGGTCTAATAAAAGGGTAGGCGTGGATCATTGTAGTAGCAGATTGGATAGAGCTTTGGTGAACACTCAGTGGCAGAATTTGTTTACTGAGTCTGCAGCAGTTGTTCTTGTTCCAGGAATTTCTGATCATAGTCCCATTGTGGTATCAATTTTTCCATACAAAGGAGGTAAGAAGCCTTTAAAATTTTTCAATTTCTGGCTGAAACATGAAAAATTCCAGTCAATCCTCTCTCAATCTTGGTCTTTGCCCGTTGATGGTGTTGTATCTCCTTGGTCCTTTCTTTATGCTAAACTGCGAATGCTAAAACCTTGTCTTAGAGGGTTTAATAAGCAATTTTATAGTGATATACAGAATAAGGTTGTGGCTGCTAAGAAGGAGTTATTTGATATTCGGTATTTATGTGCTAATAATACATCTGACCCTCTATTGATTGGTTATGGGAAGCTCTGTTTGATACAGAAGAGGCATGGTGCAAGCAAAAATCCAGAGTTAATTGGTTAAATTTGGGGGACAACAATACTAGCTTTTTCCATAAAAAAAAAAGTGACAAGTCATAGGATGAGGAATAAAATTTTGACTATATGTGATGACAATGGAACTAGATTGGATGAGCCTCAAAGCTGTTAAAGGGGAAATTTTGAGACTCTACAAGAAGATGCTGG
Organism: Vaccinium vitis-idaea; assembly: GCA_963854785.1. NCBI lineage: Eukaryota > Viridiplantae > Streptophyta > Magnoliopsida > Ericales > Ericaceae > Vaccinium > Vaccinium vitis-idaea. The sequence continues at coordinate 22,185,168 of OY978226.1, read as the reverse complement.
GGTCTAAATTTGAGTGTATCAGTTTCTCTAATTCAGTCCCAACTCACTTTCATGATTCTCTTGTTGCTCCTGTTACTCCTGCTGAGATTAAAGATGCTCTTTTTTCCATAAATGGGGATAAATCTCCAGCGCCAGATGGTTTCATGCTTGTTTCTATCAAAAGGAGTGGTCTGTGGTGGGCAATGACGTCATTTCTGCTATTACTCATTTCTTTCAATTAGGGTGCCTTCCAAGAGAGGTAAATGCTACTGCTCTCACTCTGATTCCTAACACTAGTTGTCCTCAATCCATGAAGGAGTATTGAACTATTGCATGTTGTAATGTTTTATATAAAGTCATAACCAAAATCCTGGCTAACAGAATGCAACCGGTGTTACCTCATATCATTAATAAGGCTCAAGCAGCCTTTGTTAAGGGAAGAGCTATTTCTCATAACATTCTCCTTATGCAAGAGCTTGTGAGGAATTATTACATGGATGTTAGTGTGGCTAAATGTGCGATAAAAATAGACCTAATGAAGGCCTATGATTCTGTGGACTGGGATTTCCTTTTTGAGGTTATGGAAGCTTTGGATTTTCCTAGTCAATTTATTAATTGGGTTAGGATCTGTGTTTCCTCAGCTATGTTTTCTGTTGTTGTGAATGGTGAATTGGAAGGCTTCTTTAAAGGAGAGAAAGGCCTTAGACAAGGAGACCCTATCTCCCCTTATCTCTTCTTGTTGGTTTTGGAAGGCTGGTACTCCACTCTCCAACAAAAATTCAGGATGGAAATTTTACCTATCACCCTAAATGTAATACCTTATCCATTTCCTTTCTCGCTTTTGCTGATGACTTGTTTTTACTAGTGGGGTCTGATATTCCTTCTATTGGGATTATTAAAGATGTTTTGGATGAATTTTATTATGCCTCTGGATTAAAACCAAACCTTCAGAAAAGTCTGATCTTCTTCTCTGGGACTAATCTTGCTGTTCAAAATGAGATTCTTAGCATGCTTTCAATTCCTAAAGGCTCTCTTCTTGTGAAGTACTTGGGTGTTCCTTTGATTTCATCTCGGCTTCGATATGTGGACTACATTCATCTCAAGGAAAAAACTCAGAAGAGTATAAATAGTTGGACTAATAGATCTCTCTCGTTTGGTGGCAGAGCTCTTCTTATACAATCAGTCTTGTTCAACATGCAATCGTATTGGTGTTCTTTGTTCATCTTGCCTCAGAGAATTCTGAATGAAGTTGAGGCTTTGCTAAGGAATTTCTTGTGGTTAGGCCTTCTTCTAAGAGCAAGTGCCAAGGTCAAATGGATGGATGGATGTTTGTTTGCCTAAATCCGAAGGAGGTCTTGGTTTGAAGCTGCTTAAAGATTGCAATAAGTCTGCTATATTGAGACATATGTGGGCTATTTGTAAGAAGGAAGATACGCGATGGGTGCAGTGGATTCATAGTTATATCATAAAGGATCAATGTTTTTGGTATATGAAAACTCCTTTGGATTGCTCGTGGTCAATGAGGAAGCTTTTCAAGCTTAGGACTATTGGGCAATTGCTGGTGAAACATGTTATTGGCAATGGCCAGGATACTTTCTTTTGGTTGGATAATTGGCATACTAATGGCCCTTTGTATTAACTTCTAGATGAAAGAACAATGTCTATTCTTAGAAGAGCTTTGTATGCTAAGGTAAGCTCTGTGCTTCTTAATGCTAATTGGCATTGGCCTAGGCCAAGATGCCATCAAATTCAACATATTCACAATTCTATTTCTGGGTCTTTATTACCTCTGGTTGATAGGAGTGATGAAGTGGTTTGGACTGCTTCTCCTCCTCGACGATATAGTTCTAAACATACATGGGAATCTGTGCGACGAAAGAGGAACAAGGTTCCTTATGCCCATGTAGTCCAGTTTTCACAAAATGTTCCTAAATGGGCTTTCATTCTTTGGTTAACTTATATTCACAAGCTTTCAACGAAAGATAGACTCAAAAGATGGGGGATGGAAGTGGATCCAGTTTGTTGTGGACGGTGAGATCCACGCGGCTGGCAGAAAATTGGGTATGGAAAGATGAATAGAAATGAATAGAGTCGCCACCCAAGATTTATTTAGAAAATAATTTTGGTACCCGAGACACCGTTGAAAAGAATGACTCTTGTGCCATTTTTGAAAAAGTTTGGTCTGCGAAAATATTCTTTTGGATTCGGAAGCCAAGTTACGATTGGGGAAGGTTTTGTTATAAATCACCCCGCTCGCCGGACAATTTCCGGTCTCTACTAAATATTTGTGGGATTTTTAGAAAATATTTTATTGCAAACTTTTAACAAAAATACAAAATATGAACAATAGTAATAATAAACAAGTAATTCACAGAATCATAACGGAAATAAAATGAAATGCGCGAACTTGATAGTAAATAAGCAGAACCTGAGGGGAAACGGCGTAATATCAGCGGCTTAAAGCCAGAAAACACGAAAACAGAGCACGATTCTGTTTGAAACAGGGGAAGGACAAAGTTAGCCGCCCGGCCAATCTATGTTGGCCACTCGGCCAAGTATGTTGGCCACCCGGCCAACATTCCTCTATTTTTTTGAAAATTTTGCAGACTGGAAAAGCGCCTTGAGAGTCTTTCTTTTGAAAGGAAGCCGATTCTTTTGAATTCAAAATGAACTTGAGAAGTAGATTTTGAGAAAATTGTACCCCGGGTAAGGTCGTATCGTGCGATAACGGAGGATACCGCCCGATACGGAGCCGTAGGGGGTGGGTTTGCTTGAAACAAGGTTATCCGAACCCGAGGATGATTACGGGAATCATCCCGAGCCCGGAATAGTTCCCCTCAGAATGCTGGAAGTTCATTTGAATGAACGGAGTTGTACCTTTTTGGAACGAACGATCGAGCTATGAAAGTTTTAGGCTTCTCTCGGAAAACTTCAGGTGAAGTAATTTTTTGATGATTTACTGGAAGAATGAGAGGGAGGGTATGAGGAGAAGGGTTTAGAGAGAGAGAGAGAGAGAGAGAGTGGTTTGACGGCGTTTCAAGGTGCGGAGTAACGGATTTCGGTTTCTGGTGGTGTCTCCCTCAGGGGTCTCTCTGTCGGAAGTCGGAGGGGGGTTTATATAGCCATGGATGAGGAGGAGATATGATGAAGAAAATATTCGGAAAGATTTTCGCGATGATGATATTCCCTGTGCCGGGGAATATATTCATCTGCGAAGAATCTCTGCATAACAAGCTGTCCGATTTGACAACCAAGATTGGCCGCCCGGCCAATCATGTTAGCCGCCCGGCCAACAAGGTTAGCCGCCAGGCCAACCTGAGGAACACTGGACCACTCGGCTGTCAAAGTGGACCGCTCGGCCAAACTGGTTATTTTATTGATTTTTTGTTGAGCTCTGATCGATTGTTCCGAGGTAACCATGCACTTTCCTTTCATCATAGAGGATGCACTTGGACTAAAATTGGGGTGTCTACATTTGTGTTCTTTGTAATCAAGAGGAAGAAGGCATACAACACTTATTCTTTAAATGCAACTTCTCTGGAGGTATTTTGGAGAACATTTTGTCTAGATTCCACCTGTATCAGAAGGTTGAGGATTGGGATAGTGAACTTGCTTGGGTCATTGGATTTTGCAAGGGTAAGAGCTTCAATCCTTTGTGACTAGGCTTTTGCTACAGCAGTCTATCATTTATGGCTTGAGCTCTGATCGATCGTTCCGAGGTAACCATGCACTTTCCTTTCGTCATAGGGGATGCATTTGGACTAAAATTGGGGTGTCTACAGTTGCCCCTCTTTGACATGGCTTAGTCATCATTCTGTGATGTAAGTAGCGTCAAAGACATAGACGTCCCAATTTTTATCGTCCCAGTGCGGAAAACGAGTAAATTGAGTGAAAACTCATGGAAAAAGTATGGTCGAGCTTAGAGCTTCCTACGTACCCCGTTTGCAGGGATCAGACCAATCGTAGTTCTTCGGGGCTACTAAATGAAAGTTAAACAAGTACCTCTGGGGTTTGTTTAAAAATTGGAATCGCCGCTGAGGGCATTGAAAACTGAATATGATATTTTCTGAAAAATCACTCAAGTACCACAAAAAAAAAAACAAAACTGGAATTGCCGCTGGGGACTTTTTAAAAAAAAATGAAATATGATTTTATTTTCCTGGAAAAATCACACAAATACCACTGTGGGTGTTTGAAAATTGAGATTTGCCGCTGAGGGCATTGAAAATATGAATATGATTTTTTTTCTGGAAAAAACACATAAGCACCATTGGGAGTTTTTTTTAAAATTGAGATTTGCCGCTGAGGGCATTGAAAATATGATTTTATTTTCCTGGAAAAATCACATAAGTACCGCTTGGGGTTTTTGAAAATTGAGATTTGTCGTTGAGGGCATTGAAAATATGAATATGATTTTTTTCTGGAAAAATCACATAAGCACCACTGGGGGTTTTTTGAAAATTGAGATTTGCCGCTGAGGGCATTGAAAATGTGATTTTATTTTCCTGGAAAAATCACATAAGCACCACTGGGGTTTTTTTGAAAATTGAGATTTGCCGCTGAGGGCATTGAAAATGAAATATGATTTTATTTTCCTGGAAAAATCATACAAGTAGTGCTGGGGGTTTTTGAAAATTGATATTGCCGCTGAGGGCATTGGAAACTAAAATATGATTTTATTTTCCTGGAAAAATCATACAAGCACCGTAGACTTTGATGAGGTGTAGGAAATGTTGCTTGTAAAAAAGAGAGGGGGTGCACTGCAATTTTGCCACGTGAGAGATGGAGAGCCGCACGGCTCATCGCTTTAGCCGCCCGACTATTGACCTTAGCCGCCCGGCCAAGGTTGCGATTTGAGGCCGAAACAAAAACCGTCGCGCCCCTTCGGATTTTGTTCCTTGAGTTCAAAAATTAGAAACGGTTTCTGAGGAGAGACTTCCTCCTCTGTCCGATTTTTTCTTCCTTCTCAAAGCTTTTTCAAAATTCTTCCAAATCCTAGATCCAAGACTTCGGTTCTTGCAAATATCGGTATCCATGGCAGACACTCCAACCGATGGTGGTGGTCCGACGCCATCCAGTGAGAGAACACCATCGCTGGCGCGTGTAGAGAAAACGGCGGGGGTCGTGTCGTCCGGTGGTGGTCCGGCTTTGTTGATTCCGAGTGGGAGCACCGTGGCCGAAGTTGACCCAATACACGAGGAGGGCCGTGCGGCCTTGATTGATTCCGGGTGTCTATAGTTGAGGCAGTACAGAGGGCACTGAGGGATAGGCTGCCTTTCACTCCTGAGACTTACGTATCTTGAGTTCACTTTTTTGCACCTTCTGGTTGTTCGGTATATGAGCCGAAGTTGCCTCTTTACCCTCCTGATGGACTGATCTTGCGAGACCCGGAGACTCACCTCTCAAACAAACCTTTGGTATGTACTTACACTTGTACTTTCCCTTTTGAATTACTTTTCTCAGTGCACTTGTCTTGTGGTTTTACTGACTGAAACCATGCTATGTTCTTGAAAACAGGTGGATGGTGCTCTTTTTGGATATGGTGGGCCATCTGATTGCTTGGGGCAGTATCAGAGGCTGCCACAGAGAGTGAGGAGCTTGGTAGATGCTGCAGGCTTTACCGTTTTCATCAGGATACTATTGCCGAGAAGGATGGATCGCAAGTTGGTGAGAGCTTTGGTGGAGCATTGGTGGGACACCACCAACACTTTTCACTTTGGGTTCGGAGAGATGACGATCACCCTACTGGACTTTGCAGCGATCACTGGTTTGAGGGTCGGTGGTGATCCGATCCCGTTTGACTCAGGCTTGTACTTAGACCGTGCGGCGGTACGACACTTTCTGGGGAGAGATATGGGAGATGAGTCGTCGGTGCAGTGTGACCACTTGCCAGCTATTTGGGACCATGAGCCAGGATCAGCTGAGGAGGCCCATCAAATGGCCAGGGCTTACTTGTTATACCTTTTCGGCTTGGCTCTGTTTTCTGGCAGAAAGGGCCATGTTCACCTTGGTTTGTTGCCAGCTTTGGCAAATTTGGAGACGGCGGGCAGGTTTGACTGGGGTGGTGCGACTTTGTGCACCTTGTACGTTTTCTTGGGTTCTGTCGTTCGTGGGAGAGGGACCAAGCTTGGTGGCTATTGGAGGGTCCTTGAGGTAATGCCTCTAACTTTCCTTTTACCTTGTATGCCATATGACTGTATCATGCATTGTTGCTTCTTACCCTTGTTCTGATGATTTGATCCAAAATGCAGGTGTGGGCTTATGAAGTCTTGGGAGTACCGGCTCCTGAAAATTCTCACCCGAACAAGGACGTGTTCCCACATGCAAAGAAGTGGGCGTAGCAGTATGTGGGGAAGGGCGCGTTTAAGGGTGATCTGAGGGGTTTCTGCCTTTTCCTTGACCAGAGCAGGGTACCACGATATGACTCTTATACTTTTGAGATTCCTTTCAAATTCTCTTGATTTCTGCAATGACCCTTATGAACATGACTTGAAACTTGCTGCAGGTTCGTTGGAATGCATGGGGTAGGTGGCGTCAACCTTACTTGACTCAGAGCAGGGAGATGACACGGGGACGTGTGCTATTGGAGTCCCCGTATGGCTGGCAGTGGTACTTGGGTGAGAGAGTGTTACGTCAGTCTCTGGGGATAGACTTCTTCAGAGTGCCAGGCCCGCTCCCTCCGTAGGTTCAGAGGACCCATGACTACACAGTGGCTGAGGTGGAGGCATATACTGTTCTGGACGTGCAGTTGGTTTTCGACCCCTCCTTGGACTATGCCGGCTATGTGAGGAGTACACTGGCCTATTCTTTAGATATGGAGCATCGTTTAGCCGAGCCGGTGCCTGCATCGGCTGCTTCCCTGCCTGTGCTGAGGAGAGATATAGATGTTATGATGGCAGATGGAAGGATGGGGGTTATAGACGTTCCTGCGGTGACTGGACCTGTGACTCTTGCAGCAACTGAGGTATCCTGAAAAGATAGAAAAGAAATACTCCCTCCGTCCCATTTTGTTTGTCAATTTTCGAAGATCGTGTCATCGGTCAAACCCTTATAACTTTTAATCCGTAATGTCTTTCATGATTTTGAAAACTTCGTATAATAAAACTCATCGAGAACTATCAAACGAGATCCATATTGAATATTTTTTGAAATTCATATTAAAAGATATAAGCAATTGAAATCGGACACGATCTACTAAAAATGACAAACAAAATGGGACGGAGGGAGTAGTCAAATTTCATTTTCAATTTGAATGTTCATGCGTGTTACCTGCTGATGCTTTTATTCTTTCTTGCAAATTCCAGTTGAGTGGGCCGCGTCTCAGGTCCAGTTGATACATGACTTGGAGGCTTTAGTTCGTCGCCTCATGTTGGGAGATTGACCTGAGGTGCGACCCAGACCTGAGCCTGGTGTGGTGCAGAATCCTGGTGGTGGAGATGGTGATGGAGATGATGATGGAGATGGTGGAGACAATGGAGCCGGTGGCAGACGTGGTGGTAGAGCTGGCCGAGGAGGTGGCCGTAGTGCTAGAGATGGTCGTGGTACCAGAGGTAACCGCAGGGGTGGCGGAGCAGGAGGTAGTCGTAGAGACCGTAGTGCAGGTGGTAGTCGAGGGGCCGGCAGCGGTCGCGGTGGTGACCGCGGGACTGGAGGTGGTGGCGAGTCTGGCAGTCGCCGGAGGCCTCGGTGTGCCGGTAGAGCTCCTATTAGTAGTGAGACCGAGCAGGTATCCTTTGTATTCTGTCTTGAGATTTGCATGCTTTGACTATTTATTGACGCATTCTTTCCTTTTTGTGTAGGATGTACCTCCTCCTTCGCCGCCTCGTAGGAGGCCTTTGATGAAGAACGTTAGCGGAGCTTGGAGGCGTGCCCCACCTGTAGTCCTGACGTCTGGCAGAGTGTTGTGGTCTTCAGTTGAGAGGCCGGTGGGTTCCGCGGGGGAGAGAGAGCAGTAGTAGCAGTGACAGTGGTGGTGGTGGTGACAGTAGTGGCAGTAGCGCGGATGACCATGCGAACCACCCGAGCACACCTGAGGAGTACCGGAACTTGGCAGTGGGCCATCACCGAGATTTCAAGAGACGTCGTACTGGTTCTTAGGACGAGCCTGCGTGCTTGGTTTTGATTTGGGCGCCTGTTTGCCCATGTTTTGCTTTTTGTTGACACCTCAATTTTGATGACTTGTGCATCCTCGATGATGAAAAGAGTACGCGAAATATACCTCAGAATGGTCAAATGGATCAAAGGAACCGAAAACCCAAAAAATCACTTGAACCGTACAGCCTCACCTCCTGAATCATATGACTTGAAAATCCTTTGCACCGTGCGGTGTTACCATGTGCACCGTACGGCTTACCTTTGATGCCGTACGACACCCTTGTCCCATCAATGGGATTCCCGGGTTGCCCAACAGCTCAGTTCGATTGCGTAATACGCCTAAAACACTCATGAGCCCACTCTTTTCTTTCGTTCAAATCTCACCTCTCCTCTATATATATCTCGCACTATCAAACAAAAAAAAAGGGGGTTAAGAAAAGATTTGGAGAAAAATTCGTAAAAAAACCAATCGAAGGGTTTCCCGAAGAAATTATTCTCGTACCCAAAACTCTGTTACTCTGTTCATACTCTCCCGCACCCCACAAAATTCCTCAAATACTTTGTTCCACAAATCCAGAAGGCTACCAGTCCCATTTCAACCTGTTCGGTTCCCTTCGAGGTATAAAATCCGTGTTTAAGTTATAGCGATCTTCTGAGGGGGGTCTCCACCGGGCTCGAGGAGAGCTCCGTAGCTCTTCCTCGGGTCCAAAAGGAAACATTTCAGCAAAGTTCAAACCTCCTGGGTGGGGCATTTCGCGATATTATCTGTTGTCACGGGATGTCGTCCTTAAAGACGAGGTACATTCACTCAATAAAATCATTTTTCAAACTTGTTTTTCCCAACAAATAATGTGGTATTTACCCAGAAACAGAAGCCGGTTCCAATCAGACAAAATGAGAATTTTTTTGAAAAAAATGCATGCACAGAGGCACCGTACGGCATCCAAGGTACACCGTGCGTCATAACTTTGGATATTGTACGGCATCACTGGAAGAATGCTCTGTTTTTTTGGATCGCGATGCTCTGTTTTCTAAAAAAAACCAGAAGGGTCTAATCGCACTTGACCCCTTTTAGTTTCTGTTTTTATATTTACCTCCCCCTCTTAGTTAATTTTCTCGCATTTGTCTATTTGATTGCGTGTTGTTTAATTTGTTATCGTCATTCGTTTCTTTTAAGATTATTATTTTTCTGATATACTGTTTATGTGAAATAAAGTTTTCAATAAAAGTTTTCAAAGAATAATCCCACAAAGATTTAGTAGAGACTGGAAAATTCCGGGCACGCGGGGTGCATTTTTCGAACAAAACCTTCCCCGCAGGTAACCTGGCTCCCGAACTCAAATCTCTATTTTTCGCAGATCAAACCCTTTTTCAGCGGCATAAGAGTCATTATTTTTCTAAAAATGATTTCTCGGGTACCTAACATTTTCCAAAAATCAAACCCCGGGTGGCGATTCTACATTTTTCCTTTTTCCCGGATCGCCCTTTTTCACAAACACAACCAAAAATGCGTGGATACTTGTCCCGCGAACGGACGTCCACAAAATGGCGACTCCGCTGGGGATCGATATTTTTTAAATTAATCTTTATTTTGACATTTTACACTTGTAAAACGACCCTTCGAAAGCTTGACACCAAGTACATGCTTCACGCTGAACAAGAAAGGATTGATGTCAGGGTGAAAGCCCGATTGGTCTGGACTGGAGCTTTCCCGGTTGTTTGTTTGGGCAAAATTTCAAGGTCTTGATTAATTTAAAAAGTGAGCCAAACTTGAAAAATCTTTGTGGGATTTTTGAAAAGATTTTATTGTTAAACTTTTGCAGTGCACGTGCATGGTTACTAGCCTCGCCACTGCGTCCTGGTTACCCTACCCAGCTTGTTGATGGTAGGACATCCCAGGATTCTCGGCAACCTTGGACGATGATGAGTCAGCCTGCCGTTACTACCCTTGCCACGTCAGTATTCTTGGCTCAGGGGAGGCAAATATTGGCTCTAGTCTGGGGAACCCCCTCAAACCAAAACCGGCCTTTGCATATAGATAATCTTAGAACATTCTAACCTAAGACAGGACCCACAGGGTAGGATTTCGTGATATATCCTGCTACGTGTTTACTGTTTTCATATACCCTGTCGGCATGCTGCCTGTTTATCGCTTTCCGCACATACCATGCTACTTGTCTACTGCTTTTGTATATACCGCGGTCATTTTGCATGCATACACAAGTTAGATTGTCCCTAGGTTTCACTTCACTCACCTTGAGGATTGTCCCAATAATCTCTGGTTAGGCTGAATACTTAAAAAGAAAAAAAGAAAGAAAAAATTTCCCATTTTTCAAAAACCATTGCAAATAGGCTCCGCTTTTCTCCAAATAAAACCAGTACTCCTCTTCTCAGAAAACAATGGCTGACCAACCGAGCAACAAGAGACTCAAGTCTACCTTCTCCACTCACCACAACGCCGGATCATTGAAGACAGCGAGCCCCTCAAGCCTGAAGAGAAGACCCCTGAAGGTGAAAAGCTCTACAAATGGGTTGATCAGATCACCAAGCCCAATCAATGGAACAACACTGAAAACCATCCAGGCTGGAAGTTTCACATCACGCCAGACAATGGCTCAAATATGCTCCCAGACAAGATCACTGTCATGTATGAAGAAGATGATGAAGACTTCTGTCCCATGCCACCGGTCAAGTACATTGACGAAGAAGGCAATCCGGTGTACTACTTTGCTGACCCAGTCACTGGCCACAAGTACTGGGACGAATGCAACTATGACGGCTGCTACGAAGACTACCTTCTTGACAACAAGTGCATATCCCCCCACCAGCTCAAGAAACAAGAGGAAGAAGAAGCCAAGGCCCGCAAGGGAAAACAGAAGCTCGGTGAAGCCAGTTCACCATCCACCCCAGTCATCCCAACTCATCCCATCCCGTGAAGTCACAATCTGAACAAGTTGAAGCAAGCGCCATAAACCAGATCTGATCAAGCCATCAAGGGCCCTTTTGGAATAAAGCCAACATCAGTTACCTAGTCTGAATGCCAAGTCTGTTGCAGTTGCTTATCGAGTCTGTTGTTGTTTTTTGTACGGGTTATTTGTCGAGTCTGTAGTAACCTGTACTTTGCTTATCGAGTCTGTTTTCCGTCTGTCGGAACTCCTTTTGTATCACTCCACGCTTGGATGATCAATGAAAAAAAAGACATATTTTCATAAAAATTTGGGAGCCAATTTGTAGTCCCGAACTACGTTACGACCTAATTCCTCTCCATGGGGATACGTAGGCAATCTCGGTCCGGCCGTTGTATCCAGTAAAACCAGAGAAAATTGGGGCAATCTTGCATCATGCATAACACATCATTCATCCATGTAAATAGATCGCATGTACAGTATAATTTAGCTTGTTCATACCATCAGTACATAACCATTGGCAAAAACAAGAGCACTCATGCACCTGGTTGGGCTCGAACCCCCCAACAGCGATTAATTCGGACTGAGTCAAGAGTGGAACAGTCAGCTAGCCTTCCAGTCATGACCAAGAATACAGAACAGACAGAGAAGACCGAGGTTCAGATTCTCAAAGAAGCTTTGGAAGACCAACGAGCTGCTAATAGCAAGCAAATGGCCCAGATGATGATCTTGATCCAGGACATTACTTCCCGATTGCCTTCTGGGGAATCATCAAATAATCACCCAGAAATGGATGCCATGATGGCCAAAGTAGCCAAACTTGAGGAATCAGTTCAGAAACAAGAAAAGATCGCTGCTATAGGCATTGATATGGAGAAACTATGCCTGTTCCCTGATGCCAAGCTGCCTGACAAGTTCAAGCCAATTGACCGGGACAAGTTTGATGGGAGCGGTGATCCGAAAGCACACCTACAAACATACGTGGGTACCTTATCCATGTATGATGTGGAGAAGAACGCCATGGCTCAGATGTTCCAGCAAACCCTGATAGGATCTGCACTCTGTTGGTTTCTGAACTTAGACAATTCAAAGAAGAAGACCTGGGAAGACATTGGGGCAGCCTTTGTAGCTCAGTACAATTACAACATCCAGCTGGAAATGACTATTCGTGAGCTAGAATCTACAAAGATGGGAAAGAATGAATCATTCGCCGACTTTGTCAAACGCTGGAGAGGAAAGGCTTCACAAATGATGGACAGGCCCTCGGAGAAAGAGCAGATGAGGATTATCACTCGGAACTTGGAACCAGACTTTGCTAAACACCTGGTGGTCTTTTAGACTTCCGCTGACTTCAAGACCTTTTATGAAGCTAGTCTAACAGTTGAAGAGGCGATCCACACTGGCATATTCGACAAAGGAGAATCCGTTTCTCGGCCTAAGCGAGTCTACTCCAGTAACAACAATATCCTTTTCGGACCAAACACCTACAGTCCAGCCCAAGCCAGTTCCTCCAATCCTAAGCCAGTCAAAACCGAATCAGTTAACCAAATAGCCACCCAGTCACCACCTATCCAAAACACCTCCCAGCCAAGAAGAGAATTTTACCAATTCCCTTTCCCTCTTATCACTGTCTACAAAAAGCTCCTTGAGAAAAATGCCATCAAGCCTCTTGATCCACCCAAAGAGCTTCCTGCAAACCACAACCCAAATGTCTATTGTGCCTACCACTAAATGCCCGTCCATTATACCAACAATTGTATCTGCCTCAAACACATAGTCCAAGACTTGGTTGATGATGGAACCATCCCAATTCCCAAACAAAAACCCAATACCATTTCCAATCCCTTGCCTAACCACAAGCAAAACATCCAGATCAACCAAATATCCTTCAACTCCACTTCAAAAGGCCCAAGCCCTACCCAGTTCAATCCAAGCCTATACATCATGGCAATCACTGAACCTAAACCCTTGGTCTCAGTGCCAAATGACCCGGAGATCTATGCCATTGGAGCTTTTGAACGGAAGCCCAAACTCAAATGGAGTGACCTCGCTGAAGAAGGAGAATGGGCCATGAATGATTAAGAATGGGAAGATTCCCAACAAACATTGTTCGGTTCTTTGCTAATCTCTTAGGACCCGAGCCGGTACATCGTCCCCGAATTTCATGACAAGCCAGTTGTTTGCATACCGGAAGATTTCAATATAAGCCAAGTTGAAAAGACGACAATCTGTGCTGACCCTCTGGACGCAGTTTCACTCCTAGCTTTGTTTCAGCACAACTCTTCAGGCAGCTATTTACTACCTCAACTTCTCGAAGAAGGAAATCGACAAGCTATCAAAACGGTCTTCAGTGATCATGATTGGTTCCCTCAGGCATACATTATCGGGGAATCTCTCCCACGGCCATCCGCGCCATTCCCACACACTTCCAATATATCGGTTTTGGTCACAAATCCTCAGGCAACCACATGGAACGAAGATGAAGTTATCGACATCCGAGTCGACAGTGACAAAGTGTGGACAATCAATAAATCCATGCTAGACCAGTCTTTCTGGCAAGATTCAGTGGTGACGGATCTGAAAACAAGATTGGAAACGGTTGATATCAGCAACCAGGAAACTCCAGGCAGTTTGATAGACTTGTGGTCTAAAGATCAACATGAAAAACAGAAGAGGGAAGCCATCAAGGCTGGTAAACGCAAAGTCAGTGATGAATTTGAAGATTTCTGGGGTGAAAACCAACAATTCTGGGAAGATACAATCAATCGGGTGACGAGAAATGGCCGAATCTATCAGCCGGCCAACCTTCAAAGGAACATCTCACACCAAACTCAGCCAGAAGAATTTATCTGGGACAATCCCATTCAAGAAAATTCATCTTCGATCGAACCAGAAGTCACTACTCAACCACCTCAAAGGAACCGAGCAACAGCGGAGGACTTGGTTCAGAAACAGCTTGAAAGAACTCCAGCATCAGTCTCAATCTGGGGTTTGCTCTCTTCCTCCCGGGAACATCGTCAAAAGCTAATCAAAACTCTGTCCAACATGGAATTACCACCTGATACTCCCCCGGAAACCATGGTGGCACTGCTCACTCCAGCCCGTGCAAAGCACGTTGTTGTCTTTACTAAAAAGGATTTACCCCCAGAGGGAGCTGGTCACAACAAACCTCTGCACATCACTCTCAAGTGCATGGGAAAATGGGTCTCAGTCGCTCTGCTTGACAACGGATCCGCTCTGAACGTGTGCCCTCTATGGACAGCTTACTACTTGGGTTTCAAGAACAAAGACTTCCATCCTTCTAACCTCGGAGTGCGCACATATGACAACACGCGCAGAGATGTAGTGGGGATAATCCAAATGGAAGTGGTGAGACTTCCGAACAGATATCGAGTTCCATGTACTCGACATTCCCTCATCTTTTAATCTGCTGCTGGGCAGACCTTGGCTCCATCGATCAGATATCATGGCAGCCCCTTCTTCTCTACACCTGAAAGTCCAACTCGGTCTGGTTGCGGGAACTTTAACCATTCATGGAGATTCAGGAATCCGTCCCCATGTCCCTGACAATGCTCCACTACTTGAAATCGCCCATGGAGATGAAGATGTCACTCTCGGTGGTTTTTCTTTTGACACTTCAGGGTCAGTCCTTACTGTTAAAATGGATGAGGACTTCTTAGTCAGTTCAACTGCCTTGGAAATAATGAGAAAGATGGAATACCTACCCGGCCTGGGGTTAGGTCTGAACAATCAAGGGATGGCTGAATTCCCTGAGTTTTCAACAAATAACCACCGCTTTGGTCTCGGTTATGAGTCAACTGACGGCAAGCCAAGAAAGGGAAAGAAGATGCAAGCTAGTGCCAAGAAGAAGCCCATTCAGTTTGTGAAGGCTCCAGAAGCAATCTATCAAGGGGAACTGGAACCATTCTAGGATATGGAAACGAAGACCAAGCTGCCAAGCTTCGAAATCTTTGCAAACGATACTTGGCATAGTGACGATGAAGGCGAGAAGAGGGAAGAGCTGGTTAAGGCACTCCAAGTTGACTGGATCGAAACTCTTGACTCAAGGAATCTCCAATCGCTGTTTGGGGAAGAAAGCCTGATAGGTGTAGAAGAGGACGAGCTTGCTGCGATGCTGTTTGATTTGAAGCCTGACTTGGAGCTTGTCGAGGAGGTAGAGTTGATGATGCTGAGCCAGGATGCCCTTGGAGATGTTACTGCACTCATTGTGGATGCCAATGGAATTTATAAAAATTGCACTTTTGTACCTAGAATCACTTACATTAGCACTAAATTTGAGTCAGGGTCCAAGTCTACAACTGAGTCTGTGTCTGACCCCGAACATGTATCTGTCATTCCCCCGCGTCATCACTTTTCTTTTGAATTCGAGTCCACCTTCGTGTATCACGCCCCTGGGGCCCCCGTATTTTCTATCAATGAAGTAGACTTTGCTTTTCTTGCTGTATCCGAAATAAATTGTGTTGACCCCGACGATGAAGGGATTGAGTTCGAGGAAGAAATTCCAGAAGAACTTCGATCTCTAATCAGAAGGGAAGACGAAAGGCATACTCAGCCTATAAAAGAAGAAATTATTTCTATAAATTTGAGAGATGAAAGCAATCCGCACATGGGTCAAATTGGTTCCGGACTATCTCCAGAAGAATTCAAAGCCCACTCGGATCTCCTAACAGAATTCGAGGACATTTTTGCATGGTCACACGCAGATATGCCTGGTATCGACCCCGAGATCGTGGAGCATCGGATCCCGCTTTATCCTGATGCAAAGCCTGTCAAGCAGAAGTTGAGGAAAATGAGGCCTGACTAGGTGTTGGAAATAAAGAAGGAATTTCAGAGGCAGATAGACGCTGGGTTCCTGATGGTGACGGAATACCCTTAGTGGGTTGCAAACATCGTTCCTGTCCCTAAGAAGAACGGAAAGATTCGAGTCTGCGTAGACTTCAGAGATCTGAACAAGGCCAGCCCTAAATACGATTTCCCATTGCCGCACATAGATGTACTTGTGGACAATACTGCAGGGCATGCACTTCTTTCTTTCATGGATGGTTTCTCAGGATACAACTAGATTCTCATGGCTCCCGAAGACCGCGAGAAAACTACTTTCACCACAGAGTGGGGCACTTACTGTTATAGGGTCATGCCCTTCGGTTTGAAAAATGCTGGATCGACCTATCAGAGGGCGGCCACAACATTGTTACTGTGAGGGGTATTTTCCCGAGCAATACAACGTCACGTGCACGACGTTAATGCCACGTGAGGGTATAGTGTTTCGGCGGTACCACGGGAAGGGTCCCTAAGGCAATGCCGAGCTAATTGGGCCATGTGTATGGTTGGGCCGAACTGTAACATCACGAAGGGATGTAGTTGTAATAAGTGCCGAGCTACTAAATAGCTCGGCACCCTCATGTACCAGTAAATGAAGGCTTTGCCGCACAGTTTGTAGCTCGGGCAGTTAGACCGCCCAGAGGATAGCTCGGCATGGTTATCTGGAAGGTTCTAGAGAGATCCTTTACGTGATAAAGGACGAATCCCGAGTTTAAAGGGAACGGGATGGAGATTCCATAATGGCACGAAGAGTCCAACATGGAATTAAGTCCTAAAACGATGCGAGGTCTTGTATAAGGAAACTATGTTGACCAATGAGGGACAAGTCCTAATTGGAAAGGTCTCCCAATGCAATAAGGAAATCTTTGGCACGAGAGGCCTAGAGGAGTACAATGACCAGAGTCTATAAATAAGACGTTCAACCTATGATAAAAGGTACGCTATGATTCGTATTTACATGCATTTGTGAGCTTGGGCTTATTTTAGTACGTGATACTGACTTAAGCATCGGAGGGCCCACCGCCGACGAGAGGCGTGGGTGCTTCTCACCGTTTATTGTCTTGCAGGACTAGGTTTCCGGCGAAGGGTGCACATTGTTGATCTCATAGAGCGTGGAAGATGTATACCCAGATTTTTCCCCCCTACAATTGGCGCCGTCTGTGGGAAACGAAAATCTGAAAAAGATCAACAGTGTGGATCGAAACGAAACACACCATGTGAAGGTGACGAAAGGGATCAAAAGCCTTCCGCGCCTATAATGCTACGAAGAAAGCAATGCAAAATACGCACATACCAAAACGTTCGACAAGGAAGAAACCAGAGAAACGTAAGGGGCGCATTAAGACTCCCCGCGAAAAAGGATTGAAGAAAATCATCAAAGTCTTATGCGAGAGAAACCCAAGACAACGAGGAAAGTCTAGGAAATAAAGGGAGCGAATGGAACAAAGGATTAAAAATATGGCTCAGCGAATGAATAATCACAAACACGGAAAATCAAAATCTGTAACACCGCCCACGAGGGGCAGAATGATTTACTCCCATTGATAGAAGCAGGTCAAGTTCTCCTTCTAAGGGCGCGAGCGGTGGATCTAAGTCCATAACGAGTATTGCTTGGGGCTTTGAAAAAAGTCTTGGCAAAAATTGAGAGGTGGAGGATCTTGTTCAACAAGCTGGTGATTGCAAGAAGGAAGACAAGATGTTGAATTGACGCCCATAAAAGGTAGAAAGTAAGAGATGGAGCCTCCTGGTGCAACAAAGAAAGCACCACAGGAGAAACAAGGAAATATAACAACTTCAAGTAGGTCTCTCGAGGAGATTCATGGGTCTAAACAGAGAAGGGAGTGGATCGAAATCCAAAGAGAAGGAAAGAGAGTCCGAATCACAGCAAGGCTTTGACTCTGAGAAGTCAGACAAGAACTCGAAGGGTATTCGGAACCACGAAAAAGTCTTGAAGGAAAAAGAAAGGGCGCTGATGCAAATAGGAGTCCAAGGCTACGAAGAAAGTCTACACAGTAGGTGATCTTAACGGGTGAAGGAATAATCGCAAAACAGAAAACCACGAGTTCAACTTCAAGACCGGAGGCCACGGCTGGAACAAATTAAACAAGAAAAAAGGTCAGAATCGTCTTTAACATATCTTTTGTTTTAGTTTATTTTATTTTTTACTTGGATCAAAGTCCATGGCGGGAAGTGTTCGGGACTATGAAAAAAGTCACAGGGACAAAGGATGAGACTTTGAAGGAACTCACTCAGCTCATGAGAAAGAGTGAGCGCGAGATCTAAGCGCTGAAACTATGGCTCGACACGAAAGGTCGGGAAATAGAAAAAGTACTGGTAAAACTTGCACCTTACCAGGAGCAGTTAGGTACAATAAGGAGGCGCACCGATGGGTGTTCAGCATTGAGGACGTTACCTCGGTAAAGCTAGTATTTGCTTAGTAGAATAAAATTATGTTTTGCCTTGAATGAAATTATCTCTAGTATATATTTATTGTACTTGTTCGGTCCTGGAAAAAGCTAGCTGAATATGGGCCAAAAGCTCCTTGATTCCATATTGGGGAGCAGGTAGTATTGACGAAAGTACGAATGAACTTGAAAATTTGCTAAGTCTGAACATACTTAGGCCACGGCAATGAGTAATGCCAAAATCCTACCAAGTACGAAAAAACTTGAGGGCTAAGTTTGAATATGCTTAGGCCAATAGCAGCATGCTAAAAAAGAAAAGAGAGACAAGAACAAGTACACTTGGGTTGTTACCTAAGTACGAATAAACTTATGTAATCTGCCGAGGACGAGTAGGCTCGAAGTGTAAGTGCGAATAAATGCTCTGCTAGGTATGAAGAAATTTAGCAACAAAAAAGATTTAGACGAATGGCAATAAATAATGCTAAAAGGCTTATAGCAATGAATAATGCTAAAAGGTTTATAGCAATAAATAATGCTAGAAGGCTAGACAAGCACAAACAAACTTGAGCTATTCGTTGAGTATGAAAAAACTTGGGCGTTTTGCAAAAGTATGAATAATCGTGCTGAGAAATTGCTAAAGAAAGGGATGGACCATATACGGTAGTCAGTATGACAAGAATTGGAGCTTAGCGGCTTGCAGACTTAGATGTCATTCCTGTCCCATGGCCATGGAGCATTTAGAATTTGATGAAGTTCTGTCGGTGCACATCTAAGTAATTACCCTTTGTCGAGTTATAATAAAACTTCTTTGCCGATCAAAAAGAATATAGCTAAGTAATTATGCTTATTAGGAATTACGAATAAATTCCCATATTTTATTTTTGAGTAAGAACTGCGAATATAGTCCTCTGATTTCTTTTGTGGACCACGTGAAAGGTTCGAAGTTTTTAATGATAAGAACTCGTGTGGTATGTCTTAATATGAACTACGTGTAAAGTTTCATATTTTGTGCTAGTAAGAGTTATGAATAAAGTTCTGTGTTTTATATGATTTTGCATTTTAGTTTTTGATTTGATCGAAGGAAATTACGAGAAAAATTTATGTTGCATGCTTGAAACACTTGATTGGTTTGAATATAGAACCAAAAACGAGGAATTTTGATTCCATATTGGGGAGCAGTAAGTGTATGTACCCAGTGATTGAAATCTTTTAGGACAAGTATGAATACTTGGGCCTGAGCAACGAATTGCTTGAACCGGAAATATTCCTAAGTATGAATAAACTTAGGAGATAGATTAAGTACGAATAAACTTAATTCAGGCTAAGTATGAATATACTTAGACAAGCAAGTTTAAGTACGAATAAACTTAGATTAGGACAAGTACGATTACTTGGGCATGAGCAATGAATTGCTCGAACTTGATAAATTCTAAGTATGATTAAACTTGGAAAAAGGCTAAGTACGAACATACTTAGGGTTGCAAATTTGAGTATGAAAATACTTATGATCAGGTATGACAGAAACCTTGATATTTAGATAAGCTAGGTTGTGCATAAAATTGGGAAGCCACCAAAGGCTTAAGAAGCCTAGTACATAAGCCACGAAGGGCCAAGCATCAAAGTACCAGTTTCAAAGTATTAGTGTCACGCGGGGTTTCAACCAGATTTAAAAAAAAAAAGAGTACTTGCAGATGAAACTAAAGATACAGGATATATATTGTTCTGAGAAATAGGTGTAAAACATCTTCCCCCAGCCGTCAAACTTCGGTGGCAAGAGTGGGGTTATGCCCAGTGTTGTATTGCACATTAGTCATGTCAATGATCCCGTTCTCACCTCGGGAGTTAGCAATTTGTTCATTGGGTTGCACGGACGGGGTCAACCTGGTGATAAGTCCAAACTTGCTACCATCAACTTCCTTATGGCCGAGGTCGGCACCTTAGATCTCGGTTGGAACAGCAGGAAAATCCCACAAATGGGAAGCTTGGCCCGAACATGGAAGGTCATGCAAAATTCCAGAGATAGCCCGGATTGAAGCTTATCAGAATTGGATGGAAATGGAATATACAGATGAGTATAGAATTACTTTTTGCAGTTTATATTTTGAATATTTGGATACGAGTTATTGTAGTGAAATTATGAACAAAATTCCATAGAAAATATTGGGTATTGTTCTCATTCAGCTACGAGTTGCTTTGTGATGGCGTTAAGAATAAAATTCCATCTTGCTTGCAAAGAGTTATTTTTCACTATATCATTTCTTAAGCCTGGTCTAATTATGAATAAGCTAAGTATGGACCTTTTGCCTCCATCTAGAGAGCAGGAAGTAGAGCCGAGTATGAAGAAACTTTGGCCTAAGCAAACGAATATTGCTTGAAAATTGCTTAAGCAACGAATATTGCTTGAAGGGAGCCAAGTACGAAGAAACTTTGGCTTGAGCAACGAATATTGCTTGAAAATTGCTTAAGCAACGAATATTGCTTGAAGGGAGCCAAGTACGAAGAAACTGTGGCTTAAGCAAACGAATATTGCTTGAAAATTGCTTAAGCAACGAATATTGCTTGAAGGGAGCCAAGTACGAAGAAACTTTGGCTTGAGCAACGAATATTGCTTGAAGATTGCTTAAGCAACGAATATTGCTTGAAAATTGCCAAGCACGAAAATACTTGGGCAACAAACATCAGAAATTGCTTGATGTTTGCTGAAGTATGATAAAACTTGGGCTGTAAGCAATGAGTATTGCTTGAAGGAAAAGCTAAGTACGAAAAAACTTAGGCTTAGGCAACGAATGTTGCATTAAAATGAGCCAATTACGAAAATTTTTGGCTTGAGCAACGAATACTGCTTGGAGGCTGCTAAATATGAATAAACCTATGCTGTAAGCAATGAATATTGCTTCAATTTTCCTAAGCACTAAAATACTTAGGTTATGAGCAACGGGTGATGATCGAAATCTACCAAGTTCGAGAAAGAAAACTTGAGTACTTCACTAAGTACGAGGATGTTTATGAATTATGTTGAGTATGAAGAAACTCATGTTTAAGCAGCAAGCAATGCTTAAAATTTGCTAATGAATGATTAGATTGTTGACAGAATGTGGAGTGGTTAAAATCCAGTTACCCTCAGAAAAGGCAAGTCACGTGCTCTAACTAGCAACCATGTAAGGGTAGCTAGCTCTGCACTATTGCGTAGAGGTTCCCTAACCCTATGCCGATCTGCGTTGACCACGAGTAGGGTCAAGATAGTAAATCAGGTACATATGAACTAGCTCGGCAGAAGCCATAAAGGATGTCTCAAGACGTGGCCGAGCTAGATAAGCTATGAATATAGCTAGGCCGAGCTAGATAAGCTATGAATATAGCTAGGCCAAGCTAGGTAAGCTATGAATATAGCTAGGGCAGCATTCTGGGATACAAGATTTAGCCCGGTGCAAGTTCGTCACGAATGAGCTAAGCTTTGTACAAGTCATGCCGAGCTATGTGGAAGCACGGCACCGCCTTAAGAATATAGGGCGGTGAGACATTCCAGAAGGTTCTAAGTCGGTCTCTTATGTGATAAGAAGCAATCCTGTGTTTAAAGGGATTGACATGTGTATTCCCAATGCAGTTAGGAATACACTGCAAATAGGAAACGAAAGGCTACGTGATGCCTCCAAAGAATAAGAAGATACTTTAAACCAAAAGGCAGTGAGTGACACCAAAGAGATCTTTTGTCGAGCATGAAAACGCTTAGCTTGATCGCAACGAAAAGGGCTAAAGGGATGAAGCTGAGCAAAACACGCATAGCTTTACCAGATGCTAGACCACGAATTCCAGGGATCACGTTGAATGGAAGAGCTCTCTTGGTTAGTGTTTCTGTTTACGAACAAAGGCAAATGCTAAATGGGCTTGAAGTACTACTACGAGAAGCCACACAGTAGTAAAGTCTGCTAACATGGGGAGCCAAATACATAAGGGAAGTCAAAATTGCTATGCCGATCAACTTCGTCTTGGAATTTGAAAAATCTCGTGACTATGAGAAAGTCACCGTCATTCCATCAAGCAGTGTAAAGCCTATCTTCATGCCCAGAAACAAAAAACACCAAGCAAAGGGCAATGGGCAGATCAATTGAGCAGCAACGAGCATGCCAACCGAAGGATTGTGTAACAACATACGAATATGCAACGGGTAGCAAGACAAGTACATGGAGCTTTAGTCATTATTCCCCGACCATAAGATAACAACTAAAGCTGGGGAGCAATTGTGAGGGGTATTTTCCCGAGCAATACAACGTCACGTGCACGACGTTAATGCCACGTGAGGGTATAGTGTTTCGGCGGTACCACGGGAAGGGTCCCTAAGGCAATGCCAAGCTAATTGGGCCATGTGTATGGTTGGGCCGAACTGTAACATCACGAAGGGATGTAGTTGTAATAAGTGCCGAGCTACTAAATAGCTCGGCACCCTCATGTACCAGTAAATGAAGGCTTTGCCGCACAGTTTGTAGCTCGGGCAGTTAGACCGCCCAGAGGATAGCTCGGCATGGTTATCTGGAAGGTTCTAGAGAGATCCTTTACGTGATAAAGGACGAATCCCGAGTTTAAAGGGAACGGGATGGAGATTCCATAATGGCACGAAGAGTCCAACATGGAATTAAGTCCTAAAACGATGCGAGGTCTTGTATAAGGAAACTATGTTGACCAATGAGGGACAAGTCCTAATTGGAAAGGTCTCCCAATGCAATAAGGAAATCTTTGGCACGAGAGGCCTAGAGGAGTACAATGACCAGAGTCTATAAATAAGACGTTCAACCTATGATAAAAGGTACGCTATGATTCGTATTTACATGCATTTGTGAGCTTGGGCTTATTTTAGTACGTGATACTGACTTAAGCATCGGAGGGCCCACCGCCGACGAGAGGCGTGGGTGCTTCTCACCGTTTATTGTCTTGCAGGACTAGGTTTCCGGCGAAGGGTGCATATTGTTGATCTCATAGAGCGTGGAAGATGTATACCCAGATTTTCCCCCCTACAGTTACATGACATGATCCATAAAGAAGTCAAAGTTTACGTAGATGACATGATCGCTAAAGCCAAGGAAAGGGAAGGGCATTTACCCTCCCTCAGAAAATTCTTCGAAAGGATTCGCAAGTACCGGTTGCGTCTCAATCCTGAGAAATGTACGTTTGGTGTCACAGCTGGAAAGATGTTGGGATTCATGATCACTACACGAGGAATCGAGATAGATCCTTCCAAAATCTAGGCTATTCTCGAAATGGAGCCACCACGGACGGAGAAGGAATTACGAAGCTTTCTCGGAAAAATTCAGTTTATCAGCAGATTCATTGCCAAGTTAACTTCAACTTGCGAGCTGATGTTTCGATTACTCAAGAAGGATGTGCCATTCAAATGGGATGACAGATGCCATAAAGCTTTTGAGGCCATCAAGAATTATCTTCAGAATCCTCCAGTGCTGATGCCGCCAACGCCAGGGCAACCCCTCATCATGTACTTATCTGTTACCCCATCAGCAATGGGATGCATGCTCGCACAAGAAGGCGAAGGCGGGAGTGAGAAAGCAGTCTACTACATTAGCAAGAAAATGGCAGGATGCGAGGAACGATACACCTCCCTAAAAAAGGTTTGCTGGGCATTGATATGGGCTTCCAAGAAATTGAGACACTACATGTTAGCCTACTCGGTGAGGCTGATTTCTCGGATGGACCCTCTCAAATACCTGTTTGAGAAACCGGCACTCACGGGTAAGCTGGCACGCTGGTTGCTTCTGTTAGCTGAATTCGACATCAAGTACGTAACTCGGAAGTCTGTGAAAGGAAGAGCTGTCGCTGAATTTCTGTCTGATCATCCGGTGGAAGGTCCAGAAGACGTGAGATTCGAATTTCTTAACGAAAATGTCATGAACACAACCAATGATGTATGGTTGTTATACTTTGATGGGGTTGCTAACCAGAAAGGATTTGGGATTGGAGTTCTATTTATCTCACCAGAAGGGTCACACATCCCTCTTGCTTTCAAGCTCAACTTTGAGGTCACCAACAATCAATCTGAATACGAAGCATGTATCGTAGGGATGGAAGCTGCCCTCGAAATCGGTGCCAAAAGGTTGGAAGTGATCGGAGATTCCAACTTGGTGGTTTCACAAGCAAACGGCGACTGGAAGGTCAAGGAAGACAAGTTGAAGCCTTACCATAAGGACCTTGACGATCTGATTCACCGATTCCAAGTTGTCACTTTCACTCATGTGCCCAGATTAAACAACAGGTTTGTCGATGCCTTGGCAACATTAGCGTCAATGGTGGAGATACCTAACGGAGTCAAGCTTCGACCAATTATGATTGAACAAAGGGACAAGTCCGTTTATGAGTACATCATGGCCATTGATGAGCCTGACAATGGTCTTCCTTGGTACCACTACGTCTGGAACTTCATTGAGAAAGGCGAATATCCGATTGGAACTGACAAAAAGGACCAGATCGCTCTCTGGAGACTAGCTTCTCACTACATTATCTGCGGGGGCAGGGTGTACCGAAGATCCCACTACGGAATGCACAAGTTATGTGTAAACGGCGAAGAAGCAACCAGAATCATGGAAGAAGTACACAACGGAGTCTGTGGCCCTCACATGAATGATACAATGCTCGCCAGGAAAATCCTGCGACAAGGGTATTACTAGTCTACCATGGAAACCAAGTGCATTGAGTATGCGAGACGATGTCACAAGTGTCAGATTCATGCCAATCTCATGCACATTCCACCATCAGAGCTACATTCTATGACTTCACCCTGGCCTTTCTCTACCTGGGGCATCGATGTCATCGGCAAAATCACCCCAGCTGCTTCAAATGGGAACAAGTTCATCCTGGTTGCTATCGATCACTTCACCAAGTGGGTTGAGGCTGCCTCCTACACTACTCTCACAGCAGTTCAGGTCGCTCATTTCATCAAGCAGAACATTGTTTACCGGTATGGCGTACCTCAAGCATTCGTGTCCGACAATGGTGTTCACTTCAAGGGTAGAGCCGCAGAAGTTCTCGAAGATTTTGGGATCCAGGTCCATAAGTCAACCGTCTACCGGCCACAAACCAATGGAGCTGTAGAGGCTGCCAACAAAACCATCAAGTCGATACTGGAAAGAACCATTCAGTCTACAAGAAACTGGCATGAACAGCTGTCGTTAGCACTTTGGGAATACCAGACATCTATCCGTACTCCGACAGGGGCAACACCCTATTCTTTGGTCTACGGTATGGAAACCGTTCTCCCTATTGAACTTGAGGTACCGTCACTGAGGGTCATGATAGAAGCTGACATCAAGGAAGCTGAATGGCAGAGCGCAAGATTCGAAGAACTCATGCTGTTCGACGAAAGAAGGCTCAGGGCCTTGTATCACGTTCAAGGGTATCAACGCCAAATCGCGCGCGCTTTTAACAAGAAAGTCAAGTCCAGGAATTTGCAGGAAGGAGATATGGTTCTGAAGGAAATTCGGGCTCCAGTTTTCGATCCACGAGGGAAGTTTCGGCCAAAATGGGCAGAGCCATACATCATCAAGAAGATCTTGTCTGGAAGCGCGACTCAGCTCATCGATCTTGACGGCAATGAATTCTCTACATTGGTCAACATGGATCAGCTCAAGCGATACTACCCCTGAGAGAAGCTCGCTGGACTGAAAACCGCAAGGGCGGGCAGTGCCAGGCAAAAATTAGAGCAAGTCTGCTAAGTCGAAAACCCACATCGGGTGGCTTAGGCAAAATTCAAGACAAATTAGTCAAAAGACCTCGCTAGACCGAAAACCCGAAAGGGCGGCACTAGGCAAAAATCAGAGCAGAAAAGGAGAGTGAAAATACTCGAGTGAACCCTAGCCAAAAATTGTATGCATGAACTACGTCATGACCTGATTCCTTTTTAAGGCTACGTAGGCATCCTCACATTGGGGACCGGTCTCAATCTTTTGTGACATCCCTTGAGTTGATCCATAGCCGTCATTCACACTTACAATCATAATCAACGAGAATCAAAGCGGAAAACTTTCATAGTTCACTTTTATTCAAACTGATTTCTTCAACTACATGGCTGAGCATGAGTCTTTCACAACAAAACTACAAAAAAAAAAGCAAAACATCGGCCCACATGAAACATGTCATGGGTCAACAATTTATTTCGGGTACATTAAGACTAAAGCAGATGTCAATTTTGATTCCCATTTTCTCTTACTTCAATTTCTTGTACCAACCATCTCTTGTAACGCCTCGAAAGCACAATACTGGGATGCTGATCTCTGGGAACAATTACACGCTCCCTCTAAGTGCGCTGATAAGCTTGGATAGTTGCATGGTTGAAATTTGGCATGACGAAATTTTTGGGATTCACAAGTGGTATTATTTGATCAACACCAAGCTGACGGAGAATGCGGTAAGGAATGTAAAAAGTCCAGCAAGTCAGACCTGCCAGAATGATCCTACGGCATCCCATGTTGCTCACCGTCATGGTCGGACGATCCATCCAGTTCAAGCGCCAAGAAACTGTGTCCTCTTTAAGCTGGGAAAACACCTGAACCCAACTAGAAACACTCCTGTGAAACTCTTGGTACTCCCTCTGAACAAAGCCTTGGGTCTCATGGATCCTGTTCTGCGGCACCTCCGCCAAAAGGGCAGCTTTATCACAGAGCCAAGTCTACATGAGAGAGAAAACAAGTAAGGAGCCATAAAAATCCTAAACCAGAGCGTTGAGGTAAAAAGAGAAGGAGAGATCAACCAGAAAAAGGAGAGCTGAGTGAGAAACCTACATGTAAGAGCAAAGCACTGCCTTCAAAAACATTGGTCTGCCCAACATGGGCCCCGTCCAAACCCATCAAAGTTTCAGCCAGAACCATTGGAGCTACGTCTTTGCGCTCCTCAATCTGCTTAGCCACTCCCACCAGTGTTGTACTTGCCTGATTATCTGAACGAACAAACAGGAACGCTGCAAGAATAACAAGACACAGTGCAAAACTTTCAGGTCGAAATTGGTTGATCAAGCGCGGAATGTTGAGCATGCCTCCCTAGGTCATGGACCTTGCCACATTTTTACTCAAGCCCAGCTTTGAGGACAACACATCAGCATAATTCACTCCCTGAAGAGGAACGACGAGAGTCTCCAGGTCAAAACCTCCGAGGTATGTGTGGAACTCTTCCACCGTAGGGCATAACTCTTGAAGGCCGAAGCGAAACACATGCACTTCAGGATCCCAGAAACGGACAGCAGCATGGACCAACTCAGGACGTATGGTTACATCCCGAATGTAACGCATAGATGCCAATCTATGGTCACGGAAGTTCAGCCAACCAAGGCCGTCAAGCTCGTCAAACCAAGAACGAACCAAAGCTGAAATACTAACGGCCATTTCAAGGATATAAAAGGAGGAGAGGAATGTGATTTCCAGGATGAATGGGTTGTAGAAGCAACGCTATTTATAAGCATTCAAGGGAGCAAAGTTCAAAAATCTCGGAAGTCGTGCGTCTCGGGAAGCGTGCCACATTGAAGAACGTGAGGATAGGGCGAAAGTTTTGTAAACTTTCCCAAGATAAACCTTGGTTCAGGATTTCAAGGCTGTAGGGCGTGCGAACAAGCATTGGAAAGCCAAAACAAGAAATCAGAATTGCAGAAGACAGCGTCAGAGGTGGAGCATCAAACACCGGTGCCATACGACACTATTCCTGCGCTGTGCGGTGTCATTTCCTGCACCGTTCGGCATACTCGGCTACTGCTGGACCAAAATTCCAACTTTGACCTTCCAGGACCCATTCCGAACTTCTTTTGACCATTTTTTCTTGTACATACAGCCCAAAATGAGTATCAAAGGATTAATGAAAGGATTGTTCCACACTTTCAAAGATATCTCAATAGACAGATGCGCCGAAAACCCTAGATACGGAGCTTCCGGTGAAAATTTTGCAACTTTTTTGCAACTTCTCGAGATATTCACTTCAAGCAAAGCATTGTGGCATACATTCGGGATTTATTCAATCAGGTCAAGACATCAAGCTACGGGGCGTTTCCACTCTAAACTCCTCTCTCTCATCATTTTTTCCAGTCCTTCCCGCAAAAAGCCAAAAGTGACCGGTTTTATGTCTTTCCCAGTTTCAAACTCATCTCCCCACAATGTCTCGTGTTATACATTCTCAATGCTAGGTTTGGTTTTTAAGATTCAAGTCTTTGTTAATGTAAGTCCTTCTACATAACAGAAATGCGATTTTTTATAAAAACAAAAACAACATCCATATCATAAGTAATAATGTACATCTATCCAGGGGCAAAACAGGCCTGACATCATCAAAACTACTACCACGGCACACAGGCCGTATCCATGAAAGGAAAGGAAAAAACGGGCAAACAGGCGCCCAAATCAAAAAGCAGGCACGCAGGCCTGTCCTACCTACTCAAGCACGAGGCCTCTTCGGCGTTTGAGGCCTAAGCCCCTCAGACTCAGAAGGACCCGTGTCCTCCTCCTCACTGCTCTCTGCCTCCCCAAAAGACCACCATGACGGTGGAGCTGAACTCCCTAGTGCACTCCCTCCCGGCCTGTCAACAGAAGGCTGACGACCTCGAAGTACTCTGCCAGAAGGTGGAGTCGTGGGACCACCACCAGCTTGCTTCATCAACGGCCTCCTGCGCTCAGTCCTCGGAGATGGAGACATACTCTGCACAAAGCAAAGAAATTCCATCAGTATACAGGATTGATATACAAGTTTGAAAGCACACAGTTTAAATAACAAGATTACTTGAGAACTCCCTCTGCCATGAGAAGGGCTACGACCAGCTCTATGCCCTCCTCCTCTGCTGGGTCTGCCAGCTCCTCTACTAGCACCTCTCGCAGCCCTGCCTGCACCTGTACTACCGGCTCTGGCTGCACCACCTCTCTCAGCCCCCTGGGCACCTCCGCCTCTGGCACCACTGCCTCTGCCAGCACCTTTACCTCGGTCAGTGCCTCGGCCTCTCTCAGCGCCGCCACCACCGCGAGCTCTGCCTCCAGCTCCCCGAGCTCTGCTACCATGGCCTGGGCCACCTCTACCAGGACCACCCTCTCTAAAGACCACTCCCAGCTCAGCTCGGGGGCGCACTCTTAGTGGATATTCAGTGAATACAGTGATGGGATGCTGCAAGAAGTAGTGTGGCAACTTTCTTGAAGTAATGATAAGGGCATATACCAGTTTCTCTAATGGTAAGTACCGTGTTTCTGCGTCTAACAAGGTCTTGCTTACAAAATAGACTAGAGCCTGCTCTATCCCCTTTACTCGTAGGAGAACCGAGCTAACTGCGTGCTCGGACACCGCTAGATATAGTATCAATCGCTCCCCAGCTTCTGGGGTAGAGAGCAAGGGTGGTGATGATAAGTAAAGCTTCAACTCCTGAAAAGCCTGCTCCTGCTCGGCTCCCCACTCATAACCTTCTCTCTTCTTCATAAGTTGAAAGAAAGGCCTGCAACGATCTGAGTACTTACTAATAAAACGGTTAAGAGCTGCTGTCATCCTTGTTAGCCGTTGGACCTCTTTCGTGGTCTCAGGGCTTTGGAGATTCTGAAGCGCGGTAATTTGATCTGGGTTGGCCTCAATCCCCCTTTCTGTCACCAGGTGTCTTAGGAATTTTCCCGAGCTGACCCCAAAAGCACATTTTGAGGCGTTTAGTTTTAACTTGTATTGCCTTAGTACGTTGAAAGTCACCATCAGGTCGGCAAGATGATCAGTCTTTTCTTTGCTTTTTACTACCATATCGTCTATATAGACCTCCATGGACTTTTCAAGCTGATCTTTGAACATCTTAGTAACCAGTCTCTGATATGTCGCCCCAGCATTCCTCAGCCCAAATGGCATGACCTTATAACAGTAGAGGCCTCTTGGGGAAATGAAGGATGTTTTCTCTTGGTCAGGCTCGTACATTGCTATCTGATGATATCCTCGATATGCGTCAAGGAAGCTCATCCTCTCATACCCTGACGTGGTGGCGTTCACCAGCTGATCAATTCTGGGAAGTGGAAAGCTGTCCTTGGGGCATGCTTTGTTGAGACTGGTGAAATCCACACAGACTCTCCACTTCCCATTTTTCTTCTTGACCACAACCGTGTTAGCCAACCACTTCGGATAGCTTACCTCTCGTATGGCATCCGCTTCGAGCAGCCGATCTACCTCTTCAATCATAGCGTCCGCGTGCTGTGGTGCCGACCTTCTTGCCTTTTGCACAACGGGCTTATGCTAAGGATCCACGTTCAAGTGGTGGCAGATTACTTCAGGGTCTATCCCAGGCATCTCCTGGGGAGTCCATGCGAAAACGTCAATGTGGTCCCTTAAAAAAGCTACCAAATCTCTCTCCTCTTGTTCAGCAAGGGTTTCGCCGACCAAAAAATATATTTCTGGATCATCTTCTTTAACCTGTATTTTCTTTAACCCCTCCACCATCTTCTTGGTGGGGTCACCTCCAACATCCTCCAAGGTCGGCTGATCTAGAACTTCTACCATTTGGACCAGCTCGGCTTTTGGGGATTTCTGCAAGACCATGTTAAAACACTGGTCGGCTACCTTTTGGTCCCCCTAATGCACTCTATGCCGTTCGCTCCAGGGTACTTAATTTTCTGATGGTAGGTGGAAGGGATGGCTTTCATCTTATGCATCCAGGTTCTCCCTACAATCACGTTATAGGAGGACGGCAGGTCCACCACCAGAAAGTCAATTTTAAGGACAACTGACCCTGCTCGGACAGGCAGCGTGACCTTTCCCATAGGCCATATTGTCTGAGCACTAAAACCGAAGGGACCAAACACTTCTGCAACGAGCTCGGTGGATGCTCCATCTTCTTGAAAGTATGGTAGTACATGATCTCCGTACTAGCTCCCTGATCAACAAGAATCTTCTCAACGTCATACTCCCCTATTCGTAAGGTGATTACCAACGCATCATTATGGGGTACTAATAACCCATCTAGATCGTCATCAATGAAGGTAATGGGAGACTCCATCACTCCTACTCTCGGCCTTTTCGTGTCGAGCTGCATAACTTCCTTTACTTGCCCATTGACCCTTTGGATGTGCCTTATCTCATTGTTTGTGTAAGGGGCGACTAATCCATGTATCATATGGATTGTTCCCTTTGGACCTTTCTCGTAGTTCATCTCCTCTATCAGCTCGGCATCTTTCTTATCATTGACCAAAAACTCCTTTAAATGGCCTTCCACCACTTTCTCGTCTAAGAACCTTTTGTACTCCACGCAATCTTTAGTCATGTGTCCCCAATCTCTGTGATAGCTGCAGTGTTGGTTGGTAGCTCTTCTCTTTTCTGGATTCCCTGTCATCTTTGGGGGTCTCCTGAACCATGTTTCATTCTTGATCCTGTATAGCATCTTGTAGATTGGGATGTTGAAAGTTGCCATGATGCTAAAATACGATTTGGGGTCCGGATCAGTTTTTTCTTTCTTTTGCTGTGTATAGTCCTTCTTTCCTGTTGTGTACTCCTTCTTGTACACCCTTGATTCCAATGTTTTCTTCTCTGGAAGTTGGAGTTGCCCAGCCACAATCTTTCCTCTTGCTTGTAGGATATCATCTTCCACCCATGCATGCTCCTGGATTCTTTCCATAAGTTTGGCCACAGTTTTAACTGGGTGCATGGTAAGCGAATCTCGTAGCTTACTATGCATGGGCAAGCTTGTTTTGAATGTTGCCAAAGCATACTCTTCACTGCAGTTTTCAATTTCGTTGAAAACCTCCCAATAACGCTTGGAGTACTGCCGCAAAGTCTCATCATCCCTCTGTCTCATAGAGGTCAATGCATCGAACGTTTTTGGAGCTACTCGGCTTGTTAGGAACCGAGCAGTAAACTCCTCGGCTAGTTGAGCCCAGCACAGGATAGACCCCTCTGGGAGTTTGTGGTACCAATTCAGGGCCACTTTCCATAAGCTGGACGGGAACATCTTGCACAGCAAGGCATCGTCTTGCTCATGCATGAACATAGCCTGTTGGTAGTGTTGAATGTGGGCCACGGGATCCGTGCTGGTTTCATAAGGGATGGACGTTGAATGCTTCACCCTGCTCGGTGTCTTCTCTGTTCGGATCCAGCGGGCCAGTGGTGACTTAGAGATTTGGCCTAGGGCTTCCTTAGCTGCCTCTCGTGCAGTTTTAGGTCCTCCATCAACTCGGCCGGTCTCCCTTCTTCTTACATACTGTTCAGGGGCGTGCTCATTAGAACCATATCTCTCGTATCTGTCTCTAGCATCCTTTCATCTTTCCCTTTTTTCAACGGAAGAACTCCTCTCTCTCCTCTTGCGTGGAGAGACCACTCTGCCGGTGGAGATATTGTCACGATGATGGACCCTTCTTTCTTTTTCGTACTGCACGGATCTCGTCCGTGAACGTAAATCTTTCTCCTTCTCATGGAGCTGTTTCTTTAGGTCCTGAATCTCTCGTTCTCGTCGAGTGACTTCACGGGCCAGTTCTTCTGCCTCCTGTTCTTTTTTATCGAGGCTGTCCTCTTTCTCTTGATCCCTTGTTTGCCTATGATCCTCCCTCCTTGGGGGGCTTCTCCTCCGTTCACGTCGGATGGAGGCTTCCCCACCTCTCGGTGGTGTCTTTGAGCGTCTTCGCCGCTCGCCTGATCTTGGAGAATCATAGTTTATCAGGCGTGTATCCCTGAACTTTGGAATCTCAGGGATATGCCCTATATTAAACCTTCTTGCAGCGGGCTTCTTTTGTGGTGCTTTTAGAATTGCAGGAGTTTTGTCCACCCTTGCGCTCTTTCTTGTAGTGTACACAAGAGTGGTTCCACCATCGTCTTCCATGTCCTCTCTTCGTGGAGTGCACAAAACAGGCTCTGAAACCACCATTGTCGATCTTTCTTCAAAAGAAGGGAACTTTTTGTAAGCGTTTCCCACAGACGGCGCCAGTTGTACGGGGATAAAATCCACGTAGCCCTGGATCACGTGCTTCCTTGATTCAACCCCGAATTTGCAAAATAGAAAGAGGGTTAGAGCACCTTTGCCTCTCGTCGGCAAAGGCCCTCCGATGCCTAAGTTAGTATCTCGTACTTGAACTCTCAAATCACAATGCGTATGAAATGGGTTTTGGAGTGGGTAAAATTTGATTACCCTACTATTAGGCATAGCGCGTGCCTTAGTTGATCACCACGAGTGGGTGAATAGCTCGGCACCACGTAGGGAGTCCCTAAACCCTGTGCCGATCTGGTTTGGCCATGAACGAGGCTAGAACTAGATAAAAAGTGAACTAGTAAATTAGGATGCACTAGCTCGGCGTAAGGCATAAAGGATGCCCCTGATAAGGCCGAGCTAGGAAGGCTACGTGTAAAGCCTAAATAGCATTCTGGAATACATAATTCAGCTCGGCGTGATGAGCTAAGCTATGTACGAGTTATTCCGAGCTACGAGAAAGCATGGCACCGCCACGAGTAGGGCGGTGAGACATTCTAGAATATTCTACAGCGGCTCCTTACGAGATAAGGAGCAACCCCGTGAAATAAGGGGTTGATATGGGAAGTCCTAATGTGATTAGGAGTATACCCCATATGGGAAAGAATCCTATATGGAAAGAAAGACCTCTGCTAAACGAGATCTAGCAGGATGTGGGGGCCCGTCCCTAGTAGGAAAGTCCTATTAGGGAAGGGATTCCTAAAGGAAATAGGAAACAGGGGGCACGAGATGCCTAAGATGATGAACCTCCACACCTATAAATACAAGGCAATAACCATAACAAAAGGTACGCTATGCAACCTATTTCATATGCATCGTGGTTTGAATTCACCAGTGCGTGATACTAACTTAGGCATCGGAGGGCCTTTGCCGACGAGAGGCAAATGTGCTCTAACCCTTTTTCTGTCTTGCAGATTTAGGGTTGAATCAAGGAAGCACGTGATCCAGGGCTACGTGGATTTTATCCCCGTACAGGTTTCACAGCGTACCTTTCTCCATGGGCATAATGCTATATTTATAGGTGAAGACAGCTTGTTCATTTAGGCATCTCGTGCCTTGGTTTCCTACTAGCTTCAGGAATCCATCTCCTAATAGGACTTTCCTATCAGGGACGAGTTTCCATATCCTGCTAGATCTCGTCTAGCAGAGGTCTTTCTTTCCATATAGGATTCTTCCCTATATGGGGCATACTCCTAATCACATTAGGACTTCCCATATCAATCCCTTACTTTACGGGATTGCTCCTTATCTTATAAGGAGTTGCTGTAGAATATTCTTGAATGTCTCACTGCCTTATTCGTGGCGGTGCCGTGCTTTCACGTAGCTCGGAATAACTCGTACATAGCTCAGCTCATCACGCCGAGCTGAATTATGTATTCCAGAATGTTGTTCAAGCTATTTACGTAGCCTATCTAGCTCGGCCATATCAAGGGCATCCCTTTATGTTTCACGCCGAGCTAGTGCATCCTGACTTATTAGTATACTCTTATTATTTTGACCTTATTCATGATCGGTATAGCTCAGCTCAGGGATAGGGCTTCCCTACGTGGTGCCGAGCTTATTGCCCCTCTTGTGGTGTTCGCTCAAGGCACGTGCTATGCCCTTTGCTAGGATAATCATATTTTACCCACTCCACTTTCAGAGTTGTATGAGTCTTGTCCACCTTTGTACTCCTTCTCGTAGTGTACACAAGAGTGGTTCCACCATCGTCCTCCACGTCCTCTCTTCATGGAGTGCATAAGACAGGCTCTGAAATCACCATTGTTGATCTTTGTTCAAAAGAAGAGAACTTTTTGTAAGCGTTTCCCACAGACGGCGCCAATTGTATGGGGAATAAATCCACGTAAGCCTGGATCACGTGCTTCCTTGATTCACCTTAGTTCTGCAAAATAGAAAAAGGGTTAGAGCACCTTTGCCTCTCGTCGGCAAAGGCCCTTCGATGCCTAAGTTAGTATCTCGTACTTACAAATCACAATGCGTATGAAAAGGATTTCACAGCTACCTTTCTTCATGGATATCGTTCTCTATTTATAGGTGAAGAAGGCTTAATTTAGGCATCTCGTGCCTTGGTTTCCTATTAGCTTCAGGAATCCATCTCCTAATAGGACTTTCCTTTTAGGGACGAGCTTCCATATCCTGCTAGATCTCATCTAGCAGAGATCTTTCTTTCCATATAGGATTCTTCCCTATATGGGGCATACTCCTAATCACATCAGGATTTCCCATATCAATCTCTTACTTTATGGGATTGCTCCTTATCTCATAAGGAGCCGCTGTAGAATATTCTGGAATATCTCATCGCCTTATACGTGGCGGTGCCGTGCTTCCACGTAGCTCGGAATAACCCGTACATAACTCAGCTCATCATGCAGAGCTGAATTATGTATTCCAGAATGCTTTTTAAGCTATGCACATAGCCTTCCTAGCTCGGCCATATCAGGGGCATCCCTTTATGTCTCACACCGAGCTAGTGCATCCTGACTTATTAGTTCACTCTTATTAATCTAGCCTTATTCGTGGCCAAACCAGCTCGGCACAGGGCTTAAGGACTCCCTATGTGGTGCCGAGCTATGCACCCTTTCGTGGTGATTGATTAGGGCATGTGCTGTGCCCACTACTAGGGTAATCATATTTTACCCACTCCAATTGCTAACTCGGATATCGATTACTTCCTCTTCATCCCAAATGGTAGTCATAGGATCAGGGATTA
This sequence comes from Vaccinium vitis-idaea, assembly GCA_963854785.1. Lineage (NCBI taxonomy): Eukaryota > Viridiplantae > Streptophyta > Magnoliopsida > Ericales > Ericaceae > Vaccinium > Vaccinium vitis-idaea. The sequence continues at coordinate 22,149,294 of OY978226.1, read as the reverse complement.
AGACTGACACGTCAAGTGATGGTGGGGATGGCACTGATGGCCGTGATGAAGATTCTTCAATGATGTATGCCTGTGGTAACCAATCTTGATTGCCACAGGCGGCTTCTATGATAGACCGGCCCTCTTCTCGAAAACGCATGAGCAGCGAAACACTATCCAAAGGATGTCTGTCGGGAATCAACACTTCTTCCAGGAGATTTGTGTCTCTTTCCCCTTTGTCCTGCTCGAAAATGCTTTTCGTCACATCAATCCGACATACGTGGGAATTTTTTGGTATGCGGACAATAGGCCTGTCAAGGGATTCGGGGACAATAAACCGGCTCGGGTCTGAAGAGATTAGCAAAGAACCGAACAATGCTTGTCGGGATTCCTCCCAATCTTGATCGTCCATAGACCATTCTTCTTCTTCTACAATAACGCTCCACCTTGGTTTTTGCACTGAACTAGCACATGAGAGGAAATGGACCCCAAGATCTTCTGGCACGGGGACAGTGGGTTTTGGATCGGTAATCGGGATGATATAGAGATTAGGGTTGAATTCAGTGGAGGTAAGGTCATTTGCGGCAGAAGTAAGGGAGATCTGGCCAATTTGGTTATTCTGCTTGTGACTAGGTAAGGGATTGGAAATGGTATTGGGTTTTTGGTTGGGAAGTGGAAGGGTTCCTTTGTCCACAAGATCTTGGACCCTATGCTTAAGTCGGATGCAGTTATTGGTGTGATGGCCAAGCGTTTGTTGGTAAGCACAGTAGCTGTTTGGGTCATGGTTGAAGGGAAGTTCTTTGTGTAATTCTCGAGGTTCGAGTGGCTGGATGGCTTTTTTGTCAAGGAGCTTTTTGTACACTGTGGCTAGGGGAAAGGGAAGTGGGTTGAATTCTCTTCTTGGCTGGGGGACTGTTTGCTGGAAATGTGACTGGGTTACAATTTGGTTGACAGGTTCAGCTTTGGCGGGTTTAGGGTTAGAAGAGCTAGCTTGGTTTTGATTGTAGTTGTTGGGTCCAAACAAGGTGTTGCTGTTGCCAGAGTAAATTCGTCTTGGTTTAGGGGTAGATTCGCCTTTCTCAAATATGCCACTTCGAAGAGCGTCTTCAATGGCCAGGTCGGCTTCATAGAAAGTCTTGAAGTCAGCGGTGGTCTGAAAAACCACCAAGTGCTTGGCAAAATCCGGTTCCAGATTCCTTGTGATGATTCTCATCTGTTCCTTTTTTGAAGGTCGCTCCATCATCTGAGAGGCTTTTCCTCTCCATCTCTTGATAAAGTCAGCAAATGACTCATTCTTGCCCATCTTGGTTGATTCCAATTCCAGGATAGTCATTTCAAGTTGAATGTTGTAGTTGTATTGGGCGACAAAGGCTGCCCCAATATCTTCCCTCGTCTTCTTCTTGGAGATGTCCAAATTTAGAAACCAGCGGAGTGCAGGCCCGGTTAGGGTTTGCTGAAACATCTGGCCCATTGCATCCTTCCCAACGTCATACATGGACAGAGTACCCACATATGTTTGCGAATGCGCTTTCGGGTCACCGCTGCCGTCGAACTTGTCCCAATTTATTGCTTGAACTTGTCGGGGAGCTTTGCATCTAGGAAAAGGCACAACTTCTCCATATCAATTCCTGTAGCTACTATCTTCTCTTGCTTCTGAACAGACTCCTCGAGTTTAGCTAGCTTGGTCAATACGGACTCCATGTTTCGGCCACTCAAGTCCCTGCCGGTGGCGGGAGCTAAGCTGAGAAGTTAATTTCTGAATCATGAGCATCATCTGGGCCATCTCCTTGGCATTGTTGGCCTTTTGCTCTTCCAGAGCATTTTTGAGGAGTTGGATCTCATCTTTCTCTGCCGACATTGCTGAACTTCCGGTTGACTGTTCCGTTCCTGACTCAGTTCGAACTAATCGTTGTTCGGGGTTTCGGGTCCAACCAGGTAAGGGGTTTTTCTTCTTTTTTGCCAGTGATTAGTACTGAGGATATGCACAAACGGAGCTCAGGGGTGCAGTGTACAGTGTATGTGGAAAGAATGATAAATGATGCATGAAATTTCATGATTTGTGAAAACAATGGCCGGACCAAAGGTTGCCTACGTATCCACAAAAGGAATCAGGCCGTGACGTAGTTCAGGACTACAATTTTGGCTTTTTTCTCAAAAGTTTTTTTTATTTATAATAAGCTCAGCATTTTTACAAACTGACTCGACAGACTCGATAATCAAAGCAACAACAGACTCGATAATCAAAGCAACAACAGACTCGATAATCAAACCAGCAACAGACTCGATAATCAAAGTACTAAGAATCACAAGCTGGCTTGATTCTTCAAAAGAAACCCTGCTGGTTGGATTGGGTTAGTGCATAATCATATTTTGCTTTAGAAGCTGTTCCTTAAGAAAAGGGCCCATCTGGGGATGCTGCCCTGGTTGAAGATCATGTTTCATCTGCCTTCTCTTTTCCTTTGCCTGACTTAGAGATCTCTTTCTTCTGCTGATTCTCTCTTGTGCACTGGCCTTTGAGTTGCTGTGGAGTCATACCATCGTTGTTGAGAAGGCAATCTTCAAAGCATGCATCACATTCACAATCATCCCAGTATTTGTGACCTGTAACTGGGTCTTCAAAATAGTAGACAGGCTGCCCATTTGAGTCAAAGTATTTCACAAGGGGCATGACTGCAAACTGTCCATCATCTTGTTCCATCATGAGGGTAATCTTTTTTGGCATTGGCTCTGGTTCTTCTGGAAAGTAAAACTTCCATCCTTCATTTTCATCCCATTGGAGAGACATGGCTGGCAGGTTTACATCAGCCAACAGACTGAGTTTCTCATCGAGTTCTTCTCCCATATGATCCTCTATTTTGATTTTCCCTGGCTTGTGCTCTTCTGGTTCCACTGGCAGTTGTTCAGGTTGGACTTCCTCAATCACCCACGCAGGTGCCCCATGGTGAGTAGAGAGTGTAGACTTGAATCGCTTGTAGGGACCTCCAGACATTGTGACTACAAAAAAAAAAAAAAAACAAAACACACTTCATTTTTTTTTTTAGGAAAGAGAGCCAATTGTAGGAATGAAAGTTTTTTTTTGTATATCCAACACAATGTGTGATTGTCAGGGCAATCCTAATGATGTGACGACCTAGGGCCAAGCTACCTTACGGATGCATGCTAAATGGAGGATGTATGTACATGAAACAATATATACAGAAAGTGGCGAACAGAATATACAGTCAACAGGTAAACAGGATATGTGGAAAGCAATTAGCAGTTAAACAAGATATAACAGACAATCCTACCCTACGGGTCCCTGTCCTAGGTTGGAAGGTACTATGGTTTATTATATGCAAAGGCTGGGTTTTGGTTTAAGGGGGTTCCCTAGACTAGAGCCATATTTGCCTCCCAGTGCCAAGTTTACTGCATGGCAAAGGTCAAACGGCAGGCTGACTCATCATCGTCCGGGGTTTGCCGAGAATCTTGGGATGTCCTAACATCGCAAGCCGAGTAGGGTAACCAAGACGCAGCGGCGAGGCTTATCCAACATCGATGCACATGCAATGCAAAAGTTTTACAATAAAATTATTTTCAAAATCCCACAAATATTTTTCAAGTCTGGCTCACTCTTAAATTAATTTTTATTTTGAAATTTTGCTCAAGCAAACAACCGGGAAAGCTCCAGTCCGGATGGTTGGGCGTAGCCCTATTACTGCACCATTCCTTTCTTGCGACCACGCCCCCGTGTTCGTTTTATCAAGCTTCCGGGGGTCGTTTACAAGTGTGAAATATCAAAATAAGAATTAATTAAAACAAATCCCTAGCAGAGTCGCCATTTTGTGGATGGTGAGATCCACGCGGCTGGCGGAAAATTGGGTATGGAAAGATGAATAGAAATGAATAGGGTCGCCACCCGGGATTTATTTAGAAAATAATTTTGGTACCCGAGAAACCGTTGAAAAGAATGACCCTTGTGCCGTTTTTGAAAAAGGTTTGGACTGTGAAAAGATTCTTTTGGATTCGGAAGCCAAGTTACGATCGGGGAAGGTTTTGTTAAAAAGCACCCCACTCACCCGGACAATTTCCGGTCTCTACTAAATATTTGTGGGATTTTTAGAAAATATTTTATTGCAAACTTTTAACAAAAATACAAAATATGAACAATAGTAATAAACAAGTAATTCACAGAATCATAACAGAAATAAAATGAAATGCGCGAACTTGATAATAAATAAGCAGAACCTGAGGGGAAACGGCGTAATATTAGCGGCTTAAAACCAGAAAACATGAAAACAGAGCACGATTCTGTTTGAAACAGGGGAAGGACAAAGTTAGCCGCCCGGCCAACATTCCTCTGTTTTTTTGAAAATTTTGCAGACTGGAAAAGCGCCTTGAGAGTCTTTCTTTTGGAAGGAAGCCGGTTCTTTTGAATTCAAAATGAACTTGAGAAGTAGATTTTGAGAAAATTGTACCCCGTGTAAGGTCGTATCGTGCGATAACGGAGGATACCGCCCGATACGGAGCTGTAGGGGGTGGGTTTGCTTGAAACAAGGTTATCCGAACCCGGGGATGATTACGGGAATCATCCCGAGCCCAGAATAGTTCCCCTCAGAATGCTGGAAGTTCGTTTGAACGAACGGAGTTGTACCTTTTCGGAACGAACGATCGAGCTTGTAACGCCCCGATTTTCGGAAGCATTATTTAAATTAATAAAAAAATTTATTCAAAAGAGTTTCATTTATAAAACAATGGAAAATAACATAAGTATCTTAAGTCGATTACAAACAAAAATAGTGCTTTGTTGGGAAATTAAATTACATTGTTCCAACACAAAAATAAGAAGACTCGAGGCTTCTAGAGGTTCAGATTCAGATTCCCCTCCTCAAATTGCTCAGCAGCAAACTCCTCCGTCTGGTAATACGGCTCCTCTTCTGTACCTTCAACACCTGGCGTAATATGCCAGGGTCATAACAACACCATGAGCGAAATAATCACTCAATAGTAAACCCTACCCGAACCCATAACTTACAGATAACAAGATATAGCATGCAATCAAAGTAAAGAACAATTCAATTTAATTACTAGCCTTTACTTAGTGAATTCTAGAATCTCATCCGTTGAGAAACATCCTCCCGTCTTAACCACTAAGTCTAGGCCATTCGTGATTCAACTCCCCCTTGCTTGCCCTGATTGGGAGCCCAGATGAAAGGTCTAAGTTATCTACTTAGTCGGATTCATCAAACGCCTCACAAGGATGAATTCCCTAGGGACTGACTGTACCACTGGGCCCACGAGGAACTGACTGTTACCCCGGGAGTATATAGCCGTGACTCGACTATAATACAAACCACCCTTATATCACCAAAAATTCAATATGGAGTAATCACGCAATGCCATAACTTAGGGTTCCGAAACCCAAATAATCCACCAATAATAATATCTCCTCTTTCCAAAAATCAACTGGCTGCATGCCGTTCATAAATCAAAATTCCTGAGACTTAGCGGGATGGCCTCCCGGGAGCTCATCGAATCATCATTCATAAACTTCCATCTCGTCAATGTCAACTATAAACTTTATTCAATTTTTCCATTACTTAGCGTCTAGGTGATTGCTAAATACGAACACCAAACCCGGGAACCTAATTGTCCATTCTAGCAGTATATCATGTAACATGCATTTCAATTATCAAATAAAAAAAAATGGACTAACATAATAAAAACAAATGTAAAAGTAACATTTATTAAACAATCAGAATCAAGCTATGTAATCAGGTGCAACTTGTACTTTTAACCCCATACAGTAACATGGTAAAGAAGTTCAACTATTTGAATGGTGCATTATAAAAACTACTATTATTCTTCCAAAACAACGAGGTGTACTGCTTCCTTTTCTTTCTTTTACTAAGGACACTACTATGAAGATGTTTCTTTAGTACACAGTTCCACACAGGGGCGGAGCCAGCCATGGGCTGGGATGGGCCCCGGCCCCCCCGCAGTTTGAAAAATGCACTGAAAAAAAATTAAAATTTTGATATAAATTAAATTTTTTTTGCTATTTTCAGCGCAGGGTTACTCGTTTGAAATTAAAATAAATGTTTCCAACAAAATTTGAACCAAATTGTTATAGCCCTAACAAAACAAAACAAGTATGGCCCACTTATGAAAGCCCATATATAATAAACATATAAGGATAATAGTTATCTGACATTAGGTTCAATGTGGAAACACTGAAAAATTGAAGAGAATTAGACGACTTCTTTGCATATAGCTTTCATCATAAATATGTTGTGCATTTTTGTCAGCGTTAGATGAAAATCTTAGAGCCGCCCTTGAACTCGGCCCCCCCGGATTCTCAATCCTGGCTCCGCCACTGGTTCCACACCGTTTATTCCGAAAACCTATACAAAAATTTTATTTATAAACTGCTCAGGTAAATCTATAGATACAAAAAAAAAAAAAAAAAGCAATGGAATATTTTCTTGTCCCTTTCATTTTTTTCCTCAATCGTACTTCAATCATTTGTATGCCGATAACACACATAACAAAATCGATCATGCATCAGTATAAGTTAAATATTCATAAAATAGAGACAAAGCGGTGGGCTACGGGTTTTGATGGAGGAGTTATGGGTTTGATTGAACGGTCGGCTCGGTGAAACGCAGCGTGTTCGGGACTGATTTTTGGACAGTTTTTGGAAGCTAAAAAGGCAGCAGGTTCTGAGAGAAGTTTTGGGGTGGTTTCGAGTCGGTTTCGGTCGGTTTAACAACTGAACCGGGACTGTTTTGCTGCGGGAAAGGAGCTGGTTTTTGGGCAGTTTTCGAAAGCTAAGAGGGGCTGGAATTTGTGGTGGTCGGTAGGGAAAAAAATAGGGTTATTCATGGTGATGATGATGTAAGTAATATTATAGTGTGGGAAGTGTTGACATGGTATAAACTAATACCTAAACTCTCTCTTTCTCATGCATGAAAATCTCTCTCTGTTTCACTTGGTCAAAAAGGAAAGAAAAAGAGAAATGGGTTGACATTTGTGCTCTCTTCTCTTTGCCGAAAATATTGCTCTCTCCCTCTCTGTGTTGACCCAAAAATGGAAAGAAACAAGGAAGTGACTTTAAGGAGTACTTGGGTTGGTAGGGTAATTGGATAGGGTGAGGCCACGTTTCAGGAGAAAAAGGAAAGGATGAGAGTTGCTTATAGATTATAGGGGCAGTTGGCATCAGCCTAGTTTGTTTAGGAAATCATTAGGATTTTCTTAGGTATTGCCATCAGAAGTTATTAGCAAATAGCGTGGGTAGTTGGCAAGTAGGTAGATGTACACATATAAAAGGAACGTGCACTAATTTTACACCTGAGTACTTAGTTACGTAGGTGTAATCCGCACGTAAGACCCACTCGTGCACTCACACACATAGACGTGTAAAATTTTGGAGAGAAGTTATAAAATAAATAAATAAATAAAAATGTATAACTATATGAAATGAAAAATCTAAAATAAAATGTTATTAGGAAAAAAAATATTTCGGACCATTACAGAGCTATGAAAGTTTTAGGCTTCTCTCGGAAAACTTCAGGTGAAGTAATTTTTTGATGATTTACTGGAAGAATGAGAGGGAGGGTATGAGGAGAAGGGTTTAGAGAGAGAGAGAGAGAGAGAGTGGTTTGACGGCGTTTCAAGGTGCAGAGTAACGGATTTCGGTTTCTGGTGGTGTCTCCCTCGGGGGTCTCTCTGTCGGAAGCCGGAGGGGGGTTTATATAGCCGTGGAGGAGGAGGAGATATGATGAAGAAAATATTCGGAAAGATTTTCGCGATGAAGATATTCCCTGCGCCGGAGAATATATTCGTCTACGAAGAATCTCTACAATACAAGCTGTCCGATTTGATAACCAAGATTGGCCGGGCGGCCAATCATGTTAGCCGCCCGGCCAACCTGAAGAACACTGGACCGCTCAGCTGTCAAAGTGGACCGCTCGGCCAAACTGGTTATTTTATTGATTTTTTGTTGAGCTCTGATCGATCGTTCCGAGGTAACCATGCACTTTCCTTTCATCATAGGGGATGCACTTGGACTAAAATTGGGGTGTCTACATTTGTGTTCTTTGTAATCAAGAGGAGGAAAGCATACAACACTTATTCTTTAAATGCAACTTCTCTGGAGGTATTTGGGAGAACATTTTGTCTAGATTCCATTTGTATCAGAAGGTTGAGGATTGGGATAGTGAACTTGCTTGGGCCATTGGATTTTGCAAGGGTAAGAGCTTCAATCCTTTGTGCCTAGGTTGGCTTTTGCTGCAGCAGTCTATCATTTATGGCTTGAACGAAACTCTAGAGTTTTTAGAGGACGTTATAGAAGTCATCAAGAGGTTCTAGACTGTATTGAAGAAAATCTCATATTGCGGATGTGCATGGGGAAGTTCCCAAATTCAGGGGTGAATAGGAACATTTGTGATTCTTGGCATAGTCCCGTCGTATATTAGATACAAGCAGCCAATAGGGCCTAGTTGTTAGATGTAGTTTGTATTGGATTTCTTTTCCTTGGTTCATTTTTGTTTTGTAGGGTTTGCCCTTTTGTTGTTTGTTTTTTGTTGGTTATAAAATTTTCACTTACCAAAAAAAAAAAGATTGGTTTGTTGTTAAGTCAAATGGAGGACTTGATCCAAGTCTTTTCATTTGAAAACCCGAGCTTCCAATTTTTTAAACTTTCTCTAAAAATATAGATAATAAAAAATAATCAATCCAAAGATGTGTCAATTCCTAATAAAGGTACACAACTACGAAAAGATTGCAGATAGTCACCGTATTAGTATCAAAACTTTCACTTCTTGTTTATCAGATAATTAGTATATTTCTATTCATTTCTTTTTTTGAAGTGATCTTTCCTAAAAACAAGTTTAAAGACACTTGCAAGTCTCATGTGTTGTCTAAATATCATAGCAGAATAGGCTACAATGAATCCTCGTTGTAGGGGTTTCTGTTGGCCCATATAGCAACCCAAGAGGGGGGTGGCGAATTGGGTTTCTCAAAAAATAATGCGGAATTAAAAACTTAAATGCAATACCCAATAAAATTAAATCAATTCAAGCGCGCATAATAATATATGACAAAAATAAATAGTAAAGGGAAGAGAAAAATCAAACACAGAGATTTATCGTGGTTCGGTCCGCAACTTCACGGCCTAGTCCACTCCCAAAGTGTCCAACTTGGGATTTGCTGCACTATCTCCAATAGTTACACTTTCTAGCTTTGCGGGTGCTAGAGAAACCTTTACAACGAGCAATATCCCCAATCGCTCCAACTATTTTTGACTCCGGTGTTAGTCACACCTAACGCAACTAGTTTTGACTCAGGTGCTAGTAACACCTAACCGAGTAATTTTTCCTCACACAAAAATCACTCACAAAAGATAAATTGTCACAAGGGTGTACAATCCCTTTTACAATGATAGCTCAAATATAGAACACTCAAACTAGTGTAGAATATGCAAAATAAAGCTTCAAGTTGAAAGATAAGGATGGCACGCGTAATTTTTTCTCGTTGGAGCACACTATCTTTCACCATCAATTTGTTATATGCATGGACAAATGACCGTTGGGAGCCTCACTTCAAATATGGAATTTGCCAAAACCTGTATTGCCTTGACTTAAACAATGTGAAACATCAATAATCCATTTAGCCGTTTGAACCTTATTTTAGGTAGGCACACCATGATTCTTCAATTGCATTTATACTTGAGAGCAACAATCAATTCCTTTCCTGTACTAGCCGTTTGGACCGAATCCCATAATTCTCAAAATGCCGTGATTGGTACAATAGCAATATTCCATTCTTCTGTTGCACTAGCCGTTTGAATTCATAAGGCAGAGAATGACTTGATTTCTTGATTTGCCGACTTCTCTTGTAAAGCTTCCTGACCAATTTCAAATTGAAAGAAGAGTTTTCCAAAGTAAATATAGGAATAAGATTTGTCCTTAATCTTCTCCCTTTTAAATTAAATCTTGACTATTGGAGTAGTGATTTGGTGTAGAATATCTTCTATATGTGTACCTCAACCAAATCCTACAAAAAACACAATTATTCAAGTGAGTATCAAATATCACAATTATATTTCTCCTTTAATAAAAATATGTTTGTTATCATCAAAATCAATAATGCTTTTCTCATAAAATATTTGGGTTAACAGTTTCACCTCTCTGTGTTGACACTATGGGTGAGAATTAAAACCGATGAACCGAACCGAACTGAGGTTTTTTTTTGGTTTTTTTCTTTGGCCCGTTCGGTCCGGTTATTAATAATTTGAATTTCTGAAAATCAGTTCGGTTCCCGGTTCAAGAGGTTTTTCTCGCAAGAGGAGCAGGGGCGTTACCATCTCTGCTGGCAAGCACTTATGTGTTAGAAACTAGTACATCTATTACTTTCCTTCGATAACTACTATATATATATATACTCTTCCGAGATCTTCACATTTTTTCCCAACCCATTTCAACTTTAGAGAGAGAGAGAGGGGCGACCGAGGCGAGATGGAACAGCCATTGCAAGCCAATCGACGCCGAGATCTATTCAATCGATGCCATTTATTATCCTCATCAAGATCTATTCGTCTCTCTCTCTCTCTCTCTCTCTCTCTCAATATGTGTATATGTGTACATACATGCTTGTTGTTTGTATAAGTGACTTAAAGTCACGTTTCTGTCTCTCTCTCTCCTTCTCTTGTTTTGTTTCGATCTGTGACTGTAAAGTTTTTGTAAATGGTAGATCTGAACCATTTCTGACCCATTTCTTGCAATTTCTGTAAAGTTTTTACATTTGTGATTGTAAATAGTAGATCTGAACCATTTCTTGTATATATGAATGTTTTTTTTTTCTCTTTTGAACTGGTGTGTTTGTAGTCCGATCTCTCCTCTCTCTCCCTCCAGCGAACCGAACCGACCTTGAAACCGGACCGAATCGGGACGAACCAAACAGAACCGAACCGACCTCTTTTAAACCGGTTTCGATTCTGTATTTCCCCCTGAACCGAGTTTTACCGGTTCACTAAAAAACGTCCCTGAACCTGACCGAACCGAACTGGTTTCAACCCTAGTTGACACAGTTGTTGTTGTCACTAATTGGTGGTTTGATCATACCCGCATGTTTTCTTTGTCTTTCTTGTTTTTGCTTTGACTGAATAAAAAAAATTGAAAGTATGGAGGGGTGCGGAGGGATGAGATATGGAGAGGAGCTCATCCTGGGAGAAGGGAATGAGTTCTTTCTGCTACACAAGGGGAAGGGGTTTACGAACGAGAACAAGAAAAGGGGATGTACTAGATAATTAACTTTGTAACTCAGAGGGAAAAACTAGAAAAAACAAACCCTATGCAGATAGGAGAGAAAAGTGCGTTAGTGTAATAGAAGGGCAACACTGTAAAACAATATCAATTGTCGTATTGGCAACATAAAAAACAGTTGTGGCATTAACATTGGCCATGTTTCATTTTTTTTTTTTTTTTAACAAAAAGTTCTTTCTGGATGTGGCGGAAACTCCATGGTTTCCGCCACTCCTTGTGGGCACCACCGTGTGTTTATTGCGATAATCTGAACTGTTCATTTTGTAGGGCTTGCAAAGTTATATATTCATGAAAAAATTCAACTTGATCGGATATCGATAGACATGTCAAAAATTGAATTTTAGTTTATATGGAATAGATGATCGTGGACATTTTAATTAAAAAAACTATTGACAAAATCAGGCCGTCCATTTTATAAACTAAAATTCAATTTTTGACATACCTATCGATGTCCAGTCAAACTGATTTTTTGCGGTTAAAATATTACTTTGTAGGCCCGACAAGATAAACGGTTCAAATTACCACACTGAAGGCACAATGGAGTTGTTGGGATCCACCCCGTGTGGGCCGGATGGGCTTAGGCCCAAGGTTTGCTTCGGTTTCCTTAGAATTACCCTAGGATTGTAAATATTGTTGTTGTCTCTCTTATTTTGGTGTGTGGTAGCACAATGTGAGTGGGACAGGTTGAGAGTGTGAGACAGGGAGCCGGTTGTGGCTTCCCCCGACCGGAGTGGGAGCCGGTTATTGCTCCCCGGAGAGGTTTTTCAACTTGTATATTTTGTGAATATATTCAAGGGAGTTTTCCTTAGATTTCTTGTGTGTGTTTGAGTGCGTGTGTGACCCAGAAAGCATAACAAACTGGAATCAGAGCTCGGGTGGAGCGAGAGGTCACCGGATTTGCGTTTAAAGCACACGGATTCAAGAACGGAGAAAAAAAAAAAACAAAGTCAGTTGGAGATTTTGCTCATAGGGTTTTTTGTCTGACAAGACGAGTCCAACGGTGTGCTCAGGGTATTTTTTCATCACCGGAGTTGGGCGTACGGGTAGTTTGAATGGCGACGGACGGAGCCGAACTAGTCTGGTTCAGATCAGCCTCGGAAAATGTGATCGAAATTTTTTTTGGAGCATAGGTTTTTGTTCCTCTTTTCGAGACGATCGTGGGGATATAAAATTCGTCGCCGGAAGATGTCGGGGACGCTCGCACGCACTGGTCAAAGTTTGCATTGACTGGCGAGTTAGATCCAACCGTTGGCTTGATTTGCACGTACTACTCCAGGTAGAAGATGGTGTAGACATCCTGATTTTGACCCGAGAAACTTATCAAGCATTTCCGATGATGAGGAAGACCAACCATGCATACCTTGAAACTTGGATCAAGGCTTAAACTCACCCAAATCACCCCAAAACCACCCTAATCCCCTTCCAAACAACCCTAACCAACCTAAAAGACCAAAACACCCCTCAAAACGCCAAAATAACCTAAAACAAATCACTGTGCTCAATACACATTGAGCGCTCAAACCCCTTTGAGTGCTCAAACTCTGTCCAGTTTGTTTTTGGTAGAGAATCTAATGATGACATTCTGCTGCATGGGGGACGTATAGCCGCTGTATTGCGGCTCGTATATGTATACTAAGCTCTAAAACAACCCCTACTAAGCCTAATTTCCCTTTCAAACTACAAACCCACCATTTCTCTCCCATTTTTCTCTATATGAGCACTCCTCCGCCTCTATTACAGGGGTTACCCACTGACCAACTGATGATCACCTCACTCTCTCTCTAAAACTTCATTTCCAGTCCCTTTCATCCAAATTTGTCCATCAATTCAAGCTCAATCACACTCAACCAACAAAACCCACTTTGATCATCACTCATCAAGCCCAAATACATCTTCATCCATCCAAATATCATTCAATCCAACCCACATTGTCACTTCTCTGTCCAAAATGACCTCCATACAGCCTATAATCTAAGCCATTGTCCATCCATTCCCAAAAATATCAAGTTCAAGCCTTGATCATAGTAAAAAGGTAAGAAAAGCCATGTAAAAGCTACGGGTTGGTCATCCTGAGGGAGACCAGTGAGTTCATGGAGGTACTCTATACCTCTAATGAGCTCACAAGGTCCTAAATATCTAGAAAAACTGATTTCAAAAATATCAGCTCAAAATGGTTTGAGCGCTTAAACCCCCTTTGAGTGCTCAAACTGTTTTGGCACCTTTTGTGTTTTTGTGGTTTCTCATCATGTTTGATGTTATTACCATCATTCTTATGGATTTTGTTGGTTCATCTTCTCTTAAGACAGTTTATTTGGCTCTTGATCATTGATCAATGAACCCATAAGCTATGACAATGGTGTTTTGTCATCAGATTGATTTTGTTTCACAACAGCTTGTAGTGTCTTTTTTAGTTATTCTGCTACTGTTCATTGTATACTAACATTGTTGATTGCAATTTTGTGTCTCCATTAGTTCATATTTGCATTCCATCATCACCCATGTAGTACACAATACACATGCATACACCATAGATCTTTGATGTGTTTATCATCGTTACTTGGCCCCCATTCCCCATTCCCATTATTTGCTCAAAGTTGAATTGCATTCATTTCGTACGATCCCACAAAAGCTTAGTAGAGACTGGTCTTTGAACCGGGCGAGGGGTGTGCCGTAAAACCCTTCCCCTCTCGTAACTAGGCTCCCGAACCTAAGATAGTATGGTGATGGCGGGCCAGTATCGAAACCTTATCCAAAAGATGGGTCACGAGTCAATTGAGTTCGGTTCCTTGGGGATAATACGCTAAAACCCGGGTGGTGACTCCGAATCGATCTCAGGAGGGGCGTCCACAGATGGAGTGGGAATGATCCCATGTTTCGGTTGCACCAAGTCAGTGCCACATGGATACGCCACGAAGGACACCACGGAGGATGTCAATTGCCGCGTCAGCCGGTCAATGCAGACATGGCATCACATCAACAGGGGTTCAGGCCAGTGACCATTTTGACCTTTTGGGTTCGGGTTAGGGGTCAAAAGGTTCAAAGGAATCAAGTTCCATTTCTAAAGGGTTAAGATGTCGCAGGTTAAAAGGGTCAGATTCTGGTCAAAGGTTCCAAGGGTTGGTCAACAAGTCAGAGGCTAGTCAAAGGGGTTCCAAGAGGTCTAGATTGATCTTTGGAGGATGGTTCATATGGTTTTTTTGGCATTTTCGAAGGCTATACAGCTCCGTTTTTTGCATATAAGTAGTCAATTTGGACTGTCTCGATGTTCCGGATCCAACTGTGTGCTTCATTTTTCAGAAGCTAGGGTTATTGCTGGATTGAGCCAGGTTTGGATGTTTGGAGCCGTTTTGGGTTGTGAGGAGGCTTGATCCTAGCTAATTGGACAGTTCCGAATTCATTGGTGGATTTGGATTTGGGTGATTTGAGCCGGATTTTGAAGTCCTAGACACATCCGAAGAGATTGAAGAGGATTCGATGCAGTCAGGTCAATCGGATGGGATGATGAGTCGGAGGCAAACCATGGGAGATCTGATGGTAGTCCAGGGGGGTGCTAGGAGAGCCGAGCATGGAACATGGATGAACCAGGAGGTAAGAGGAGACCCGAGAGAGTTGACAGAGAGTGACAGGTGACCAGGATAGTGGTAGGAGTGGCGGATAAGTGACAGGAAAAGGCGAGCGGAGTTGGAGAGCTACACACCAGGAGTATTGGACAGACTTTGTAGAGGTCGAAGGTTTACCGGAGCAATCAGGTGATTGCAGATTTGTGGCGGTTTAGCCGTGGTGATCAGTCGGAGAAGCTAGTGAGCAATGATACATTCTTTCGAGTGTTGCATCTCTGTTTGATGGGTGCAGCTACGCTTGGTTGGTTAATGACATAGGCGCTTAATAGAGTGACAGATTGGAGATGGTTAGCGGTGATCGGAGGCAGTCTGGTTCAATCAGATTTGAAGACCTATCATCAGGATTTGCAGTTGTGATTCGAGTTGCATTGGATTAGATGATGGGGCACCATACAGGCTTGTGAGAGTGCAGTGGCAGATGGAGCTGATGTCAGGCATGGTCAGGCAGTATGAGTGTTTTGTGACATGAGTAGGAGAGGCAACAGTTGCGGATGCACACATGATAGGCGCAGGCATGGTTAGGCAGTATGGGTGTTTTGTACCGAGGAGTCATGACCGGATGGTACTGGATGCACCAGGAGTTGAATCAGGAGTGTGCGGGATGCTAGCTAGCAACGATGATGCAATTGATCCAAACAGAGGGTTTAAGATGGAGATCAGATGATGCATCATGATATTTTCTTTTTTCTGCAATTTTGTGACTAGATCCTCTCCGGGATATGCGGCCGAAGGGTGTGGAGAGATGGAGTCACGGATTAAGTCCTATGATTGGGCATGAGCATCTGGATTTGGATGCGGACACTCCGGTTAGGGGGTGCAGGATTGTGATCAAACACGGAAGATCTGGCTGGCAGGGATACATTCATTCGAGTGGTGTACCCGATTGGGGTGCGGAGATGCTTATTTGAGAATGACACAGGCGCTTGTTAGAGCAGTAGATTAGTTTGAGCCACAGAGATTTAGCAGGATTTGAAGACATCCCGGATTCACGAGAGGTGTATCCCGGTTTGGGGGTGCAGAGGAACTCAGTGGGGGATGCGATGTCAGAGAAGGAGTCAGCCTCTTCGCAGATGCTGTGTGAGATCATTTGAAGAAGTGAGCCTTTGGTGTGGGCAGAGGGTAGCTGCATTCTTTTCACGGGACAAGATGCTAGAGTGGTGGAGCGTGGCTAAATGAAGTTGCGGGCACTCCAGTGAGGGGGTGCGGGTACTCGATTATGGAGCGCATACACCTTGGCAGGAGGTGTGTGAGTGAGGCATTCCATTTGAGGGGGTGCGGTACTCGAATTTTCTAATCTGCTGCAGATTCTAGCTTGCAAGTGTGGACGGTGCCACGCGAAAAATAATATTGTTGGGAAAATGATTTAGAAAATAATTTCAGAGTCGCCACCCGGGTTTTTATTTTTTTAAATGGATTTATTACCCGAGAAACCGTTAAAAATGATTTGAAAAATATTGACTCTGGCGCCAATAAGTTTGGAAAATAACTTGGTCTGCAAAAAATAGGAAATTCTGGTTCGGGAGCCAGGTTACGAGTGGGGAAGGTTTTTAAGGCACCCTGCTCGCCCAATAAAAAAAAAATGGTCTTTACTTGATGCTTATGGGATTTCTGGGAAAATATTTTATTACTTAATCTATGACAATAATTATCAAAAGAAATTAAAAACACATTGGATAATTAAACATTAAGAAAGACTGGCTAAGTAAATATTGCATGGGAACCTCATGTTCTTAAAAAAAAAAATCACCAATACCCATGCAAGTAAACCGTAGTGACTCATACAAGTGACCCATACTAAAATGTTTTGTTTTTTTAAACATAAACCATCTTTTCTAGACATCAGTTTGGTAATCAAAAAGGAAAACGTTTTTTTATCCTTCACTACCATACTTCATTTGCAATCAAGTTTTGGGAAAAAAAAAATTTTCATCTTCTGACCAAACTAACTTCTGGTGATGTTATCAACAGGAAAATCATTTTACTTTCAAACCATCAAGTAATCTGAAAACTTGAAATGTTGCACATTAAGTCCTTCCCCCACCTGATTATAGGCCAACCAGGAGGTTCTGGAATTGGAACAAAAAATTTTGTGTGCTTGAGAACTGCCGTGCCATGCAAGAAAACTGCCGTGCAGCAGTGATATAGCATGGCACAGCAGTATGAAAAAAAATGATTTTTTTTTTTTTTGTAAAAACTGTTGGCAATCCAAACTTCCAGAATGATATGGATGATCATTCCAGATGCCAGGATGGCCGCCCCTCACGTTGATGAGATCATGATCGTTGGACCAAAATTTTTTACCTTTGTAAGAAAATTTTCCAAGAAAACTTTGAACGTCTGAACACAAACTCTTTCTTCCGCTGGAAAACAAGATTTTGAGAGTAAGGATAGGACTAGGCTTGCACAGGTTAAAGAAAAGTGACTGGGTTTGCACCGGCTCAAGGAAAAATTTTGGTTTTTCTGGGTTTTGGAGTTTTCGGATAAACTGTAGGTGCTTTCGGGTGAGTTTTTGAAGGAAATTCTGGATATGGATTTTGGTAGTGATGAATGAAAGGGTTTATCAAGCCATTTCTGGAGGTATTTTTGCTGGGATTTTCTTCATGAGGTTGCTCATCAACACTCGTCGACTTTTATAGGTGAAACCGACCGACGTTGGTCGTGGCGGTCAAGCAAAGCGGTGATGACGAGCTACGGGCTATGGTGGGCTATGACCCTAGCTTCTCCTTTACTTGACGACCAAGGCTCCAAGCATGCTCTCGGGTACCAAAAAATTGCAGAGATTCCGTCAAAGATTGCGGCTGTAGCGGTTCGAAATCGCACCGCCATAGGGCGGTTTAAGGCGTGGACTGGTGTGTGTGGGTTGCATACTGCTGCACGGTAGTGTTAGGGAACGGCACGGCAGTAACACCACTGCTATGTGGTGATACAATACTGCTGCACAGCAGTGTAAGGGAAAGGCACGGCGGTTATGCTATTGTGGTGTGGTGGTACAATATTGCTGCACAGTAGTGTTAGGGAACGGCACGGTAGTTGTATTATTGGTTTCAAAGCCGTGCAGTGGCCACTTTCATGCACCAATTCCTCTTGCCAACTTTGATTTTCCTTGGCTCCGAAAGCTCGTGCGTCCAAAATTTTCTTGTTTTGATCTTGTTTTCATCATCGGGGAGTTTAGTGTTATCCGTGTATTTAAAATTGGGGTGTCTACACAAGGATACACTTTTTCGGGTTTCTGTACACTGGTTTGTGGGTTCATGGATGCTCGTCTGGCTAGTGACACAGGCGCTTACTAGTTGTAGTAGATTGGAGGTGGTAACATGGGGATGCTGCTAGGACAACATTTACCCACTCGGGTTGGAGGGGGTGATTGTTAGGATCCACCCTGTGTGGGCCGGATGGGCTTAGGCCCAAGGTTTGCTAGGGTTTCCTTAGAATTACCCTAGGATTATAAATACTCTTGTTGTCTCTATTATTTTGGTGTGTGGTAGCACAATGTGAGCGGGACAGGCTGAGAGTGTGAGTGAGGAGCCGATTGTGGCTTCCCCCGACTGGAGTGGGAGCCGGTTATTGCTCCCCGGAGAGGTTTTTCAACTTGTATATTGTGTGAAAATATTCAAGGGAGTTTTTCTCAGATTTCTTGTGTGTGTTTGAGTTCGTGTGTGACTCGGAAAGCACAATAGGAGCCCACAAAGGGCAAAGGAAGAAACCCCATTTATATGCTCTTTCTATCTCATTGTTTTAGTCTATGAAAAATAAAGGTTTTTTTATTATATAAAGAAATATACTTTTCTGAAAAAGTTTTGGAATACTTCTACACTCGGAAGTTTTATTGTGAAGTCACATAGAATGGGAGGCGCCATTCCCTTTCTCCATTTCCACCATGTAAGTTGACACACCATCTCATCTGTAATATTCAAGAAATTGTATTCAAAGAAATTTGAAAATATTGCCAAACAACTCATACTTGGTGCACCTCCTTCGACAATTCCTTCGAACCAAAGCGCTAATGGAAATTTTAAAATCTTGATAAAAAAAAATGGAAATTTTGAAATAAATGAATTGTGGTCGTGAGTAATGAAATTAGGCTGTCACGAGTCACGTCATTCTATGTGATTTTTAATTTTTTTTATTATAGGTAGTATTTTTATCCTTAGAAAAAAGGTGCTTCAAAATTGTTCAACACCTCATTCGTGGAAATATATGTATCTCCTCTCACAACAAAGTGATGTAAAACCTTTGAGTTGTGTGAACTCAAGCATATATTTCAAATATCAAATTACCTTTTATACTTTGATTTGGTATTTGAAGAATGTACTCATATGTGTCAATCGTGAAGAGAGATAAAAGGAATTTTAAGGGCGAATTTTTTAGTTGTATGCTGAAACCACCTAATACTAAAAGGGTCCGTTTTTTGGGAGGATATAGTAAAGGGATCTTTAATGTAATAAGGACATAAACTTTTTTGGTATTGCCAACAGGACAAATTGTACCCGGCTTCCAAAAATACCCCCAAACTGTCATATAAAAACGTGGACGAAGTTGAACCGTCATTTTTCATTGCGCCAGTTTTCAATTTTCGAACCAGAAGAGAGAGAGAGAGAGAGAGAGAGAGAACCAGGCGAACCGTTTCCTCCATCGTTTTGCAGTGTTCTTCGCGCTCGTCGTTGTCGTAGTCGCCGTCGTCATCGCATCCTTGCTTGTTACTCGCTTTCGTCGTCGTCTTTTCCGTCGTCGTCACCATTTCCTGTAAGTTAGGGTTTTTCCTGTACTCTACTGGTACCAACTTGGGGATAATTAGTACGATCCACATGATTTTCCATTCTGTTTCCGTTTTCCGACTACTCATACTGATTAGGGTTTTCCTTTCATCTCTAACCACTAGATTACTGTTCATTACTTGTTCTTTGTTTTTTTCTACTCTATTTCTACTGATTAGGGTTGCTCTATGGTTTTTCTTTGGTTTCTTCTGTTCATTACTTGTTCTTTAATTTTTTCTACTCTATTTCTACTGATTAGGGTTGCTCTAGTAATTTTTTCCTGGTTCAGAAATTGTGTTCAGAAATATTGTGAAAGACTACAATATCTTTTGTTCTTTGTGTTAAGAAATATTGAAAGACTATCATATCTTTTTCTCTTTTTGTTCAATAATATTGAAAGACTACCATAGCTTTTGTTGTTTGTGTTCACAAATTGTGAAAGACTACCATATCTTTTGCTGTTTTTGTTCAGAAATATAGAAAGATTACCATATCTTTTGTTGTTTGTGCTTGACCGACCGGGTGACTAAAAATAAAGACGCGTCCCAAGCGTAGGACTCTCGACCAGTGTAGCACAATATCCGGAAGTACCGGAGTCGAACCACAAAGACGACTAACGGTGTTGACTCAAAAGTGTGGAATTATAGTTTGACTGGCTCTTAGGTAGCCACCCCTTTTTTGATGAGATTAATTAACTAAGTTACCTAACTAATTGACTGAATATGGATTAAAAATGAGAGTACAGCTGAGGGAACTCAGCGTCCGTGACTAGCCTAACCAATGTTTAAGGGCCACAATTACTCTTTTTACTGATTTTAGAATAAGAAAAAGGATCCCTAACAAGCGCACCACCTGTCACCAGATTCCGTGCGCATTCGAATTCCGGCGATGTCTGGATTTTGTTTGTTAGAAGAGTTTCCGTTTCCTAAAATTGCTCAAAAACCAAGTTAATTCGGTCCCTAGGTAGAACATCAATTAGTCTAGTGGCGAAGCGCCTTCGCCCGCAGCCGCACTCTATACGACTACTCACTCATGATTCTACTGAATGCAACGATAATATTATAAACCCTAGCTCTAAACATGCTTAGAACAATTGAAATAAAAGCTAAAGAACGATACCACAGATTACAGAAGATTAACTGAACTTGAATATCACGCGAAAACACCAATCCAACAGCTGGAAATTTGAAGATCTGAATTAAACTTGAATGCTAATTGAATTGAAAACTGCAGCCGAAAGTTAGAGAGAATCAAACCTAAGTTTTATATCTGGGACCCTAATTTCGAGTTCTAAAACAAGTATTTATATCGAATCCCCCTAATTACAATTAAAATTCGGAATAACTACGAAATTCTGGTCACCGAAAACCAAAACGACCACGGTTCAACCTCTATGTAACGCCTCGGTAGTGCTACACCATTTTGCAGGTAGCGCTACCGAGCCCCCTATCTCCCGATTTGACTGTTGACCTCCAATTTGCGTTGTCCCCTTAGACCCGCAGGAGCGCTACACCACTTTTGGTGTAGCGCTCCCAGACCTTCTGTTCATTTTCTGACCCCTGCTATGCCACTTCTGAGTGCTCCATCAAATTCCTGTAGCGCTCGCGATGGGTTACGATCACTTCCACGCGAAATCGACTTCAACACTTAGTCTCCTCAGCCTTGCTCACTCTCGGTACTCGTGCATGGCCTTCCAACAACTTCGATAGTGCCGAGACATTCCTCAATTTCCTGCAAATTATGCTCAACATACAAAACCCACCACGTGCACATATCAAATGGAAAATGAGGCTTAAACCGCATGTCTAACATGCTAAATTACCCTACTTAGGTGCTTAAAAGCATGCTTTCCCCGCGCCTATCAGTTTGTGTCTAGTAAATGTGAAAGACTACCATATCTTTGTTGTTTGTGTTCAGAATTGTGAAAGACTACCATATCCTTTGCTGTTTGTGCTCAGAAATTGTGAAAGAATACCATATATTTGGTGTTTCTTTGGTTTTTTTCTACTCTATTTCTACTGATTACGGTTGCTCTATGGTTTTTCTTTTGTTTTTTCTGTTCATTACTTGTTCTTTGGTTTTATCTAAGTGACAATTATGGTGATCAGACACGGCATATAACAGTTGAAATCTCTGCAAATCTAAATCCTGCCACTTCTTACAAATACTTTGCACAAGATCATCAAATCGAAAATCTCTTGTCACGGTAAGAACAACAGTGAATGATCCATACTTGCAAAGAAGAATAATACTAGGTTCCATTCTCAAAAGTAAACAAAATTTCACTGCAAAAATGAAAACAACAGTAGATTACCTCAAATGAAAACAACAGTAGATAACATAATCTATAATAAAATGCATTATATTCCAAATAAAAACAACAGTAGATAACATAATCTACATTAATCTGCATCATAATTCAAACAAAACAACAGTAGATTGCATAATCTGCCTCAATAACAGCAACAGATAACATAATCTAGGTTAATCTGCATTATATTCCAAACAAAACAACAGTAGATTGCATAATCTGAATCAATATACATTATCTTCTTCCAAAACAACAACAGTACATAGACCATAAAAATAGTAGCTAAACTTAAAATCTCGAATCAATAATCTGCTGAAATCTCTCTATTATCATCCAAAAACAACAACAACAATACACACACACACACACACACACAAAGAGCGAGAGAGAGAGAGAGAGAAATACCTACCTCGTTTTGAACCTCAAACAATAGAGAGATCTTACAAGCAAAACAGATCTGAACACAGCAAAAATCGCGCACAAAAATCACGCACAAAGAATAGAGATCGCCGGAGAAGATCACTGGAGAAGATCGCCGGAGCTGATCGCAGCAGAGAGAAAGAAGCAGTCGCCGAAAATCGCAACGAGAGAGAGAGAGAGAGAGACCGCGCAACGCGAGGAACGTACGTTTTGTACTGATCGATCTCTGCAAATTGATTTTGAAAACACAGCATTTTATACCCGTTATCATAAGGGCAATTTTGTCCATATATGAACCTCCGGCAGCACTATTTCTAATCCAATGGATTCGGCCCTTTAAAAAAAAACTAGGCTGGTCTTGTAGCCCATTTAACTATTAAATTGGGCCTTTACACCAATTTTCTGATACTAAAATCAAAACTTATCCAGCGCTGGTTATTTATTTTTCAAACGTAAGTTGTGTTCGCCCTATCCACTAATTGCTAATTAATTCCAAGTTGGAAGGTTTAAGTTTAACAAGACTTGTTTCGACAAGGATAAAGAGAGGGAAAATTTTAAAATACCTGATAAGCCCTAAATATTGACACTGGTAATCCCGATATCGCATATTGTTAGTCGTTTATCGTGTTTAATCAAATATTGTTGTTATCTTTTTAGTAATTCACATTAAATTATTAATTTACAGGAAAAAAGCGATAACAACTTATATTTTGGTCGAATTCAAGAAGAGCAAAGTCCGTGATCACTAATTTATCAAGTGGTATTTTACGCTTTGAAATCGAGAAGGCATAAAATTATATTTTATTCGGTGTCGAAGCGAAACCCGTATTAAATCAAGAGGTGCAATCGGAGCTAACATGGAGAATCAGTACTCAACGCTATTCCCATCCATATATACGGCCACGAGATCCTGCCAAGGTTTCCATATGGAATATCTCCCCCCAAAGGGATTTAATTGTGGTAAACATAAAGGAAAGGCCACCACATAAAGGAATCAACAACACATGTATGATATCTATGGATCAACGTGGGATCAATTTACTAAAAATATAGATGGAAAAGGAATCATGGTCTCAATAGGAGAAGAGCTATTATGCACTGCGGGATTGAGACTTAGAAGTGATTTGCTTTCCTTGTTGGCTATTGGGTTCCATTATATAAGAAACATAGGCGACTACAGAGGGATATATCACGCAACACAACAACACGGCAGCAAATAAAAGGAGAACACGGCTGGAGCAAAGGCAGTACTCATTGAGGTTTATTATTATTGTTATGGATTTCACTTGTATAAGCTAAAATCTTAAACTACGGTTAGGATGAAATCTCATAAATTTTATTGAATAATTTTATGTATGCGATTTTTCCTACGCGTGTTTAATTGTTTACTGTTCTCGACTCAATTAATTAGTATGTATGAAACTCGGATATAGATTCAATCGGTATGTATGAGTTTTTTCCATGATTTGATATCTGCATATTAATTGAATTGCTCGGCTTATTAAAGTTACTCCCTCCGTCCCATAAAGTTGTATCACTACGAAACTACGTGCAATTTTCAAGCTAAAAAATAACGTGCTTACGAAAATAATTTTTAAGTCAATATGGATCTTGTTTGATAGATCTCATCGAGAACTTTTATACGATGCAAAAAAAATTCGAAAATTATTTTGGTAAATACATTATTTTTTAGTTTGAAAATTGCACGTAGTTTCGTAGTGATACAACTTTATGGGACAGAGGGAGTAATATTTAAGTGCGGGGTATCCACTGTGATTTGTTTTCACGGATACAGTGGATGATTTATCATCCACGGTGGTTAAGATTAGCTTCTAAAATCATTGTGTGGAAATCAAAGAAAAATCATTGCATAAGATTAATTGGTATATTTATGGGTGTGAATAAGGTTATTTTCTCAACCGTTATTCTCCACTGTTTTTCCTACAATAATTTAGTTCCTATTAAAAAATCACAAGTCTTTGTGGGTTCGACCTCGCACTTGCATTGCTATACTTCAATACGATTCGTGCGCTTGCGAGTACTTTAAAATTTCACAACAATACCCCTCAACCTTTGATCCAAATGTCTCATCGACTCCCAAACTTTTGAAAAGATTAATTTTACTCCCAATCTTTTCTTCTGTTATCATATTTAGTCCCACCGTCTCAATCTGTCAAATGGCTAACAGAATTTACTGAGGTGGACGTAGATGTGTCAAACGGGCCGTGTCGTGCCGTGCCGGCATGGCCCATTTAAATTCGTGCCATGCCGTGCCGGTCCGCTTACTAAATCTTGCCATGCCGTGTCGTGCCGTTTCATAATCGTTTTGGTCCGTTTAGTTAATCGTGTCACTTCGTGCCATGCCATTTTTTAATCGGGCTGGGCCGGCACATCTCCGACTTTTGTCAAAAAAAAAATTTGTATAATCTAGCCGAGTTTCGTCAAAAAAAAAAAAAAAATTTGGTATATCTATAGCTATATCTTTTAAACAAAAATTAAGAAGAATTTATTAACCTTTGAAATGGTAAAAAAGATTGATGCGGTGAACAAAACAAAATTTACATTCCAATACAACTATTCTGCAGGTTTTGATTGAAAATATACAAAAGTCCAAACACTCAGAAATACTTCACAAGCAAAGAAGAAAGAAAAACAAGCAAGAAGATGGGGAAGAAATCCCACAGATTACCATCCAAATGAAGTACAAAGTGACCTCCCCATCCAAAGCTAGAAATTCAGTGGAGCACAAAGTGAAGTAGCGATTTACACATGCTTAGACCATCTCCAACTGTCTCTCTATAGGTCCGGCGAAGACAAAATGGCAAGCCAATCTTCCATTTCCGGTGCCCAGCAGCCACGCCATCATCCTCGCCAAGAAGATATTCGCTATAGTGACTCGCTACGCCATCATCCTCGCCAAGAAGATATTCGCTATAGTGACTCGCTGGGGTGGGCGAGTCACTGTAGCCCTCACGTTCTCTCTCTTCCCGCCGGCCAAATCGCGGCCAAGTAGATACATCTCCGGCAAAGACTAATCGTTCATCCTAAATTCGTTTTGATACCAGAGGGACTAGTGCAAACACCATCGCTGGCGGCGTACTATGGTGGCCGCACGCGCCGGACAAAGGAGGATCGTGCCGGCGAGTGATATCTACTCGCGGCGCGCGTGTGTTGCACGCGCCCGTGCGAGGCAGAGCAGCTGACGTCGTTTTTTTTCTTCTTAGAAATGACTACACTACTGGGTACTACAATTGTTTAAGGCTAGCCAAGTGCACTTTTTCTTGCCAAAATGGCTATAGAGAAGGCTAAGCTGATGGAGATGCTCTTATCTAGAAGGTGTATATAAGCATCAAACTATATGTAAACAAAGAAAAATAAATAAATCTAAAGTAATTTTCATGAAATGAAAAAAATAATTGCCAACCCAGAAAAAAAAAGAATACAAAAAAGAAATATCTGTTCATTTACCGAGAAGACGAGGGTTTTTCCAGGTGAGAAACTCAGCTTTCTAAATAAAATTAGATTTTTCATTTGAAAGGTCGGAGATTCAGGAAAAAAAAAAACCAGTATTTGTCTTTTACTTTTTAATTTTCTCAGAGCAACTAAACACAATACGGAAATAAAATTAGAGGCGGAAATATGCGGATCTAGATGGATCTAAACAGTTTAAAGAGGGATCCAATTGTAATTCCGACTGAACTACCTTTGGATTGAGAATTCAAACTCGGTCCTAGGATTTTCAGCACTAGAAGCTTCTGAAAGAGAGAACTATGGGACAAACAATATATACGCCTCCAAATACATGTACAGTTTAAAGAGGGAGAGTGAGGCTCTCTTTGGTTCTTAGGGAAAGAAAGAGAAACGAAGGGAAAATAATTAAGAAGGAAATCAGAGGAAAAATTGAAGAGAAAATGGGAGGAAAGTTAAATAGGAATTTGAATATTTTCCTTCTTCTTTTTGTAGAACCAAACAAAGGAAGAGAATTTTTTTAAATTTCTTCTCCCTTTCTCTTCCTATCCCTAAGAACCAAACAAAGTCTGAGAGTTAGGGATTTAACTTTTCAGATTTGGGGGGATTCAGGAGGAATTTTTTGATTTTCACAATGAAAACATTTGGGGAAGTTTTAGAGTGGAAAAATTTGGAGGGATTTTTTTTATTTTCACTTGAAAAATTTTGGCATCTAAGAACTCATTTACTTAATGAAATTGCATCCCGATCAAGAACCTTTTCAAACCCGATTCTGCCAAAATTTTATGATAATGATTTAATTAATAGGCACAACAAAATCAACGGTCTCGATTGTTTTGATTGTGCCATGGTCCCGTAGCCGTTGTACATTCAACTACAATACAAGATTTAGTTTGCGTCGCGATCAAGGAACATTCCAAACCCGATTCAGCCAAAATTTTACAATATTGATTTAATTAATAGACACAACAAAATCAACGGTCTTGATTATCTTGATTGTGTCGCGGTCACGTGACCATTGTACATTCAACTACAATACAATACTTAGTTTGTTATCAACTACATTCATTGTACAGATTTTAAAGGTTATTACCAGGTCAATTTTTAAGATGGTCGATCTGAACCGTTAGAGTTTGAGGTCTCGCGAATATCACCATTGTCACCAAAATTAGAGATCATTAGATATCGGCGACTTTGTGATCGGATCACATTTATGCATCCCGAGGCATTAAAGGCCTATAGTGGACAACCCGAGCTCCAACTAAATTTTTTGAGTGATCGGAACCCTCTATCTTTTACACATAATAGAATCCATCATTCGTACAAAAACAATTAGATGGATCACATATCCGTAGCCATTTAATCATAAGAAAAGTATCATTTAAAAAACAAATAGGGTCTAAATCGACGAGCTTTCTAAACCCGATCGAGCCAAAATTTTACGGGAATGATTTACTCAATAAGTGCAGCAAAATGAACGGCTTCGATTGTTAAAATAGTATGCTTTATTGAGATTCGCTTCATAGTTGTACCGAAGATTATTACAAATTATATAGTAACATATAATTAGAAAATACATTTTTGTCACAAGATATCTTAACCAAGGTTAACTTGGGTTAGGAAAAAAAAAAATTCTTGTGTCGTGCCTCATGCCGTGCCATGCCGACCTGTGCCTTGGGTCGTGCCCACTTCCGTATCGTGCCCATCTAAAACTGTGCTCATGTCGTGCCGTGTCCGTGCCAGCTCGGCCCGTTTGACACCTCTAGGTGAACGTTTCGGTCCGTTAAATGCGCTTATGTGATGTACACACCCACTTAAAATATGATATGTGTATGTCTCCGACCAAGCGACACTTGAAGCACCGGAAGAAACGAACAATAAGTAACTCGAAAGAGCACAAAACGAAGTCAGAATGAACACGTTGGTCCATCCATGGCCATGATTCGCCATCCCAACAACTCTTTTGAGAAAGAAGAGTTTAAAAAAATGGCCCCTCTGATTCTCCAAACTCTGAGTTTAAAAAAATGATTACAACCTCAGCCCAGAACTAGTTCCCTTTAAAAGGCTCTAACCATTCACATAGTTCCCTTTAAAAGGCTCTAACCATTCACAAATGAACAGACTTCATTTCACAGCTATCTCCATTTCCTTCCAACACTTACAAATCCCACCAACTAACCTCCAAATTAGAACAAAAAAGGGTTTAATTTGTCGTCGTGTTCTACCGTCAAATTAACTTATTTGTTTTTGTTTTACAAAATCGCTTCCAAAAATCAAGCGTAGTGTAGTGGCTTTGTGCCCGGCCCATTAAATAATGTGCAATGTAGCTCTGCTGCACCCTATTCGGTGGGACACTTCAAAAGCAATTCTTGGCTCAAATGATGACAGCAACGTGCTTGTGCATGGGTGCTTGTGCAAGGTCTGATCGATCAAAAAAGGCATGACTTTATTCTGAAGCACATGGGTGCTTATGCAAGTTTTGCACCGGAAAATGGCCTTAGGCCAGCTGTACCAGTCACCAAAATGCACGGCTTAGGACTTGTGCATGGGTTGTTTTGATTAATGGATTTATTTACCGCATTACGTTTTATTGTACCTATCCCAGCGAGTTGTGCTGGACTTCCTATTTTCCCACCCCGGCGGGTTGTGTCGGGGAGTACGCAATTTTCTTTTCTTTTATTTATTTTATTTTGTCCTCCCTGGGATATGCCCCTTGTAGGCTGTACATTCGCTTAACCCCTTTTAATTTCACGCTAAATTACCCAAAAAAAAAATCTAGCAGAGTTAACGGGGCTCAGTGAAAAAGCCCGGAAGGGATAAGGCCCAAGATGATCATCAAGCCCAGCTGAGGAGTAAAACAAGATGGGCCGTCTGAGAGTGGTCCATCCGAGACATACCGGTATCCTGGCCGGGGTGAACTATACACCGGACGAGTCATCCGAGATGGATCGTACCCGAGATGGCTCGGAAGGATGATCCGAGATATCGGTGACGTCCTCTGTGACGTCACCCGAGGCGGTTAACGCTCGTAACAAACTTGGGAAGGCACATGTGCATGTGGCAGCTGTCCCTACGTCAGCATGACGGTACCCGAAGCGGTTACGCTACATGCCTAATTCTGATTGGAGGACGCGTGCATGCGATGATTACAGATCTGGCTCGTGACGCTCGGTTACGTCATCCGAGCCATAATGACCGATCTACCCCTGTACTTGGGGAGCCTATAAATACGAAGCAAGGAAGCCCTAGTAAAGGATGATTTTTTCTCTCTCTACTCCTACTCTCTCAACTCATCTTTCTTCTCCTATCACTTACTATATCGTTGGAGTGCCTTCCCTGGCCACATTCCGGCCAAGTTGGGTACTAACGGCGTGCGTTACGTGTGCAAGAGCTCGAGGAGGATCACTCGCTACCTGTTCGCCGTTGATCCGAGTCAGGAATCGTTCAAGAGATCCCGTTGGATTTTTTAGGACAGCACAATTGGCTAGTCCGCTAGGGAACCCACCCAGAACCTCCGGTACTCCTCCCCAGATCCACCACATTTTTCTCTCTTTTCTTCCTCGATTCCCTTGACTCGCAATGGGTGGCGAGCCAACTCAACCACCACACCCCAACGACCCACTCCACCCATCTTCATCTAGAGATCCCAAAGGGACCCCTCACGTTTCCCTCTCCATCCTACCGGGTCACGTCGGACTCACCCCGAGCCCACTCACAGCAACTCACCATCCAGCAACTCACTCACCACCTGGAAGAGCGAGACGCTGAGATGGCGACAATGAGAGCTTAGATTGCCAAGCTCACCGAGACGGTTAAGAGAAAGGCAGTCGTGGAGACTACTGCAACGTCTCGAGGAGGCATATTCGGGCAGAGTCGCTCGGCCAAGGATTGAATCGGTGATCCTAACAATGAGAGGGCTCAAAGCAAGGCTCTCGTGCTTCGGCACGGGAACCCGTCGACCGAGCACCTTTTAAGGGGTCACCGAGGCGACTCTTCACAACACCGTTCTTCGCAAGTCTTTGAATCAAGTGCTCGTTCACCGTACTCTCAGTTGTCAGCATCTCATGAGACGGTTTACTATTTTGAAAACGGACAGTACAAACCGATCCATATGCGAAAGGATCCAAAAGAGGCCGCCCAAACCGAGCGCTCCTCTGGCCAACAATGACATAAGACGCCTCCCCGCCAAAGAAACTCTGCCGATCTCCGAGCTCGGGTGGAGCACCTGAAGAAAATCTCTCCCCTAGAGCCCAATTTAACCGTCGTCCGAGACGGAGGTACGGGAAGACGTCACGCCAACCGAGCCGAGGAAAAAGCCCACCATGTCGACACTGGGGGGAAGAGGAAGGAAAAAGAGCACCGCGAACGGTCTCATTATCAAGATGACAAAGCGGCACATCACAACGAGCGTCGCCATGATGAGCATCACTACCCCTACACCGAGAAGATCCCCCGGACCAACGACGGATTTGTAGTACCGCCTCTTCCTCCTTTGCCGAGCGTTGATGAGCGTCTGAAGCAGCTGGCCAAGTCACCGTTCTCGCAGGAAATCTCCTCGGCCACATTACCACCTGGATTCACGCTCCTGAAGTTCAACCGCTATCACGCCCTCACGGACACGTACAACCACCTCATTTACCTTAGGCAGATTATCAACCTTTACACCTCTGATCAAGCCATAATGTGCAAGGTATTCCCAACGAGCCTGGGAACTCTCGGATCCCTCTGGTTCAACAAGCTCGAGGAAGGGTCCATTGGAAGCTACGAGGCTCTGGAGCGAGCTTTCCTGTCTCGATTCGTAACAAGTAATATACAGAAGAAGGAGGTTGATTCCCCACTCGGGCTAAGGAAGCGCCCGGATGAAACTCTGCACCAGTACGCTGCTAGGTACTGGGAGATGTTTCACCAGGTCCAGGGTTGTGATCAGACTCTTGTTGCAACCCACTTCAAGCACGGTTTGGAGAGCAAGAGCCCTGTCTTCACAAATCTGATGTTGCACCCACCGAAGAACGTGGATGACCTGAAGGAACGGATCAATAAATATATCGAGCTTGAGGAACTCTTAACCGAGCGTGATGCTCCAACCTCCTCCTCTGTTCCAAAGGTTATCCATGTCTCGGGTAATCAGAAGAAGACAGTGAACACCATCAAAATAAGAGCAGCAAAGAAACCTCCGAAGACGAGCGATTTTGTGGCGGAGCGCACAGTCTTTACCGAACCAATCTACATGCTCCTCCGGAAGATTGAGAATGAAGGGTTCTTTCATTGGCCGGATCACAAGATGGGAACTCAAGACAAAACCAAGGACAGGAAGGTCTACTGCACTTACCACCGAGAGCAAGGTCACTACACCACCTCTTGCAAGCCATTCAAGACATATTTGGAAACACTCGTCTCGGCTGGAAACCTGGATGCTTACATTGACCAGGACAAGACCCTGGCTCGGGCAAAGGGCCATTGGGCAGCTGCAGTTGGAGGTACCGAAGAGGATATGGTGGTAATGCATGTGATTCACGGTTTGGTTACAAGAATGTTGGAGGCTCGGGTGCACAAGGAGATCGAATAGGCTACCGAAGCATTGGCGGTGCTCTCGGTCAGACAACAACCAAAATGGAAGTTCCCGACAAAGGAGACTTAGTGGACAATCACGTTCACCGAGAAAGACCTAGAGGGGGTACAGTCCCCTCACAACGACGCTCTCGTCATTACACTTAAGGTTGGGAAAGCTAAAGTGGAACGGATTTTGGTGGACCAAGGAAGCGTTGCCGAGCTAATGTATTATTCATTGTTTAAACGATTCAAATTCACCAGTAAGGACCTTAAACCTTCTGAGGTCCCTCTCGTTGGCTTCAGTGGTACACCTATGTATCCGCTCGTCACTATCACCCTTCCTGTCACTGCTAGTTCGGTAACGCAACAAGTAGAATTTATTGTTGTCAATTCCCCGAGTCCCTACAACATCATATTGGGAAGAAGCTGGCTCCATGCGATGAAAGCCGTAGCATCGACGTACCATCAGGTGCTACGATTTATTGGGGCAAAAGGGAAACAGGAGGATGTCAAAGGCGATCAAATAGCTGCAAAGAAGTGTTACATTTCAACCGTGGGCAGAAAAGAGAAGAAGAAACCGAAGCAGGTGCAATGGGTGGAGGTACCCGAAGCACTAGTTTTGGAGGATGTCGGTCGACCTGCCGAGGCAAAATCCGTGGAAGACCTCGTTACTATCCCAATCAATGAGGATGGAAGCCGTTTCTTCCTAGTCGGATCCTCTCTAACCGAGGCCGAAAAGGAGGAGATGGTAACTTTTCTCAAGGCAAACATTGAGGTGTTTGCCTGGACTCCGTATGAGATGCCTGGGGTTGATCCGAGATTCATCAAACACCAGCTTAATGTTGACCCACTGAGACGCCCGATTATTCAGAAGCCAAGAAGGTCTTCCGCCATACATGCCGAGGCGGTAGAGTTAGAGGTTGATAAGTTACTAGAAGCCCGAGCAATCCAGGAGGTCCAGTACCCTACATGGCTGGCGAATACGGTGGTAGTCCCAAAGAAGAATAGAAAGCTAAGGGTCTGCGTAGACTACACGAACCTCAATGATGCCTGTCCGAAGGACTGTTTTCCAGTTCCTTGAATAGACCAACTTGTGGACGCTACGGCAGGACACACTCGATTGTGTTTTATGGATGCATACAGGGGATACCACGAAGTCTTTATGGATACAGAGGACATGGAGAAGGCAGCCTTCATCATACCAAGAGGACTCCACTGCTACCGAGTCATGCCCTTCGGGCTGAAGAACGTCGGGGCTACCTTCCAAAGGATGGTGTCTCGAATGTTCAAAGATCAGCTTGGAGACACGATGGAGGCATACATCAATGACATGGTGGTAAAAAGTGTACAAGAGGAAGACCATATTGCAGATCTCGCCAAGATGTTCACTATACTGAAGCAGCATGGCTTAAAACTTAATGCCGAGAAGTGCTCTTTCGGAGTTGGGTCAGGAAAATTCCTTGGCCACTTGGTCACAAGAAGGGGCATTGAAGTGGACCCAAACCAAGTAACAGCGATACAACAACTTGTTTCACCGAGCACAAGTAAGGAGGTTCAAAGGCTCACAGGGATGGCTGCAGCTCCCAACCGCTTCATTAGCCGCTCGGTGGTTGTTTGCCGCCCTCTTTTCCAATCAATCAAGACAATCAAGAGGAAGTTCCAATGGACAGAAGAATGTGGAAAGGCATTACAGCACTTGAAGATGTACCTTTTCGAGCCGCCATTGTTGGAGACGCCTCAAGAAAACGAAGAGTTATTCATCTACCTTTCTGTCTCTCCACACAAGGTCAGCTCGGTTCTCGTTCGAGCAGATGGGGCCGAGCATCGACTAGTGTACTATGCAAACAAGACTCTGACTGGCGCCGAGACAAGGTACCTGCCTCTTGAAAAGGTGGCCATCGCTCTAGTCACTGCGTCTCGGAAGCTACTTCCATACTTCTAGGGCCACACAATCATTGTTCTCACCGAGTATCCTCTGAAGGCCCTTTTCCGAAGAGCCGATCTGTCAACCCGAGTCTCGAAGTGGTCATGCGAGATGGCCAACTTCGACGTCCAATATCGACCGAGAACAACCATCAAGGCGCAGGTGTTAGCTGACTTCGTCGCCGAGCTAACACCAGGAGCAGAAAAGTCAAAAGAAGAAAAACCCAGCCCAACCCCACCCGAGCAACCTACTGAAGACCCTGATGCCCTCGTAGCAATTGAAGATGTGACTGACAAGGTCTCGGACGAGGAATTTACTCAAAAAACCGACAAAGTTGAACTTACACCTAAACCACGCTCGGAAGGAGGACCGGGTCAGAACGATGATGAAGACCAAGCAACCATACCATTTTCTACCTGGCACATATTCCACGGTAACGCATGGAAATTGCATGTAGATGGAGCTTCAAACCAACAAGGAGCAGGAGCAGGCGTAGTCCTAATCTCCCCCGAGGGAGTCATTCACGAGAATGCAATCACAATCGAGTTCCCGGCCTCAAACAACGAGGCTGAGTACGAAGCATTAATAGCTGGCCTTTGGCTAGCCGAACCCATGGACGTGAAGACCTTAATGGTTTACAACGACTCTCAACTCGTCGTAAACCAGTTCAACGGTGACTGTGATGCTAAGGACGAAAGACTGGCTAAGTATCTAGGCATAACCAGGAGTTTAACCGAGACGTTTGAAGAGATTGAAGTACACCGGGTGGGCCGAGAGCACAACGCCCACGCTGATGCACTTACAGGATTAGCTTCAGCATGTAAAGCCTCCGAGCAAAGATCTATCTCCTTCGGCACAATTTCGGCTCCGAGCTTCGATCCCCCTCGGACCCAAATGATGAATATCGAGCTCTGACCAAGTTGGATGGACGAGTTCGTGTTTTATCTCCGAGATGACAAGCTACCTGAAGACCGACGAGAAGCCCACCAGATTAGATGGAAGGCTGCAAATTACTGGCTCTCCCCAACCGGCTCTTTATATTGACGCTCTCGGACAGGGCCGTACGTTATGGTGGTCCATCAGAATCAAGTCCATTCAATACTCCACGAATTCCATGCCGGCAGCAGAGGCTGCCACTCGGGGGGACGTTCTATTGCCCACCGAGCCATTACTCAAGGGTATTGGTGGCCGAAGATGAAGGAAGATGCTGAAGAATTTGTTCGGAAATGTCACAAATGCCAGTTGTTCAAGCCCATGATCCACCAGCCAGCCGAGGACCTACAACCGATCACCGGTCCATGGCCCTTTGCCCGATGGGGTCTGGACATCGTTGGCGAGCTCCCACTTGCTCCAGGAGGATTTCGCTACCTCATAACTGCTACGTATTATTTTTTTAAGTGGGTGGAAGCTGAGCCTCTAGTCTTCATCACCGAGGCAAATGTGAAGAGCTTTCTATGGCAAAATATCATCTCTCGGTACGGAGTGCCGTATGCTATTGTCTCGGACAACGGAAAGTAGTTTACGGGTAAACAAATGACGGACGTATGTGATAAGCTCGGAGTTCGCTTCTTCAACTCTACCCCTGTTTATCCTCAAGGTAATGGCCAAGCCGAGGCATCTAATAAGACAGTCGCGGCTGGACTCAAGCGAAGGCTAACTGCTAAGAGAGGAAAGTGGGCTGAAGACCTACCACACATCCTCTGGGCTTTCAGAACTACTCCGAGATGCTCTACTGGTCAAACTCCCTATTCCCTAGCCTACGGCATTGAAGCTGTTATCCCTATCCAGAAGGGGTTACCCACAATCCGAACCGAGTACTTTGATGAAACCACCAATGACACGGCCTTAAGCAACGACCTGGACCTGGCCGAGGAGAAGCGGGATGCAGCTCGGGTGAAGTTAGCAGCTTATCAGCAGGAGGTTGCTAAGGGCTACAACAAAACGGTTCGATTGAGGACATTTTGCCCGAGCGACCTTTTTCCTCAAGAAGGTTACAAACAAAAATAAGAAGAAGAAGCTGATGCCCAACTGGGACGGTCCTTACCGAGTCGTCAGGAAGGTGGGAAAAGGAGCATACCAGATTGAAGACATGAATGGGAGGCTCGTTGACAAGCCATGGAATGCTTACAACTTGAGAAAATATTATGCTTAAGGATGACGTTCTCGGATGTTGTGTCCCAAACTTAGCAAAATTGTGAGGCAACTTTGATGTAATACACTCTCGGGAATTTATCAATGAAAAAGACTTTTCGATCTCAATTGTTGTCCTTCATATATTAATCGTGTCTCGGTATTTATACCAAACGGCTTCGGCCAAGGCACATGAAACATATGGGCTTTACCGCATAAGACCTCTCGGTTTAACCGAGCTAATCTCATGATCACTCGATTTAACCAATCAAACACCTATTTGGCGGTACTAATAATAATGTCTCGGTTTCGTCACTGTGCTGGTTAAATTGATTATAATGGACTCGGTTTCATCAAACCAGGCCAAACGAAAATACTCCCTTTCGTGGGCGTATCCATTCATAACTTAATCCCAAGTTACACAATCGACTCGGCGTAATTTTCCGAGCAGGCTCACCCCCTCATAGGGGCATTTATCATAACGCGTAACTTGCCCCACAACTTGACTCGGTTCCATATGTAAGAGGGGAAAAACTCACGAAGTTATTTCCTTACTCTTATGAGATCAAATCCTCTTCAATTGGAGCGACCTCGATCCTGCAACACAGACAAACTGTCAGAGCACCCCTGCCTCTAGGCGGCAAGGGCCCTCCGATGGCTAAGTTAGTATTGACGAACTGGAGGATAACTGAAACGAGTGTATAAGTATGAGAGTAGGTTTAAGCATACCTCTAGTATTTAGGAGTCATTTTCTTATATAGGCGATTAGTTTGCATTTACATTCCCTGTGGAATTCTTCTCTGTATGGAATCCTTCCAAGCTTAGGATTCTCTCTTATTGGGCAGCGTAGCCTGCATGATTCTGTATCCTTATTCGATAAGGATGCTTGCCAAGACGGCCGCACATTGCCGTTCGGAGCTTTACCCTACATGGGAGTTCGCTCCTTGTTTAGTAAGTTCACTGGCTTTCCATCTCCGAGTAAGTTTGTGCTTATCTTCGCAAGGTCAACTGATTCGGGGAGTATCTCCGAATATTCCTCTCTTTCCTTATCTTCACAAGGTAAGTCTGCTATTTAGGGTTTACTCTGTATTGGGCCGTTCCATCTGTGTTGTCTGACGAGCAAGTAGATTTGGGTTATTACTGGATTATGGGTTTGGTGGTCGTCGGCGTACTATTCCGAGTTTCTCTCCTTGTGCATGTCACGTGATGGCTCTAGACGAGCTACTCTGTTCGTCTTCTGTATTTATTGGAAAATACTCCACACAATTGCTCCCCAGCTTCTGGTCGTCCATGCATGTTGCTCAGGACGAGCTGAAGCTATTTGACGGACAGTTACTGCTTCGTTTATCTTTTCGTACCGTCGCTTTGCTTCGTACTGATGCAGTCGCCACGTGTCAGCTGTTGCGCAGACTCCCCAAGCGATAAGTCTGTGCCTACAGATGCGAGCGTAACTTCTGAGGCACCTTTTCGTCGTCCGGGTGGCTTGAATCATTGCACCCTTTTAATTACCGATTTGACATTACCCCACCTTTTCGTGGAAAGGCGTGAGGAATTAAAAACGCCGCCGTTTTAGATGATGTCAATGAGTATTAGTTTGAATTTGAGAAGGTATAAGACGTTTCCCAGACCTTCCTTTTTTCTATATTCGTGTTGTTCTATGAGAGTTGTTAAGAGCGCTATTGCCATTGTGTCCTTTGAGTTGCCCCCTTTACAGACTTCCCTTTCGCCGGAAAAGACTTTCTTCGGCCATCGTCGGTTGCCTGTAAGTTTCTTGCGACCCTTTCCGCTCTTCTTGCATAGTTGTTTTTAGGGTTTACTCGTACCTGCATTGCTTTCCGCCATGGGTAGGTTTAGGAGCCTCTGCGATAGTGAGGTTCACATGGAGGCCTTTCGGCGCCGTTACGAGGTCCCTGATGACGTTAATCTAGCTTTGGCCCCTCCTGGTGCTGATACTCATGACCAAACAGGGGGTAGGGTTCACGTTCCCCTTTTAGCCGTTGTAGAAGGAGGCGTTAGGTTTCCCTTACATCCCTTGCTAGTCGAGATCTGCAGCATCTGTCGCCTTACCCCTCTCTAACTTTGTCCCAACTTCTATCGCGTGGTCATGGGAGTGGTGGCCCTGAACAGACTTCTAGGCACAAACCTGGGTTGGTATGATATCCGTCGCCTTTATAGTGTCTGCCCACCACCCATGGGACTTATTATCTCAAGATCCGGGACAAAGAGCGTCGTTTAATGACTGATCTTCCCAATTCTTGTCGTGGGGAGAATGATGATTTTCTGATTGTGACTGGAAATTTCTTGCCCAGGGACGACGGTGGCAACGTCGTGGGGCCTCCGTGCCCCCACACTTTTGGGCGTACACGTTGGTTCTCTTCTTTTTTGCCCTTTATCAGTTTCTTCATTTTAGTAATTTCTTCTTAGTTGCTCATTAGGTCTACTCTTTCTGTTTCTGAAACAGAAAATATCAACGAAGGTCACTTGGTGGTGCACGACGGTGTCCACCTTCTTGACATTGAGAGAGCACTCAAATTTCCAGGCATCAGGGGGATTGACCCAGAAGGGCTAGGTAGGGCTGCACATGTTTTGCTGAAGTACAATCCTTCCTATCGTGGTGGTGTCCGTGTAAGTGAGGCTTCTACTTCTGCCAGGAATTTGCGTATGGGAAGAGGCCGTATTGGGGTAAGACGTTCTCCTATTCAGAAGTTTTTTCTCCGTAATCAAGTTATCCACGCTTCTCGTACAAACAATTATCTGGGAATTGACTTGTCTTGTGAAAATATTCAGAGTGAATTGTCTGGAGAGAGTACTAGCAGTGTTCCTGTGAGAGACCAATCCCCTGTTTCAGCCATGCCGAGAGTTATACCTGACTTTTCTGATTTCATAACCCTTGATGATGACGAGTCCCCTATCAGTTTCTTGATCCTTTGGGAGCTTCTCCTTCTGCTCGTCCCCCTTCTCCTCTTCCTCTTCCTCCTCCTCCAGAGCAGAAAGAATCTGATGTTGCTCTGGAGAAGAGGCCCAGAGAAGAGTCGGTTCCTGCTCCAAACCCTCCTCAGCAGCGTCGTCGTACTACTAGGAGTTCTTCTTCTCAGCCACCCCCCCCCCCCCCCAACTCCTGACCCAGAACCTGAGTCTGAAATGGCCGTTTGGAATCCTCCTTTGCGTCGTGGCACCCTGCCCGTCCTTGCCAAGACAGTTGTGATAATGCTGAGGTTGCTTTGGCCGTTGGACGAGCTGTCTTGCTCCCAGGGGATGTTGAGAGAGAGGCTGGATCCAGTTACCTCAAGCTTCTGAAGGATGGCTTCCAACACCACATCAAGGTATGACTTTTGCTATTCGTTCCATTGCCATGGCATTTCCTGTGTGGGACCCGTTTTGCCTGGCTGACATGTGAATTGGTTTATGACAAATTGCAGTCTATGCAACTCATGTACGTCGCTTGTGACCGTGCTGCTAAAGACAATAGAACCATCACCGGTGCCAACAGATAGTTGAAAACTGAAAATGACGAGCTGAAGGTCAGCGCCAACCGTCTGATCAACGCCAACCATTTGATGACTACTGAGAACGAGAGGATGAAGGAAGAGCTGGCTTCGTTGAGGCGTCGTGTGGGTGAATCTGACCGTAATTTTAGTGATGCCATGACCAAACTTGGGCTTTTGGAGACAGAACTGTCGAACGCTCAGAAGAGCAAGGCAACCGTGGAGGCTGAATTGGCCGTTGCTCAGGCGTCTTGCGACCAGGCCTACAATCAAGGGGTGAACGATATGAAAATGAAGTTCAAGGCCCAGATGCCGCAGTTTGAAGACTTGTTTTTTGGCAGGGGTTGGAAGGCATGCTTGACCAAGCAAGACGTTGATAGGAGGGATTTGATTTGGACCGAGATAGAGTATCCCAGACGTAGGGACGTTGCTCCCCAGAGTGCTGCTGTGCCAAGCCAGAGTGCAGTTGTTGACCCTAGCCATAATGAAGTTGGTGGCCACACATCCATCCTTGACGAGCAGCAGGTTGAGCTCCCCTCTTCTGGTGGTGATGGTTCAGGTAACATTTCTGCCACTGAGGTCCATGAGGCCCAGTGAAGAGGCCTCGTGCCTGTTTGGTCCGTTTTAATCATAACTCTTGACATTCCTTGACTTCTATTTTGGTATTTCAACACAATTTTTGGTCCCATGCCCTGCGTGGCTATTTGGACGAGCTGACCCTGCGTGGTTTTGTTTTTTGGAACTACAGTAATTACACCCATCGTGGTGTTAGGTGGGCTGGAGTCTGGTTGCCCATTGACATGACTTTGGAATTTTGTTTTACGTTGATTCTGAACGTTCTGGTTGCACTTGTCTATGAAGCAATTGTTTGAGTAATATGTGTACAAGTAGGAGGGGTGCAAGTTTGAGTCTTGCATCTGACCCTTCTATTGCTTTGACTGGTGGTTCGCACCGTTGAGGTGCGCATTTAAACGCTCCTGCATGTAATCAAAACTTACATAGGACAAATATTATATAAACTTTTGAAACCCAGGCTGTCCTGCATTTAGTCAATAAGACAAACACTTTGGAACCCAGATGTTCCTGTGCAAAATCAGAAGTATGACAAACATTTGGAACCTAGATGTTCCTACATGTAATCAGAAGTAAGACAAACATTTGGAACCTAGATGTTCCTTGGACTATTATGGACGAGGCCGTAAGCAGGCTTAGGCATATTCGCGCCTAGTCGTGGACAAGGCCATTTGTGATTTTTTAAGGCATATTCGCGCCTAACCATGGACAAGGCCACGGGTTGCAATATTCGCTGCGAGGTCTAGGCATGTTCGCGCCTAACCATGGACAATTTATAGGCACATTCGCGCCTAACTGTGGGCGAGGCCACGGGGTGCAATATTCGCTGCGAGGTCTAGGCATGTTCGCGCCTAACCATGGACAATTAATAGGCATATTCGCGCCTAACCGTGGGCGAGGCCACGGGGTGTAATATTCGCTACGAGGTCTAGGCATGTTCGCGCCTAACCATGGACAATTTATAGGCATATTCGCGCCTAACCGTGGGCGAGGCCACGGGGTGCAATATTCGCTGCAAGGTCTAGGCATGTTCGCACCTAACCATGGACAATTTATAGGCATATTCGCGCCTAACCGTGGACGAGGCCATGGACGAGCTTAGGCATATTCGCCCCTATTCATGGACGAGGCCATGGACGAGCTTAGGCATATTCGCGCCTATTCATGGACGAGGCCATGGATGAGCTTAGGCATATTCGCGCCTATTCATGGACAAGGCCATAGATGATGCCAAGGACAAGCCAGTATTTGCTGTATCATGATAGATTGAGTGTATATCATGCCCCCAATATGGGGTTTATTCGTTCAGTCAAAGCCCATATTTACTCAAAGTAAAGTAATGCACAGATTTGTAAGACAGTAAGTGGATGATTTTATTCGCAATCATGATAGTCTCTCTACTCTATTCTTAAATAAAGGTAAAAGAGTCACATTTTTCCTTTCAGGGCATTATTCCAAGAAAATTTCATAAGGAAAAACTTTATCTGCCTTTCAGGGCATTATTCAAATGAAAAAGATAATTTAAGGAAAAAACTTCATAAGATTCTGGATATTCCAAGGGCGGGGGACCGGATTCCCGTCTAGATCTGCAAGCCTGTAAGCTCCGACCCCTGCCAAACCAACCACTTTGTAGGGCCCTTCCCAGTTTGGTCCGAGCTTTCCGTCTGATGCCTTTTTAGTATTCCCTACCACCTTCCTCATCACGAGGTCCCCTATTCCAAATTCGCGGGGGTGGACCTTCTTGTTGTAAGTCCTGCAAAGCTGTTGTTGGTAGGCTGCCAGTGTAACCAGAGCTCGTTCTCGTCGCTCCTCTGCAAGATCCAAATTTGTTGCCAAAGCTTGGTCGTTCCCACCAGCTTCTACCAATGCAGTTCTATTCGTTGGTAGCCCTATTTCGATGGGGATCACGGCCTCAGTACCGTAAGCCAAGGAGTATGGAGTCTCTCCTGTTGATCGTCTTGGGGTGGTCCTGAATGCCCATAGCACTATTGGTAGTTCGTCGGGCCAGCTTCCTTTCTTTTTCTCCAATCTTCGCTTAATTCCTTTGAGGATTGTTTTGTTAGAGGCCTCCGCCTGTCCGTTACTTTGAGGGTATGCTGGTGTTGAGTAGTAGTTCCATATCCCATGTTGGGCACAAAAAGCTTCGAACTTTGGCCCGAATTGTGCCCCGTTGTCCAAAATTATGCAGTAAGGCACCCCAAACCTCGTTATGATGTTCTGCCAGACAAATTTCTCCACATTGCTCTCAGTGATCTTGGCTAGCGGTTCTGCTTCAATCCATTTGGTGAAGTAATCTGTCCCCATCAGCAAGAACTTCCTCTTGCCCGTTGCCAT
Organism: Vaccinium vitis-idaea; assembly: GCA_963854785.1. Taxonomy (NCBI): domain Eukaryota; kingdom Viridiplantae; phylum Streptophyta; class Magnoliopsida; order Ericales; family Ericaceae; genus Vaccinium; species Vaccinium vitis-idaea. The sequence goes on along the minus strand of OY978226.1, from coordinate 22,107,446 downwards.
GGGTAGGGGTCCTATGATGTCGAGCCCCCATTGAGCGAACGGCCATGGGCTAGTGAGAGGTTACAGGTCCTCTGCCGGCGTGCGGATTATTGGTTTGAACTGTTGACACTTTTCACAACTTATGACGAACACCTTTTGCATCTTCCTGCATGTACGGCCACCAGTACCCCTGGGTTATTGCTCTATGTGCTATCGATCTCCCTCCCGCATGTCCGCCGCATGTCCCGGCGTGTATTTCATGTAAGAACTTCTGTACCAGCGTGGGATGCACGCAAAGCAGGTAGGGACCGTGATACAACCTTTTATACAGCTTTCCCTGTGGTGATAGCTAAAAATGTGCAGACTTCAGTTTAACTTTGTAGGCTTCTTTTTTATCCTCTGGAAGGACTTCGTCCTTTAGGTAAGCGATGATCGGATCCATCCAGCTTGGTCCCAGGTTTGCATCCATGTTGGTTTCGGCTTCCTGCCCAATGCTGGGCTGGGCTAGGTATTCGACGGCCACAGTGTGCTTGTATTCTGTTGGTAGTGCTGAGGCCAAACAGGCTAATGAATCTGCGTGAGCGTTTTGTCCCGAAGTGATTTGCTCTATCTTTGCTTCCTCAAAGTCTGCTATTAGATCTTGTATGGCCTTTGCGTAGGCTGCCATCTTTTCGTTCCTTAGAGTGTATTCTCCACATAGCTGATTTACCACGAGCTGTGAGTCACAGAAGATCTTTAACTTCTTGACCCCAAGGGTCCTTGCACTCTTGAGCCCAATTAGGAGGGCCTCGTATTCTGCCACGTTGTTCGTTGCACTGAAGCCCAAACGAACGGATTGTTCGAGCATCAGACGTTCTGGAGCAAATAACACTATCCCTGCCCCTGAGCCTTTGTTGCATGCTGATCCATCAACAAACAAGTGCCAGCTTCCTGCATTTTGATCGTCGCCTTGAGGACTTGGTTCATATTCGCGAACCACGGGGGGCTCAACCTCTATCGGGGTAAACTCAGCTACGAAATCTGCCAGCACCTGGCCCTTGATGGCTGTTCTTGGTTGGAAATCAATGTCGTATTGACTGAGCTCTACCGACCAAGTGGAGATTCTCCCAGAGAAGTCTGCTTTTCGATGCAGCATTTTTAAGGGAAATTCAGTGTATACAGTGACGGGGTGTTCCAGAAAATAGTGTGGCAATTTTCGTGAAGCCATGATTAGAGCTTTGACGAGCTTCTCCAGGGGGAGGTATCTGGTGTGTGCGTCCAGGAGGGTTTCACTTATGAAGTAGACTGGTTTTTGCTCTGTGCCCTCTACTCGGAGGAGGGCTGCACTGATTGCATGCTCTGAGACGGACAGGTATAGGATCAGCCGTTCTCCTTTCTCTGGTTTTGACAGCAACGGGGGCGTTCCGAGATACTTCTTGAGATCTTTGAAAGCCTCCTCCTGCTCCGGTCCCCATTCATATCCTTTCATTTTATTCAGCAGTTAGAAAAAAGGCCTGCATCTGTCCGACGAACGACTGATGAACCTGTTTAGTGCTGCTGCCATGCCCGTCAGCTTTTTCAATTCCTTGGTAGTCTTTGGGCTCTCAAGTCTCTGGAGGGCTGTAATTTGATCTGGATTGGCCTCTATGCCACGCTCCGTGACCAAGTGGCCCAGGAACTTTCCAGAACTCACACCAAATGCACATTTTGAAGCATTTAACTTTAATTAAAATTGTCGCAAGATGTCAAAAGTTACCTTTAAATCGGTTATGCGATCAGCTTTCTCCTTGCTTTTCACCACCATGTCGTCTATATAGACTTCCATAGTCTTCCCAAGCAAGTCTTTAAACATGAGTGTCGCGAGTCTTTGGTATGTAGCCCCGGCATTTCTGAGACCAAATGGCATGACCCTGTAGCAATACAGTCCTCGTGGAGTGATAAACGATGTCTTTTCTTCGTCTGGTCCATACATTGCTATCTGGTGGTACCCCCTGTAAGCATCCAAGAAACTCATTCATTCGTACCCAGCAGTTGCATCGACTAGCTGATCAATTCTGGGCATAGGAAAACTGTCTTTGGGACAGGCCTTGTTTAGACCAGTGAAATCGACGCACACTCTCCACTTCCCGTTCTTCTTCTTGACGACGACTGTATTGGACAGCCATTCAGGATAATTCACTTCCATGATTGCTTCGGCTTCTAGAAGACGATCGACCTCTTCGTTGACTGCTTCAGCATGCTGAGGGGCTGACCTTCTGGACTTCTGGACTACTGGCTTGTGCTGGGGGTTTACGTTTAAATGATGACAGATTATATTGGGATCAATGCCCGGCATTTCTTGGGGTGTCCAGGCAAACACGCCAACGTGCTGCTTGAGGAAATGTACGAGCTCTTCTTCTTCCTTCTTGTCAAGCTTTTCTCCTACCAGAAAGTACCTTTCTGGATCCTGGTTGTCAAGCTGAACCTTTTTCAATCCTTCCACAGTTCTCAAAGCTGGATTCCCTCCAACATCTTCTAGTGTAGATTGATCGGATGCTTCGACAGACTGAACGAGATGTGCCTTGGGGGCTTTGCTGATTGTTGAGACTAAGCACTGATGTGCCATTTTCTGGTTTCCTTTGATGTGCTCAATGCCTTCTGCCCCCGGGAATTTTATCATCTGATGGTAAGTTGATGAAATTGCCTTCATTTTGTGCAGCCATGTCCTGCCAATGATGGCATTGTAGGAAGATGGGGCATCGACGACCAGAAATTCTGTTTTCAACACGACGGATCCTGCTCGTACGGGCAGTGTCACCTTTCCCATGGGCCAGACCGGCTGTGACCCGAACCCGATCAAAGGGGTTTGACTCTTTTCTAAGTTTGTCCTGGGCAACTCCATCTTCTTAAAAGTATCATAATACAGAATCTCTGTGCAGCTCCCTGATCCACCAATATTTTCTCAACGTCATATTCCCCTAGACGTAGGGTGACGACCAGAGCGTCATTGTGTGGCAACGTCACTCCCTCCAGGTCCTCGTCAGTGAACGTGATTGTACGCGCCACGTTTTCCTCTTCCCCTCCCAACTTGTATACGTGCTTTGCATGCTCATTCTGCCTCTGTACATATCTGATCTCACTTTCGGTATAAGGGGCTGCATGGCCCTGAATCATTTGGATCAGACCCTTGGGTTTTGCTAAACAGTCCACTTCCTCGACTGGGTTTGGCTGATCCCTCTTTCTTTTTGCTATGTACTCATCGAGGAGGCCCTTAGCGGCTTTCTCATCCAGGAATTTCTTATACTCAAAACAGTCTTCTGTCATGTGCCCCCAGTCCCGGTGATAGCTGCACTTCTTGTTCGTTGCTCACCGCCTTTCTGGATTTCCTGTAATTTTCAGTGGGTCGCGAAACCACGGCTTATCTCTGAGTTTGTACAACATCTTGTAAATTTGTACATTAAATACCGTGTAAATGTTGTGGAAAGAACGGGTCTCCACAGCAGCCTTGTCCCTTCTGTTGGACGAACTGTCCCTCCTGATGGCGGGGTGCTCCTTCCTATAACTTCTTTGATCCGTCATCTTCTTCTCCGGGGTGACAGGTCGTCCTGCATTTTCTTTCTTGCTTTCTCGCATACGGTCGTCCTCGATGAGCGCATGCTATTCAATACGTTGCATGAGCTTTACCACCGTTCTGACTGGGTTCATTGTCAAGGACTTCCTCAGATCTGAGCTTACAGGCAAGCTCGTCTTGAAAGTCGCTATAGCGTACTCCTCGCTACAGTCCTCAATCTCATTAAAGGTTTCCCAATACCTCTTTGAATACTCCCTCAAACTTTCTCCTTCCCTCTGCCCCATGGCGGTCAGGATGTCAAAAGTTTTTGGTGCCGCTCGACTCGTCAAGAATCGGGCCGTGAACGCCTCAGAGAGCTGCTTCCAACTGTGGATCGAGTTTGGTGCCAGCTTATGATGATACCAGCTCAGCGCCACCTTACCCAGGCTTGACAGAAACATCTTGCACATCAGGGCGTCGTCCCTTGCGTGCATAAACATCGCCTGCTGGTAGTGTTGAATGTGAGTTACTGGATCATCTGTGGTTTCATATAGCACGAACGGATTGTGCTTTATCCTGGTGGGTGGGTCCGCCCTTTGGATCCATTTAGCAAGTGGGGAAGCTGCCACGTGGTGGAGAGCCTTTCTAGCTGCTTCCTGGGCTACTTCGTGCTCGTTGTAGTGTTTGTTTGAATCGGACCTTTCGTACCGGTCCCTTCCATGCCGCCTTCTTTCCCCACTGTCCGGGGATTCACTTGCGGCTCTTCTCTTCCATTGTGGGCCCTTCCTGGCCGTGGAATCCGCCCTTTTTGGTGGGGATTCCCTCTCCGACCGTCCCCGGTCTCTTCCACCATCCCGGGACTTGGATTTCAAATTTTCCTCCGCTTGTCGCAAGCGGTCCTTCAGATTTCGGATTGTGGCTTCTTCTTAGGCAATCTGCCGTGCCAGGTCCGAGACTTCCTATTCCCTTCACACGAAACTCTCTGCACATTCCCTGTTTCGCCTCACCCTGGAGTCTGTCTTTTTCGAGGCGTGACGTGGTGGGGAATTCCTCCGTTGATCCCTTCGTGATTGGACCTCCGAATCTCCCCTTCGGGATCTACTTGGCCGAGAACGTTCCACACGCTCCACCTGGCTTGCCAACCTCGCAGGGGGAGGCTTTTTTGGGGCGCCAGGTGGCTCCAGAGGGAGGTTCCCCCCGGCCCCACTCTTCTGCGGTGTGTGAAGATCGCGGTCATCCATGGATGATCTCGGTGGAGGTTTTTATTTTCCCACAGACGGCGCCAATTGTAAGAGGGGAAAAACTCACGAAGTTATTTCCTTTTTCTTATGAGATCAAATCCTCTTCAACTGGAGCGACCTCGATCTTGCAACACAGACGAACTGTCAAAGCACCCCTGCCTCTAGGCGACAAGGGCCCTCCGATGGCTAAGTTAGTATTGACGAACTGGAGGATAATTGAAATGAGTGTATAAGTATGAGAGTAGGTTTAAGCATACCTCTAGTATTTTAGGAGTCATTTTCTTATATAGGTGATTAGTTTACATTTACATTCCCTGTGGAATTCTTCTCTGTATGGAATCCTTCCAAGCTTAGGATTCTCTCTTATTGGGCAGCGTAGCCTGCATGATTCTGTATCCTTATTCGATAAGGATGCTTGCCAAGACGGCCGCACATTGCCCGTCCGGAGCTTTACCCTACATGGGAGTTTGCTCCTTGTTTAGGAAGTTCACTGGCTTTCCATCTCCAAGTAAGTTTGTGCTTATCTTCGCAAGGTCAACTGATTCGGGGAATATCTCCGAATATTCCTCTCTTTCCTTATCTTCACAAGGTAAGTCTGCTATTTAGGGTTTACTCTGTATTGGGTCGTTCCATCTGTGTTGTCTGACGAGCAAGTAGATTTGGGTTATTACTGGATTATGGGTTTGGTGGTCGTCGGCGTACTATTCCGAGTTTCTCTCCTTGTGCATGTCACGTGATGGCTCTAGATGAGCTACTTTGTTCGTCTTCTGTATTTATTGGAAAATACTCCACACACCATACACCGAACAATAACCAAAAATATCTTTTAACAGGGGTACTATTTCAATGTTAACTTAAAATTCTAAATTACCGAATTGACTCGGATATCCGAGCAAACAAACCTCTTACCAGGGGTATTGCAATCACTTAATCGTCTCTCCGAGATACGTTTAAACCGAACCTCTGACCACAACACACGAAAATTTTCTAAAAACGTTTACAAGTCTTATTATGAACGTTCACTTATTCTCAATTGACTCGGCAACATATCCGAGAACATCTATCAAACATTCATCTCAACTTAGGCCAGGGGTATTTAGTTGCCCTAAGCCGAGACGAATGGAGGTATTCTTATATATCTCAGAAAATAACCATTCAAGTATGATGCAACAAAAATACCATTAACCATTCATAAAGCAGATATTCATTCAAAAACCGAGTAATCAGACATCAGAAATCTCCACTAAAGGCTTGGCATATAATTCCACTAGCCTTACCCAAAACAAACCACAGAAATAGTTCGAGGGGGAGAGAGAAATATTGTTTCAAACAAATTTACAAGACCACAACATTAAGCATCCTTCCTGAGCTCCTGATTGGCAGCCTCGGTCCCAGTCTCAGCATTCTCGTCTGCGTTCTCTTCAGCGGCTTCCTCCTCTTCTCCTTCTTCATCTTCCTCCTCCGGAGGGATGTTGATCTTTGGAAGCGCGACTTCAGGAATTGCACGGAGGTCGGATTCGACGTGGATGCTAGCTGCATCGAGGCCGAGCCCGTATCCCTTGGCAACACCTCGAAAGTAGAAGATTCGAGCACCCCTCCTGAAGCCCATATTCTTGATTTCTTGCACTTGTCCTCGGTAATACTCAGCAACTTTCACCTTCGCCTCTTCAAACCCAGTTGAGTGTGCCGTAATCAGCGCCTTCTTGTGGGCCTCATCCTTCTCCGACAATTGCAGCTTTAATTCTCCCATCTACCTCTCTAGCTCTTCCAGCTCCGATAGCTGAAGTTTGACTGCCGCCAGCTCATCCTCGGTTTCTTTCTTCTTCGAAAGAGCATCCTTATGCCTTGTCTTCAAAGTTGAATAGTTTGAGGACAGATTTACCACCTTCTGATGGTAACCAAGCATGGACTGACTAGCCTGAAGAAGTTGTTTAAAATAATGGGAATGAGTAAAAAAAACAAAAAAAAAATAGACGAGTCTCGGTTCAGAAATTTACCAAAGCTAGATGGGAGAACATGTCTACAATATTGCCTTCGAGGTCAGAAGGAAGCTGCTTCATATCCTCGGGCAAGCAGACCCCTTGGAGTACGGGGAGAGCGAGCCTGGGGTTAGCTCGGATACTGTCTGTCATGAGCACCTATTTTCCTTGCTTAATTTGTGGGGCAAAGACGAAGGGAGAGGGAGCAGAGGCTTCAGCAGGAGTGTCTTTCAAAGGAGCATCATTTTTAGCAGGGCTCTTCTCGGAAGTAGTCTTCTCTTTTTGGACGTCCTTCCCAGAGCCCGAGCCCTGTACAAGTTTTTGTTTCTTCAGCTCGGCAGCACCTGTCTCAGTGGTATTCGGAGCTCTCTTAACCTGGGATGGGGTTCCCTTTGCAGTAGGAATGACTGTCTTCCTCGGTTTCTTAGAAGGCAACAAGCTTGGAAGATCTCCGAGATCGCCCCCCATTTCCTCCTCTTCAACAAACTCTTTTTCCAAAGGCTCACGAATTCTTCCCACAAGTTCCTGGGGCTCGACTCGATGAAGATCTACTTCCGAGTCGGAGCTCACCTCAACTGGAGGTATGACTTTTCCTTTTTCCAATGGCGCCCGTTTCCTCTTACAACTCGGGCCGGCCTCCTCCTCAGATTTTTTTTCCTCCTCTTCTGAAGGTAAGAGGTATATGTGGGCTCGTAACCTAACAAAACATGAGCAAGCCGTTCCTCTCGGGGAACTGCATAAGCCGCACGAATGTGGTCGTCGTTTTTCGCTTTTAGGAGCCGAGCCGAGATGGGAGATGGTTCTGCAAAATGAACAAAAGCTCGATAAAAATAACCCCACACGAGATATGCAAGTAAGATGAGAATGAAAAAAAGGGGAGGGGGTAAAACAAATCAAACCTATCAATGTATCATGCCTTGGGACTGGGTAGAGTCCATCGTCCTCAGAGCCGAATTCAAAATTTCCACGGATCTCGACAAAATCGTTTGCTCCACGGTAGGAGTCGGGAAGATGGTCGATCAAGTAGTCTCGGGGCTCCTTTGGAGTACTTCGAAGAGATGGAAACCGACGCCCTCTAGGGCTGGTGCGAGACACATTGTATACTCCGATGAGGTCGAAAATGTTAAAGATAAAGCTAAATTTCTCCCGGAGTATGTAAATGCCGTTGATGATACAGAAGGCATTCACGGCAAGAAACCTAGGGGATAGCTTGTACTCGTGTAGGAATTGCCGAAGTAGGAGGTTCATTGGAAACCGAACCCCCCCTTCAATGATGGCTATGAGGGGAAGGGTAATGTGGTTTTCGGAGAAAGTAATTAGATCTTGGGGGATTAAACGGACACTGACGTCACTCGGGATACGGTATTGCTCACAGAACTTTCATATTTACCCGGCTCGCCATTGAAGAAGTGAAGGTACGGATTTGGTTCCTTCTCCGAAGATTTTGTTTTGGGAGGTCGAGCCTCTGAGGGATGAGTCAAGGCGGCGGGCTCGGACGTAGGGTTATCATTTGTGGGTTCATAAACGGACCCAGAATTATCTGCACTTGGCCGACGAATGCTTATGATCTGGACATCCGGGACTTGGACTGAAGCGCCATTCCCTTCCCTATCCCCCCCGAGGTCGACGGATTCGGTGTGATCACTACTGATTTCACCTTGATTCACCGAGTCCTCGCTCCCCGAGAGAGGGTTTGGAAGAACGTTAACCGGGTTAAGCGGACCAAACCCCTCGTCTACCGGACCCATATCTGCGGACGCCATCCCAACATCTGAATCGAACAACGTCTGTCTGAGACGATAACTGTAATACCCGTGACTGTGCACAGCGGACTCAGTGGAATCTGTCCGATTTGAGCTCCCGGATGACAATACTATTGGCTCCAGGATTGCTAAACCTGACAAAGATGCACAGGTGAAACACAGTTAGCCACAACTGATAGTGATCTAAATATTTGGTTTGGGTCACTAAGTGGCAAGATAGGCTCGAATAATTTTTGAGCTACGATCCTATTAATCTCGGATAACCGAGGCTTTGAGAGGACTAATGATGGCTCGGGCTACGTCTCAGTCAAAGTCTGGATTCTACGTCTCAGGTAACAAATGGAATTTTTGGGATAAATCTAAGTCGCATAAGATCTAAAAGTAACGCAGGAGGGATAACGAACCGTCCTCACTCTAAAGCACGATGAACAGTAAATAAGAGTTGTCAACTGTTCATCGCGACTTTCAAGGGCTCTAAAAAGAAAAGTGAAGCATTACATGATGAAACAAACCTTCAAACATCACAAAAATGGCAGATCGAAGAATAAAAATCCGTAGATCAGAAGAAATCATTACCTGAGTTTAAACTTCAAAAGAGGAACGGTGGTGGTGGCAATGGCATTTTCCGGCGGCGAGCACAAAATCGGTGAGTTAAGACGACGAAATGCTTGGAACTCGATGGTGGCGAATGGCAGTGTTGTGGTTGCACTTCGTTGGTGGATCTTCACTAGAAAAAAGAGGGGTTGTAGAGGTCTCAAATGCAAGGAGAGAGAACAAGTAAAGCGTTTCTCTCTAGGTTTTCCCCTTTTATAGGGGGAGGTGCGTTTAAATGTCTGTGCAGGGAGCGAGGCACCAATGGGCGACGCGGATGAAGTTTCGACACGTGGCATTGATGGGACTGGGCGTATTTATCATCTGACAAACCACGCGAGTACGCCTTTTCGGCTACAAAACCACGATCCGTGTAGCACTCCCTTAACCAATCAACAACTACCACGTGGTACAATCCGAAGTTATCCATGAGGTTATCAGGATTGGGGCTCGGAATGGAGAATCATTACGAAAAAAAACCCTGATTACTCGGGTGAGTTCTTCATACACCTCGGCTTACTGTAGCGGCCCAACCAGGAGCGGTCAACTCCTTACTCGGAACCATTTATCTCAGAAGAAGTTGAGGGGCTATTGTAGTGGGCCGAAATCTAGCAGAGTTAACGGGGCTCGGTGAAAAAGCCTGGAAGGGATAAGGCCCAAGATGATCATCAAGCCTAGTTGAGGAGTAAAACAAGATGGGCCGTCCGAGAGTGGTCCATCCGAGACATACCGGTATCCTGGCTGGGGTGAACTACACACCGGACAAGTCATCCGAGACAGATCGTACCCAGATGGCTCGGAAGGATGATCCGAGATATCGGTGACGTCCTCTGTGACGTCACCTGAGGCGGTTAACACTCGCAACAAACTTGGGAAGGCACATGTGCATGTGACAGCTATCCCTATGTCAGCATGACGGTACCCGAAGCGGTTACGCTACATGCCTAATTCTGATTGGAGGACGCGTGCATACGACGATTACAGATCTGGCTCGTGACACTCGGTTACGTCATCCGAGCCAGAATGGCCGATCTACCCCTGTACTTGGGGAGCCTATAAATGCGAAGCAAGGAAGCCCTAGTAAAGGATGAATTTTTCTCTTTCTACTCCTACTCTCTCAACTCATCTTTCTTCTCCGATCACTTACTAGATCGTCGGAGTGCCTTCCCTGGCCACATTTCGGCCAGGTTGGGTACTAACGGCGTGCGTTACGTGTGCAGGAGCTCGAGGAGGATCACTCACTACCCGTTTTCCGTTGATCCGAGTCAGGAATCGTTCAAGAGATCCCGTTGGATTTTTTAGGACACCACACACTCGCTACCCGTTCGCCGTTGATCCGAGTCAGGAATCGTTCAAGAGATCCCGTAGGATTTTTTAGGACACCACACGTAGACAAACAAAAAGCTCAAAACATTTCCACCTTTTCCTGTGTACCAAACCAAAATCTATATAAAAGCGAATCAGTTTTATTCAAATATGAAATTTTTTTAGGGTAATTGAATAGGGGAATAAAATCAAAATTATTGAATGAAAGAATTAAGGATGATTTATGAATTGAAGAGATTGTGTCAGGGTTTTGGTCCAAAAACCATTGACTATATTGGGGGAAATCTATAGATACCGAGAGAGAAGGTGTAGTGAGGGGGAAAATAAAAGACTAACCGGTTACATCTCTCTCTCTCAAAATTGGATCGGGTTGGTGTTGGTTTGGTGGTCCGTCACTGCTGTCCGGCGAAGGAGGAGTTGACTTCGCCTGAAATATTGATTTGAATTGGGGGGAGTACACGTCTCATATTGCAAGTGGATGTGGATACCACCAAGCATTTTAACTCATCCAAATGTCCACCTTAGCAAATTCCGTTAGTCATTTGACAGATTGAGACCGAATGTCCACCTCAGCATATTCCGTTAGCCATTTGACAGATTGAGACCGTGGGAGTAAGTTTGATAAGGAGTAAAATTGATTTTTTTGAAAGTTTGAGAGTCAATGAAACATTTAGGTTAAAGTTTAGGGGTATTTTAAAATTCTTCCCATGAAGAAAAGTGCTGCTGTTTTTTTTTTTTTTTTTGTGGTGCAACAGAAATTCAAAAAAAAAAAAAAAAGTGTTTGCTTCGAGTTGACAACAACAAGGCCTTCACTGCTAGCTTCACATGGATAATGGAACGGGTCTAGTCGCTACCATGTATTACAGGGAATCTAAGTAGTGGGTCGGCCTTTGCAAGCATGATTGAGATTTTTTTTTCGAAGGCATGATTGAGATTTGACAATGGGTATGTTGACTTTACCAAAGAGCACTATGTAAAGTGAGAAGCTTGATTGAATCAGTGATGGAACCTGAATTGGCTAATCACATTTTTCTTGGTTTCTATTTTTTTATGTAAGCAAAAATAATCTAATAACATTAGTTTAAATAATAGGATCAAGTTAAACGAATTAAACAGTAGATAACAAAATCTTCTCGAAATCCAAAAAGAAGTTGGAACAAAAGCAACCACCAAAAAACAAAAATGAAATACCAACATAGTACCAAGTAAAGGCAAATCCCAAGGTGCCGAATCCAGGGTATCGAACAAAATTGACGACTTTCCTCTAGTTTTGGCATCAATAACCTGTCATTGACTGGACTGGGAAGGAGAATAGTTGAGATAGCTAGCCTAGACACCTCTCACTGTCGGGAAAAAAATTGGTGACTTCTCTATCTACGTTCCCTTCTTTTGAGATGAACCGTGCGATGCCAATTGAGAAGTAATGGGGATATTTTTGGGCTATAATAACACCTAGCTGAGGTTCTAGTCCCATAAAATCAAAGAGATTGATTTTAGCGGAAACTAAGGCCTGATGTTTCAACACCACCTTAACTTGACCTACAAAGCTTAAAGATAAAGGTCATCAAACACATACTGCAATTACCTAATAAGGCCCAAAATTCACTTATCTGTTAAACCAAGCTATTAGTATCTCTCAAAAGTTTTACTGTTCAATTTGCTCTTTCCACCTTCCAAGAGAGACTACACTCACCATCCCAAAAAGTTAGTACACTACAAAAAAACATTATAATTTTCAGATAAAAAATTAAAATACTTCTACGCATAAATTATATAACTTTTTAAGCTCTTTAATTTGGTATAAAAATATCCAAGAACTATGCATGAAAATACTTTATTTTGCCTAGGGTTTCTTGTTTTCTTCAGGGAAAGGGTATATATTTTTTTGGATCCAAACACATGCCGCTTTTATGGTTATTTTATGGGGACGGGTAGTCTTTTGAAAAGCTAGAACAGGTGATTGAAAGGTAGATATGTGTAATCTGAACTCCAAAAAAAAAATTACTTTGCTCTTTGCTAGTCTTTTGATAGTATACTAATCCACTTCAGGTTCCTTTTCTTTGTAATTTCTTGTGTGACCCCACCATCTCTAGAAACAAAACTGAGGTATTGTAACACGAAACAGCGGCATGCTTCAGGTCATCCTTGGAGAGTTGTCTTCCCTTTGGTCTGTTGGTGCTTGTGGTTAAACAGGAACAAGAGATTTTTCAACTTTGTTAACAATGAAAACTCGCCGATTCTTTCTGCTTCGGATTGCCAAGCTCGGATTTTGGACTGGATGATGGTGAGGCAAAAATCAGATTTTTCGCGAGGATTGCCCCAAATCTCTTACTTTGGTTGGTCGCCTCCGTCATCGGGTTTTAAACTAAATGTGGATGGAGCACGGACCGGTGAGGGTCTTGCAACGGCAGGGGGTCTTATTCGGGATACTAATGGTAACTGGGTTAAGGGGTTTCAACGCAAGATTGGTTTTACTTCAGCTTTGGAAGCTGAGGTTTGGGCTTTAAGAGATGGCTTACATATGGCAAGGGATCTTAATCTAGTGGGTTTTGAAGTGGAAATTGATGCATCCCAAGTGGTGGCTTTATTTAGTTCTCATCAGTTGAACCATCATCCTCTCAATGCTATACTTTGCGATTGCAGGTACTTGATAGAGAGTTGCCAAGCTAGCTTACACCATGTTCGGAGAGAAGCGAATCGAAGTGCGGACATCCTTGCTAAAAATTCCTTTAGTTTATGTAATTTTAATTATGTTTCTTTATCGGAACCTCCGTTGTTTCTGGCACATCAATTAGCCGATGATTCTGTAGGGGTTAAATACCCCAAGACTGTTTATGTTTAGTTTTCTATAATATCGTCTTTTCACCAAAAAAAAAAAAAAACTGAGGTAAAAGAGAGGAGTACGTGACTACCAATTTTTCCACAGAGAGCAACCGGTGGGAAGAGAGAGAGAGAGAGCGCACGCGCAAGAGAGCTACCTGGTAGAAGAGGGGGGAGGACGACTGGACGAGAGAGAGAGAGAGAGAGAGCTCTTGTGTTCCCTTTTTTACCTCTTAACATTTTTTGTGCACCGTTATTGTCCAAGTCAGCATATCCTGTTAGTGAAGTCACAGATTGAAACCTTGATGGTAGCAAACTCACCAGTTCCAAGACAACACCACTTTGCTAATCCCTTAATATTCACATTCATGTTGCAAAAGGCTAACCCAAACCCGCTAACTTCGTTTTGTGTCGAACTCCGTGTTGTATCTAGGAAAGAGAAATGAAACACTTTCGGGGAAACTTGTCATGTATGCTAACATTTTTGCAAGTATAAGTACGTTACTTCGAAAGATGTAGTACTAGCTGCAGAAGTTCACCCAAACAGCTTCCAAGAAACAATGGCTTCACTACCTCCTGAGAGCTTCCGAGTGGAAGAACATCAAAATGAAATTGATGACAGAAGAAGGATAGAGAGGACTCAATGGATTCTAAACTCTCCTGACCCTCCAAATCTGTTGAATGAGCTCATCAGTTCAGTGAAGGAAACCATTTGTTCATCTTCTTCTTCATCCCCAAAGCAACCTCGATCAAGACATGCTGTTTCCCTTTTACAAAGTCTATTTCCAATCCTCAGCTGGGCTAGAAATTACAAGGCATCGAAATTTAAGGCCGACATAATGGCTGGTCTAACACTTGCAAGCCTCAGCATTCCTCAGGTAAACATAAGAAAAAGTTAAAACCAATGCTTAAAGTCCATACGCTTGCAGTTTCGAGAAATCATTTTGCAGAGTACTTTATAGAAATCGTTTTTTGAAAATACAACGGCGGTCACTTTCATAACTCATACATTATTTACTGATTGTGGCGGCTCTAGAAGTTTTGTTAGAGCAGTGATAATTGAGTGACGTAAACACAGAACATTTTACTTTTTCATTTTTCATCTGCCTTTTTTTGGATAACGCTTAGTTTTTCATCCTTGATTGCTTTTCCAAACTGAATTTATCTTCGAATATGATGTTAAAATAATGGGTTCAACTTAAAATATGCAAAAAAATTAGAGTGTTCATTTTGAATACCATTTGGCCGACGTAGAACCGCCAGTATTTACCAAAAGATTGTTTTCAAGAACTTCAAAAAAATAAGTTCTTTTGAAATTTTTGAAGAAAAAGTTACATAAACAATAATCAACCAAACAAGTTTCTGAACAGAATTACGAAGAACTTACCTGAAAACCGTAACCGAAGATTTGTTCCACATTTTATAAGTCTAAAAAGCTGAATGTGTTGCAGAGTATTGGATACGCGAACTTAGCGAAACTTGATCCTCAGTACGGCTTATGTAAGTCAAAAACCTACTCTGATCCTCACAAGTTTCTGACCATTGTAAAATATGAACTGACTGCAGTAATATTTGATGGTATTTGACTTGGTTATGCTGTAATTTAGACACTAGTGTTGTTCCACCTCTGATCTATGCACTAATGGGGAGTTCAAGAGAAATAGCAATTGGACCTGTAGCCGTGGTATCGTTGCTTCTTTCCTCAATGATTCAGAAAATAGAGGATCCTATAGCCAGTCCTATTGCATATAGGAAGCTTGTTTTCACTGTCACTTTCTTTGCTGGAGTCTTCCAAGCTCTATTTGGCTTATTCAGGTGCTCCTAATTTCCTTCTGAACAGTTTTTTTTATTGCTATTCATAAAAGATGTTTGTTTTGATAATATCAAGCTTTTTTTACCCTATAATATCGTTTTTTTTTTTTTTTTTGCTAAGTAAAGAATTTATTAATCTTTGAAAACGAATTACAAAGATTAAAGGGACCCAAGACTGAAAACGCCAAAGGCCCAAAGGGGAAAAGACAATAACAAGAAGGGTGGTAAGATATCAACCAGAAACCTGAACTAAAAACCAGAGAAAAACTCTTGAGACACCCCCCAAAACGACACCCCCCGAAACGACAACGAAACAACCTAAGAGAAACAACTAGCAAGCAAAACTAGAAGCATCGACAACACCCTGAAAAGCTAAGAAGAGTGAGAACAGCACCAGAGAGCACCCAAACAGATAAAGCAGCGAATCAAAACTCCACAGAAATGGAGGTATCACCCTCCAAAATGTCAAGAGCTTTAATTTCCGCTTTAATATCATGTTCTGAAATATCAATTCCCTTCAATTCTAAGAGTTTCTTAATATTATAGCTTTCCCTTCCATGATATTTTACACCAAAGCGGACACCCATCTTCATGTTTTCCCTGGCTTCCTTGATCAAATTCGAATTCCTCTTACGAAAGACACTACTAACCTCCTCATGGATCGAATGAGTGGGATCATTGAGACTTCCATTGAAACTTTCATTCTTAGAAACCTTCCTAATACTGTCCCGGCTAACCGACCTAGACAACAATGCTGCTTTCAAAAGATTCTTACTCCATAAAGTTTTGCTCCGATAATCTTTCTTGGACTTGTGAGTCTTCTTAAGGTGCTTACACTCCACATACTTAATAAGAGGTTCGTTTGAGACAAGATCCGAGTCATCATAATCTGAAACTCCCGAAACCACCTTATCGATCGAGTTCGAATCATCCGAATAAGCACCTAAAAACTTTTCATGACTACTTGACTTTTCCACTGACTCGGCATTCTCTCCTGAGATACATAGCCCTTCTCTCCTATCCTTCATCTCAGGCCTTGATAGAGAGATAGGGCTAGTAATAGAAAGAGACTCGGTGTTGAGTGAATCAGACAACACATGAGCTAAAACACCTACAACATTTCTCTCCTTCTCAAAGACTCCAGCCCTACTTCCATCACAAAGGCCCAAATCATCAGGATAATAATGCTTATTATCCAACTCCAACTCCGGCCAATCCATCTTTGAGTTTACACCAATAATTTCCTTCTGATCATCAAGGTCATCTAACTCAATTGAGTCATCATCCAGAGGGTCGATCTCAACAACATTTTCCTTCCTATCTGAATCAAGTTTTCTATGAATCTTAATTGATGTAAAAACACGCTTTTCCCAACATGTCCCAGCCATAGGGTCTTCTATAACTTTCACAGGATAGATAACATCGTTGATTTTCACATGCACCACCTCATTAATGCAGTCAAGGAAATCCGTTAAAATGAACATACGACCTTTGTCAAAAGCAATCGAATTCTCCGTAAACTCATCAAGTTTAATAATATCACCCCATAATTTCCCAATATTAATGAAAGTGGAAGAACACCAAGCATTAAGGGGAACGCCAAAGCAAGAAATCCAAACACACCTTGATGATTTGATACTTTGATTTGCCCAAGCTTCTACTGATGAGAACCATTTTGGGAGCACCCCGTCCTAGACTTCAAGAAAAGAATTCAGCGATTCAGAGGAATCGAAGGACAAAAGAACATTAAGGCCTCCCAACGACCGAATGTGAGCATCCCAGACATCCCAGATACCGTTGGTGATGAAAAAATCTTGAAGTGAATTAACATCACAATAGCTATTCAAAATTCCCACAGCACTCATATGTAACCAGTCCAACCCCGATTCCTTCACTTCCACCATCTTAGCCTTGCCATTAGATTCACCTTTAAGGATATCAGCATAGGTAATTGGATAAGATGTACTCTGATTGCAATGAACCCCACTGAGAATTGGTTTCCATCTATGAGAAGTTGAATCCCGTTTCACACTATGAACCCCCACTTGGATTATTCTTATCAGACCTTGAAGGAGAAGATTTAGAATACTTTGCAAACTGCACCAGAATATTGAAGTTCCTGATCAAAAAATCGTTGAGAGCATCAATCGCCTGGGTAGCCTCCCCTTTCCTCTTGAATCGAACAAAGCCGAACTTGGTATTGAAAGTAGAGCTTCTCTTACTTGGAATATAGACGTCCTCCACACGCCCAAAAGAGGAGAAAATTTGTCGAAGCCATTCAACATCCATGTCTCGAGGAAGATTGTCAACAAAAAGCGTAAACATATTAGCCATCGTTGCCGCAAAAACCAGATGACGGCGAGCCATCGGAAGAGAGAAGAGGCAACGGCTTAGAGAAAAGGTTGGAGAAAGACAAACAGGGTTTTGAAGGGAGAACAAACAAAGAGAAGGGTATTGCTGGATCGGAAAAGTGAAGGGCAGTGAGAGGGTATTTGAAATGGGGGTTTGATATGAGGGAAAGAGAAGGGATCGAAAGCTGAATATGAGAAGGTGAGGAGGGATCAATATCTAGGGTTTCAGAAGGAGAGATTGGGGTAGAGAGGAGAAACAAATGGAGGTTGGGGAAAGGGGATGAGATGTGCAAGATCAAGGAGGTAGGGAGATCGAAGGAAGCACGCCGGAAATCGCCATGGAGAACCGCCTGAAATCGCCAGACGTTTCACCTCCCTTAGGCCTTACCCTCTAATATCGTTACAGTGCTACTAGTTTTTAAAAAAAAAAATACAAGTGTATATTAGCCGATTCCCGATACGTATTGTTTCCTGTTTGAGTTTTTTATGCAGTTGATACTTTGACCTGTACAACTACTATAAGTGCTTTGGTGTCAAAATAATTTTGAAATTCACAACGGCTGTACCTGATTCCCGCCACATATGTTCAATACTCCTCTGCTACTATTACGCTATTACCGATAAGAATTTAGTTTCTTACATGCAGATTAGGATTTCTTGTGGATTATCTATCACATGCTGCCATAGTTGGGTTTATGGGAGGTGCAGCCATTGTAATTGGTCTTCAACAACTGAAGGGCCTTCTCGGTATTAGCCACTTCACTGCAAAAACTGATGTTGTCTCCGTATTAGGGGCTGTATTCAGATCATTTCACCACCCCGTAAGTTTTCAAATTGGTGTCTCTCTCCTTTTTTTTTTCTTTTTTTTTTTTTAATTGGGAACTAGATGTCTTTCGTAATGCACTACTTTTTAAGAATAATGCTATCTAGGACTCAAAAATTGTTCAATTTACTGAAATAAAACAGAACAATGTAATGTACGCAGACTTTCGTGCCCAGAACTGTATCGCAGATGTGTTTAAAACTGTCTGATAGATCAAGATGCACGTGGATCTGAGGGTGTCTAGATCTACATAAAAGTCTGCGCACTAACTTTCCATTCTTCTAAACATCTATATAAGTTTGAACCGTCGTAATATCTCATTTGAGCTTAATTTCCGTGACAGTGGTCTCCTTTGAACTTTGTCCTGGGTTGCTCATTCTTTATCTTCATTTTACTTACCAGATTTATTGTAAGTAGAGCCATTCTTGAATTCCTCTTCTTTTAATGTGGATATTCCTTTCCCTTTTGATCCATGGACTATTCTCAGTAAACTGTGTTAAAATGCAGGGAAGAAGGAACAAAAAGCTCTTCTGGGTGCCGGCTATTGCTCCTCTCATTTCAGTCATTTTGTCCACTTTGATAGTCTACTTAACCGAAGCCGATAAGCATGGTGTTAAGATTGTGAAACACTTCAAAGGAGGTTTGAATCCAATTTCAGCTCATCAGTTACAACTGAGAGGCCCTCATGTTGGACAAGCTGCAAAAATTGGACTCATTATCGCCATTGTTGCTCTTACGGTCCGTCTCTTTTCTTTTTACCCCTTCCTATTATTTGTTTTGAAAGAGAGAATAATTTACATAATATGTAAATGATTCTCAATTTCAAATTTTTTATCCATTTTAATCAGGAATCTATTGCTGTTGGAAGATCCTTTGCTTCCATCAAAGGATACCATCTTGATGGAAACAAGGAAATGGTAGCCATGGGCTTCATGAACATTGCTGGATCTTTAACATCTTGCTATGTGGCCACTGGTAAGCCTTTTTCTTTACTTTAGATTCTAAATCTGAAAAATTCTCAAAAGTATAGAGAATAGGGAGTGTGGGCTCCATCTAGAATAAATGAATAGGGAGTGTGGGCTCCCTCCCCCCGGGCCACCTCTGTTTTTCTCCCCTCCCTTCTCCCCTCCTGATCTCCCCTCACCCTCTACCTTTTCTCTCCATCTCGTCTCCTCTCCGGTCGCACCTACCGCCAATTCTCTCACTTGGTGGAATCGGTTTGGCCTAACAGCGACGTAGTTCTGCATGTCTGGGGTAGAGTGGTTCGTGTGGGTCCCGGCCGTGCCATTCCTGGGTGGTTCGGTGTTGCCTAACGGTGTGTGGGCTCTCGTCCGTGAGGTGGATCTGGCGGTGTTGCGGTGGGCGGTTGATCCGGCGTGGTGCTTGGATTGGGTCGTCTGATTGGGCTTATTGTAGATCTGGGCATTTTTTCAAGCCCTCGGGATGTTTCTTGGCATGGAGGGTGGTGGCAGCCGCTTGCTATTGATGTGATTACTTGGTTGCTGGTGGCCGTTTTGGATGGTTCACGGCAGTAGCAGCGGCGGCTGCGTTTCTCCTAGCCGTAGGGTTTTAATTCTTTCTTTTCTGGGCATTGTGGCCCTTTGGATCTGGGCTTCGGCCCATTGGTGTGGGTTTCGGCCCTTTGGGTGCCTCCGGTTGACTTCTTGCCAATTGCAGTTGGGTCTGGGATTTGGCTTTGTTGTTTTGCTATTTCCTTGCCCCTATTGATCATTGTATTTCCAGTGATTAATGAAACTTTTACCTTTCAAAAAAAATGAATGTAGTGTTGCCAACATAATTTGTAGACATTTATTTTCTCTGTAAAAATTGCGGGTTCGTATTGTTTCACTACTGATGACTATAAGAGCATCTCCAACAGTAAGTCCTTCCCAAGCCGAAGCCATTATTTGGCAAGAGGCCTAAAAAATTACTACCTTTTGTGGTCAGTCATTTCTCAAGCATGGCTTTGCATTTCTCAATTGCAGATGTATAAGAAGAGGCAAAACCCCAGTGCATATATCAATCAAGTTGACAACCTCATAAACAAATTCCTTCTGGTATATTTTTACAGGTTCTTTTTCAAGAACTGCTGTGAATTTCAGCGCGGGTTGTCAAACCACTGTGTCAAATATAGTTATGGCCATCACAGTGCTTGTATCGCTGGAAATATTTACAAGGCTCTTGTACTTCACTCCCATGGCAATCCTCGCTTCGATTATCTTGTCAGCTCTTCCGGGGCTTATAGATATAAATGAAGCTTACCATATCTGGAAGGTCGATAAACTAGACTTCCTTGCTTGCATTGGAGCCTTTTTTGGTGTCTTGTTTGCGTCAGTGGAGATCGGGCTTCTAACAGCGGTAACAAAATTCCCCCTCTCCTCTTGTTTTTCTTCGCTCATTAGGTTTGTCTCTAGTTCACCAACACCCCCCCCCCCCCCCCCCCCCCCCCCTCAATTGCAAATTAGTATAAGGTTATTTTTATTTTTGGTATTCCTATTGTGAAGCATATATGGACGTGAAAATTGTTAGGTGTAAGTTGAAATTACGTATCAATTTCTAGGGAAGAATAGGAATGTAATGGTAGAAAATTTTGTTTACTTTTTATGATGAACCCACTGAGAAAAAAAAAACACGAAAATCATAACTCAAAACCTGAAAATCAATGAAAATAAAATGGTGATCAGGGTGAGTGATGTACTATGTAATTAAGGCAAATTCATCTCCGCTACGGTGCTTCCGATTTGCATAGACGTCTTTCTCCAAGCACTACTTAATCGAACAACCCACATAAGCAGCATTACTTGTACAACTTGCCTGTGGGCATAACAACTCAACTTGGCCCCTCAAACCGAGAGACAGAGTTGAGACATGAAATATGTGGAGACAAATTTGTCACAGGTCTAATCTGTTAGAAAGAAAGGTGGGTTCCATTGGAATATAGTGGAAACTAATAATTTAGCCACATTATGATTAACCCATTCGTGATTTTGGTCAACCCTTTTGGATGTCTTTATGTTTCAACTTGAAACAGAACAATTTGTCTCAAAATTTTGTGGATGAGGAACAAGTTGGGTGAGTACGGATTTGACTAAAACACAAACTTCTGCAAATGTATAATCTCAAATCTTGGTAGGAGTAATATAGAAGATTGAAAATGGCTGAAAAATTATAATTGATATGATCTACTTGCTTATTATCACTACCAAGCATAAAAAAAGGAATCCGATAATTTGGAATGGTTTTTGATCAAATGTTGGATTTGCAGGTCACAATATCATTTGCAAAGATAATACTAGATTCCATTAGACCCGGAATAGAAGTACTAGGGAGAATTCCAGAAACAGATATCTTCTGTGACATCAAACAATATCCTATTGCCATCAGAACTCCAGGCATCATGATAATTCGCGTCAACTCCGGCTTACTTTGTTTTGCCAATGCCAATTTTATTAGGGCAAGGTAAATTTTGTTGGGAATGCCCGGGGATGTTAGCCGTGAATTTCGTTGTTAATGCCCGGGGATGTTAGCCATGCAATTTTAATCGCTGATTGTTTTGACTGTTGGGTTCCAGGATACTGAGATGGGTAATAGAGGAGGATGGATCCGAAGAAATTTCCAGTGGACGGATACGCATAGTAGTTCTAGACATGTCCAGTAAGTTTTCACAGTTTTCATTTATTTTGACGAATTTTCGTAATATTATGCACTGATTTGCAAAGCTACGACAGATGTGATGAATATTGACACTTCAGGAATCCTAGCATTAGAAGAAGTGCATAAGAAATTGGTCGGAAGAGGCATACAAGTAAGCCCAGTTGCGATACTTTTTGAATTAGGTTTCAAACTTTGCTCTGAATGAGGTTTTACATGTGCTTTTTACAGTTAGTTGTTGCCAATCCAAGCTGGAGTGTTATTCACAAGCTAAAAGTAGCAAATTTCATTAATAAACTTGGAGAAGGGTGGATTTTTCTGAGTGTCTCTGAAGCAGTTGATGCATGTTTTGGGTAAAAAATGGTTGTTGGCCCTTGCACTTCTGTTTGATGATAGTGCCAATTCATATATCATTTAGCGGTATTTTCTATGAGGCAGAGAGACTAATGGGGAGAAGAGTTGCTATTTTAGACGTATGACTCAAGTACTGGGGGTGGAAGGATGATCTTTTTGTATCTGTTTTCTTGTAAAAACTCCAAATGAAACCGCGAGCGCCTGAGCGGTTTGTGTAATGGGCGTGCCAGGACTATGCGGTACAATTCAATTGTTGTAAAAGCCTACGTACCTTTTTCTAACTTCGTTCTAGCAATTTTGTGCAACCCCAAAGGGTAGAGTTGCAAAACGATCCGTGGTTTACCTTGTCGTAAAGGACTTTATCAATTTCCCAACCATGTGGAAAAATGAGAAAACAACGAGATAAAAATGAAATCCAACTTTTATTAATAAAAATTAACAAAAGTAGGGGTACAAGAAATCATAAAATAAGGTCCTAGGCTGGGCTACACTTGTAAAACGATAAAAGGTAAATGAACTCAACGGAGTTTGTGGCTTCAACGGGGTTGAGAAGCTTCAACGGGTTGAGGATCTTCGGCAAGTAAATCGAGAGACTTGAGTGTTTCAACCATAAGGTTGATGGCTGTGAAACCCGTTTTTAATCTTGCAAAGTTGTATTTATAGGTTCCAATTTGTGGAACCTCGAGAATTGGCGCCAATAACCCATTCCCTAAAAACAAGGGATATTAAAGTAATGGGTCTTATCCTCTTGGATTTTCCAACGTGAAAAATGGGAAAGATCATGGTCATCCATTTTTAGCCGAAAATAGCCTTTGATAATCCTTTCCTATTTTCTTGGAAATTAAACTATGATAATAACAACATCCATTTCGTACAGAAAAAATCCATAATTGAATCTAAAAAAGCCCTCACTGCCTTTCTTAGAACTTGAGTCATATCACTGGGCTCTTTCATTTACCAATTTCAGTCCAACCCCTTTAAAAAATTAATTGGGCCTTGAGAAAGAAATGAAATTAGTACAAGCCCATTAACTTTTATAGATATAATTAGCCCACTTTTTCCGACTTAGCCTAAACTTAACCCTTTTGGCCTTATTAGAGCAAATCCAATGCTACTTTCAAAATAGCTATAGCCATTGCCATATTTTGGCACCAAAAAGTGGTTTTTGGTGTTAAAATAGAACCCAGCTGGCTCTAGTGATTGGTTCAATTTTAGAAACAAACAGTTCCAAATTTAACTATAGCCATTGATTATACCATTGGGAACACCAATTGTTGTGAAGTTGGGTACACTGAATAATTTCCTCTTATATTTTTTTTCCCTTTGTTCCAATCTGTTCCAGAGAACACAAACTAGATCGAAAAAATTGGGGAAAGGGGATCTCACTTTTGTGAGCCCAACATAGATCAATCTCTCTCTCTCTCTCTCTCTCGTTTTCTGTTTGCGTATGAGATAATCGAGGGTTTTCAGCCAAGCCATCACCGTTGATCCATCACGGTGTTGTACAAGATTCCGGTGTTGATTCCGGTTCACGATTTCGGCCATTTTCCGGATACAGTAGCAGACTCGAGCAACTCTCCAGCCACTTTCTGGTGTTGATTCAGGTATACTCCGGTGTTGATTCAAGTGTTAAAAATGTGAAATAGCAGTTAAGATTTGGTGAGGTGGCAAGATGGCTATAACCATCTTTGTTTCTATATATAAAACCAACTATAGCTTTGTGCCCTTTAGAACCTGATTTGGCACTGCACTGGATTCCAAATTTTTGTGTTTGGTTTCATATTTTGAGTATAGAACTGAATATGACTCTTGCATTGGATTTGCTCTTAGGATTTCGTGCCAAATTTGGGTGTAAACAGTATCATATATTGTACTTTTTTCTTTTCGCACGTCCAAATCGATGTCATTACGATGGTACTGAAAAAATAACTACAATTACTTACACCTAGACGTGAGCATTTCAGGCTAAAAAGCACAAACTCAAAATTACAAATGGGGCGGAGTTAAAGTTTGGAATTCTCAAAAGGAATTATGAAAATGGGACAGAGTCGAAAGGGAGTATATGAAAGTTTGTACGTAAGGCGGGCATTGACTAGAAAATGAGGGCATGAGGTGCCATGAAGAACTGCAAATCAAGTGATGAAATTCTTCTGCATTTCAAACTCCGATTCAAGATTCACCAAACTAAAATTAGTGAAGAAAGGAGCTTTCGAATACATGGTGAAAACAGTTGACAACCTAGCACACTGCGCACGCACTCTCTCACTCTATCCACTTTCAAGACTTGCTTGTTTGGGGCTTTTGAGGGTGAGATTTGATATGTTATGATGTGGGTCTTAAAAGTTTAGCGATTGTTGCCAGCAGCTCCCTTTGTTGACGATTGCAAACCAGCTTCATCATGGTTGCTTGGAGGAGGAAAAGGCTACACTTTGTAGCCCACAATCACTTTGTATGAGCACGAAGTTTACTTGGAGAGGATCGTCACTTCTCGACTATAAATACTTGACATGTTTTGAGGCAAAAGAAGGGCAAAACACCACTGAAAATCTTTCCAAAACTCTACTAAAATTTCTTCCTAATTATAGCCATGCTATACTATTATCAAAATCCCAGAACCGCACACTCAAACCACACTTGAAAAACCCAAAAGTTATCCAAAAAGCCTTATCCGAAAGCAAGATCCACTACCCTATCACCTCTGCCTCGTGCTGTCCTGGAAGTTGGATCGGATCGGATTGGCATGAATCCAATCCTAATCTGAGAGTCACGGTTTTTTGAAAATAAAATGTTGGAGATTTTCAATTATTAAATGTTTTTTTTTTTTGGTTTGGGAATTTTTTTAAAAGATAGAGAGAGGTTTATGTGAAAGGTTACAACACCTTTTCACAGAAGTTGTGACTTTACTAAATGGTTAAAACACCCATTAGATTGGGATGTAATTATTTGGAAGGGATGCAATTGTTAGGAAGGGATGTGAAACATGGGGTGCCTCCAAAAGGCACAACCATTCTTGATTAAATTAATGTCTACTAGACGACATGTCTTTTCACAACATGGTGCCTATGAAGAGGCACATCTATTCACAAAATGGTGCCTATGAAGAGGCATGACCCTTCCTAATTAGATTAATGCCTATAAGAGACATGACTTTTTATGAAATGGTGCCTATTAAGAGGCATATCTTTTCATGAAATGGTGCCTAGTAAGAGGCACGACTTTTCCCCCGAAGTGATGTCTATGAAAAGGCATGACTTTTCCTTATTAATTGTCTTTAAAAGACATGACTCTTCCTCATTAGTGTCTTCAAAAGACATGACTATTCATAAACGTGTGTCTATTAAAGACACAACCTTTCATAAAGAGGTGCCTATAAGTCTATAAATAGGGCCTTTGTAAAGTCATTCATGACACCAAAAATTCCATAGCGAATTGCTCTCTCTCTCTACACACTCTATTCCTTGAATTTTAGTCACACCGTTATTCAGTTATTCTCGAGAAATTGAATATCAGTTCTTGGTTCTCTTATTCTTCAATAGTGGATATCATGTCTGTCTTCGTTTGTGCAAATGCAGTCAGAAAGAACCTCGAGTTCGGTTTCGTTGCATCTTGAAGGCAGATTTGCTGTTAACCCAGCCCACACCAAATTCACTAGAATTGGTGGGGGCAAATACTGTCTTTAGGAAAGCGTTGTTACAACGTGCCTCGAATGTAATTTATTGTTTCAGATTTTTCTATGGAGACGATGCCATCAACACATTTTGAAGACCGGATTTCCAACAATCTAAAGATAGTATTCGCAATGGCGATGTCTCTATAGAGGATTTTAGAAAAATGATTACCACGGAGAATTTTTTAGAAATTTAGTATTATAGAGGAAATTTTATAAAACAGGCTTTGTAGAGGATTTGTTTCGGGTTTTTAGGAGAACACAAAATGACCCAAAGTAGATATTTGGTCAGAGGCCCACGGGAATAAATCTTGGGCCGATCCAAGGCCGAAAACATTCCTGCCTTAACTCGGACTGCCGCACGGCAGTTCATAATGCCGCACCGCATCAGCGGTTTTCTGGGGCTTTGAATGAAACCGACTAGTCTCTTGATCTTTCATTCATGATTCAAAAAAATTGGCAGTTACACTTCCTTCTCCGAGATTAGAATCCCATTCCTTCATCCAAATTTTCTTCTTCTCTCGAAGTCTGAACCAATTTCTCCAGAATTTCGACTTCCACTCTTCGGCTATGGCCGATCCTGTTGAAGAAGACGTTAATTCCCCTCGTGGTGGTGATGCACCGTCATCAGCAGGCAACGTGGTTGCAGCACCATCATCGTTGATAGAGATTGACTTGTTTCAAGGCACGACAGCAAGTGGTACCACCGTGAATGGGGAACCAGCGGCACCAAGTTTGGTTGAAGCTGATTCGGAAAGAAGTAAAGAAGCTGGGGGTGGAGTCCCTCTGGCGACGGTGTCAACGGATGATGATCCTCCAAATCAAAATTTCTCAACAATGGAAAGGGATGGCGGTGGGGCAGTGATAAAGGAGAGCACGGCAGTGACCGAGGGTCTCAAGGCAGTGGATCCGAGTACAACGGTATATACAAGTACAGATGTAAATATTTCTCCTCTTAGTGAAATTTCGGGAAGCACTGATAGTATGGAAATGGATACCCAAATGTTGTTGTAGCCGAAACTACATCCCTTGTTGGTATTGATGTGGTGACTTCAGATACCCCAGTTTTAGAAGTAGAAATGGAAATCGGTGGTTTGAATTTTAGCATGGAGAGACGGGCTGCCGAAGGGGATAGTAGCAGTAGAGGGACTAGTTCAGTTCTTAGCGAGGTTTTGGAGGCGTTCTCATTGATTCAGACTCCGGTTGAGGGTGGTGAGCACACAGTTTATGGGGTAGACACGAGTTTAACCCCAATTATCGAGGATAGTGGTGAGGAGGAGGATGAGGAGGCCTCTCTTCGGAGAAAGGCCAAAGGGAAGGCTACTGTTACCCCGAGTGATGGTGACGAGGGCCAGACTCATTCAGTTCCTTTAGATAGGTTAAGGAATACGTTGGAGGTGCTATACCCGAGGATGTTGCTGCGATTTTATGCGAGTCCCCCCAGTTTGCTGCATTTCTGGTGAGAGAGAACATGCCTGAGCATGTGAAAGACACGGAGAGGGAGAGGGATGCGAGGCAGCGGGAGGCTGAGGCTACTTTTGAGGGGCCCAGAGTGACTATAGTGGTAGAGGTGGAGAGGGCTATGAGGCACCGTGCCCCTTTCAGTCCGGAGACTTATGTGGCGAGGGCCCACTTTTTTATACCGTCTGGGTGTGAGAGTTACAGGCCATGACAGGCTTCTTACGATGCGGAGGTGGTCTTGGGCGATTGATCCCATCACCTTGCTACTGAGGGTCCACTATTGGTATGGACTTAAATCTTTGCTTTTCTTGTTAATACTTCGTGCTTTTGTCTTTAATTCTGCATTCTCTCATTTTTCATTGTACTGAACTTGTGTGCTCATCTTTACACAGGGTGATGATACTATCTCAGGTCATGGAGGTTCAGCACGTTCTCTGCGACTCTATCGTGCTTTGTCACAGAGGGTGAGGGACTTGATTGACGCAGCAGGCTTTGGTCCTTTTATTAATATTCTGACGACCGAGATAAAGACAAATCATGCCGTTCTGAGAGCTCTGATGGAAAGGTGGTGGAACACCACCAATTCCTTCCACCTTCCATTTGGACAGATGACTATTACACCTTTGGACTTTGCAACAATCACTGGTTTGAGGGTTGGCGAAGATCTGATCCTTTTTTATTCTAGCTTGTATAGGGACACAGTTGCTTTGGAGTTCTATTTGGGGCGGGTACCTGTTGAGGTTGATCAGATGGTGCGGTACACCCAGTTTGAGGAGTATTGGGATCACGAGCCAGCGTCTACCACAGAAGCTGCACAGATGGCGACCTATTTACTTTACCTTTTTGGTGCATCCTTGTTCCCAAATCGACGCAATGAAGTCCATCTGGGTTGGCTACCGGCTCTAGCAGACTTGACAACGGCTCATCGCTTTGACTGGGGTGGTTGCGCTCTTTGTACACTATATTGTTTCATGGGTGCCGTTTCCCGAGGCGTCGGTACGAGCCTTGGTGGCTTCTGGCGAGTGCTTGAGGTAAAATTTTCAAATTATGTATTCCAATTCTTGGCATCTTTACTTTTGAACCTTTTTGTCTCTGACTGATTTTGGTACTTCGATAACACTGGTGTGGGCTTATGAAGTCCTTGGAATGTATGCCCTAGAAAATTATGATGACAACTCGCAGGTGCTCCCCGTGCTCCCCAGGGTGGCGAAGTGGGCCCAGCAGTTTCGTGGCAGCAGCAATTACAGAGGGAAGCTTGGAGATTTCAAACTTTTTTCTGGATAGGATGAGTGGAGACTTGGTAAGACTTCTAACAATCCTTTCTTTTGGCATTTCAGAACTTGGTTTCCTTGGCTGATGACGATAAAACTTGTAGGTGCAGTGGAATGTGTGGGATCGGGTGCATGAGAGTTGTCTCACACGGAGCCGGGAGGTGACACACCAGTCTCTCCGTCTGGATGTTTTTAGGAGGCCGAGGTCCATTCCCCTTCTCATGCAGAGGACTCAGGAGTACACTTTGGCGGAGATTGAGCAAAATACCACTATGGCTGGAGACTTGACAGCGTTCTTTGACCCCTTCCTGTACTATGCTGGTTATAGAGACAGATTCCTCGTAGCTCGGCTAAATATGGAGGAGCGTTTGAGGGCCGGGAGTACTGTTTTTCCTCCTTTGAGGAGAGTAGTCGACATCACCACTCCAGCTGGTACACGAGGAGTGGTTTCAGTTCCCTTTTGTTTGTGCAGACGTGCCACTGGTGGTGACGGAGGTACAACTTATCCGTCTTTCCTGATTTGAAAGTTTTCTTGTAAATCATATCTGAATATCATTGGTTTTCCACCAGCTTCCTCCGGCATGGGCTACAGATGCATACCTGCTAATTCTTGACTTGTCAGCTATGGTTTGACAGTCGATGACGGGAGTAGTCCTAGAGGTTCGTCCACGAGTGGAGCGAGGTACCGTTCCTAGCTGTGCTGAGGAGACATCTTTGGAGTGGGTAAAATCCAACTACTTACAGAAAATGGCATATCATGTGCTCGGCATAACCACCACTAAGGAGTACTTAGCTCAGCATGATTACATGGGGGTTCCTTAACCCTATGTCAAACAAACAATGACCATGAATAAGGTCAGGGTAATGACATGAAGGTGGACTAGCTCGGCGGTAACCGTGTGCGGGTATCTCAGGACATGGCCGAGCTAGTCAGGCTATGGATATGGCCAAAATTGCACTACAAGTCTACATGTCTAGCTTAGTGTAGCTCGGCACACGTAGATTACGTCCTATGAGACCATGCCAAGCTATGTGGAGTAACAGCCAAGACCGCCCTAAAAGTGTAAGGCGGTGTAACGTTCCACAAGGATTGGGATGGCCTCTTATGAGATAAGAAGAAATCCCGAGATTAAAGGGATTGACATACGTATTCCTAATGCAATCAGGAATACACAGTATAGCCATATAAGAAAGAGACCTATTTGGATAGAAACTTTACAGCAAGGGGAGATCTTGTGTAGTACAGCACCGCTACATCTAATAGGAAGAGTTTTATTAGGAAAGGTTTCCTAATGTGAATAGGAAACTAGGGCAACGTGAGGCCTTGATCAACAAATAACTCGCACCTATAAATAGGACCTCATAACCATGAAGTAAGGTACGATGTAACACTCAATTATACGCATTGGGTTCTTTGCTTATTTAGTAATCCCTTTACTAACTTAAGCATCGGAGGGCCTTTGCCGACGAGAGGCAAAGGTGCTCTAACCCTTGTCTGTTTTGCAAAATTAGGGTTCCGGCTAAGGAGCACGAGATCATACGCATACATTGATTTTATCCCCGTACAATTGGCGCCGTCTGTGGGAAACTTCACGAAAAGCTTTTTTCGAAAAAATCATTCTACAATGGTGGCCTCAGAACCAATCATCCAAACCCCAACGCGTGGGGTGGTGGAGAAAGATACAGAAAGAACTCCTGGCTATGGGGCTAGGAAAGGGGTGGACACTGGAAAAACTCTAGTAGCACCAACAGCGCCACAAAAGAATCCAACCTCCAAAAGGTTTGGCATAGGTCACATCCCGGAGATTCCAAAATTTAGGGGGGAGCAGAGACGCTCTGTGACCCCAGATCGTAATGAACGAAGGCAATGTACCTCTCCTCGAAGCGATCGAGACAGGAGGCTTAGGAGTCCCCCATGAAGAAAGGAGGATCATAGGCAGCGAAGGGATCGAAACCGTGAAGATAGCCTGGATCGAAGAGAGCAGGAGACAGAGGAATTGGCACGAGAGGTCACTCGACATGAACGAGAAATTCAAGATCTAAAGAAACAACTCCAAGAGAAGGAAAAAGACTTACGTTCGCGTTCTCACTCAGAACGACGCGAAAAGGAAAGGAGGAGCCATCATCGTGATGATGTCTCCACTGGAAGGGTTGACTCTCCATGAAAAAGGAGAGAGAGAAGTAACTCTGAAAAAAGTAGAGACAGAAGACAACATGCCAAGGACAGATATGAGAGATCTGGATCTAATGAGCAGCAATATGTAAGGAGACATGAAACTGGCCGAGCAGAAGGAGGTCCTAAAACTGCACGAGAAGCAGTAAAGGAAACCTTAGGCCGGTATTAGCTCATGTTCGTTATGAGAGGGAAAGATCTCCCTCTCCTCGTCGAGAAAGAGACAGAAGGCCCAGGAGCCCCCCACAAGAAGAAGCAGTTCTAAAGAAAGAAGGACCTAAGAATACGAGGACAGTCTTGATTGAAAGGAACAGGAGGCAGAGGAGTTAGCTCGGGAAGTCACCCAACAAGAACGGAAGATCAAAGACTTGAATAAGCAACTCCAACAAGCAGAGAAGGACCTTTGTTCCCACTCCTATATCAAAAGGCAAGAACGGAAATGAAGGGGGAAGGAACGTCAACGTGATGATGTATCAACGGGTAAGAAAGATTCTCCCTGAAAAAGTAGAGAAAGGAGTAGTTCTGATGAAAACAAGGATAGAAGGAAGCACGCTAGAGACAGGTACGAGAGATTTGGGTCTAATGAGCAACGAGTCAAGGACAAGTTTGAGACGGGCCGAGCAGAGGGTGGCCCCAAGACTGCACAAGCAGCAGCAAAGAAGGCCCTTGGGCAAATTGCATGATCACCGTTGGCCCACTGGATCAAAATGGAGAAGACACCAAGCAGAGTTAAACATTCAACCGTATAAGTAAAAAATGGGTTCTAGTGTGAGAAGCTCCAACTTCTCTCTAGCAATCATTTGATCACTACCATGGCCGATGGAACCCTCTCTTTTGCTGATGGATTGGTGGCCAAAGCCCTTGGTTCTCACGTGGTTTTTAGGAAAGCTCAACCACAATGAAATGTTGGTAAATCCCCCATTTCCTTAAATCTTGGTTCCCTCTCTGTTGGGAATTATGAACTCCCAACCAAAATCCCTAATTCTAACCTTACCCATTCTGTTTCACCCAAATTCACTCCACAAATCCCTATCTCCTCCTTCGATTCACATGAGTTTGCAACTCACGACCCCAAAATCCAAAAAAGCTCTAATCTGAACTCTAAACCCAGGAAACCCACAGACATATTGGGACTAGAAACAATAGGTCCCAAGTATGTTCCTCCATGTGCACGATCTATATAACCATGGGCTCTCCTAACACTGTGGCTATGGTCTCACTATTTGAGGAGCTTCACTCATTATCGAGCCCTAACATCTCCTCTCATTCTATAGCATTTGAAAATCCCAGCCCAAAGTAAGGATGTCTCAGTACCAAAAAGAAGGAATGTTGTCATTGTGTCGTCAAGCGTCAGAACCTGAGTCTCACGCAAGAGTCTTGATAGACAACTTGTCAATCAATCGTCCTTTGGGATAATTTTTCACTCCATCGTCCTTTGGGACCGTTTTTCATTCAAACATCCTTCGGAATAGTTTTTCAATCAATTGTCCTTCGGGACAGTTTTCTAATCAATCGTCCTTCGGGACATATTCTTCAATCAATCGTCCTTGAGGGACATTTTTTAAAATCAAAAGTCCTTAGTGACAATTTTTCAATCAAACATCCTCAGTGACAATTTTTCAATCAAACGTCCTCAGTGGCGGTTTTTGAAACAACTGTCTTCAGTGACAGTTCCAGTTTTTCAATCAACTGTCCTTAGTGATAGTTCTAATTCTTTAAACAATTGTCCTCACTGATAGTTCCAGTTTTTCAAACAACTGTCCTCAGTGACAGTTATAGTTTTTCAATCAAATGTCCTTAGTTGATAATTCTAGTTTTTCAGTCAACTGTCCTCAGCAATAGTTCTGGTTCTTCAATCAACCATCCTCTGGGACAATTTTTCGATCGATTGTCCTCCGGAGCAATTTTTCAATCAATTGACCAGAAATGATCACCCTTTTCAATCAATCATCCTAACAATTTTTCAATCATTCGTCCTTCGAGACAGTTTTCATCATCCTTCGGGACATTTTTTCGATCAATCGTCCTCGCGATAGTCTTCAAATCAATCGTCCTTCGGAATAGTTTTTCAATCAATCATCCTCCAGGGATAACTTTTCAATCAACTTCAATCAATTTCAAAATCAGAAATGGTCACCTTTAAAATAAATTTCAAGACCAGAAATGGTCGCCTCAAAATCAATCAAATTCAATTTCAAGATCAGAAATGGTCACTTCAAATTCAATCAAGACCAATTTCAAGAACAGAAATGGTCACCTTTTCAATGAAATCGTCCTGCGGGACAGCTTTTCAATAAATCGTCCTTCGGAACAACTTTTCAATCTGTTTTGAGATACATTTCTCACCCTCAATTTTTGAGATACATTTCTCCTACCGTTTTTGAGATACATTTCTCCTACCGTTTTTGAGATACACTTCTCACCCATGTTTTGGGATATATTTCTCACCCATGTTTTTTGATATATTTCTCACCTAATGTTTTGATACAAATTTCTCGCCTTTTTTTTATATTTAAAATGGCTCTTCCCAAGTCATCAAAGATTTTAAGTCCCCAATGACACTGATTTAATTTTGATTTGAAATAGAGCTTCCCGAGTAATCATAAGTTCTAAGTCCTTTATAAGCATTTGCTCACAAATCGTTTTTTAAGTCCTCCATGGCATTGATTACATTGTTTTTAAGTCCTCCATAGACATTTGCTCAAGAATTGTTTTTAAGTCCTCTATAGGCATTTGTTCACAAATTGTTTTTTTTTTTTTTTTTTGAAGTCCTTTATAGGCATTTGCTCACAAATCGTTTTTAAGTCCTCCACGGTATTTATTACATTGTTTTTAAGACCTCTACGGCATTAATTTGAAATAACTACCAACGAGTCATCATTCATCGTCTCTTTTGTTTTAAAGTCCTCCACGGCACAGACCCATGTGGTCTAATTCAAAATGATTTTTCACGTTATGGCTTTTTAAATCCTCCACAGTGCTGACCCCTAGGGTCATTATTCATTTTTAAATCCTCTGCGGTGCTGACCCCTAGGGTCGTTATTCCTTTTTTAATCCTCAATGGAGCTCACCCTGGTCATTATTCCTTTTTAAATCCTCAACATTGCTAACCCCTAGGGTCGTTCTTCTTTTTTTTTAAATCCTCAATGGTGCTGACCCCAATGGTCATTGTTCCTTTTTGAATCCTCAACGGTGCTAACCCGTAGACTCGTTCTTCTTTTTTAAATACTCAACGGCGCTGACCCCAAGGGTCATTGTTCCTTTTTAAATCCTCAACGGTGTTGACCCCTAGGGTCATTGTTTCTTTTTTTAATCCTCCACGGTGTTGACCCCTAGGGTCTTTAATACTTTTTAAAATCCTCAACGGTACTAACCCACATGTCATCATCTTCCTTTGTTTTAAGTCCTCCATGGCATCAATTGCTTTGTTTTAAATCCTCCAGCACGTCAAATTATCAACCTTGACTTGATGTGTTTTCAATCCTCCATGGTGTTAATCTACACACTGTAACTCTCTACGAGTCATCATTCTTTTTTTCCCTTGTTGAAAAAATTTTCAACCCTCCCAGAGCACTAACCTCCAAAATTAAGATTTTTAAATTCAGCCTCCCAAGGCATGCTTGTTTTAATTCAAAATTAGAGTTCTGATGGGGAGTTCCCTCGGGCATTATTGCTTGTCGATGTTCTACTAGAGACTTGCTTGCGCCCTTGGATTGTATTCCAATATTATTTCCCCAAGCGTAGGGTTTAGGTCGGCGGTTGCATGATAACCGGTAAGTCCGGGTCGATTCCACAGAGACCGAATGAGCATCGCGTGATGGTTGATTTGCGAATGATGGTTTTAGCCTTTAAGCGGCAAACTTGGCTTTGTAGTTTGGGGGTGGAATTCACTTAACTCCGTGAATGACGCGAGATTAAAAAGACTAATTAAAACAAGGCTAAGTCAAGGGGTTCACAATACCCATGCCTTAGGCCGATTCGTTCTCCTCTAAAATAACCGGCTCGGGGACGTCGTTAAACGACCCCGAACGGAAGATTTGGTTTTTAATCGCTTTTGATTAGAAATGGTGTTTCTCAAAGAGTAGGATTCTTGTGCCATTTAGACAAACATTTTGATTGACATAACCCTAAGCATCACACGTACCAAGTGTCAACGGGATTAACAAATCCAAATTTTGATACATAAAATTAATCCTAACTTTTTGATTAACAAGCGATGTTTGCATTATGGCGAAGAGCGAATCAACCTAAGTCACGGGGTGCTACTCACCCCAAGACCGAGCCTAAAATGACTACTCGATCATGACACTAGTTAACAAGCCTAGAATTTGGAAGAAAACTAGAAACATGTTGGATAACCCTAAGAACTGATTTTTAGTGAAGATTCTAAGCCTACCTAAAACATTAATACTTAAGAAAATCACAAACAACACTTAGAAGGTAGATATTTCAAAGGAAATAGCTACAAAAACACGAAAATGAAATAACCGATAAAAACGGAAACAAACTAGATTTATATAAAGATCAAAGTACGTACTACAACATTAAAGAAGAGGAATTACCTTTAATCTAAGTGGAAAAGCATGAAAATCTGGAGAGAAGGTAGAGCTAAAACTAAGAACAAGCTAAGGGCGGTAGAGAGAGAGAGAGTAAAATAAGAACTCGCCCTAAAAGACTGAGTTTTGGGCTTATAAAGCCCCAAAAAGTCATGCCAAATAATTACAAAAGTGCCACTAGATATTTTAGATCGGGCTCAAAAAGTGCAGAAAAATTGCAGGGATGCCGGTATCCCATTTTTACAGCTACCGGTATCTCTCCTATCTTGACCTTCTGTTTCAGGGATACCGGTATCCCATTTTTCAAGCTACTGGTATCTCTCTTAAATGTGAAATTTTCCAAGGATACCGGTATCCCATTTTTCAAGCTACCGATATCTCTGGGGCTTTTTCTTCTTTCTTCCTTTGTTCATCTCCCGGGATTTTGGTCTCCCCATGCCTTGTCCGATGCTTCATTCTTGGCTCTCGGGGCTCGGTAGCGGAGTGCTACGTGGCCTTGGGTACTTGAGCACTTCTTTAGTTAAACCATGGCGTCAAAAAATCGTCATTTTCACCCGTTTACCTGAAGCTACCAAAATACACCCACATGCAATATCAATCGTATAAAAGCTATAAAATGCATGTGTGAGTGACAAAAATAAGGGAGATAAGTCCCTTTATTAACAATATAGGGGACTTATCACACCCCCCAACTTGAACTTTACTCGTCCCGAGTAAACCCATCTAAATTAACCTACTAGCTATGCTTAAGTAAATTTCCCAAAATCTAAAGGTACATTCTCTATTCTCAATAGACAGAAATTAGGCAAGATTCGAACACACCCCGGTAGAACCAATCATGTGCAACGCGCGCAAATGCATGCCATGACCTAAAGTGAACAACTATTCCATAACAGTCAAGCACACGCACCATATCAAGCGTCAATTCCAAAAACTCGCAAGGATACGCTCAATTTGAATTTTGTCCACTTATTGGAATCTTATCACATCCCATGACAGGCGCTAGCAAGAAAAATGCAATAGCGAGACACAAAAAGCCATGCAAGCTATCAAAAGTGCGCCGAAAGAAGAAATAAACGAATTATTCTCAACTAAGCTAGCTAATAAGGAAATTATGCTTAAACAAAATATAGATATCAACCATGCATCATGTGGAGTCAACTTAGCGTTCCTAGAATCAACTAAGGTCTTTTATGGCTTGTAATGACCGTGGTTTGCAAAAGAAAGGGACACAAAAGGGTGGTGGCCATATACATGCTTGGTCAACTACCCTTTGCCACCACCGACCCACAAAATAAATGTCAAGGCCACATGCCGGCCACAGCAAAAACCACATAATCCTAGTCCTAAATAAAGTTTAGAGTTTTAGAACAAAAGACAATAACTAACTACTACCACCCTGTGCATCATCACCATTGTCATCACCCTCTTCCACATACTCCTCCTCTTCGGTATCCGATCGATCAAAGTCATCACCCGGTGTCCTCCTCTCTATCCGCTTCGGTCTCCTCATATGCTTGTCCCCTCCTTTCTCCCTCACATATGACCAACCATTGCACAAGCCTCTTTATCTTATCAATGCCCCTCTTCATTCGCCGTTGATTTGTTTCCAACTTACGTTGGTTGTCCATGAGAACTTGTTGGCGGGCATGCTTGATTGAGTGCCATTCTTCATTTCGCTCATGGTGATTCGAGGAAGCGGGAAGAGAGTTGGCAAGGGTTTGAAGGCGAGGGGGCATAGATGCGGATGCGCTCTTTTTTACCGTGCCACCATGTATAGGCCCTGGAGATGCCCTTGTCAATCCGTCCCCCGAAGTTGGTTTGCACCCGGCACTCTCACACATCTTCGTTATCATGACTGGGAACGGAACGTTACCATTGGCGGTACCCTTTCTTCTGAAATGCCCCATCTCCTCCCATATCCACCATGCCCAATCAACTCTAGCATCCTCCGACCCAAACACAACCAAGACCTCACCGTCATACCTTGTCGGTGTCTTCTCCAAACTAAACGGGTGAAGGTTGTGGTGCACCACCTTATTCAAGGTACGGTATTTGTCTTTCAACTTTCCTTGGATGTACCTTCCATTGCCCTCAGGATTGAAGCAATCAGGGTGATCGGTAAGAAGTCTCACTTGATCATCTTGTGTCATCTTCCACTCGCCCCTAGGGTAGTTGGTGGAATTGGGGCGCTTGTAACTAAAATAGCGGGCAATGGAGTCGGGAGTCACCTCGACGGTTACCCTCCCGACTTGGGAAGTGATCACCTCTTCGTCCCTATTCACCATGTTCTCATAGAACGTTTTAACCATTTCTTTCCTGTACCTCTTCACCAGTTTAAAGAAAAAGGACAGACCTTGGCGCTCAATGGCTTCAACAATGGGATGCTTACCCAATCGGTTTTGGTTGACTTGTCTCTCGCAAGTAAACACCCTCAACTTCATTTTGTTCACCCACGCATCCTTCTCAATTCTCTCCTCTTCCTCCTCCCTTTTCTTCCTTTCCACCTCCTCATTTGGTTCAACCACTGGACGTTTACCCGTATCTTTAGGTGGTCCCTTGCTCGACCCAGACCCATCTCTTGGCTGCCCGCTAAAACCTATTTTCTTAGTCGCTGCGTGCTTCCTCTTAACCATGGCTCCAATCAGACAGCCTCACCCCAACAACACACGCAATCAGATGTTCCACCAACAACAGTGTAGTAGCAACAGCAAAACTTAACAATTTCAACCCCAATTCAATTAGAGCAAAGGCCTCCGATCAATAACCAACCAACCCCCTACTTCAACAATTCAGACAGCCAAAAAACAGTGTATGCTGTCCACAAATAGATCAACAATTATGAAAGCCACAATGCAGTCTTATCAACAGAAAATCAGGTCTAAACTTTCACAACCCAACAGATTCTCAAATTACAAGGTTATGTGCACAATCCCACCAGAATAACACATCTCAATTGAGCCCCAACAATTGGCCTAGAGCCCAGAAAATGAACCCAAAAACACAACCTCAACAGACTGATTTTTTCGTGTAAGTGCATAGGTGAACAGTCCCGAGCCCTAATCTGGGTTTCAACGAAGTATGAAAGAGAGAATGAGAGAGTTTACCTCTATACTGTGATATCTCCACTGAACCGATTAACAAAACCCAAAAATTTGAAGAACCCAGAAGTTCCTCACAAACCCCTTGAGCCTTACGGTGAAATCTCTGATCCTTGGTGGACGAAACCCCAGAAATCCGGTGAAACCTTTGCAATTTCGGCAGCCATGGGGGTCGTGGTGGTGGTTCACGGAGGAGAGGGGTGTTGGGGTTTTTATGGGTAAAGGGACCGAGAGTGAGAAGAGAGGGACGTCGGTTTTGGTGGTGGTTATCTGCACCATGAGTTTTGGTGGTGGTTATGGAGGTGGAGGAGAGTTGGGTTGTGGTGGAGAGATGGAGGCACTGATCGGTGTGGGAGAGTAGATGGGTGGTTATGGAGGTAGAGAAGAAGAGGGGTGTGGGGTTAGGGCTTTTTGGTCGTGGGTGATGAGAAAAAGAGTGGGTTGGTTTTGTGGGTGATGAGAAAAAGAGTGGGTTGGTTTTTATAGTGGAGAGCGAAGAGTGGGCCACTTGTAATTTTTTTTCCTGAATTTCCCAGTTAATACTGGTAGCTCAAAAATCCCGATACCGGTATCTCCATTAAAATGAGTTTCTGTTCCCACAATACCGGTAGCTCCATAAACCCGATACCGGTATCCCATGCTACTAACCTTTCTGTTCCGTGAATACCGGTAGCCACAAAATCAAGGTACCGGTAGCCCTG
The DNA here is from genome assembly GCA_963854785.1 of Vaccinium vitis-idaea. Lineage (NCBI taxonomy): Eukaryota > Viridiplantae > Streptophyta > Magnoliopsida > Ericales > Ericaceae > Vaccinium > Vaccinium vitis-idaea. The sequence goes on along the minus strand of OY978226.1, from coordinate 22,068,318 downwards.
AGTAATATTTTGTTTCCCGTTTCAGCTTCATCAAATCAACTTCCAACCTCTCACATCTCATTCAAACACCTCTAAAACATCTTTGGAACATTGAAATCACTTCCCCCAACCCTCCGAACATCCGGTTTTCTAAGTTTAATCAATGAAATGGAGACATGGACTATGGTTCAAAATTAAGGACGAGGGAGACACTTTTGTGGTAAAATCATGCAATAATGCCTTGAATCATTTCCTAAGTATGCCGACCAACTACAATGTGATGCATACGTGATATTTACACTATTCAAGCATGAACAAAAGAGTATTTTGTACGCGAATGCGAGAAATGAGAGCAAAAAGCATGGGATGCTTTGAAATGAATTTCTACTCTAAACAGTGCACGATACTCAACCAACAGGGGCTCAAATTGTTCAATGAAGTCCATGTAAATGCGATCGACATGGGTTCAAACACACAACCAAATTCACCGGGGTACCGACTCTTGCCAATATGAACAACTTGAGCATAATTAATGTATCTTTCATGAAAAATCCTAATAAAACGGGAAGTTTTACTTCAAAATTTTTGAAATCTTGATGAAAATTGAAACACATAATTGAAATTAAACTGGAATATGTACACTACACTATTCCCTCCCCCCAACTTAAAATTTGCAATGTCCTCAATGCAAAAGAACTAAAGTAAAGGGAGTAGGGGAACAAAAATTGTACCGACGGGGAGGCATGTCAACCTCCAAGACCTCAACCAAGTTTGAGGAATTTTTCTACCGCTTGCTCCTTTCGTCATCGGCAATGTTTCCAAGGCTTCCTCCTTCAGCCCCACTCCAGGACCACAGCTAGTCGTACAGGACCATCCTTAATGACTCTATAGGCCTTACAACCGCGACATTTCGTCGCACCCATGCTTAGAGCTCCTGAATGCCGCACTCGTTGCCAAGTTAGGCCCAAACTACCAAGGCTGGTACGGTAGCATGGTCACCTTGCAAAAGACTTAATTACTCCTGAATGCCACACTCGTTGCCAAGTTAGGCCCAAACTACCAAGGCTCGTACGGTAGCATGGTCACCCTACAAAAGACTTAATTACCGACTACCTACTAAGAGAAACGATATGAGAACCGCCCAGCTCGTGTTATCCGGGCTCCACAGAGAACAATATATACAATATGTACAATGAAAAAGGAAAACCCACCATGATCTTCACGCGGTCGCACGGGTACTACTTTTCATCCCAAGCTCGAGACTGTGGCTAGGCCATACGTAGCTCAAGCTCGGGTGGCTATACCGGACCGTCCAAACACTGTTCAAGCTCGGCAAACACTAGAGTTCTCTCAAACTCCACGGATTTTGCTTCTCCTAGAAATTTGTTACGTCCGAACTCGGAGCATCCAAGTCGCACACAATACCTCGTCAAACAATCAAGTCCAACGTCCCCAACGAACTCCGCATAGGGCGGACACAAGATAGAGCCTGTCGCCGTGCCATAAGCATGGAAATATTCAAGCGTCCCCACCCATTCACGGAAACTCACTCTCTGCAAGGGGCTTATCTAAAGAGTGCGGGCGTTTAGTTGTGAATTACTCCTATCAGAAAGGCTTTTTATAAACGAGCCCTGTGTCACTGACGCACTCGTGTTATCTTATCCTCACGTGTGGGGTCTCCAAGATTTTATTAAAAAGAATAAAGAATGGCCCTTCTAACCGGAGCTAGGCACACGCGCATTGTTGTCTAGTCGGCGTGCATAGCTAGTCCCAAGTCAATAGTGGGAAACCCAATGCAAGAGGGGTAAAGGGCCGGGCCCTCCAAACAGTTAAGTTCAGAGGTACGCGTTAGCTCCCCTAAAAAGTGAAGTCACGAAGACTCCACGGGTAAATCACACAAGAATTTTAAACCAGAGGATCGTCCGAATAGACCGGATCGACCAACTTTTCAACCTCCTCCTCTTCATTAAAATTTTCCAAAAATGGTTTTAACCTTTGACTGTTCACCTTGAAAATTTTACCATCCTTTGGATTGAAAACATCGATTGCCCCATGAGGATACACTTGATGCACAAAATATGGCCCAACCCACCGTGAACGCAATTTTCCTGGAAAAAGACGGAGTCTAGAGTTATATAAAAGCACTTTTTGATTCACATGAAAATCCTTCCTTAGAATGTTTTTATCGTGAAATTCCTTAACCTTAGCCTTGTAAATGGCCGTGCTCTCATATGCATCTCTCCGAATCTCCTCAAGCTCATTGATTTGGAGCTTCTTATGCGTACCAGCCTCGGGCATGCGATAATTCAAAGACTTGATGGCCCAATAGGCCTTGTGCTCAAGTTCGACCGGCAAGTGACACCCTTTCCCATAAACCAAGTGGTAAGGGGACATCCCCAACATCGTCTTATACGCGGTTCGATAGCCCACAAGGAATCGGTCAATCGAGTAGACCAATCCTTCCGATTAGGATTCACCGTTTTCTCAAGAATATACTTTATTTCCCGGTTCACAAGCTCGGCTTGACCATTGGTTTGAGGGTGATAGGCCGTACAAACCTTGTGTGTGATACCGTACTTACGCATTAAAGTTTCAAAGGGCCTATTGCAAAAATGGGTCCCTTGATCACTAATGATCGCGCGCGGAGTACCAAACCTAGCCAAGATATGTTCTTTCAAGAACTCAATGACCACCTTGTGGTCGTTCATACGAGTAGGGATCGCCTCAACCCATTTGGACATGTAGTCCACCGCAAGAAGAATATAGAGGTACCCGAAAGATATTGGGAACGGCCCCATAAAATCGATGCCCCAACAATCGAAGACTTCAACAACAATAACATTAGTTAAGGGCATCATGTTTCGCCTTGTCACTCCTCCCAATTGTTGACACCTCTCATAAGTTTTACAAAACTCGAAAGCATCTTTGAAAAGTGTCGGCCAATATAACCCGAATTGGAGGATTTTTGCGGAGGTTTTCTTGGCTGAGAAGTGTCCCCCACATGCCTCGGTGTGGCAAAAGGAAAGGACGGCATGATGATCCACATCCGGCACACATCGCCGAATGATTTGATCCGGATAATACTTAAAGAGATAAGGATCATCAAAGAAAAATCTTTTCACCTCAAATAAGAACCGTCGCCTCTCTTGCGAGGAGTCCAAACAGTAGGAAGTTGGCCCGTGGCTAAGTAATTCACAATATCCGCGAACCACGGGCAAGACGAGACACCAAACAATTGCTCATCCGGGAATGTGTCAACTATCGAAATGTTTGAGGAACGATCCTCAAACTCGAGACGAGACAAATGATCCGTGACCACATTCTCAACTCCTTTTTTTATCCTTGATTATTAAATTGAACTCTTGGAGCAAAAGGACCCACCTAATTAACCGCGCCTTAGCATCTTGCTTAGTCATGAGATATTTCAGCGCGGCGTGGTCCGTGAAGACCACAATAGGAGACCCTATCAAGTAGGACCGGAACTTGTCAAGAGTGAAGACAACCACGAGCAACTCGTTCTCCGTTGTGGAGTAGTTCAATTGAGCAATATTGAGAGTTTTGCTCGCGTAAGAAATGACACATGGCTCTTTACCTCTCCTTTGGCCCAAGACGGTGCCAATAGCATAATCACTCGTGTCACACATTAACTCAAACGGAAGGTCCCAATCGGGAGCTCGGACAATCGGTGGAGTGGTGAGACTAGACTTCAACTTAGAAAAGACCTCCTCACACGCGGGTGTCCAAATAAATGGCGCGTCTTTCGAGAGGAGGTGACATAAGGGATGCGAGATGGCACTAAAATCCTTGACGAAATGACGGTAGAAGCTCGCGTGCCCAAGAAAAGACCGAATGTCTTTCACACACTTAGGGATAGGGAGGTTTGCAATCAAATCAATTTTTGCCTTGTCGACCTCCATCCCTTTCGACGACACAATGTGCCCCAACACAATCCCATTGGTCACCATGAAATGGCATTTCTCCCGATTGAGAATAAGGTGCTTCTCCTCACACCTCTCCAAGACACGCTCAAGGTTCTCTAAACACGACTCAAACGAGTCCCCGAATACCGAGAAGTCATCCATGAAGACTTCCACGATCTTCTCCACCATGTCACTGAAAATGCCCATCATGCACCTTGAAAAGGTTCCGGGTGCGTTACACAAGCCAAAGGGCATGCGCTTATAAGCGAAAGTGCCCAAAGGGACATGTGAAGATGGTCTTCTCTTGATCCTCAAGAGCGACCTCGATTTGATTATACCCAGAGTACCTGTCGAGAAAGCAATAAAAAGCATGACCGGCTACCCTCTCCAAGATTTGATCTATGAAGGGGAGAGGGAAGTGGTCCTTGCTCGTGCTCGCGTTCAACTTGCGGTAGTCAATGCACACTCTCCATCCGGTGGTCACCCTTTGAGGTACCAACTCATCAATAGAATTTTTTACCACCGTGACGCTGGACTTTTTAAGAACAACTTGGATAGGGCTCACCCACTTACTATCGGCGATAGGGTAGATGATCCCAACATCCAACAACTTTAAGACCTCCGCCCGAACCACGTCTTTCATGATAGGGTTCAAGCGACGTTGTGGTTGGCGAGACGGTTTCACATCCTCTTCAAGATAGATGTGGTGTGTGCACACCGAGGGATCAATCCCGTGAATATCGGCAATGGACCAACCGATGGCCTTTGTGTGCCTCTTCAACACCGCCAACAAATCAGACTCTTGGTGTGCCTCAAGGGAAGAGGAAATCACCACAGGAAAGGTTTCACTAACACCAAGGAAGGCATACTTCAAAGTGTCCGGGAGGGTTTTCAACTCAAGCTTGGGTGGTTGGACACTAGACGGAAGAGTTTTGCTCTCGAGGGGAGGCAAATCTTCAAACTTAGGATACCGTGTGTCCGTCCCACAAACATCCTCCACTTCTAGCAGATAATACAAATACTCAACCTCGGGTGAAACTAAGAACGACGCCTGCTCGGCGGTAAGACAAACCTCAAGTGGATCCGTGTAAAGAATAGTGTCTATGTGCTCTTGGACCACAATGTCAATAAGACTCACCTCATGAACATCATCATCGTCCCCCATTTAAGCCCAATATTAAAAACATTCACCGTCATTTTCATGTTCCCGAACGTCATATTCAACAACCCATTACGACAATGAATGACCGCATTGGAAGTCGCCAAGAAGGGGCATCCGAGAATGATGGGTGTTTGAGCTTGTGAAGCGTTGGCGACGGGACATGTATCTAGAACCACAAAGTCCACGGGGTAGACAAAGTTGTCCACTTGGACTAAGACATCCTCCACTAAACCCTTAGGAATACGGATACTACGATCTGCTAATTGAAGCGTCACTCTCGTGGGTTTCCTCTCTCTCAAGCCTAATTCCTCGTACACCGAAAACGGAAGCAAATTCACACTCGCACCCAAATCAAGCAAAACTCTCTCAATTCTCTTACCCCCTATGACAATGGAAATGGTGGGCACCCGGGGTCCATATACTTAGGAGCTATGTTGGTTTGGATGATGGAACTCACTTGCTCAGTTAGAAAAACTTTCTTTTGGACATTCAACTTGCGTTTAACAATGCATAAGTCCTTAAGAAATTTAGCATATTTGGGTAAGGTTCTAATGGCATCCAAAAGATGGATGTTGATCTTAACTTGTTCTAGAACCTCATACACATCAGTGTTCGAAGAAGGCTTGGCCGACACTTTCAACCTTTGGGGATAAGGTGCCGGAAACGGACAAACGGGAGGCTCTTGCTCCACGACCTTAGGTGGCACCACCGGACCACTCGAAGAAGGTTTCTCAACAACAACCGGAAGAGAAGGAACCACGGGAGGAGTACGTTTTGGAAGGATAGACTTATCAACCTCCTTACCACTTCTCAAGACGGAAATCGACTTAGCTTGCTCGAGATTATTCGGGTCTTGGCCCGATGTGGTGAATGCCAAATGGACTCCTTGGGGGTTTGCTTGTGGTTGAGATGGGAACTTTCCCTTCTCTTGTTGAAGCTGCCCCACGGACGTGGTTAACCGAGTCACTTGACCTTGGATCTCTCTCAACGCATGAGCATTTTGCTCATTGGTCACCGTTTGACTTTGAATGAAAAATTGCATGGTCTCTTCCAATGAGCGCTTTTGAGGTAGTTGATAGAAATTAGACCCATGGTGTTGTTGATTTGGAGGGTACCGGGCTTGACCTTGGCTTTGATTTTGACCTTGGGGTGGTCGATAGCCTTGGTTATAGGCCGGGGGTGGCCTTTGAGCTTGCCCTTGATTTGTCCCCCCCCCCCCCCCCCCCCAACCAAGATTAGGATGGTCCTTGGTTCCGGGATTATACGTGTTCGAAAAAGGGTCGTACCGTTGACCGATGGCATTGACCTCCACTTGTTCCGTTACCCCACCATGAAGGATTTCCTTCAAACCCGGAAGAGTCGGGCAATCATCAGTTGAATGTCCTTGGGTCACGCAGAGCACACACTCCTTCACACTTTTTAGTTCCAAATTTTCCAACTTTTTAGTGATTTGGGCACTACAACAAATATAGGCTTTTATAACATAAGTTTATAACGTTTTTTTAAGAATGCAATTGTAGTGGGGGCAGTAATAGTGGTGGAGCGGTAGGGGCTCCTCCTCCCTTAACCAAGGTCGGGGGTTCGATCCCTAGCCTTGGGTATGGAGCTGCTTTAAAACCCTGGGCCAGCTGTTCCACCCTTCGAGGTGCCTACAAATCAGCGAAGGGATTAGTCACTGCATCGGTAGTGGACACCCTGGGAAACCAAAAAGTAATAGTATTCCTGCTATGAAAAGACAAGGAGGCATTTTCATTAACTCTACCATAGCATTCCCCCCATCTTCCATAGCATTCCCCCATCTCACATAGCGTTTTGCCCATTTTGACCGCCAATCTCTCTCGCGCGGGCCATAAAAATTCTGACCACCTCCAAAAATTTCAATTACTCCCTCCCTTCCAAAAAGAGGCGCACAGATTTCCCTCCTAATTCGTTTTGGCTTCTAATGGGGGAGACAACACGGATTCTTTCCTAATTTCTACTCTGAAACAGCGTCAATCGTGAGTTCTTCTTTTCATGATTTGTTCTTATTTTCTCTCTCCTTATGCGTATAAAACTAATTCTCTGTTCGAACCCTAATTTCTACTCAGAAAGAAGCGAACTATCGTGACCTATTGCATCCATTGAAGCAACGAGGGGTCGAAAGGAGAAGCCCTAACCAGGTTCACTTTGATTTTCCCTTGGTTCTTGCCCAAATACAGACTAGGGATTTCATTTCACTCATTAGCTTGTGAAACTTAATGATACATTGGGATTTGCAAAAATCTGTTACGGTTTCACTATTTGCCCAGAAAGCACAAAATATTATTTTGGGTTTTTTAAATTTATTTTTCCATCAAACTAAGAAGTCTGATTAATTTTTGTGTTTCTATATTTTGTCATTCTTCCTAGCTCTTTAGGTTTGTGTGATTTTGTATTACTGTGTTGCAAGAACCTACAAAGTTGCATATACTTAAACATTCAGGTTTGTATGATTTTTTCCTAATCTTGCTAATAGCTGATTGATTGCTCTTCATAAATCTCTTCCGACATGTCCCTCCCCAGGCTGTTTAGTACAGGTTATTTACATTCCATACTTATAGGTCAAGAACCTCTTAAAAACCATATTTATCCATCCATCAGGGGTAGCAAACTTGCATTCCAGTGGGTACAATTGAACCCTGTGAATTTAGAGAAAACTGGGGTAGATTATGATATCATGAGTTGCTTGGGGCCAAATCTGTTTGTGTCACATTGCTGTATACCAAGAGATGTCTTAGATTTAGCTTATCATTTAAACTTGTTTAGATTTTGGTGGTCTAATGATCCTTGAAAAAGATATGTCGAAACCACCCAAACCCAACAAGGTCAATGGCATTTTAACACATGGAAGGAAAAATAATAGCTGAAAAACGAAAACCACATGGGTTTGCTTGGCACTTCCGTAATTTCTTTATTGGTCAGTGTTGAGTGACTTTTATGTGAGGACTCTATTAATGTTGGCACATAAACTAGTTTTTGGGCCCCTCACAGCCACTATATGGAAATAGTGTCAGTTAGTCTAAGGCTAGCATCTCGCCTTGTGTCCTGCATTGGTGGCACCTACACTGGGTAATTAACATTCATGATGCTAAAATAAGCAAAACCATTGCTATAGATGGAGTCTACTTAACATAGGTCCAAAGACCCAAGTTCAATCTTTCAAAATTGTTTGCACTAGATAATTATCCCATCACCTCGATTGAGCGGTCTTTTATGTTTTACTATAGTTACTCGCTCATCCAATTTGTATCATCGCTTGCCTCCGTAATCGAATGCTACATGTTTACTGCCAGCATTTTTCGTTGTATTGAGTACTTACACGGTGAAGATGTGGCATTTCCCCAAACATAAGCGCATTGTTTCTTTTGCTACTATTTTTTTATATCGATTCTTGTTTCTGCTGATGTCTTCTGGCTCATGCTTGCTGCTGCAGGCACTGGTTTGTTTGGTCTAGGAATATCTACATCTCCTAGGCCAAGTGCTCTTTGAAGTGAGGTTCTGCAGCTGTTTTGATTTGCATGTGTTCCTGATCCTGGTTTGTCCCTGTTTAATGTGGTAGATGTAAGTTTTTTATGTCCTTATATTCACAATTGCTTCTTCACGAATGTGCTAGGGATGACTTCTAATTACTTTCCACAACAACCATGGCTTCTTAGATAATAGTTGTTTTGCTCATTTCATTCGCTGGTTATGCATTTATTGATTTACATGAATTTGGATAAATGTCAAGGTCAATTTAGAAAGACTACTGTAACCACTATTGCCAATTTGCCATTAATCATCTTCTGGATTGTTTTTGGATAATTCTCTTCTGGATTGTTGAACTCTCTTCATAAGCATTTTGCTGTTTGGTGTATTTTGGAGGTAGTATGACTTCATTTCGATAATTATAACACATTTTTTGCTTTTCACTTTATCTGAGGATTTCTCCTACCACTTAATTTTTCTGTTTGGCGATTGTGAAAATTATTCTCTTTATTGTGGACATAAATGGATACTTCATACCTTCATACTAAAAAAAATTAACACGCAGTCCAGCTTAAACATTAATAGAACCATTTCATTAACTAGGCCAAAACCTTTAAGTACTAGAAGATTAGTCAAATACCTGGTCACATGTGTGATTTTCAACGTCTTGTGCGCAATAGACTAATTATTCTTATTTGCTGTTAGATGTGAATTTAGATTGGTGACATTTGATTGCCATGTTATTAATGCATCATAAATCCATAACATAAATAAAACACCATTTTAAATGAATATCTTTTTTTGCACGGCAAAAAGAATTTTATTAATCTTTGGAAACGGATTAAAAAGATTAAGGGGGACCATGGAAAAACGGTGGAACATGCCTACTCTTTCGAAGTTTTGGTGGTTTCTGTTGTATAAGGTTTATTCTGTTTCTGTAGGAAAAGCTCTATGGTCTCGATTGAGGTCCTTGTATAATACGCCACACACACACACACACACACACACACACACACAGAGAGAGAGAGAGAGAGAGAGGTTTTCACACAAAATCAGGTTTCTGAAGATCCCCAATTGATATGAAATGAAAACAAGATTTTCTCATATATAGTTGCTAAAATTTGAATTTTTTTACATGTTTTAAACATAGGAAGGGCTAAAATCTGCTTCCAATTTGATTTTTTGTGTTTGTATAGGTGATTGTTTTCATCCATAGACGTCCCAACCCAGAAACTAGGCCAGGGACACTCTGGTCTAAACCAGATCTCTTCTCAAAATTTCAATTAACGAATAAGTATATTTATTTTCTCTTCTCAAAGTTTTACTATATGTTCAGCCATGTGGTTATTTATTTTCCATTTGGAGTCAAATTATGCAAAAATAGTGTTTTCTACTCGTTTTTCTTCTTATCTTTATATTCCTACGAACTTATTTTGTTATGGGAATGCGTTGCAGGTTTCTGAGCTATTTGCGGAATGGTACAGTATAAGTGAAATCGATGGTTTGCTTTCCCTGACAATTGCAGCCAAGGGTTATCTTGATGGAGATGATATGACAGATCGATTCTTCAGTCATCTCATGGTAATATTTTTTCTAGCAGATTTACTTTTGTATTCTTATAGAAATGTATGTTTCTCCGTCAACAGCATCATTACCATCACTAACAAGACGTATTGGTTTCAGCAACCACATGGCAATGCTTTCCATGTATTACAGCCTCTTAAACATTTTGGCATTGAAAGTAGAAAGTGAAATTTTATTCACTCTGAAACCTTCCTGAAACACGAGTTATCTTTGTACCTCTGTTGTGTTCTGTAAGTGTCTGATTTGTCTGATTTTGGCCTTGTAAGTAGGAATTGTCATATTTTTCTGTAGTCAGCCTCCTTGAGGTAATTAGGACACTTATACATGTTTTCACTTTGTAGTTCAATCAGCTTTGCCTGGCTTGAGCTTGTAAGTCACAGGAGTTTTATGCTTAAAAGCTCAATGTCAACCCTCGGAAAGGTTGGCTTCTTTTTCAATGCTCGCTGGTAGACCTGCTCAAGTTCATGGAGCCATATTTGAGGAAGGCTAAACAGAAAAAAGCGGTTTGCTTCTTCCCTAGCGGTCCATCGAATCCAACTACAGCTGTTACTGAGACTCTTCTTTCTCTTCTTGAGACTCTTCCTTCTTGCTATTTTCTTGTTTTGAGTAGTACCTGGAAGCAAAATCCTTGGGGACAAACCCTGGAATAAAAATCTAGATGGACCAGATAGGTATAAACCAAGTTTCAGACTATAATTAACTACTATAAGCCTTGCAATGCAAGGGAGGAGGAGAAAGGTGATTTTTATGCTTCAATTTGCTTGGAGTAAAGCTAAGCTTGTGCCGAAAATTCTGCTTCCAAGTTTGATAAGCATGTTGGGCTAAATTTCGGTCTTGGTTGCCTAATTACACGAATGACTACTGGTAGCAAGACGTTCACAAGTCATTTTAAATTTCTCCCTTAAAACTTATACCCTGTCCAAGATGGCTGCAGCCATTGATTAATGCCTTAGGTGCTATTGATTTATTCATACGGTATTACAATTGTACTAACTGACACTTGGCATTATTTTTTCATTGATTTATGCATTCGGTGCCAAAATTTTGACTCTTTGGAAGTAACTTGAATGAGCGAATGTTTAATCAATTTGCATCTACCATGTGTAGGTCTATGGGTTGATAGAGGAGAGAAATTGTTTCATCACTTTTTGCTGATCGAAGATTTGATCATTTTGCTACTGTTGGTTATAATTGGTTGAAGTTCTTTAGATGGTATATAGGCTGAAGATATAGATATATGATTTTGCAGTGCTTTGAAGCCTTTTTGTTGATATTTTGGTGCCAAGTGGAGTGGGTGAAATCTGATTACCCTACTATTAGGCATAGCACGTGCCTATAGCAGTCACCACGGGAGGGTGAATAGCACGGCACCACATAGGGAGTTCGTGAGCCCTGTGCCGAGCTAGTTAGACCATGAATAAGGTCAGGATAATTAAGTAAGTTAGTATATCAGGATGCACTAGCTCGGCGTAAGACATAAAGGGGGTGCCCCTGGTATGTCCGAGCTAGGTGAGCTACGTGTATAGCTCAAGTAGCATTCTGGAATACATAAATCAGCTCGGTGCGATGAGCTGAGTTATGTACGGGTTATTCCGAGCTACGTGGAAGCGCGGCACCGCCATGAGTAAGGCGGTGAGACATTCCAGAATATTCTATAATGGATCCTTATGTGATAAGGAAGCAATCCCATGAAATAAGGGACTGATATGGGAAGTCCTAATGAGATTAGGAGTGTACCCCGTATAGGAAGAATTCCTATTAGGAAAAGGATTCCTAAAGAGAATAGGAAACATAAGGCACGAGATGCCTAAACTCATAAGGTATCCACACCTATAAATACATGACAATAACTATGGCAAAAGGTACGCTGTGAAACCTATTTTCATACGCATTGTGATTTGAGCTTTCAAGTACGTGATACTAACTTAGGCATCGGAGGGCCTTTGCCAACGAGAGGCAAAGGTGCTCTAACCCTTTTTCTGTCTTGCAGATCTAGGGTTGATTCAAGGAAGCACGTGATCCAGGGTTACATGGATTTATCCCCGTACAATTGGCGCCGTCTGTGGGAAAGGATTACGAAAAAGCTCGATCCCTCTCAACGGAGATCAACAATGGTGCTTTCAGATCCTCTTTTGTGCACTCCGCGACGAAAGGATGTAGAAGACGATGGTACCACGCTTGTGTATACTACGAGAAAGAGCACAAGGGTGGACAAAACTCCTCTGGTCCTAAGGGCACCACAGAAAAAGCCAGCAACCAAGAAGTTCGACATAGGGAATATCCCTGAGATTCCAAAATTCAGGGATACACGCCTAATACACCATGGTTCTCCAAGGGCAAGGCACTCAAAGACACCGCCAAGGGGTGGGGAGGCCTCCACCCGACGTGAGCGAGGAAGAAGCCCCCCAAGGAGGGATGGTCACAGGCACACAAGGAATCGACAGAGGGAAGATAGCCTGGACAGAAAAGAGCAAGAGGCAGAGGAATTGGCCCGTGAAGTCACTCGACGGGAACAAGAGATTCAGGACCTGAAAAAGCAGCTTCGGGAGAAAGAAAACGACCTACGCTCACGGACGAGATCCGTGCGCCATGAGCAAGAAAAGAAAAGTCATCATCACGACAACGTCTCCACCGACCGAGCCTCTCCACGAAAAAGGAGAGATAGGAGCGTTTCTGTTGAGGAAAAAGAGAGGAGGAAGCATGCTAGGGACAGATACGAGAGATCTGGATCCAATGAGCACATTCCCGAGCAGCAAGCAGGTAGGAGGAATGCTGACCGAGCCGATCAGGGTCCTAGAACTGCACGAGAAGCAGCTAAAGAGGCCCTAGGCCAGATCTCCAAATCACCATTGGCCCACTGGATCCGCGCGGAGAAAACGCCGAACAGGGTGAAACACTCAGCATTCATCCCTTACGAAACCAACACGGATCCTGTGGCCCACATTCAGCACTACCAGCAAGCCATGTTTATGCATGAGCAAGATGATGCACTGTTATGCAAAATGTTCCCATCCAGCCTAGGGAAAGTGGCACTGAGTTGGTACCATAAGCTCCCAGAAGGATCCATCCTATGTTGGACACAACTGGCCGAGGAGTTCACTGCTCGGTTTCTTACAAGCCGAGCAGCTCCAAAAACCTTTGATACGTTAACCTCTATGAGACATAGGGATGATGAGACTCTGCGTCAATACTCAAAGCGCTACTGGGAAACTTTCAACGAAATTGAAAATTGTAGAGAAGAGTATGCTCTGGCAACATTCAAAACAAGCTTGCCCGTGCACAGTAAGCTACGAGAATCGCTTACCATGCATCCAGTCAAGACTGTGGCCAAATTGATGGAGAGGATTCAGGAGCATGCACGGGTAGAAGATGACATCCTGCAGGCTGGGGGAAAGATCGTAGCTGGACAACCTCAGCTCCCAGAGAAGAGGACGATGGAGTCAAAGGTATACAAGAAGGACTTCACGACGGGACGGAAGGATTACGCCCAGCAAAGGAAAGACAAAGCTGAACCAGACCCCAAGTCATACTTCAGCGTCATGGCAACTTTCAATATCCCAATCTACAAGATGCTGTACAGGATCAAGAATGAGCAATGGTTCAGAAGACCCCCAAAGATGACTGGGAACCCAGAAAAAAGGAGGGCTGGTATCAACACTGCAGCTATCACAGGGATTGGGGGCACATGACCGAGGATTGCGTGGAGTACAAGAAATTCTTGGACGAGAAGGTGGCGGAAGGCCATCTTAAGGAATTCTTGGCTGACAGCAAGAACGATGCCGAGCTAATAGAAGAGATGGACTACGAGAAAGGTCCAAAAGGGACAATCCATATGATACATGGATTGGTGGCCCCATACACGAACAATGAGATAAGACACATCCAAAGGGTCAACGGGCAGGCAAAACAAATCATGAAGCTCGGCATGAAGAGGCCGAGGGCGGAGGGAGTCGTAGAAACACCGGTCACCTTCACTGATGATGACCTGGATGGGGTATCAGTACCCCATAACGACGCGTTGGTAATTACCCTACGAATAGGGGATTACGACGTGGAGAAAAATCCTTGTGGATCAGGGGGCTAGCACGGAGATCATGTATTACCACACTTTCAAAAAGATGAAACTCCCACCGAGCTCGTTGCAGAAATGCTTAGTTCCACTGGTCGGCTTCAGTGCGCAAACGGTATGGCCTATGGGAAAGGTCACACTACCTGTCCGAGCAGGATCAGTAGTACTGAAGACTAACTTCCTTGTGGTAGACATCCCTTCCTCCTATAACGTGATTATAGGGAGGACATGGATGCACAAAATGAGGGCGGTCTCTTCAACTTACCACCAGAAGATCAAGTACCCCGGAGCAGATGGAATAGAATGCATCAAAGGTAACCAAAAGGTGGCCGATCAATGCTTCACCATGGTCCTGAGAAAATCCCCAAAGGCCGAGCTGGTGCAGACAGTTGAAGTTCCAGACCAACCAACTTTGGAGGACGTCGGAGGCGATCCCACCAAGAAGATGGTGGAAGGACTGAAGAAAATACAGATTCAAGAGGACGATGCAGAGAGGTATTTCCTGATCGGCGAGACCCTCTCCGAGCTAGAGGAAAGAAATCTGGTCACTTTTCTTAAGGACCACATTGATGTGTTTGCTTGGACCCCCCAAGAGATGCCTGGGATAGATCCTGAAGTCATCTGCCACCACTTGAACGTGGACCCTCAGCACAAGCCAGTTGTGCAGAAGGCAAGGAGGTCGGCCCCACAGCACGCAGACACTGTAATTGAGGAAGTAGAACGGCTACTAGAAGCGGGTGCCATACGAGAGGTGAGCTATCCAGATTGGTTGGCCAACACAGTTGTAGTCAAAAAGAAAAATGGGAAGTGGAGGGTCTGTGTGGATTTCACCAGTCTCAACAAAGCATGCCCCAAAGATAGCTTCCCACTGCCCAGAATTGATCAACTTGTGGATGCTACATCGGGCTACAAGAGGACGAGTTTCCTTGACGCATATCGAGGATACCATCAAATAACTATGCACGAACCCGATCAGGAGAAGACGTCTTTCATCTCTCCCAGGGGGCTCTATTGCTACAAAGTTATACCGTTTGGGCTAAGGAACGCTGGAGCAACCTACCAGAGGCTAGTTACTAAGATGTTCACAGAACAGCTCGGCAAAACTATGGAAGTCTACATCGACGACATGGTGGTCAAGAGCAAGTTGAAGCCTGATCACCTTGCCGACCTAAAGGTGACTTTCGGCATTCTGAGAAAATACTAGCTGAAGTTAAACGCTTCCAAGTGTGCCTTCGGAGTCAGCTCGGGGAAGTTTCTTGGGCACTTAGTAACTAAAAGGGGGATTGAAGCCAACCCGGATCAAATCACGGCTCTGCAAGGCCTTCAAAGCCCAAAGACCACAAAGGAGGTCCAAAGGCTAACAGGGATGGCAGCAGCTCTTAATCGCTTCATCAACAAGTCCTCAGACCGCTGCAGACCTTTCTTTCAACTTCTGAAGAAGAGAGAAGGCTATGAGTGGGGAGCCGAGCAGGAACAGGCCTTCCAAGAGTTAAAAAGTTACTTATCATCACCACCCTTACTCTCTACTCCAGAAGCTGGGGAGCGGTTGATATTATACTTAGCGGTATCTGATCATGCGGTCAGCTCGGTCCTCCTACGAATGAAGGGGACGGAGCAGGCTCCAGTCTATTTCGTGAGCAAAACACTGTTGGATGCTGAGACGCGTTACCTACCGCTGGAGAAATTGGTATACGCTCTTTTTGTGGCATCAAGAAAACTGCCCCATTACTTCTTGCAACATCCCATCACCATATTCACTGAGTATCCACTAAGGGCCTTGCTCAAGAAGGCAGACTTCTCTGGAAGAACCTCCAAGTGGTCAATAGAACTGAGTCAGTTTGACCTTGATTACCAGCCTAGAACAGCAATCAAAGGGCAGATTTTAGCGGATTTCGTAGCTGAGTTTACTCCAACAGTGGCACCACCGCCGCCAACTCTCCGCGAGAAGGAGCAAGTTAGTAATCCCAAGCAGCCAACGAAAATGGCCGATCTGGAACCAGACGAATGGAGGCTTTACGTTGATGGGTCAGCCTGCAATAAAGGATCTAGAGCAGGGGTTGTGCTTCTCTATCCAGAAGGATTGGTTCTGGAGCAAGCACTGCGGCTGGGGTTCAGTGCCACTAACAATGTAGCAGAATATGAAGCCCTGATCGCTGGATTGAAGAGTGCCCTAGAACTCAAGGTAAACAAATTAAGAATATTTTGTGACTCGCAATTAGTTGTTAATCAACTTTCAGGAGAATACGCTACGAAAAGCGAGAAGATGGCCGCGTACTCAGAGGCAGCCAAAGATTTGCTTGATAAATTTGACAAGATCCGCATCCAGCAGATCAGCTCGGGTCAGAATGCGCACGCAGACTCGCTGGCTTGCCTGGGGTCAGCAGTCAAGATGGAGTATCGCCGCACAGTGACGGTGGATTATCTGGGCGAACCAAGCATTGGCCGAGCAGTGGAAGTCGTAATGGAAACAGAGCTTGGGCCGAGCTGGATGGACCCAATAGTGGCATACCTACGAGATGGGGCCTTGCCAGAAGACAAGAGGGAAGCTCACAAAATCAAGACTAAGTCAGTACGCTTTTGGCTCTCTCCAGAAGGTAAGGTTTACAGAAAATCTTTCCTTGGTCCATATCTATTATGTGTACACCCAGCTCTGGTCCAGAAATTCCTCAATGAAATCCATGCTGGAACTTGTGGGGGACACACTGGTGGGAGGTCCATAGCCCACCGAGCAATATCCCAGGGATACTGGTGGCCATACATGCAGGAGGACGCAAAGGCCTTTGTCAAAACTTGTGAAAAGTGTCAGAAGTTTTCCCCTCTAATCCGAGCGCCAGCTGAGGATTTGCTGCCCTTGACCAGCCCGTGGCCATTTGCCCAGTGGGGATTGGACATCGTGGGTCCTCTCCCTGTGGCAACAGGGAAACGAAAGTTCCTACTCATTGGCACTGACTACTTCACCAAGTGGATAGAGGGGGAAGCTCTTGCCAAAATCACAGAAGCAATGGTGGAAAGATTTGTGTGGAACAAGATAATCACAAGGTTTGGAGTACCTTACTCCATCATCTCAGATAATGGATCCCAGTTCGGCAAGAAGTTTAAGGCTTTCTGCGCCCAGTATGGCATCCGAAACTATTATTCCACCCCAGCTTACCCGCAGAGTAATGGGCAAGCAGAGGCTTCAAACAAGACTATCCTAAATAGTCTCAAGAAAAGGTTGGAGAATAAGAAGGGAAAATGGCCCGATGAGCTTCCAGCCGTGCTTTGGGCATACAGGACTACCCCACGGCGATCTACGGGAGAGACGCCGTACTCCCTTGCCTATGGAACAGAGGCAGTGATTCCATTGGAGGTGGGCTTGCCGACCATTCGCACTGCACTTATGGAGTCGGGGGGCAACGATAAAGCCCTGGCCGAGCAGCTCGACCTTGCTGAGGAAAAAAGGGAACGTGCACTCATCACTCTAGCGGCATATCAGGAGCAGCTACGAAGGAGCTACAATAAGAAGGTGCAGCCAAGGGAATTCAAAGTTGGCGATGTAGTCCTGAGGAAGGTGTTGGCTAACGCCAAAGTGTCTTCAGATGGAAAGCTTGGGCCGAACTGGGAAGGCCCATACAAGATTATGGGAATTGCTGGCATTGGGGCCTACCGTTTGGCCGACCTGGATGGAGACCCGGTTCCACGACCATGGAATGTCCAAAACCTTAGAAAATTCTTCCAGTAACATGTTTACGTGATTACGAATACAATCACATTTCTTTTAGTGAATACGAATAAGTTCACATTTTTGTTTTTAGTGCCTAGTTGGGATTACGAGTAAAATCACCAACATCAGTTATTCAGATTTGTCTTTATTGATATTTCTAGCATTAAAGGAATTTTATCTTTCCTTATCACGATTTTGATTAATACGAACCGTAATTTGTCCTTAACAATTTGGATTCCTATTGGGGAGCAGGGAATGCGTAGATTTGCAACGAGTACTGCAAAATAAATCCTAAGTATGAATAAACTTAGATTTGCAACGAGTACTGCAAAATAAATCGTAAGTATGAATAAACTTAGATTTGCAACGAGTATTGCAAGAAATCCTAAGTATGAATCAACTTAGATTTGCAACGAGTATTGCAATAACAAATTTCTAAGTATGAAGAAACTTAGATCTGCAACGAACATTGCAGCAAATTAATTCTAAGTATGAAGAAACTTAGATCTGCAATGAATACTGCAAATCTGCAACGAATATTGCGGCAACTAAACAACAAAGTATGAAAAAAAACTTGAATCTGCAGTTAACACCACAGTAGTTCCTAAGTATGAAAACACTTAGGCTATAAGGGACTCAAGTAAGAAGGTACTTGAATCGCTTAGTGTGCAGACAAACACATCAAGGATGAGACTTGATAAAAGGTTGAATTAAAGGAAAGAGTACGAAAACACTTACAAAGGAATACTTAACAAAATACCAAAGTATTCAGAAAGGCCACATTCGGCCGAGCCAAGACCACGCAGGGTCAAAGGTTGAGATTCAAGTAACAAAAGACAAGTCTAACAGCAGGCATCAAGCCTCTTCACCGAGCTGGTCGGCGTCGGTGGCAAGATTGGGGTCAGGGCCATTACCTCCAGCAGAGCCCTCAGCATTACCATCTTCTGTAATGGGAAGGTCGGTAAGGGTACCTTCAGTCTGCGGCTGCTCAGAGGGGAGCACGGTCTGATTAGGCTGGGCTTGGGCATTGGGATGGACTTCAGCAGCAGCCATCTCGCTCGGCAGCTCCATGTTAGCCCAATGAGGAGAAGACTCATCAATGCCGAGCTTCTCGAGGCAGTGCCGCCAAGCCGCTCCCCAGATGGCATCCTGTACAGCTGGCATTTGTGCCTTGTAGTTTGCTGTAACCTCCAAGACAGCTCGGTCATACTCCACTTCCGCCTTGGCCTCCGCGGCAGTCAGCTGATTGCTCAGACCATGCTCAACCTCCTCCGACCTCTTCACCAGATCAGCATTTTCCCCCCTCAGCGCCTCCACTTCAGCTCGGGCTTCCTTGAGAGACTGGGAGTACTGGGCACTCTCCCTCTCAGCCCTCTCCGCCCTCTTCTGCTCTCTTTTCAGCTCCTTCTCCGCCTCCTTCACTCTCTCGAAGCCCACAGAGGCCTTCTGCATGATCTATTAGGAGAAGGCAAAAAGGAAAGCAGAGCATAAACACAAGGGAAAGTCTAGGTACAATAGAAGGAAGTACGAGAGATGTGCTTACCTTGGCGCTGGGTGCCGTTCGGGCGAGCAAGCGTGGGGGCCCAGGGTTGTACCAGCGGTGGAGAGTCAGTCACGGGGAGACTGGTATCCCCAGTTCTTCTCCTCTGAGGTGGGGGTTGGACCTGCTGGGGACTCCCCGCTGGCCTCTTCTCCCTTTGACAATCAGTAAGGGAAGGGGACGTTGATTGGGAAGCTTGGGAGGTGCGGACGACGGGAGGAGCACGGGAGGCTCCGCCGAGGTTCAACTGGTCCAAGAGATTGATCGGTTGCAGAGGCATCTCTGTATGGTCTGGGGAAGGAGAGTAACCCGGTGAATCTTCAGAGTCCTCGAGTAAAGAGGATTGCTCGGCAATGTCACGAACAAGCGAGCGGTAATCGAACGCACCTGTTTCTTCTTCTTCTTCCTCTTCTCCTTCCTCTACTTCTTCTCTTTCTTCTTCTTCCTCTACTTCTTCTTCTTCTGTTACCCTGCCAGAGGTGCTTGGTTCGAGGTCGGCACGGACTAGGATGGGAATAGCAGTGGGTATCTCAGGGATGTGAGCGAATGTAATCTGTTGTTGGAGGTCTACAGGGGCCCGAGAACGCCTGGTCCTTCGTGCGAGTCCTCTGCGGGGTTGGGATGCTCTCTGCTCGACCGTTGGACGAGTAGCTACTACGGGGGCTGTAGGGGGCCAAGGATGTCTCGTCCTAGGCTCGCCTGCTCTACGGATCCCTCCCTAGTAGGTTGGCGTGTATCCCAGCAAGAGATGGGCAGCTGGGCCGACACCCACAGGAGTTGGGGCAAAGCCATCGAAGTATAATGCCCAAGCTATCTCCTCACGGTGGAGGTTGCCGTGAATCAGACGACCGCCGTGGTTAAGGTTGCTCGCTGCAAAACAACACATGAGAAGAAAAAGATGGTTAAGAACGGCTCTTAAAGAGATTAAGAGAAAAAAGAATGAAAATGCAAAGAACGAAGTACTAACGTGGTTTGCCTGTAGCCGTAGGGCAGGAGAAGCCAATGACATTCCCCTCTGCATCCTTTGGCTCCCAATTGCCGGTGACT
This sequence comes from Vaccinium vitis-idaea, assembly GCA_963854785.1. Lineage (NCBI taxonomy): Eukaryota > Viridiplantae > Streptophyta > Magnoliopsida > Ericales > Ericaceae > Vaccinium > Vaccinium vitis-idaea. Next base: position 22,047,828 of record OY978226.1, on the reverse strand, counting down.
ATGAGAAAGTCATCCGCCTCGCCCTTCGAGGAATTGGGAAGGTCGGTAATGAGTTTCTGCTCGGGGTCTCTAGCCTTGAAATAATAATTTTGATCTGCTGTGGGGACTACACTGTAGAGGTAGTGTAAGTCCCACCAATCGAGATGCAGGCCGAGCAGCCTGTTCAGGGCAATTGTGCCCATGACTACCCTAACGAAATTAGGGCAGAGTTGCATAGGGTTTAGTCTGCATCTAAAGCAAACCTCCCTGAAGAAAGGGTGTAAAGGGAGCCTAAGGCCCCCTTCTACTATGAAGATCAAAGGGATAAGAATTTTTTGTTCATCCAAACCTACCTCTCTCAAGTCATTTCGGTTGTTTAATCTGAATTGAATGTCAGCAGGGATATTGTAATCCCGTCGAAAATCCAATATTTTTTGGGGGTTACCAAGAAGAGTCCTATGTTTACCCATTTCTACTGGAGATTTAGGGTTTCGCAGTTGAAACCCAGAGAACGAAAAGTTAAACAGACACAGAGGAAACAACGAAGAAGATGAAACGCGAGGTAGAAGGGAAGATCTGGAAGGGCCACTTATGTGAGGAAGACGAGCCTAAGGAAATGTTTTCCGACGCAGATGGAAGGAAGTTCTCCGGCGAAAACCGGAGACAACAAGCAAGGTTGCAGGTGAACTAAGATGACGGAAATGGCAGAAGTGCTTTTCTCTCTCTCACTCTTCTTTGCTTCTGACGAGTGTGAAGTGAAAGAGGAGGGGAGAGGTTTTTGGGTTTAGAAGATTTTTGGGGGGAAGAATAATGATTGTCCCGCCCGAAACCCCATAAAAGGGGGGCGTGACGTACGAGAGACGTCAGTGAAATCGTCCTTTGGGCTTATCCGATCCACCAAGGGGTCACTTCGCATTTAATGCGAAAGCATGGCTGCCACCCACGTGGAGGGAAGGCGTACAAGAAATGCATCAGGAACCGTTGAAGCTCTGCGCACCGCTGACGAATGATAGCAATGGCAGAGCTGGGGAGCAATTGGAGTGGGTGAAATCTGATTACCCTACTATTAGGCATATCACGTGCCTATAGCAGTCACCACGGGAGGGTGAATAGCACGGCACCACATAGGGAGTTCGTGAGCCCTGTGCCGAGCTAGTTAGACCATGAATAAGGTCAGGATAATTAAGTAAGTTAGTATATCAGGATGCACTAGCTCGGCGTAAGACATAAAGGGGGTGCCCCTGGTATGTCCGAGCTAGGTGAGCTACGTGTATAGCTCAAGTAGCATTCTGGAATACATAAATCAGCTCGGTGCGATGAGCTGAGTTATGTACGGGTTATTCCGAGCTACGTGGAAGCGCGGCACCGCCATGAGTAAGGCGGTGAGACATTCCAGAATATTCTATAATGGATCCTTATGTGATAAGGAAGCAATCCCATGAAATAAGGGACTGATATGGGAAGTCCTAATGAGATTAGGAGTGTACCCCGTATAGGAAGAATTCCTATTAGGAAAAGGATTCCTAAAGAGAATAGGAAACATAAGGCACGAGATGCCTAAACTCATAAGGTATCCACACCTATAAATACATGACAATAACTATGGCAAAAGGTACGCTGTGAAACCTATTTTCATACGCATTGTGATTTGAGCTTTCAAGTACGTGATACTAACTTAGGCATCGGAGGGCCTTTGCCAACGAGAGGCAAAGGTGCTCTAACCCTTTTTCTGTCTTGCAGATCTAGGGTTGATTCAAGGAAGCACGTGATCCAGGGTTACGTGGATTTATCCCCGTACACCAAGGCTTGTGCTCCACTTTTGGTATAGAAATCTGATTTTTTTTTTTTTTTTGTGGAGGACTACTAGTGAAATGGAATATGTCAAAGATGCCATTGGAACTACTGTTGCATGGCCTGCTGACAAGGTTCTTATGGATTCTACACCAGGGTAATGTACTTTTTTCACTTATACACATCGAAAAAGATTATATTGTGTTCATTCCTTTGTCTATAAATTTAGTTTAGTAGAAATTTTTATGGCTCCATCATATTGAAATATTTGTTTTTACCATATGTAGGTTGAGTATCGGTTGATAGAGAGAAGTTCCTTCGTGACTTTTTTTTTTGCTGAAGATATGACTGATCAAGCCTTTTTGTTGATAATTTGGTGGTCAAGGCTTGTTCTCCACTTTTGAGATAGATAAATGTTAATATTTTTTGCGCTAAGGCTTTCTCCACTTTTGACTTTTGGGATAGATAAATGTTGATATTTTGGTGCCAAGGCTTATTCTCCACTTTTGGGAAGGACTTGTATATTTATACTGAGTATTAGAAGGGCTTGTATGATGTCTGATAGCAATCACTTTGATGTTCGGAGATTGTCGAGTTTCAATGCAATTAATATTTTGATGATACTGCCAAAGAATGTGAAGTGGTTGGGTTATCTTGTATTTTTTTTGTTAGTGCTATATGAGCTCCTAGGAAATCTGGAATGTATCCATATAATTGGGAAATAAGAATCAACAAAAACCTTGTAGCATTCAAAGTATGCTATGAAAGCTCGGATATAAATAGCTGGGAGCAAATGCTATCACAAGTATGAAATGAATATTGAATAGCATGTCCAAAATGCTATCATAAGTACTCAAGTATGAAAATAAATAGCAGGCTTGAAATGCTATGAAAAGTACCAGAAAAATAGCAAGCTGAAAAAGCTATCAAAAGTATAAAACTAATAACGGGCAAAGAATGCTATAGAAAGTAGTTATACCATAGCAGCCAGAAAATGCTATGAAAGCTCCAGGACTTTCAATGGCGTCTCATAACACAGCATTCCGGAAAATGCTATGTATTACTTTTGATAGCGTTTTTGGCACGCTATAAAATGTCATTTTTGTTGTAGTGGGGAAAGCTTAAAATTTACATCATCTTGCTCTTTAAGCACATACTTCCCTCTCTCACCGGAACCTTGACTAGAACCCGCACTCGCACTCACCGGTTGATAGGTCTTGTCCGAGGGATCCGAATAATCCCACGACTGGTTGTTCTCGGCGAGTTGCTCAACAAAAGCATAACACTGCTGAGGATTCTTATTTAAAAATTCACCATTACACATGGTGTCAATGAATTGCCGAGTCCCTTGTGAAATGCCCTCGTAGAAAAATTGCATCTTGTCCTTTACTGAAAAACCATGATGTGGGACAGCAGTCAAAAGATTTTTAAACCTTTCCCATACAACGAAAAATGGTTCATCTGGTTTTTTGGCAAAATGGAAGACACGTTTTTTCATTACCACAGTTTTATGCAAGGGGTAATATTTCTTGAAAAACTCCTCATGCAATTCTTCCCACAAGGTGATGGACTGCGGTTTTAAAGTTGACAACCAAGTTCGTGCTTGGTCCTTAAGAGAAAATGGAAACAATTTCAGGCGTGCAGACTCAAGCTCAGCCGGAACGGTAACAAGCGTATTCACAAGATCCTCAAATTCCCTCACGTGCTCGTAAGGGCATTAGGACTTCATCCCCTAGAAAACAGGCAACATGGAAATTGTGTTCGGCTTAATGGTGTATACAGCTCGATTGGCTGTGGGTGTGGGATGAACTATTGGTGATGGTGGGACGGGGCGTGTGGGGTTAAGATACTGCCGCATGGACAACATTTCTGGTGATGGTGGTTGCTCTCGCTCGCCCATGTCAGCAAATGGATTTTCAAAATCAATCACTCTTTGGCAAGGATCTCTCACGTAGAATTGCATACACCAAACACAGCAGACTGGAGGGGTTATACCACTGCCTCACCACAAATAGTTCCGAGGGGCTCTACCGCCGCCTCGTTATATATATGACAGAAATTTAAAAACTAATATACTTCCTTGAGCTTCGTTAAATCTCAATTTAAACAATCAATTGTTTGGTTAGAGGTATCCGCTCTTAGAACTATACTAGTTGAACAAAAATAAACTAAGTGATATGTATTAATGAAATGAGATACTTACAGAGGCGTGGCGTGAGGCAAACTCACGCGGAGCAGACCATTGGGTCCCTGGCAACGGCGCCAAAAATGCTTGCACCCTTGGATTGTATTCCAATATTATTTCCCCAAGCGTAGGGTTTAGGTCAACGGTAGCATGATAACTGGTAAGTTCGGGTCGATTCCACAGAGACCAAATGCACAGCGCGTGATGGTTTTAGCCTTTAAGCGGCAAACTTGGCTTTGTAGTTTGGGGGTGTGTAGACACCCCAATTTTGAACCTGAGATGCGCTCGAGCATCCCCGATGATGAACCGGACCAATCATGATTACCTGGAACTTGTGAGAATGACTTGAATTTGATCAAAATCAATCAAACACCACCCAAACAACCAAAAATAGCCCAAACCAACCCAAGCATTGTTGAACCAAAGCCAAACCATCAATCTGCCACCAAGAACCTTGAGCGCTCAAGCTTGAGGCCTTGAGCGCTCAAGCCCCTGAGAAACACCTTGAGCGCTCAAGCCCGCGACTTTGAGCGCTCAACTCTGATCCAGTCAGCAACTTGCAGAGTATCTCATCATGAGATTTTCTGCATGGGAGCGTCTGGGGTGATCCTCTACGATCCTTATACGTACAATACACTCTAACCATCCTAAAACTACACCTAAAACTACTCCTAACCCACAAACCCACTTTCTCTCTCTCTCTCTCCTCTCTTCCCTGCCATTCACTGCCTATAAAAACCACCCACTACCCCTGGTTTTGGGGGACGAATTCACACACTTCACCTCTCTCAATTCCACAGAAAACATCCTCCCTCTCTCTCTCTACAAAACTACTTAGCCACCATCCAAACGACTCACAAAAACCACTTTTCAAACTCTAAATTCAATCTTTGATCATCAATCCATCACATACATTGCCTTACTCATCCAGAATATCAACCAAAACGTCCAAAATCAACCACTATCAAACCAAGAATCAAGTTCAAGTTATAATCATTTCCAAAAGGTAGTTAAACATGTGAAAACTTCCCTGTTTTGGTCTTTCTGAGGTAGACCAGTAGGTCCAAGCAAGCTTTTTGTACTTGCATTGGGCTTACAGTGGTCTAAAATAATCAAACAAAACACTTTCAAAAATCTGTAGTTACAACAGGGGTTGAGCGCTCAAGCCTCAAGCCTTGAGCGCTCAAACCCAGTACTGAACAGTTTTTTGTTTTGATGATTTTTGTGATTTCTCTTGGTTTTGATCGTCATTTAATAGTTAACTATACTCATGAAACTCTCAAAATATCTCATTTTTACCTCAAAATTACATGCATGAGTGTAAGTTGATTATTTTCATGATAATCAATCATCAAAATCTTTGCAAATCTCATATTCGAGTGCAAAACAGTGACTGGATTATCCTTAATTACTCTTTTTCAATAAGTTGGGGGTCCTGAGAATCGCCCAAAATCTATTTTCAAGTCAGAAACCAGAAAGCCACATTATGGCTTAAGCGCTCAAGGTCATCCCTTTGAGCGCTCAAGCTGTTCTAGGGCCATTTGTTGGTTGCTGATTGTTTCGATGATGGATCACAGTTTAATTCCTTTCTGGTGTGTGTGTGTTGTTATATTTATGTTTGTGATCTGGATTTCTCTCTCACATACTCTTTTTGAGTGTTTTCCTTTGTTGATTTGTGGTGGTCTTCTTCTTTTACCATTCTTTGGAAGATCAAAGTTGCATGTTTTAGTTGTTTCTTCATTAAAAGGGTTTATTAGTGATTGATCTTACAAAGAATGAGCAAAGAAGTAGTGAGGAGGCTTGAATTTATGGAAACCATAAACTGGTTTGAGCGCTCAATCCATAATCCTTGAGCGCTCAAACTGGTTTGCAGACAGTTTCTAATTTGGCACTCCTGAGTCATTTCTGGGTGAATAAAACGTTCAATTAATCTTTCTGAAGTGTCAATGAGTTTCAAGTGTGATTAATCATGAAAAACCAGCAAGGAAAATGCATGAGAAGAATGATGATTGAGCGCTCAAGCTATCACCCTTGAGCGCTTAATCTCTATTCTGGAATCCAAGTTGTGAATCAGTTTATTAAGTCTCATGTTCACAATTTCTTGAATTTGTTGTATAGTTTCTGTTATTTCTTATTTTGTAAATATTTGTTGTGTTTTCCTTTATTGTTATTATCATCACTCATGGAGATCACATACACAAGCATCCACTGTAGAATCATATCTTTTATGTATATACCGTTGTTATGTGGTTCCCATCCCCGATTCCCAATTTTCGTGAATAGACTGAATTTCAAATATTTCTAAAATCCCACAAAATATTTAGTAGAGACCGGTTCATGGACCGGGCGAGAGGGGTGCCGTAAAACCCTTCCCCTCTCGTAACCAAACCCCCGAATCCGAGAAATCTTTGGTTTCACAAGGACTAGTAAAATCTTTTTCAATGGGCAACGAGTCATATTTTTATCGGTTTCTCGGGTTCGGACCTTAAATCCAGGTGGCGACTCAAACAATCACAATCTTTTCGAAAACCGAACTGCACCGAATTCCAGTGGGCCGTCCACAAGCTGGCGACTCTGCTGGGGAGTTTTGGTTAATATATATTTTATTTAATTACACTTGTGCAATTTTTGTTACACTTGTGCAATTTTATTGAAATATGTGTTAATCAAAGAGGGTTTAATTTGAAAGATGTTTTGTGGGATTTTTCCAATATTTGAAATTTGATTTTGCATTGCACTTGCATAGTTCTTAGCCCCGCTGGCGTGTTTTGGCAATCCTGCCCGGCTTGCCGGTGACAGGGAATCCCGAAATACCCAGCAGCCCTCGACCGTGATAAATCACATCGTCACTATCGTTTTTAACGGTAGGAGGCGGTTTTGATTTTAAGTCCGGGGTACCCTCAGTGACCAAAAACCGGCCTTTGCATATAATTAACCATAGAACCCCACGTTTAGTAACCCACCTGTGTGTTAAGTTTACATGCTCCATCTTGTTACATGCTATGTGTTACAGCTTTTCTTGCCATGCCATGTTGCATTCATGCATTTGCATTGTATATAGTCGTTACATGCTCCATCTTGTTACCACAGGGTGGAATTCACTTAACTCCGGGAATGACGCGAGATTAAAAAGACTAATTAAAACAAGGCTAAGTCAAGGGTTTCACAACACCCATGCCTTAGGCCGATTCGTTCTCCTCTAAGATAACCGGCTCGGGGACGTCGTTAAACGACCCCGAACGGAATATTTGGTTTTTGAACGCATTTGATTAGAAATGGTGTTTCTCAAAGAGTAGGATTCTTGTGCCATTTAGACAAACATTTTGATTGACATGACCCTAAGCATCACACGTACCAAGTGGTCAAGCCCTTGACTACGTGTGATCAACGGGATTAACAAATCCAAATTTTGATACATAAAATTAATCCTAACTTTTTGATTAACAAGCGATGTTTGCAATATGGCGAGGAGAGCGAATCAACCTAAGTCACAGGGTGCTACTCACCCCAAGACCGAGCCTAAAATAACTACTCGATCATGACACTAGTTAACAAGCCTAGAATTTGGAAGAAAACTAGAAACATGTTGGATAACCCTAAGAACTGATTTTTAGTGAAGATTCTAAGCCTACCTAAAACATTAATACTTAAGTAAATCACAAACAACACTTAGAAGGTAGAGATTTCAAAGGAAATAGCTACAAAAACACGAAAATGAAATAACCGATAAAAATGGAAACAAACTAGATTTATATAAAGATCAAAGTACGTACTACAACATTAAAGAAGAGGAATTACCTTGAATCTAAGTGGAAAAAGCATGAAAATATAGAGAGAAGGTAGAGCTAAAACTAAGAACAAGCTAAGGGAGGTAGAGAGAGAGAGAGAGAGAGTAAAATAAGAACTCGCCCTAAAAGACTGAGTTTTGGGCTTATAAAGCCCCAAAAAGTCGTGCCAAATAATTACAAAAGTGCCACTAGATATTTTAGATCGGGCTCAAAAAGTGCAGAAAAATTGCAGGGATACCGGTATCCCATTTTTGCAGCTACCGGTATCTCTCCTATCTTGACCTTTCTGTTTCAGGGATACTGGTATCCCATTTTTCAAGCTACCGGTATCTCTGGGGCTTTTTCTTCTTTCTTCCTCTGTTCATCTCCCGGCCTTTTGGTCTCCCCAAGCCTTGTCTGATGCTTCGTTCTTGGCTCTCGGGGCTCGGTGGCGGAGTGCCACGTGGCCTTGGGTACTTGAGCACTTCTTTAGGTAAACCATGGCGTCAAAAAATCATCATTTTCACCCGTTTTACTTGAAACTACCAAAATACACCCACACGCAATATCAATCGTATAAAAGCTATAAAATGCATGCATGAGTGACAAAACTAAGGGAGATAAGTCCCTTTATTAACAATATAGGGGACTTATCAAGACTCATACCCTTGGCACCGAGTTTCTCTGTTGTTGCTACCATGGTGGAGGTCTGGACTCTGGCGGGTCTTAAGCATATGAGTTGATGTGTGTTCTATTGTACATGTGATCCATTAGTCCAGGGGGGTTGTCTGTTGTTTCAACAGTTTTAGTTGGATGTGGCGAGGCCGATGGCAGGTTTGTCTGGAGGTTTGGTTTGCACGTGTTGGCCTAGACTTTCTTTGTCAAACCCATTCAAGAGGCAAAACTAGTTTTTGTTCAAAAAATAGTCCCCATATCCCTAGTATCTCATATTATTGCTTTTGATCCTTAACTAAAATTGTTTTCTCTGTCTTTAGTCTCTTATTCATAGTTGTTTATTGTTGTTCATCTCGTTATATTGTGTACATATTTCATAAGCATGCATATTGTACATAGCACAAGTATCCACCATCACTTAAGTTATGTTTGAATACTTGTTTATTTGTCTCACATTCCCCATCCCTTCTTATTTGATCAAAGTTGAATACGAAACATTTCATTAATCCCACAAATGCTTAGTAGAGACCGGTCTTCAATCCGGGGAGAGGGTGCCAAAAAACCCTTCCTCTCTCGTAACCAAGCTTCCGAACCTAAAATAGTATGGTGAAAATGGATTGGTATTATAAACCTTATCCAAAATGAGTCACGATTCATTCAAGTTCGGTTCCTCGGGGACAATTCGCTAAAACTCGGGTAGGGACTCCGAATCGAATTCCTCGAAGGAGTGTCCACAAGATTGTATCAAAGGAGACCTGTTTTACCAATCGTTTGATTGGGTGTTTCCTTAGTCACCCAAAGAAGCCATACCTGAGGAAGCTTACCCAACTCATCGCTTAACTCCCAAGAAAGGAAGACAAGACAACCCCAGTCAATCGTGCATAATTGAAGGGGAAAGATTCTCCAAAAGCCAGCTGTTTCTTTGTGTTAATAATGGGGACATCTTGGTGTTTGCTGGAATTCCGACTTGGGGGATACCTTTGACTGGAAGAGGAAGAAACATTTTTGGTGAAGTTCCTTAACCTACGAAACGATATTACTAAGAAAAGTAGAAATCAAAAAAATCTTATTTATGGAAGTAATGGAGAAAAGAGTACATTATGCAAGCACAGGAGGAGTACAAACACATTATATACATATATATATTGCTTAGCCAAAAATGGAAATACACAAAAGTGTGTATTTATATGCCATAAAAATTGCAATTTGCTCAAAGTTCAACAACAATTCCAACATAGACATAAAAAAAATAACCCAATCCCATTATCCAATTGCAGCAAAAAGATATCAAAAATATGGAATAATCAAAACCCAGAAGAAAAAAAAAGGAAAAAAATTTGTCTACATTGTAAAGAAGAAGAAGAAGAAGAAGAAGAAGAAGAAGAAGAAGAAGAAGAAGAAGAAGAAGAAGGGGATATGGAAGTACCAATGCCAATGAGGTCAAAAGCAGAGACTATCTTGGCCAATTGATGATGACCCTCACGCCTTGTATCCTCAGAATCAACTTGCTAAAGAACACACATGGAAACAACTAAGTCTCTGCTTATCTTTTTGGATTTTAAACCAAAATTTTATCAATGTGATCTCAACCATTCAGTTTGTCGAGGTTGTTGTAAACTACATCTGTACTATAATCAAGTTAATAACTTAATCGGATAGTGATATCTACATAATCAAGATAGATTGGTCTCACATTACATTTTTTTAACTATGCCCAACCATTTTTGTATATCTGATGTTGTCTAACCTTTTTACGTGATTTCATAATCTAGGGCTTTTGTGCGAAGTGAGTATTGCCGAAACTAACTTTCAAACAAGAAATAAAATTTAACTCAAACAGACACATGGAAAACTCTAGATCAAATCTCTGAATCAAACCCAGATTGAAAACCAGTACAAGCAAAGTGTGAGTGCGTAGTGTTTTTCCCCAAATCAATAACCCAGATTGAAAACCCTAGAATCCAAAGTAAAATGACTATATAAATGGATTCAAGTGTGAAATTTGAGAGTGCAATACTTCAACTTACAGAGTAGTGGTTGAGTTCTGGAGTGACTTTGATTCTCATCGTGGTCGATTGGTGCCACCGGGGGTACTGCTGTGACAGAACCGAGGTCGGCGTGACATTGTTGTGACAGAACCGAGGTCGGCGTGACATTGTTGTGACGGAACCGAGGTCAGCGTGATACTGCTGTGACGAAACCGAGGTCATGTGTGTGTTCCGATGAGAGAGAGAGAGAGAGAGAGAGAGAGAGAGAGAGAGAGAGAGAGAGAGAGAGAGAGAGAGAAAGGGGGGGGGGGGGGGGGGGGGGTGGCTTGGTGTGGTTCGATCGATTTGGGGGAAGGACATAATAGGGTTAGGTTTTATTTGGAGGGGGAAATTACATTGAGCATATTTTGGCATTGCAAGTATGGAATGCCATATATGTGTAATTTTTTTCTCTTACCATGTTTTGGGCATTTGTGAAACGATAACCACCTTTTGGTCCTTTTTTTTTTCCCTTGGTCATGGTTTGGTCATATTCTCCCTATTAACAATCATTTAGAGCATCTCCAATGGCATACTCAAAAAGAAAAATACTCAAATTTTGGCATTTACATACTCAAAAAAGGCTCACAGTGGCATTTGGATAAATACTCAAAGTTAGCAACATTTTTTCCAAAAACTCAAGTTTTGGCATTTGGATACTCAAAACTACCAATATTTTTCCAATAATCAAAACTTGGATACTCAAAACTACCAACATTTTCCTTTTTTCTGATTATGGACAAAAATGAACCATTGTAGAGTTTCACATTACTAACTTTAGAAACCCATTAAATAAATACTCAAAAGGTGATGTGGCAACATTTGATTATGCCATTGGTGATGCTCTTAGGGCATCTCTAGTGGACTACCTAAAAGAGTATCCTAAAGTTCCCTAACTAGTTAACTAAGAAAAACTCAAAAAATGGTCTCTAGTGGACAAAAAATGACTCCATAAAATCCTACGTGTCACCCCTCACTCTCTAAAGTGTCGTGCCCCAAGTCACTACCTAAATTTGGGGAGAGACTTAAGGAGAGAGAAAGAGGAGAGAGATAGAGAGAGAGAAGGGAAAGAGAAGAGAGAAAGGAAAGACTTAAAGTTAATGAATATACATATAGGTAGTCCACTAAAGTGCATTCTTCATTAGCTAGCTAAGTTCTTAGCACACAAAATAGGGCCCCACATGTGGTTAGATATACACTTTAGCTAGGGGTGAAAGTGCGAACCGCCCTAACCGGACCAGACCGGAAACCGAACCAAACCGGCCGGTTTGGTAGCCCTTTTAACTTATCCGGTCTGGTCCCGGTCTCATGCTATGGAAAAACCGGAAAACCAGTCCGGTTTCCAGTTGCAGGGGTCTTAAAAACCGGACCGGCCCGGACCGGATATATAAATATATAAAATTATAGTTTTATTTTAAGTCTTTAACCCTAACACCCCACTACCCCAGACCCCAGAAACCCTTCCCCCCGCCGCACACTTCCCTCTCACTCTCTCTCTACCTCATCTCAACTCTCTGGACTCTCACTCTCTCTATCGCCGGTCCTCCACTGCTCCACGGCTCCACTCACCGCCGGTACGTCTCTCTCTCTCTCTCTCTCTCTCTCTCTCTCTCTCTCTCTCTCTCTCTCTCTCTCTCTCTCTCTCTTTTTCTGCGTCCGATTCTTTTTCTCTCTCTCTCCGTCCGATTCTTCTTCTCTCTCTCTCTCTCCGTCCGATTCTTCTTCTTCTTCTTCTTCTTCTTCTCTCTCTCTCTCTCTCTCACGATTACATGAACCCTCTTGATGGGTTCTATTTGTTCTTCGATCGTGGTTCTGTTTGTCCAGATCTGTTTGTCCAGATCTGGGGTTCTGTGGCTTTTCAGCTTCAAATAAGTAAAAAAGCTATGTATTGGAGTTCAAAATAATCTCATATTTTCTATTCAAATAAGCTAAAAAAGCAATATAAGTAGTTATCGAAAATTGCTACCAAACACTCTTCATTAGCTGTTTTAAAAGCAAATAAGCCAAGTAACTTAGCTTATAAGTGCTAACAAACAGGGCAATATTCAGACATTTGAGCTTGTGATTTCCTTTTGTGGTTCAAGTTCATGCTTCTGTTACTTTCTTTTTTCTTCTGGTAAATTAAGCTTACTTGGGTGGATATGTTAGCTCATACAAGACTTGGCCTTTTTCTTTTTCCAACTTGTATCAACAGGAAGGAAGTTCATTCCTCTCACACTTATCAGGAATTAAGAGAAGATGTTTTGGTAATGACAATTATTGTGATTTGTTATGTACTTCATTGTTCAATTAGCTTTTATTTCCATCATGTGATGTTTTTTTCACCTCTTTGTTTGCAGGAAAGTCCTCGTCCATCAATACAGTTGATAGATTATGATAGTAAGTTTTTTTATGTTTTATTTCGAAGTATAATCTGTCATTGGTTTATGTTATCTTTACCTTTTAATTTGTTTTTATGTGCTGTGAGATTTAATTGAGTTTTGCATTTCATACTGCAATTCAAGTACATACCATAAGTCAAAATAAAACATAAGGCAAAAGTAACATTTCCAAAAGGATTCCTTTTCCTAGTTTATGAATTGGTTTAATTGGTTTAAATGGTCAGGTCTTGGTTTTGAAATTTTCACACTGCTGTCCTATTTCTGTTGTTCAGGTCAAATCAAATTTGATGTGTTGTTGCTTGTTGGTTGTTGCTTGAAAGTAAGGTTCAAGCTGTTCATCTAGCTTAAAGGTAACTCTACTAACTCTCAGGCGGCGGGACCGTATTTTTCTGCATTTTTTTGTTTTATCAGGCAGCGGGACCGTTTTATCATTGTTTGGGTGATTGTTAGATACTTAAATGTGATTGAAATTAGACTATTGTTTTCTTTGTAGATGGATAATTCTGAAGTACCCATTGTAGGGGATGATAATGAACCAAATGACAAAGATGGGGATGGGGTTAATGTTGATGATAATCAGAAATTTAAAAAGAAGAAGACATCTGTTGTATGGGATCATTTTACTACAATTCCAAGGAAAGAGGGTGAAATCAATTATAAGCCCAAGGCTAGTCGCAATTATTGTGGCCAAGTATATGCTGTTGATTCGAATTTGGTTGGGACATCATCAATGAGAACCCATTTTCAGAAGTTATGTAGAGAGTATGAAAATAGTGAGTATAATCTTAAGAGGAAAGGGGATAAGAGGCAAAAAACCCTATCGTTTGACGCATGTAACAAGCTTACAAGTTGGTCCTTTAGTGTGGATACAAGTAGGAAGGCCTTGGCAGAAATGATTTTGATTGATGAACTGCTATTTAGTTTTGTTGATGGTCAAGGCTTTAGAAAGTTCATGAGAGTGGTGCAACCAAAGTGCGGAAACATCCCATGTAGAATTACAATTGTGAAAGATTGCATTCAATTGTATAAAGATACGGAGAAAGGTTTAAAGAAAGCACTTAAGGACCAACGAATTTGCCTTACCACGGACACTTGAACTTCTCTTCAAAACCTCAACTATATGTGTCTTACGGCCCATTTCATTGATTGTGATTGGAAGCTTCATAAAAGAATTCTTAACTTTTGTTTAGTTCCAAATCACAAAGGTGAGACACTTGGTAAACAAGTAGAATTTTTTTTTGGTGGAATGGGGGATTGATAAAATATTGACACTCACAATTGATAATGCAAGCTCAAATAATGACATAGTTGACTACTTGAAGAAGAAGACCTCGAAAAGTGACTCTACTATTCTACACCATGACTTTTTACATGTTAGGTGTTGTGGTCACATATTGAACTTGATTGTCCGTGAAGGGTTGAAAGATGTTCATGTGTCAATTGCGAGGGTGCGCAATATTGTGAAGATGTGAGATCCTCATCGTCGAGGTATAGAAAGTTTAGAGCATGTGTCAATAGAGATAAAATTAAGTCTAAGCCTGTGCCTTGTTTGGATGTTGCAACTCGTTGGAACTCAACTTTCTTTATGTTAGAAAGAGCTTTGATTTATCAAAAAGCTTTTGAGAGATTAGAAGACGAAGATGGTATCTTACTTAATGTTGGTGTTAGAGAGGATGAGGTTGATGTAGCCCATGAGGTTGAGAACGACGATGAATTTGAAGGGGAAAAAGAGAGGGAAATGTGGGAAAGGGAAATCATGATTCCCGAGACAGAAAAAGAGAAAGGGAATGGGAGAGGGAAAAGGAGAGGGAAAAGTGTAAGTTATGGTACTCCTAATAGTGATGATTGGAAAGTTGTGGAATTGTATATTGAAGTTCTTAGAGTGTTTTTCGTTGTAACCGAGTGGTTTTCGGGGTCTTTGTACGTGACTTCCAATACATTTTTCAAAAAGCAATTGCCACATTGGAGAAGAGTGACGATCCTAAGTTGGTGATGTTGGCTAATGGCATGAACAAGAAGTATGACAAATATTGGGGTACATTTGCCAAGATAAACCAATTGTTGTTGTATGCAAATGTTCTTGATCCCCGTTGGAAATTTGTTTTTGTGAGATGATGCTTGAGTAAACACTATGATAAAATGGTTGTTGATCACAAGATTCTAGAGATGAAAGAAGGGATGACAAGGCTTTACAATTGGTATGAGATGAGGAGCATTCAATATGCGGAAGAACATAATGTTGGTGAGTCTAGAAACATGGAGAAAAATGCTTTTTGATTATTGTGATGAAATGGAGTCGGACTTTGAGAGTTTCATGCAATCGGAGACTAATATGGTGGCCAAATCGGAGTTAGAGAGGTATTGGTCGGAAAGTAATGAGTCCAATGAAAAAAAAAGATGAAGATGGCAAACCGGAGTTCAATGTCTTGGGTTGGTGGAAAGATAAGTGTTCCAAGTATCCCATTCTCTCTCAAATGGCAAGGGATATTCTTGCTATTCCGGTATCAACCGTTGCATCCGAATCCGCTTTTAGCACGGGAGGACGTATTCTTGATCCATACCGCACTTCTCTTTCTCCCAAAGTGGCAGAGGCCCTTATTTGTTCACAAAATTGGTTGAAGAATCCAACTCAAATCTCTCTTCGAGAAATGCTAGATGAGGTGGAGAGAATTGACTCAGGTATTACCCTAAATTATAGTTCATTTATTTGAGTTTTGTTTTTTATTTCATGGTTTAACTTGTGTTGTTTACCTTTTAGAAATTGGGTCAGCATTACAGGAAGATTCATGTATCACTGATCTTTAAAAGGAGTGAAGAAGAGATGGGTAAACTAAATCTAAGTAACTAGTTCCTTTAAAATTTAAATGATTGGTTCCTTTTAAATTTTTTTACATTTTATTATCTCTAATTTACTTCTTTTTTTAACTAATGTAACCATGTAGGGCCTTGGATGGAAACTGAAAATTGGAAAGTTGGAGCTTGCTCAATTTGTTGGTGCCTTGGTGGATGCCTCCTTACTGCCTTACTGGGCAAGGCCTATTTAATTTGTTGAACTTGTACTTAATTTGCTGCTGCCTTACTGTCTAATATGTTATATGTTGAACACTTGAACTTGTTTAATTTGTTAGCTGTTGCCTGTTGCCTGTTGGGACTACAATGTTTTGTGTTGGGCAATGGAATCCACTAATCCAATATGCATCAACAACAAGCAATGTTTTGTGTTGGGACTAGAATGTTGTCTTGTTTAATTACTTATGTTTGAACTTGTTTAATGTTTTGTATTTACTTATATTTTGTTTAATCAAGTTTGCTTTGATAGATCATGGAGGAAGTAATACAATTAATAATGCAAGAAAGGTTGAACTCTGCATTATCTTCCTTAATCATCTCATTTCCCAATTCAATGAAAATACAATTAATAATGCAAGAAATGTTGAATTGTGATTAGGCTTGAGCATTGAATTGGTTTTTAATTATGTTGGGCCACTAAAATTTTGGGCTTGAGCCTTGAATTGGGCCATTTTAATTATGTTGGGCCACTTTAATGGTTTTCAAATGGCCTGGGCCATTTTAATTTCAGCATGAGTTGGCCCAATACGTGGCCCAGCAACCCAAACCGATAAACCCGGCAAACCGGACCGAAACCGGCAAACCGAATGCAAACCAAATTGGCATTCAATGGTCTGGTTTCGGTTTCAAACATTCCCAAACCGAATTACCGGTTCGGTCCCAAAAAATGGCCAAAACCGGACCGAACCGGCCCGTTTTCACCCCTACTTTAGCAAACATTTTTTAGGTAGTCCAATGCGCTTGGCACACAAAATAGGGCCCCGTTTGGCGACCGGAGATGATTTTGGGTGAATTTGTAATGAGGGTGGATATGAAGGTGGATTTGTAATGAGGGTGGCCCCACCTCATAAGAAAGGTGGATTTGTTAGTGAGGTGTTTGGATGGTATTTTGAGAATGGAGATTTGAAAGGTGGATTTGATAGGATAAGAGAGCAAATGACCTATTTGCCCCCAGTTTTTTTTGTTTTAATGGATAAATTGATTTGATTTTATTATAATTATAATAAATACATATTAATTAGAATAAATACGCAATAAATACATAAATATATTTAAACTGTATCAGATGTTAAAAAAATAATATTTCCGGAAAAATAATTGAGAAATTAATTAGAGCAAGGCCAATGGGATGCCAAAATGGCTATAGCCATTTGCCCAATATGGCACCAAAATGCCTGAACCTTATTTTTTATAATATGTACATTATTTTTTAACTTTCATTTTGCGGAATTTAACTTTAAAAAAGGAAAAGAAAAAAGAGCCATTGCAATAAAAAGTAGTCGTTGGATAGCCTTTGGGAACAACAAATTACATGGGACATTGACACACTAAGGCCTTGTTCTCCAATAGATTT
Source organism: Vaccinium vitis-idaea (assembly GCA_963854785.1). Taxonomy (NCBI): domain Eukaryota; kingdom Viridiplantae; phylum Streptophyta; class Magnoliopsida; order Ericales; family Ericaceae; genus Vaccinium; species Vaccinium vitis-idaea. Next base: position 22,030,600 of record OY978226.1, on the reverse strand, counting down.
TAGGTAGATTTTATGAAAATCTCATAAAATGAACATTTTATGGAGGGGTGATAAAATGAAGTTGTTTTCCCAATTGATAAAATGTAGTGGTTTTCCTATATATTTTAGGAGGATTTTATGAGAATCTCATAAAATCACTTTTACATTTTATGTGTTGAGATTGGAGTGTCATAAAATGTGAGATTTTATGTACCTAAAATCTATTGGAGAACAAGGCCTTGATAATTTCTCCCATTCCTTCTAGATATTTGTTACAGATTGTTCTTCCTCCATTTTAATTTCGTTAATTTTCTCCCCTTCCTTCCAGACAGAGTCCGACGATGGGGTTTCCAGCAAAATCCGACAACGGGCCCGACCAACGGCGGGGTCCGACTTCACCGGTTGTCTCTGTACAGATTTTCCAGTGGAATCCGGCGACGGGGTCCGATGTCGGCAACCCAGCAACCCAGATCTAACCCCCAACGCCTCCTCCTCTGGTTCGTCTCTCTCTCCCTCTCTCTCTCTCTTTGGCAAGAAGGTAACAAAACACCCAGATTTGGAGGGGCATTTTGGGACCCAAAACTCACAAATCCCCCCTGATTTGCTAACGACAGGGGTGAGGCTGTCGTTAGCTAATCCGGGAGAACCCGGATTTGTACTCCCAACAGTTATTTTCTTTTTGCAAATTCGAGGGGTCGAAATTGCATCCCAAACGCCGGCTAAGGGTGGGACCTAGATTATAAATCCGGGTGTGAGGCAAATCCGGGTGCAAATCCGGTCACCAAACAGGGCGTTAGGGCACAATTTTTAGGGTAGGCCTAGATTTCAGCCTTTTTTTTTGTTAAGGAAGAGAGAGAGATGGAGGAAGAGAGAGACACAGAGGAAGAGAGAGACGACAAGGCAGTGCTAGAGTACCTCGAGTGGAGGGGATTCAAGCGAACGGAGCTGGCTTTTAAAGAAGAGAGAGAGACACGAGCAAATCGGAGAGAGTCGGAGAGAGTAGCGGAGATGGTGGGAGAAGAAATGGCCAAGAAGGTGCTAGCGTACCTGAGGAGGAAAGGATTCAAGCAAGCGGAGCTCGCTTTTCAAGAAGAGCAGCAACAAAACACCGGAAACTCCTCTTCCAACTCCCTCATCGATCGTGACATCGTCACACACTTTCTCTACTTCTCCTCCGAGTACTTTTGTTGTTTACCTGTATGGAATCACAACTTCACATCTATGTATCTGTATTTGCGTACTCGATTAGTGTAGATTTTGAACGATTTCGTGGTGAAATTTTCCACTTGGAGCTCCAAGTAATTGGAAATATGGCATTGTAGATAGAAATTTCATTGTGCTTGTTACAGAGCAAGCACGGTCAGGGACGGATCCAGAAATCTAACTCAGTGGGGGCACCTTATTAATTGTAATCGTATAAATTTTTTTCCTAGTCGACGATTTTGCTAAATTAAGACATTTATTATGGACTACAAAGATTATAATGTATAACTTTTTATTAAAAAAGAAGTGAGAAAATTAAAATTAAGTTACAAAAAAATACTAGCTGAATTATTATAACCATTATACGTTCACAGTATATATATATAATAAAACTACAAGGTTGTTGTATAGTGAATGTTGCTCGTCTTGTGGCAAGAGGGAAGGTATTGTTTTTGGAAGCAGAAGTCTTGGGTTCAAATCTCAACAATCACTCTTCGGTTCCGTTTGTTTCTCACATAAAATATTTTCTATGTAAAATAATTTTGTAACAAATGAATTTTGTACTTTTATTTTTCTATGTTTGGTTGGCAATTCAAAAAATATAAACAATTGAGAACCAGAAAATTTGAGCGCTAGCTTTGTCCCATATGATATACTATATATAGTTGCAATACAGTAGCATTAATGAGAGAGAAACTTGGAAGATATATTCCATGGGCAAACAATTAATTGAAGCGTTAATGGACATCCTTATACATTTTCTGGCGTAAAAAGAAGCAACACGAGTTGAACTCGCGACCTCCAAGATGGAGACAGAGCACCTTTCCACCAAGCTACATGCGGAATATGTTACAAATTCTGGACACAAATTACATATATACGAAACTTATTGTCCAAAACTTTTTTTTTTTTTTTGACATTGAAAAGTGGGGGTCAGCGGGGGCACGTGCCCCCTGTGCCCCCCCTTGGATCCGTCCCTGAGCACGGTACCCTTGCTAGGCACAGGAGTACGTTAAAAAAATTAATGTTTAATGAATTTTGTTCCTCATCGTTGGTTTGAATGTGAGGAGAATTTTGAAGTTTTTTTCATTATTTATTTTTATTTAAGTGGAAAACCAATAATAGGAGTCTCCTATGGGCTGATAATAAGGCAAGAAGAAGAGAGAAAAAAAAACACACTGCAGTGTTGTTTTTTCACTTTTCTGTATATTTTCACACATTCGTATACACTTTTCACACATTTCAATATACTTTTTAAACCTTAAGGATAGTCCAGTGGGCTGAGTTTAGAATTTTCCAACCAATGGAGTGAGAGGGAAATTTCATTGTGCTTGTTACAGAGCAAGTGAGGTACCGGTGCACAGGAGTACCGGGAAAAAAAAATCAATGTTTTATGATATTTATTCCTCATCTTTGCACAATAACAAGAAGTTTGAATGTGAGGGGAATTGTAAGGGGAAGTTAGAATATATATTTTTTTTAAATTGTTTAGTGGAAAACCAATAGAGAGAATATTAGTGGATTAGGTGGATTTTTGCGGTACTTTCTAATTTTTCCAAATAAAAAGAGAGCATGCTATGTTTCATACACGTGCTTACTAGTATGTAGTACTTCCCTTTGTCCCTATATAAATGTCCACCATTGGAAATCTAGCGTTTCAAATAGACATCATCATTACACCCTAAAAACATTAGTTTTCCATAAACGCTCTCAATTAAATGGACACGAGTTTGAAAAATACAATGGAAATAAAACAACTATCGGCTAGAGTGGTTCAAGGCAAACTTGAGTTCAAAAAATGGCTCCTAAAAGAGGCAGGTGTTACGCATACATAAGGACAACTTTCCTTTTGCTCCTCTGTTTTCCCATTCATTTGGTGTTGTTTTGTTTGACTTGAGAATTCTATTGTGGCCTTTTTAAAATTCCCGTAGTTCATTTTTCAAAAGAAGGGTGAAAAAAGAATTGTACCAAGTTTTACCTATTTTGGGACTGCCCAAAATGGAAAGGTGGAAACTTAAAATGGGACAGAGGAAGTATATTCTAGGGCATGAGAGCAAAGGGAAAAAGAATTTTCTAGCATGTGTCTCTTGTATTTACTCATCTGTGTATATGTATTCCATGCCTAATATATTCTTTCTGTATTGTCGTCTGAACGTGCTTTTGTCCTCCTGTTGATAATTTTTATCTGAAAGAATGTGGCATGTTATTACTCTCTTCAGATATCCAAGAGTTTGGATGTGCATGACACTAGCTTGATTATTACTTGACATTTGTTGTTTTCCAGACTCTACTATTTCGCTGTCCATTGCTGCTTGCAATATATTTTTGGTATTGGTTGTAGGCTCTCAATGTTGTCAACTTTTACAAATCCAATATTGAACTAATTTTTCATTTTCCTTTTCATTCTTCTATGTGGTGTCGAGGATTTAAATGACATGAAATGGAATAAGATGAACAATAATCTAAAGGGCACATATGGAATGGGACTTTGTTTCTTCGCATATACTCCTGCATTTTGCTTTCATTTCATACGAGGTTATTACCACTTTATATGAAAGTTAAGGCTCGTGGGTATAACCTCTTAACCCAGCCCTAGGAAGACATTGTTTGTGTTTATCTTGTCCACTTCTGTCATTAATGCTAGCAGGAATAACCTCTTGCTCCTGCTGCTGACTACAAATCCCCAATGTAATGAGGTTTGTGCTTTTCAGATTGGAAATAGAAGGTTTGGGGGCTAAAGATAGAGACAACACTGTTCCAGCTGCATATCTAGTGTTTATCCACTGTTCCAGCTGCATATCTAGTGTCTCAGTCCGATCGCGATTATCATGTAGGATGCTTTTGAATTGGTTTGGTTCGGGATCCCACCCTCCCAAACCCACTCAAGTTGTTGTGATCACTTTATGGAATTTTATTTGTAGTATACTAACTTAGATTAACTTTGTATTGCAATAATGCAGGTTGAATTGATTGAAGTTCTTTATCTAGTGTTTATCCATTGTTTCATGGATCTTGTGGACGATGACATTGAAGAAGGTATGCTACAGAATCTTTGTATTGTGAACTATTCTGATCTCAGGCTGCAAATTTTTCAAATTGGCCAGTTAATGGAAAAGTAACTTGATATTGATGTTTGTGAAATTCAGCAGGAATCTTTTTCCTTAAATTCCAGGAAGACCATGTGATGATGCACTCACAGGACCTCAAGAAGTTAGAAGGTGTTCTTTCGCCCATGGATTTGGAGGTTAATTACTATCCAAGGTTGTCATGTTGCATTTATCTTTTCTGAATCAACTATGTTGTTCTATACTCCCTCCGTTCCAAAATACGTGTCCACTACAAAAAGTCGTGTCATTTTTTAAATCACATAATTAAGTACTTCCGTGTATCGTTTTTCAAACTTTTAAGTACTCATTGAGTACTTAAATTCGGTGCAAAAATAAATAAAAAAATCGAAACATGATCCACGGAAGTACTTAATTTTTTAATTTGAAAAATGGTAAAGAGAGAGAGAGTATGGGACGCTTATTTTGGAACAGAGGGGGTAATAAAATTTGCCCTTTTTGCAGGAAGTGGAGTTTGTTCATTCTTTGAGGAGGAGCAAAGCAAATGTAAAGATTTGCCAGGTGATTTCTTGATTCATCTTCTGATAACTATTCATGTACTAAATTGTGTTATTGATATGTTTTCACGTGTAATACGAGTATGAGCCGAACTCAGACCTCCGTATTCAACTTTGACAAGTACTAAATTGTGTTGTTGATAACTAACTATTCATGTACTAAATTGTGTTGTTGATATGTTTTCTTACCTTTCTCTCAGAACTCTTATGACCATCTGTTCCAGCATTTACGCAAGAGGGAATCCATCATGATGCTTGAGCTTATTAACAAGCATATTAACTTTCAAGGTACAACTCCTGCCCTTTGATTGCAATTTTTCACTCAGGACTATATTTTCTGACTAATCTTTGTGTTTAAGTTTCGTTAATAGTTATCTGTTGACAGTTTCTGCAGGACAGCCTTGCTCAATTTCTGAAATTCCAAATGATGCAAATAAAATTTTTGTTGGTGGACTACAAGCTTTTGTCCATGAGGGTATGTCGTTTCTTACTTTTTCTTTTGGTTACAAACTCATCACATTATGTTTGTTAAAGTCGTTTCCCCTGGCTCTCCCTTATGTACAGATAGCTTCAAAAGTATCTTCTCAATTTATGGGAAGGTATTAAGACACGAGATCATTCGGGATCACAACACCAGATGCTCTAGGGGCTTCGGATTTATCACGTTTGATAATGACCAAAGCGTTAAGAATCTCACTGGGAGGAAGATTAATATCGAAGGGACACAGGTAAGTGCATAGCTTTTCTATGTTCATATCAATAGAGGGTATGTTTTAACTTAAAGTACTTCTGTTGGGTTTGATGTTTTCTTTGGTACATCATTTTTTATCTCAACCTACGACAAAGAAGTACCACCGATTGCAAAATATTTATGAATGTTATCAATGTAAAAAGGCTGAAAGTGAGAAAAATGTATTTTACTTGGCCAATCCCGCCAAAAAGGTCTTGTTGTATAATGCAGATACAATAATAAAACAGCTTTTGATATGAGTTATTGATGAATATCCTTATTATTCCTGTCATAAAAGATCACGTTAACGTAACTCATATATAGATTTCAAAGGACAATAGCATATAAAGAATCCACACAGGAACTACCTCAGGTAAAAATAAACATCAATAGTATAACAACTGTTACTTTTAAACAATAGTGATGATTATATATGTACATGAAGTACTAGAATACACCACATAACAAGTGAGCATCCCAATAGTGATTGTATCAGGAATACTAAAAATATAGGAAAATACAGCTCCCCAAAGATTATAAACTCAAATAATTATTTTGTTTTTAATTCTTGATCAAACTTCAGCAATTCATGAACAAGAATGATCACCAAAACAAAATATTAGGCAATTGCTTTCTCCAAGGTTAAATCATGTCCAAATAAGAAACTCTAGCTTTATCTGATTGTAGGTGATGGTTCTTGTTCTGTAGCCAAATATGTGATGAGCTGGAGAGGTGTGGATAGTCAACAGTAAAGACACGGTAAGAAAGAGAATGGGGCGGTCTAGAGAAAGGGTGAAGAACAGAGCAGGTGTGCACAGAAAGAACTAAGGCAGTGGATTGCTCTCAGTCTAATCCGTGATACCCTCGGTGACCTAGGAGATGGGGTAAGAATTTCACTAGAGAGAATGCTCTCCTCCCATTCAGTGATTACCCTTTTCTCTCTCTAGAATGGCATATGCTTCTGCCAAGATTTCACCAACCTCCGGCATTGAAAGGGAATGTCTCATATTTATAGGCACCTTGGACCAATGATCAAGTGTCAAGCTGTCATCCTATAATATGATAACACGTGTCCTTTCCGTACAACCTAACCGTACGGGTGACGTCATCCACCGCGCAGCTGACCCGCGCGGTGGTGAGCCATTCCCCCGCACAGCAATCCTCTTGTTTTTCATAGCCACCAAGCCACTAGATCTCCCTTATTCCCGTAAGGTCAAGGTCGTGACCTGTTCGGTCGCGCCTATACTGCAGCCAAGCCTTAGGGGGCCCCCGGGGTCCTGCCTTCAGACCGCAGCAGGTATAATTACCTGGGCTAAATTGGACTAGCTTCTCGCATTCTCGCTCATGTTCTGAGCCGCGCTAGTCATCTGAACTATAGGCCGTTCTCCTTTTTTGGATGGCCTATGGTCATCCAAGCACCGCCCTTGTCGGGCCTAAGGTGCGCGCCGTGGAGGCGCCTTGCACAAGGGGGTCCAGCACCGGTGGCCCCCATTGCGCGAAGCCTTATGCCCGCGGCAGTGCCCCCCCTTGCGCGGAGAGTGCCACGTGTCGCGCGGATATTATGCCACTTGGATGATAGCTGTCACATTTTCAATGGTGGGTCAACGTTGACTCTGGTCAACGAGGGTCTTGCGCTGACCTCTCCTACAATGGCCCCCACGCGCGTGTGGGACACGTAGGCGCGTGGCGTGTCTTTTACGCGTTTTCCCACGCGCACATGACGTCACCGCATTATCCGTTTCTGACAACTTTTTGGCTGATTGACGCGACCGTTTGGGGGTGCCTTTTCGGTTGTCCGAGGTCATCATTACTGCTGACGTTTTGTTTCCGACGTGATGGCTGATAGCGACCGTTCGGACCCTTTTCTCCTCCTTATAAATATCTCACTCTCTTTCATTTGCCCACTTCCGCTTCTTTCGAAATTCAGAGCTCCCGTCTCCCTTTTCTTCTGTGATTTTCTCCTCTCCAAATTCCTTCTTCTGCAACTCTTCTTCCCCTTCATTTCTTTTAAAGCTTTCTCCATACTTAAGATGACTCGTGGCGAGCAAGTGGTAGGGGGCAGGTCCGCTATTCAAGGTGGTCCAGTGCCTCCGTCGGACCAATGGCGTAGGGCTCCTTATTTCCATGGTAAGGGTGACCCGTTCTAGTAGAAGGTGGAGTCGTACACTCCGGTGGGCAGCGAATTGGACGACGTTCTGTGCATTCGTCCGAAGGCGCCGCTTGAGGATGGAGACATGGTGCCACTCTCCTCTGTTCTTCGTCTTCGCCTAGAGAGGGGGGACTTCCCTTTCTCTTCGGTCCAGTATTCTTCTCTCTCTGCACCCCCTGCTGGCTGGAGAGAGTGGGTGAACGACGTAATCGGGGATGTTGCTTACAAGAAGATCTTGGAGCATTCCCACATACTGGAGCCTATCAAGATTTCCCAAGTTCTGACGCTGAACAGGAGGAATGAAAATATCGACTTTCTGGTGTCACAGTGGAGTTCAGATACTCACACTTTTATATTCCCGTGGGGAGAGTTTGCCCCACTCTCCAGGATACCAGTGCACTCCTACACCTCTCTTCCCGTGGCAAAAGGGAGTTTGAGCCCCTCAAGGCTGACTACGCAGATCAGGAGTTGTCAGGCAGGCTAAAGTTAGCTTATAAGGCCGCGGGCCATAGGGGCTCGCAGTGGGACAGTAGCAGGCACAGAGGGCCATGACAGACCCGAAGAAGACTTCTTGGGGTTCTTGGATAAGGTACTTCTTCAAAGATCTTCAGCCCGTGTCATCTGGAGGCGCGGAACGCCAGACCATTGACGGCCCAGAGTACAAACGTGATCTGTACTTGCCCGCCTTTATCGCTTTCTTTCTTTCATTCTTTCTATTTCCAAATTTTCCCATCGACGCACCAAGCGAGTTTGTCTTTTATCTCGCGGTGAGGATTGCGCGAGGGGACAGATTTTCGCTGGGCCCCCTATTTCTTGGGCACTTATACCAGCAGCTGGACCGCCTCTCTGCGGACTTCGAGCGCTCCGTAGGCCGCTACGACATCATTTCCATGGTGCATACTCAGTTCTTAACTGCACTGGTGTACGAGCATTTTCCTATTGTTGCTCCAAAGCCCAGGAAGTTTCCCGCGCAGGTGTCCAAGCCAGTCCTCGACAATAGGGGTCGTCCGGTCAGGGAAGATGACGGTCGCCAGAGGTACACTCTTGAGGGGTCCAGTGCGGCCTATTATACTCCGCTGGAACAACACGGCCACAATGAAGCTTTGGGAGGAGCATATGGATGATGAGTCTCATTTCTATCCGCGCCCCTACACCCAGACCTTGGATGGTATTTGTAACTATAACCCGAGCACCCCAGGTGAGGTTGATTTTTCTGATGCTAGTCTTCCGCAGCGTAACTTTCTTGCCAGCATATACTGCACGAGCCGCCCGGCCTACCTACCCACACTCGGAGTTGAGAACTGGGGGACAGTGGTGTACAGGCCAGACAGGGTGGCGCGACAGTTGGGGTATGATTTGGTGGTACCTGCGGCCGGGTCAGAACCTCTGGAGTTTCAGGCTGCTTTCAATCAGTTCCTTGCCTCTTATGCTGATATACTGCAGGATGGGGTTGGCAGCTGGCGCTTCCCAAAGTCTATCCGTCCTCCCCTTGCCTCCACCTAGTTTCGCATACATTGGCGCAGGAATCTAGATTCCTTTTTCATCATCGTGCAAGGTGAGGCAGTCAAAGCCGTTCCGCGCGTCGTATTCAAGCCAGACTTCACTCTCCACGCGCCCAAGCCTCAATCCGACGATTGGCGAGGTGTGTGGAGCCGTTGTGCTTTGAAGGATAGTACTACTGTGGTCCCTTCGGAGGCCAGATTGTGGTGCCGCTATCTGCCGTGCGCTTCTCCAGGTCCCGGGCAAGGGCCCAAACAACTTCCGCAGATGAGGAAGAGGTCGTGCGGCAACCTGTTCGTCGTAGGCTACACAAGCTTTGTAACATATATATATATTTTTTCATTCTGCCTACTGCGTTGATCGTGAGACTGTCTTTCCATTCCGTGATATATATACTTTACTCCGTTTCAGGCGGTGACTGGCGAGTGCGTCAGAGGATCGCCAGAGCGCACAGCTTCCCCGCAAGTCGGTGGTTCGGACCATGATTCCGATACAGGAGTCGCGCCCTCAAGGACTCCTGCTGCAGCGTCGACGCAGGGTCAAGCCGCAGGCCCCTCTATCCCGGCCCAACGGTCCATAGGGGATAGTGACAGCAATGGTGATCAGCTACCAATCAGCACCCTCCTTGACAGGGGGCGTGAGAGAGCCGTGACTGGTGGGCCAGGGTTTGGTCAGCGTGCGGAGGTCACCCGCACTCCTTCCCCAGCCGCTCAGCCCGCTGAATTTGATGAAGAATCTGCCCCGCACCCGCAGGGGGCAGAAAGGCACGTATTCTTGGAAATATTGCAAACAGAGGAGCGAGTTAGCCCCTCAATTGCCGAGGTATTTGGTCCGCGCGATGCGAGCGGTTCCAGGGAGGATGAAGTAAGAGAGATTCATTCTGGGGGATGTCGCGCCCTGGGGCCTCAACCGGAGAAGAGCTCAGAAAGCATTGCTGAAGGCTTTGGCGGGGGTTTTGAACAGGAGTTTTTGCAACCCTATGTTGATAGCAATGATGAACAAGGCCCTCACACTACTGTCGAAACATGCCAGCCTTTAGCTCGCTCCCATGCACCAACTGAATCCACCCCTCAGCGCGCATCATCTGTCGAGAAAGCTAATCATCCTAATTCCTCCAGCACCTTCCAGAACATAGGGGGTGACATTCATGTGGGGCCAAGTTTTAGGCCACGCAATACTCATAGCATAGGAGAATTTGTGCCAACTTCAGTTGATCCGATTATTCATGAATTGTTCAAAGATGACTTTTCAGAATTGGAAGCCGTCGAGGATCCTCAGGGAAGAGTGCAGGAGATGCAAGCCGCCCTTCACCAATCTGTCTCAGAACAGCAAGGGCCTTTGGCCGAGCGACAAGGAGAGACACAGCAAGAACGGCTGGCCGCCATTGACGAGGGGGATGCGCCTGAGGGAGAGGATAAAAGAGAGGTGGAGTCCAATGCCCCGCAAGAGGGTATTGGGCAGATGATCGTCTACCAGAAAGAGACCATAGCCATTGATGATAGCTCAGAGGAACCGGAGGGAGCAGAGTCTGGTGCACCGTGGGAGTCCAAATCTGAGTAGAGTGATTCTCGGTGCCAGGAGCAGGTACCTCCCGCCATGCTTGCGTCTGTGGCGCCGTTCCTATCATTCCACGTTGCTGATACAAATCTGCCTGTCCTGGAAGCTGTTCATCGGACACATCCGGAGACCTTTGCGAACTTTCGGGCACAGAGCTCGCTGGGCGGCGGCATGCTCTTGGATAGTTTGGCCACAATCCTCACTTCACTGGAGGCCATTCCTCTGAAGAAGTTTGGCGACGTATCACGCAAGATGGCAAGGGACTGGAGGTTGGTTGGCTCATTGTGGACGCTCGTTATTTTTCGCGCGGGCGAAAAGGTGTCCACGGAGCTTTTGGTTGTGTTTGTGAAAAAGGGCGATCCGGGAAAAAGGAAAAATTTAGAGTCGCCACCCGGGGTTTAATTTCTAGAAAATGTTAGGTACCCGAGAAACCGTTTAGAAAATGATGACTCTTGTGCCGCTGAAAAAGGGTTTGATCTGTGAAAAATAGAGATTTGGGTTCGGGAGCCAGGTTACCCGCGGGGAAGGTTTTGTTAGAAAAATGCACCCCGCGTGCCCAGAATTTTCCGGTCTTTACTAAATCTTTGTGGGATTTTCTTTGAAAATATTTTATTGAAAACTTTATTTCACATAAACAATATATCAAGCAATATCATGCTTTAAAAGAAATAAATAACGATCACAAATCAAATAACACGCAATCAAGTAGATAAATGCGAGAGAATTAACTAAGAGGAGGGTGTAAATGCAAGAACATGAAGTAAAAGGGGTCAAGTGCAATATACCCCACTGGTTTTCCCCAAAAACAGAGCGTCGGATTTCGGAAAACAGAGCATTTACCAGTAACACCGTACGGTGTCGAAACGTACACCGCGCGGTGCCAAAAGGATGCCGTACGGCGTCTCTGTGCAATGTATTTTCAAAAAAATTCTCATTTTTATCCGATTGGAACCAACTTTTGTTTTTGTGTAAAAACCAAGTTATTTATTGATAAAAGTGGGTTTGGAAAATGGTTTTGATTAAAGAATGTACCTCATTTGAGGACGGCATCCCGCGACAATGAACGATGTCATGCGACACTCATCCGAGAGGCTTGAGCTTTTGTTGAAATGTCTCCTTTTCGACTCGAGGAAGAGCTACAGAACTCTCCTCAAGCCTAACGGAGACTCCCCTCAGAAGATTATCGCGATTTCAAACACGGATGTTGTACCTTGGATTTGCTCGGCTATGATTAGAGTATTCGAATAGTATCAGTTTTGAGGCTCAGAATGATGGTTGTAAAGTTATATGATTTGAATTTGAGGATGTTTTGACAGCGTAACAAGGGATGAGAAGTTTTGTTTTTTTGAGAGTAATTTTTCCGAGAATTCGTGTCTCGTCCTCGGCCTTCCCTTCTCACGGCTTTATATAGAGGGAGTTCTAAACGATTTCATCATTTTGGGGATAACTGAACGCTAGTGAACATCATTTGTCGAATCTCATCATTTCAACGAATATCATCATCGCTCTGAGCTGCTGAACAATCGCGGGAATCCTGTTGATGGGACAAGGGTGTCGTACGGCGTCAAGGGTATGTCGTATGGTGCACATGGTAACACCGCATGGTGCAAGTGGATTTTCAAGCCGTACGGTTACGGGTTTCAGGCCGTACGGTTCAGGTGGGTTTGGGTTTTTGGCTTGTTTGATCCATCCGACTCAAGGAGCTGTTCCGAGGTACATTTTGCGTGTTCTTCTTTTCCATCATCGGGGATGCACAAGTCATCAAAATTGGGGTGTCTACACTCATTGCCCACATGGAACGCATGCATAGCTCTCGCCGGGCCTTCAAGATCCCGCTCCGGGTTGAAGCGAAGCACAGAGAGGGTGAGCCGGCCCAGGAGAGAGTGGACCTCACGCGCACCGCCCTTGCTCAAAGGGAAACAGAGTTGAGAGAGAGACAGGCCTAGCTAGAGGCCATTTTACGTGAGAAGGTGGAATTTGAAGAGGTGGGGAAATATTTGGGAAGAATGATCCGGCTTCTAAGGGCTTGTTTCCAGACCCTCCGCCATGACTATGTTTCTTAACTTTTTCTTGTAATGGTCCTACCACATTTGAATAAAGAGGGATTTTTGTTCATGGTTTATCCTTTTCCGATTGTCTCATGCTCGTGCTTTCGTGTTTAACAAGATTTCTCTGAATAATCCGTTCATCATGATTTATCTTGCCATTGCATGAATCTCTATTCAAAACCTCTCATAAGATTCAAGGGTAATATTTCTTCATAAACTTGATGTTGATGGACCCTGTCAGAAATCCATCGGAGACTCTGGAAAGCCTATAATGACCACTCGTCCCCGCATTGATGACCTGATACGGTCCTTCCCATCTCAGAATGAATTTGGGGAGCTTGACATTTCTCATCACATCTGTGGTTGACTTCTAGACCAGATCTCCGACCTTTAACTCCCGTGGAACCACACTCTTATTGTAAAACTTTGACACCGACTCCCAATACTTGGCCTGGTGTTTCGCGGTGAGTTCTCACCTTTCCTCCAGGGCTTCCAGATCCGCGCGCCTCTCCGCTGCGGTGACCTCTGTTGACAGAGCCAACCGCGCAGAGGGTACGCTTAACTCGACCGAGAGTACGGTCTCCGCTCCATAGACTAAGTTGAAGGGACTAGTGCGCGTTGCCTTTCTCTTTGCTATGCGATATGCCCAGAGTGCCGTGATTAGGTGGTCAGACCACGTTCCACCCTTCTCATCCAGCAGTTTACTCAGGATCTGCACCAAGGACTTGTTTGTGGCTTCAGCTTGGCCGTTCCCCTGGGGGTAATACGGCGTTGAAGTCTGGTGCTCCATAGAATAAGACTAGAGTAGTTCACCCACATCTTTGTTGATAAACGGGGTCCCATTATCTGACAGGATCACCTTGGGAATGCCAAACCTGCATATGATATTCTCTTTGATGAACTGGGCGACCGCTACACCAGTCGCGTTTCTCAACGACACTGCTTCCACCCACTTAGTACTAACTTTAGTGGCTGCTAGGATCCACTGATGTCTGCGCGAGTGCGGTGAGATGGGCCCGACAAGGTCCATCGCTCAAGTATGGAAGGGGTATGTGGTGCGGATTGCGTGAAGTTTCACTGCCGGCGCGTGGACTAGATTTCCAAACTTTTGGCACGCGTGACACCGGCGTACAAGCGCTTTGGCATCAGACTCCATCCGCGGCCAGTAATATCCTAGATGGATAATATGCTCATATAGTTTCCGCCCGCCCTGATGCTCTAGCTCGTGAGCTTTGTACAACACTTCCTCAGCCTCTTCATTGGATAAACACCACAATGGGATGTGGTCCAAGGCTCTCCTATACAGACTCCCATCTTTAATGAAGAATCGCTCGGCGGATATCTTAACTTGCCTTCTATATTCCTTCTCAACAGGTAGCGTGCCCTCCTGTAGGAAATCAATGTATTTCTGCCTCCAGTCCTGCTCCACTGAGAAACAACATTCCTGATCTGGGGTGGCTAGGGCGCATCTCTCGCAATTTCTTAACGTATCTGCGGCATCCGCTTTCATGCTAGGCCAATAATAGCCTTCACTTTGTTCACTTCACATTTCTAAAAAAAAATTCAAAAAGATTCTTTTCTCATCTCTTATCTCTCTAATCATTAATCACATTTGTCTCTCTACTCATACCCTTCTCTCCAATCATTATTTTCATTTCTCTCTCTATCTCTCTCCAATTATTACACCTCACTCTAATTATTACTTTTTCCAAAAACTCATCCAAACACTATCTCAAAAATATTTCTCAAAATATTCTTCTCAAAACTCTCAACCAAACAAAGTGCTTGTCTTCGAATTCTCCGGTAAAGAGAGATGTCGTTTTCTCCACAAGTTGCATCATGGATCTGACGCAACCTGATCTTGGCTTCTTGGAGCCCGACGCACCGTGCGAGCCACCCCTAAGGGCCGCAGAAATATAACTTTTTTCCAATCATGGTAAACTGTGCCAATTCTGACAAAGGGACGTGGCCCTGCTCGGTAGCTAACTGTTTCATCAACTTTTCTTGCCACCCTTCTACGACTTGTTCCCTGCTCACTTCATCAGTGATTGATGGCTCCGTCCTTTTGACAAGGAATCTACCTTTGAGCATTTGGTAGAGGAATCTACCTTTGCTTGATCAAAGAACTTGGAATGGGTTTTTGAGTGAGCTTTGTAAGTGGATGGCTGAAAGATTGGGGAATGTAGAGCTAAAGGGGGACTGTTGATGTTGGCTTTGATGAGATTTATGTAGAGGAAAGCATGCTATGTTGGGTATTGAGAGAATATGGATGGGTTTGAGTTGCAAGAAGTAAAGGACTTGAAGAAAGGTTAACTAGAGATGAATTTCTGGATGGATTTTGGCATTATAACAGTAAGGGAGGGAGTGAGCTTCAGCCTCCTGAAAATGGAGGAGAGAGGTGGTTTAAATAAGCAACAAAGGGTTCAAAGTGGGCCATTTGAACCCTTAGAAAGATTGAGGGTTCACCTAGGGGCTAAAATATAGAGGTAATCATCTCTCTCACACCCCTCTCCAACTGACTTTGCAACAAATCCTCTCAAGATATCGTTCCCGCCCACTATCAACTTAAATCACACTCAACCTGGGCTAATCTCCAGGCGCCTGGATTATGCAATCCAGGCACCTGGACTCCTTCTAGGCGCCTGGATTTAGCCAATCCAGGTGCCTGTGAGAGTAATCCAGGTGCATATGGTTTAAGCTTTTGAGCTGTTCCAGGGTTCCAAGGGATGTTTTGGTAATCTTATGGGAGGTTATTGGTGGGGTCCTCAAGTCTTTGATCAAGCCTTGCGTGCTCTCATTAGGCATTTTCATCCTCGGGGAAGTCATGGAATTCCGAGGGTCTGGATTGGGGTGTCTACACCCAGCTTATTTCGGCCTTTACCGTTTCTCAAATGGATTGAGCCCATAATTTTGGTGGGCCCAAATTTATTTGAAGGCTTTGACAAGCTTTGACTTTAATTAATCCATACAATTTTATTTGTCTCAATTAATTTGGACGGCAATTAAATCGCATCAAAATTTTAGTGAAGAGTGGGGAGGGGAACAAGAATAGCAGTATCACTTTTTAGTGACTTGGTATGTTTAATTATCTTTGGGAACCACTTTTGCCATTAGCTTTGGATTTTAATACAACTTCTTTGGTATTCACTTGAATAGTTTGAGTGAATTTTTGGATCCCCGTGGGGATCCCCGTTCCCCGCATTGGAGTGGGGATGGAGGTTAAAAAAATCCCCAGTGGAGAGTGGGGAGGGGATGGGTATTGATATGGGTTTGGGGATTGGGGATGGAGGTAGTGGTATCGACCCCCTACCCTCCCCCTCTGCCCATCCCTACTTATAATTGTCACTATTTCATGCTTATCAACTACCCACAAACCTATATTTTGCTAGTCCTCGAGCAAAAGAAATAAAATAAACAAAGAAAAAGAAAAAACGCTAACTAATCCTTTTTCGAAGGAGTCCGATTGCATTTAGCATATGCAACAAGCCTTTAAACCCCCAGGTGGCGCTACTAGACGAGTTTAGTCTCGTGAGGGTTTGCAGCATGCGAACACCCACAAACACAAAAGGTTACGACACTTAATCACGACTCCAAATTTAATCAATGGCCTCTCAAAGTAACTAGTAAAAGTGCAACACAGGATAGAGGCAAGATACTTCATTCATTAAGAGAGTTAAACAAGTGAACATTCTAATCTGAATTAGCACAAAAACCAATCCTCTCACATATATCTGGATAGAGAAAAATTACAAGGTACGCATGTAAGTGAAAAGCCACACAAAGATGTTAATTAACCTCGAAAACAACACACGCACCTTCAGTACCTCAATAAGTCATCAAAATGACCAACTCAACATATAGCCCCTCCCTTTATTGTAATGATTTTTTTCTTTTGTGTGGTCGTACAATGCCTAGATTCATCGGGCTTTCTAGTTGACCCCTTTAGCGAGCTTTAGGCCAGCTATCTCCAAGCCTTTCAGCCTTAGAGCACTAAGTTCAAGAGACCCCTTCAGGCTTAATTACTCGAATAAAAAAGGCTTATCAATCCAAGCTAACCACGCATAACTAATCCGAAACTCCCCATCGTTTGACGCAAACACTCACTGCTTACTGAGGCAAGAGGCCTGGTTACTAAGTGGAAAACTCGAAAAAGCATGCATTTTATTCTTTTTATTTTTATTTTTTTGTATATTTTTTTAGGGAAAGGGCGTTAAGTATTTCATTGGAACATCCGATTCATTTTGAGGCACCAAAAATATGTGCATGGGAGTCGAGGTCAAACACAACTCTAAATGTGACGGTGCTCGTACAAATGGCATGTACACAAGTGATAAATCGCTATCCAAGCATAGGTGATAAGAACAAGTCAAAGTGCCTGGATGAGATATTGAGCACGTACACGAACCTTACGACACGAGATTTCATTAATTGAATAACTGTTGATGAGAAAATAGAGATGAGAATGAAAATGAGTTTCGAAATGAGAAATGAAATTTTTCAGGAAATGAAATGAAATGAGATAAGATGAGATTTGGATGCCACCTCAAGTTCGCGGAGAGAACTTGGAGGAACGGTTTTGATGCGGTAGTGCAGCGAGAGCGCCACTTCCAGTTCGCGGAGAGAACTTGGATGTTTAGGCTAAGCGTGCACAACACGCGGTGAACGGAGTTTGCAAACAGGCTGTTAAGTTCGGTGATGCAAAACGGCCGAGACTGTGTCGTGTGAGTCGCGGGGTAGACGAACCGTGCAAACAGGCTGTTAAGATCAGTGATGCATGATAACCGGGACCTCGAGCGGAAAGGTTGGTACCGTCAGTTGAGAGGAGGCTTAAACGGACCAATAACTTTCGAGTGGTGGGAGATATATGAAATTTGAAGAAGAATGCTAAAAGAGGCACCGAAATGAGAAGACCGATGTTTGGGAAAACTAACGATAAATGAGATATGTTTTTGAGAAACGAATTGAGAACTGATTGAGAAAAGTGACACATGGCACCGTTGAAATACTGAAATGAGATACTGTTTTCTGCGCATGTTTACTCTGATCCGCATAGACACGCATGATGTATTACATGGTTTACTGTTCACAAGTATTATATAATGTTTATGAATTTATTGTTCTAGAATTGCTACTTAGAAGTTTAGCATAGTGAACTACTGGGCTTTGCTCACGGTGTTGCATTCGTGTAACCCTGGCATAATACCATGATGTTGCCTGTGCGACTCGGACGTATTATGTCAGATTATCTAGATGGACAGGAACAGTACTGTGGAGACCAGTCCTATGGAGCAGGAAATGCTGCCGGAGTGGAGAATGACCCGGCGCAGGGATAGACGAAGACCTAGAACCACCCCGGTTATTATTTATATAATGTTTGAGGACATTATTATTTGTATTAAAGTTTAAGGATTAAACTTATTTATGGTTTGTAATAATAATTAACGTGCCCAAATTTTGGGGGCGTTACAGGTTCGGTCCGGATTGGATCGGTTTGGCGGTTATATCGGTTTTATTGTGAGCCCCTACCTTAGATCCAGAGTTTTCTTCGAGTAATGGTCTTCTTGTTTGGGGAGGATAAAACCCCTTGTACCCTTTCCCAAATCATTTCACGCTTACGAAGAGAGAGAGACGATTCGCGAACAAGAAGATGATCAATCGACCTGGGGTGTGAACAAGAAGACGATCACTCGAAGAAGACCTCTGGTTCTCAAGAAGACGATCAATCGAAGAGCTCTGGTGCGAACAAGAAGACAATCACTCGAAGAAGACCTCTGGTACTCAGGTCTCTCTCTCTCTCTCTCTCTCTCTCTCTCTCTCTCTCTCTCTCTCTCTCTCTCTCTCGTTTAACTACTCTCACAAAAACCCTCGTTTTGTAGTGTAATCAGTTCTCTCATTTATTTTCCTTGTCCTTTTTCTTGTCACTGTTTTTCTCATTACCTCGTATGCGACAGCCAGGGATTTGGCTGAGACTTCTACCTCTGGTAAGTTTATCTAAACTAATTTGCTTGAGTTTTGACCTTGTTTGTTAAGGCATGGATTGTCCACCTGGTTTTCGGCTAAAAAGAGAATGAGGGACAAGGAGTATGAACATGAACTTATGTGATATTGGTTGGGAACTAATGAACTATAATAAGGGGTGGGATTCTGTTTGTGTATTTGGCTTGATCATGGTTTAGGGATCCCCAAAATTTCGTTGTATGTGAAAGAGGGATTTGCTGATAAAAAAATGCTTGGGACACATGTTTCGAGTGTTCAATGTATAAATCCAATGTGCATCGTGTGAGTCCTACGTGCATTGTGTATTCAAGTATGTGTTTCCGTAGCACCATGATTCATTATTCTTCTTGTCCTTTTACGGAATGGAAGCTCTTCTCACCAACAATAGTAATGTAGCGGAGAAGATTATCCGCTGTCTCTTGGCTTATCAGGAACACCAGCCATTCAACTTTCACGTACAAAGTTTTGAGAGCAATGTGGCTCAATTTTGTCGTGTTTCGGAGCTTTTTGCGGAGCACTGGATAGGGCCAAAAACAAGTTGTTCAACGAAAGGATTGAACTTGTCAGGAGTTTCTTACTCGGTGACGAGATGGTAATGTTCCATAACATAAATGTTTCGGCATTGTTTGTGACACACACACACACATATGTTTGACACAATGATAATCGGAGTCAAATGTTGTGTTATTCGTCGTGTTAGCGGTTCCGCTATATATAAATATGTGTGTGTGTAAAGCGACTTCCGGGAAATTTTTTAAAGAGTCATTTTTGAAAAATATTTTACACGTAAAATGTTTTTTTTTTTTATAATTTGTGCAACCAAACACAAAATACTATAAAATAATCATTGCTTTTCGTCTGTTTTCCAGGTCTTGGAGTACGAGTCAAGGATGCAATATAACACTCCTCGTGTCTTTGCGGTGGCTGTCTTGGAGCTGTTTCTAATATGGAGTGTTTCTGTACTTTCCAAGAACTCAAATCAACTACAGCTCTTGCGACGCAGGTAAATTTTTTTTACTTTTCTATTAGAACAAGTTTAGAGTCTTAAGGGTCTAGATAGAAGTTCTACGGTTTAGGTATTTGGTCTTAAGGGTCTAGGGTTTAGAGTCTAGGTCTGGGTTAACTCCACCTGGGACTTTTTCCCAGCTGGTCCTAAGCCCGGATAAAGGAGGAGGGTTTGATTGTGAACTGGAAAACAAGAATCGAAACATACAGCCTAGCATCTCCTGGTACCTCCATCAATGGTAGGCATGTAGTTGCCTTTTTTTTGTGTACGACTGCTATGTATTTTGCCATAAAATAGGACTGTTATTCATAGAAACGATCGAAGTGAATTCCAAAAGGTAGTACCATAGATTAGCATTCTTATGACATGCAAGCTCCAATATTTGTTTTTTAAGCGCTAAAAAAGTAGTAGGCAATCTTCAGTCTCACAAATTTATGATGTCTTATGACAGTGCAATCTAACATGATTTTTGTTTTCCTTTTTTACACCTCTAGTGCTAGATCTCTCAAAGTCCAAATTCCCATGAGTGAAGTCATTGACAAGATGGTACAAAATTATGCTGAATCCGTTTCCAATAATAGTGTCTTGGACATTAGCTACTATTTTGAAGATCACATCCAAAGGACTTTAATCCTTCGGAATTAATGCAAATCTCTAACTCGCATGAAAAGGAACATGCCCTCACCGGAATGGGAGAGGGGTGCACCAGGTTCGGCTTCTTGTAGGGTGGACACGGAGGCAATGATCATTGCCAACAGCCCAACACAATGGTTGGGTTCCACCAACTCGAACTCTGTTTTGGGGGATTTGGTGATAGTGGGCTTATGCTCCTCCTTACCAAATTTGAGAAACTCGCCCATCTTGATATCTGTGGGTGTTGGAGGGGGATCTTAAAGACAAGTGTGAACAAATCGCAGTATATAGGAGCCCTTGGCTTGATTATTAGGAGGATGAGGTATCTTCACATTCTAGTGATGAATCATCTGACTCGGATTCAATATCGTAGGTGGATAAATGCCGTGTTCTAGGTATTTTGGTATAGATACAAAATTGCAAATATACAACATGAAATAGATATATTTCTCAGGTTCGCTAAAGAATTTATAGTAATTGGCCAAGTTACTATTGGCATAGCGATGGCTTGCATTTTGCCATGGAGTGCCGAAATTGCCTTTGGTTTTGGCTGTGTCCTAGCATGGCTTGATTGGTTGAGGGGTAATGAGGTAATTTCGGCGTGTTTTCCAGATTACCATTGTGCCCTTATCAGACTTTTGATGTTTTCTGTTTGTCCTGTTGATGTGTGCATTTTGTCCTACTGCGTATGGGCTTTTCAGAAAGACGAGAGAGAGAGAGAGAGAGAGAGAGAGAGTTT
Source organism: Vaccinium vitis-idaea (assembly GCA_963854785.1). NCBI lineage: Eukaryota > Viridiplantae > Streptophyta > Magnoliopsida > Ericales > Ericaceae > Vaccinium > Vaccinium vitis-idaea. Next base: position 22,009,437 of record OY978226.1, on the reverse strand, counting down.
TGTGAACAAGTAGTTTGGATGAGTTTTGTGTTTTGTTGGTTTACAATTCGGCCTTCTAGTCTCAGTTTCCAAACCGCCCGGCTTTGTTCTTCTGTACCACACAAAAGCAAGACCTTCACATTTAGTTTGGTACTGATTACAAATGATGCTACCATATCTCTAACTTACATTGCTCTTGAAAAGGAGGAGGGTTAACTCCGCCTGGGACTAGATAGAAGTTCTACGATTTAGGTATTTGGTCTTAAGGGTCTAGGGTTTAGAGTCTAGGTCTGGGTAAACTCCGCCTGGGACTTTTCCCCAGCTGGTCCCAAGCCCAGATAAAGGAGGAGGGTTTAATTGTGAACTGGAAAACAAGAATCGTAACATATAGCCTAGTATCTCCTGGTACCTCCATCAATGGTAGGCATGTAGTTGCCTTTTTTTGGTGTACGACTGCTATGTATTTTGCCATAAAATAGGACTGTTATTCACAGAAACGATCGAAGTGAATTCCAAAAGGTAGTATCATAGATTAGCATTCTTATGACATGCAAGCTCCAATATTTGTTTTTTAAGCGCTAAAAAAGTAGTAGGCAATCTTCAGTCTCACAAATTTATGATGTCTTATGACAGTGCAATCTAACATGATTTTTGTTCTCCTTTTTTCCTTTTTTTACACCTCTAGTGCTAGATCTCTCAAAGTCCAAATTCCCATGAGTGAAGTCATTGACAAGATGGTACAGAATTATGCTGAATCCGTTTCCAATAATAGTGTCTTGGACATTAGCTACTATTTTGAAGATCACATCCAAAGGACTTTAATCCTTCAGAATCGATGCAAAGCTCTAACTCACATGAAAAGGAACATGCCCTCACCGGAATGGGAGAGGGGTGCACCAGGTTCAGCTTCTTGTAGGGTGGACACGGAGGCAATGATCATTGCCAACACAATGACTGGGTTCCACCAACTCGAACTCTGTTTTGGGGGGTTTGGTGATAGTGGGTTTCATGCTCTCCTTACCAAATTTGAGAAACTCGCCCATCTTGATATCCATGGGTGTTGGAGGGAGATCTATAGGAGCCCTTGGCTTGATTATTAGGAGGATGAGGTATCTTCACATTCTAGTTATGAATTATCTGACTCGGATTCAATATCGTAGATGGATAAATGCAGTGTTCTGGGTATTTTGGTATAGATACAAAATTGCAAATATACATTCAGGCAATCGATACATTTCTCAGTTACTATTTGGCATAGCAATGGCTTGCATTTTGCCATGGAGTGCCAAAATTGCCTTTGGTTTTGGCTGTGTCCTAGCATGGCTGGATCGGTTGAGGGGTAATGAGGTAATTTCGGCGTGTTTTCCAGATTGCCATTGTGCCCTTATTAGACTTTTGATATTTTCTGTTTGTGTCCCGTTGATGTGTGCGTTGTGTCCCGTTGATGTGTGGGTTCCACCAACTCGAACTCTGTTTTGGGGGGTTTGGTGATAGTGGGCTTCATGATTTCCATGGGTGTTGGAATTTGGAGTTGGAGGGGGATCTTAAAGACTAGTGTGAACAACTCGCAATATATGGGAGCCCTTGCAGATGAAATATCAGCTTCAACAGATCCAATTTTATAGCAGTAGTACCTCAAATCTCCTTAATGACAACATTTGCATAATCCATAAACGAATGCCAATCCCATGAACATGAATACCTTCAGTATTTGATAAAACCATAGCATAAAAGCAGTAATGCATCCAATAGTCTAAATAAGGAAATAAATTGCAGATACACAGCAGAGAAATCTGCAGAAAACACAGCTCAATTCTCCATAGTAACATCCATAACTATGATTTCCTTACGCATTTGAAAATTCCAAAGCATATTCATAGGAGCAGCCTCAATTCTCCATAATAGCAGCAGAAGAGTTCCTTTAGCATTTGAAAATTCAATGCATAACAGGACCAAGGCATCCAACAATTTTGCTATAAGCTTTTTCAGTTAGCTCCATTTCCTTTTCTGCCTCCAAACCATGACCCCTCAAGGAAAGATTAGACACACCAGAACCAAAACAGGCCAATTTTTGGGAGGTCTACTATAGGTATTTACCAAAGCCTCAAGTCCACTCTGTAATTTCATAAGGCCTACAATCCACTACCCAATGAAAAATACACTTTTACCCCTCTATGAAATAACGCGACCAGACCAGACAGACCTCCCTCCCTCCCCTCTCTCTATCTAGCTATCTGCCTATCTCTCTCTCCTCCTTCAATTCAGTACCCTGTACAAAGTCTTCTCCGGCGATTTTTGAGCACCCTATCTAGCGACTTCCTCCGGCCATCGACGCCGGTGATCTTGCAATGCCATTTCTGACAACTTCCTCCAACAATCAATGCCGACAATTTTCCAACGCCACCTACATGCGGGGGAACGAGAGGGGAATGTGGGTCTTGCCGGAGTGCAGGGAACTTGCCGAAAAGAAAGATGAGCTCCTCTGCCAATACTCTTTCTAGATCTCTCTCTAATCAGCTCTGTTTTTAAAGTTCCTACAGAGAGGATTTTGGAAGCATTTTTTTTTTTTGACGAACGGACGCATACATATGGATGTTTTGGATCTAGACACAGAGTTAATGAGATTTTCAGAAAAGTTTGCAAAGCAAACTTTACTTAAAGAGAACAATATCAGGATAAAAGTGTTGATACCTTTCTTGTACATCTGGACAGTCCCTTGGGACTCGCGGCAAAGTATGGTTGTCAAATTGAGGCCCGTTCAATGAAAAACATTGGTTGTCAAATTGAGGCCCGTTCAATGAAAAACATTTCAAGGCCAAGTGACCACCACGTGGTGTCCGCTGGCGCACATTCGGCCATCCAAAAATACAACAAACGGTCTGGATGAATTTTAAAAAAATTGAAAAAAGAAAAGAATAAGGGTGTTTTAATCCGGGCCGTCCATTGCATTTTTTGGACGACTGGATGTGCGCAAGCGGGTACCACATCAGCCATAGCCGCTCAGCACTGAAAATTCCTCCCGTTCAACATACTAAAAAAAACTCTAATAAAAACAAAAAGAAAACATAGGACTAAAAAAAAACTTCTGGTTCGCTGTTTGGTGTACACGAAGAATGAGTACACTATGAGTTGATTTTGGGGCATCACGTAAATTATTAGAATCGTACGTAAAATTTGTTAGAACATTTTTTTCAGAGCCTCGTAAAAAAAAATTAACTCATTTGAATATCGATAAAAAAAATTTGATCAATTTTTGCGGTTCAAAGTAGTAACTATTTTTAAAAAATGATAGACAAACTTAGCTCAAGTTATAAAAGTTCATTTTCATCGCTCCAAAATTATTAACATATAAACTTATCTTTTTCAAATTTATCTCTGTTTCGGTCTAAAATAATAAATAAATAAACTTATCTCTGCAAATTTTGTTATTCTATCTCTCCTAAGCAATCAACATATATACTCATCTTTGTAAGATTTTTGCTGTATATGACCAAAATAACAAAAAGATACATGTATTTTATTTACACAACAGGTGAATGTATATGTTTTTATTTATACTGTAAATTAGTCTTAAATTTCAACAGATGGATTTATCTCTTCTTATTTACACGAGATGAACTTATATGTTCTTATTTATACTGTAAGTTAGTCTTAAATTTCAACAGATAAACTTATTTATTCTTATTTACACAACAGATCAACTTACCAGCTCTTTTTTAAACAACAGATGAACTTTATCTATTTTTATTTACACAACAGATGATATCTGTCCTTATTTATACTGTAGATTAGTCTTAAATTTTAACAGATGAACTTATCTCTCCTTATTTACACAACAGATCAATTTATTTGGTCTTGTTTATACTGCTACCAACTATTGGAATGCCCCAACCTTCTTGAATTTCAATAGATGAACTTATCTTTCTGGTTGTTTATGTCTGTGCGAGAGACAAACCCTCATGCAACGTCCAAAACTAAGCAAGGCTTGATCGATCATAGACATGCAAATGTTTTCTCATCAAAATGAGACTTGTAATTCAAAAGCACAAATTATGGCATGATCACCAATATGCACTACAGAAATGACCACCCATGTTGCTTTAGGTTGGGAACCAAGAGGGGATTGAACATGCTTGGATCCAAACAGAGGCTCCATGCACAATGTGCATTCGAAGGCATAACTTCAGCATCAATAAGAATTAGATACTACTTACAAGCACATTGAGATGCAATCTTTCCAACTCCCATCTTTTTAAGTCTTGTCTAACTACCAAAACATGCCATCATTATGTCCCAATTAAATGAAAAACAGTTAAAACTTTCAACTATCACCTAGAAATCGATAAATCGATGCTCAACTAAACTCAAAACCAGTTACTAATATCGACATGTTGGTCTACCATGTGATTTCAGGACTACATACAAAAATGGATGATTAAATACAACATTTTTCCAATGCAACACAAATAAGTTTTTGTTCAATAAACACAAACATTTTTTTTTTTTTTTGAGATAGGATTTACTCTCTTTTTCCTATTATATTCAAAAGAAGTAGGAGTAAATTAGTCTTAAATTTAAACAATAGATGAACTTATATGTTCTTATTTACAGTTCATCTATTCTTTTTTGTACTGTAAACAAGGTTGTGAATCTCGTACTGTACCGACCGGTACGTACCGGATTTGCATGAAACCGGTAACGTCACCCCCTAATACCGTCCCGTCCTCAATTCCGGCCAATACCGGGCGGTTCAGACCATTCTGGACGGTACGCAGGTACCGACAGTACCGGCCGAGATTTTGCAGATGGCAATTTCGTAAATTTTTCGAAAACAAGTTCATATATATATATAAGCCTTTTTTTTTACCTTTCCTGTCTTTTGCGAACCCTACTGCGGCTGTATAAGCAGTGCAATGATTTTGATGGCTGCCGATCTGCTATGATTTTGATCTTCTCCGGCGAACGTCAACCACCTCTCTCGTTTTATCCGGTGCCTCTCTCTCTCTCTCTCTCTCCACAACAGAACCGCAGATGATTTGCCGTCGTCATCGGTTATCTGCATTTTCAATTTCTCGGGTTGGCTTCCTTGAAAATGTCAGATCGCGTTGCAAGCTTAAACTCTTTTCATGGATGTTAATGGTATTGGATTCTGTTCATGTAAAGGCAAAAAGAAAAGGATATATCATGCCCACAAACAATTAGGCTAATGTGGAAACTGTTTGTCCATGCCACGTGCACAAAAATCAAAACTTATCAAAGGGGGAAAAAGAGTAAAGCAAACCAAATGCAACCTGTTAGTTTGGGAAAAATCGACCACATAACAATTTACCAAAAAAAAAAAAAAAAATGGGTGACACTAGGGAAAATTTTGATTATATATATATATATATAGTACCGCTAAATCTGAAACGGTACCGGTACTTGTCCGGTACCGGTATCGTACCGTACCAGTAAGAAAACCGGTACCCTGTCCGGTACGAGATTCAGAACCTTGACTGTAAATTAGTCTTAAATTTCAACAGATGAACGTATCTCTTTGTTTTTACACAATAAATGAACTTATTTGTTCTTACCGGTAAATTAGTCTTAAATTTTAATTGATGAATCCATAAGTTTGTATGTTGTCCAACTTAAAAGAGATGCAAAGAAAAAATCCGAAAGAGAGAAGTTAAAATTTGAACAGATCACTTTATCTGTTCAAAAATTTTCACTATATATTTCCACTACAACTAATAGATAAACTCATATCTTCATATAAGACAACAAAAATATTCTTTACTGATTTATATAAGACAACAAAAAAAGTCTTTTTTTACACAACATATAAACTTATCTATTATTATCTATACTGTAAATTAGTTTTAAACTTTAATAGATAAACTTATCTTTTCTGATTCACACAACAGATGAACTTATCTGTTCTTATTTATGCTGTAAATTAGTCTTAAACTTTAACAGATGAACTTATCTCTTCTTATTTACACAACAGATGAACTTGTCTATTCTTTTTTGTATTGGAAATTAATCTTAAATTCCAACAGATAAATTTCAAGAGATGAATTTATCTTATGTTATTTATATAAGCGATGAACTTATCTGTTTCTTCCCGGTAAATTAGTTTTAAATTTCAACAGATGAATTCATAAGTTTATATGTTATTCAACTTAAAGGTGATGTCAAGAACAAATCCAAAAGAGATAAGTTATTCTGTTCAACATTTTGACAAATGCAAAATATAAAAATGAAGCGATAAGTTTATATGTTGTTAAACTTCAATTTTTTTTAGAAATGCACAGTATATATAATTAAGAGATAAAACTTATCTCTGCCAAATTTTCAGTGGGGCCTACTCTAACTAAATCTTTGAGCTTATTATGAATTTTCAGTCAGCACACTCTGTCACAACCAAACTATTTCTTCCTCACTACACATTGGATCTTGCCTCGTAAAAAGTATTCTCCATTAATTGGTAAAAAGATGGAGAAAAAAACACATTTGTTTTATACGTTAATTATTCAACACAAATCTAGTGACAAAATATGAAGAAATAAGTTTATAAATACTAATACTCTTCGACTTCATTAATATTGGTTTTGAAATGGTTTAGGAATTGTGACTAATGCAAAATCCAGCTCTTGTCAGTATATCAGTTCTTGCGTCTTATATGAAGTACCACAGAAAAGAAGTCTTAGCACAGCTTCCATGCCAGCTTGAAGAACAACCCCGCTCTTTAATTTAAAAAATTATGGACCGCAAAGCTACATAAACACTCACTACAAGAAATTTCACAAATCCCGACTAACTGTTTGGTCGGCAATGGTAGCCATTTTAGTCGGCAAAAGGATTTGCCGACCAGTTTTTTAGTCGGCATTTTTTGTCGGGTAATGATTGTCGGCAAAGATACTTTCCGACTAAAAAGTATTTAGTCGGCCTATGTGGTTCATTTGCCGACTACCGTTCCCAACCAAAAACGTGGTCGGTATTTCTTTTTTTAGTCGGGAAATGAATGGACTTTCGCCAACCAAATAACTGGTTGGGAAATGCATGGACTTTCGCCAACCAAATAACTGGTTGGGAAATGCAATGGACTTTCGCCAACCAAATAACTGGTTGGGAAGGGTGGGATAAATCATGCACATAGCGTGAGATTAGTACTATTAGATCCTAACTATGTTGAAAAACGCAGAGATTGGGTGCTTCGAGATCGAAATTTTCTTACCGGTGAGTCGGCTTTTGGTTAGTGTCCAAAGATCAAGGAAGCCGGCGATCGAAGTCCCGCTGAAACGTCAACAGTAGCTATAACGGGTGGAGATGGATTTGTCAAGAGTGATGAACATCTGCGTTGGTTTCCATCTACATTGGTGGAGAAGTAGTAGCCGTCCTCGAGATGCTGTTAGGACTTCTGTAAAAAGAATGAAACATTTGTTTCTAGGTAAAGAAGGAAATTGGGGGTGTTCTACAATTGCCTACCAAAACACTGGTTGGGGATTACCCGACCCGCCAATATTTTCGCCCAATTTTCTAAATTCCCGCAAAATTACCCCCCACTTTACCGACTAATTTAGTCGGCAATACTAAAAATACTTTTTTTTGTGTGTGTGTTATATAATGAAACACGAAAAATACTAAAAAACTATTGGACTTTCGCCTTTTAATGCATCCCGGGACATTGAATTCTTATGATATATACCCCACTTTAGCCATTTTTTGCTATAGGAATCATCGATCATTTAAATTATATATATATAGATCATTCATATCGACACACTTGATTAGGCATAAGAACCCATTTATTCAATGAAATTACGTCCCGATCAATGACCTTCTTAAACTCGATTCAGCCAAAATTTTACATCAATGATTTAACTAATAAGAACAACAAAATCAACGGTCTCGATCATCTTAATTATATCACGGTCGCGTGATCGGACAAAAGAACTCATTTACTTAATGAAATCGCGTCCCGATCAATAACATTTTTAAACCCGATTCAGCCAAATTTTTAAGACAATAATTTAACTAATGAGAACAACAAAATCAACGGTCTTGATCAAATTAATTGTATCACGGTCACGTGGCTACAATACATTCAACTACAGCACAAGGCATAGTTTGCTATTAACTACATTCAATGTATAGAATTTAAAGGGCATCACCAATTCAATATTTACAATAGTCAATCTAATCCGTTGGAATTACACGCCCCACTAATTTTATCAGTGTCATCAAAAGTGGAGATCATTTGATATGGGCAATTGCTTGGTCTGATCACATTTAATGCATCCAAAGGCCTTAAAGTCGTATAATGGACAAACCAAGCTCCACCTAAGTTTTTTCTTTTGGCGATCTGAACCGTTTAACTTTTACATATTATAGACACCATTAATTATACAAAAAGTTAAGAAGATCGTGTATCTTTACGCATTTAATCGGATGAAAAGTACCTTTAAAAGAAAACAATTGTGTCTCAATCGACGAGTTTTTTGAACTCGATTGAGAAGAAAATTTAAATGATTGATTTTTCATCCAAAAAATAACAAAACAAACGGTTCGATTGCTAAAATAATTGCTAAAATGCAAAAAATTGTATTTGGCAATGGGTTGGATCACGTGTGTGCGGAACAACTATGGCTCATGCATCTTTCTTGTGCCAACTAAAATTTTAGTTGGCAAATATCATCCAATAATTCCCGACCAAATTTCTAGTCGGGAAATAAAAATACCTCCCGCCAATTTTTATTGCAAAATTTAAAATTCGTGCAAAAACTATTGCCAACCAAATATTTTGTCGGAAATTAAATTTCCCCTAAAAAATGCCCTTCATGCCGTATTTTCGCAGACCAAAATTTATTTTGGTCGGCAAAAACGTGTTTTCCCGGACTAAATTAATTTGGTCGGGGATTAAAATCACAATTGGCCAACCAAAATTAATTTAGTCGGCAATTGTATAGAAATTGGAGACTAAATTTTTCTAGTCGGGAATTTTAGTCGGCGATTATGTAATTTGTTGTAGTGACTTTTATCCTTTCTCTCATAAGAAATTGACAAAAGTTTTTCTTGGTTTGAATCAATTTTATTGGGTTGGGTGAATGCTAACAGATTGACCACGAAGATCACTCCTCGAGACCCATCTATGCGTGGGACAGAAAGCTTGAAAACCATATTGCTTTTCCATAGCCGAACTTCATTGCGATCATAAAAAGAAACCAAGGTATAGATTGGAAAGAGTCGTCATAATTCTGTAGGAATAGGGGTGGTTGGGTTTGTGAAGCCATGTGATAAACAAATATGCATGGACCAAGTGAATAGAAAAGCTGATCCATCACAAGCAGGGTACTTGAAAAGGTTCAAGTTAGAATGTGCTAGACAAGTAAGCACAATCTGGGAAAGTCGTTTAAGGCAATCTAACAAACAAAGAGCAGTCTCAACGGGTACAAACAATGGTCGAACGTCCTTAACGTCCCATTTAGCAATACCATAGCATGAGGCATAAGTTGGCATAGCATGAGGCATAAGTTGGCAGTTCTATTTTCATGATATAACATATGGTTTTGAATGTCTTCAATACATTTGAACCAAGTATGGTAAGTATCACACTTATTTGGATTGAATCCAAGTGTGTTTTAAGGATAGAAAGCTTGTTGGGGCATTTCGTCAAACACATGGCGCGCATGAAGTATACCAAAAACAATGGCAGCATTAGCACACAAATAATAGCAATAGCAGGAACTGGAATCCAATAATGGTAGTATCAGCACACAAATGACATTAGTGATCCCCAATGACATGAGTATTATTCTATAGTGGGTAAACAAATGACGTAACAGAACCACTGAAAAAGTAAACAAAAAATGAACTCCAATGGTGAAGAGATGGGTGCTTTAGATTCTCCACTTCCCTCTCAGCCATAGAAATAGCAAAAAGCTCACAGAGAAGGACAAAATTTCAAGGGTCACGGAGGCGGAGCTGCCGTCGAATGTCGAGGAAACAATTACAACTAAATATTCTGTCGGGTCAAGGTTGAGAGAGAGAGAGAAGATGGAGGCGAAGCAGCCATGGAAGGCGGCGATGGCCGATCCAGCAACAAAGCAGCCATGGAAGCTTTGACGAGTATCCAAACGGCACTCAATCGATCAGTCTGGACAATGACGAACAGTCTCTCCCCCTCACTCGATCTCTGTGTTTGTTTCAGTCCCAAAAAAATATGAAGGACGACTTGTCCTAGGGGCATTTTTGTACAGTGAAAAATTAGGTGTGGACCTTAGACTTTACAAAATTCACTGTAGTGGACATGACAGCTTTTGAAAAAGTGAGGTGGAGTGGACAAGGTACAAACATGTATAATGGATCTTACACCAATTATTTAAACCAAAACTCAGACCCATCACTCAAAATAAAAACTAGACAAGACCAAAAGCCCCATACAAAACTTGACAAGATTAAACCCAAAAATCAGAGTTGGCCATCAGCCCTCTCTTTGTTTTGGGCTTTCATTTCAGCTATCTTGCTAATTACTTCTTCATCTCCATCATAACCAAATCCCATGCATTTTGTTGATTTCCCAGATGGTTCAAGCTTCGTCCAAGAGAATTCTATTTCTATTGTTTATGCCATCAAATGAGATTGATGCAGATAAAGTGGCAGCAGCTACTGCAGAACTCAAAACTACACACTTGTTCTTGGATCTTCTTCCTTTCAGATTGCCTGTATTTACTTTAGAGAAGCCAAGAATTTCGTTGATGGTTTTCCTCTTCTTTTTCCCATGTAATCCTTAAATGTAGTTTGAATAGGGACTTGATTGTCCTCAATAGGATCTAAATAAGCCCTTCATCAATGTTATTTAGTTTCTAGTCTTATTTTAGTTTCTAGTATTATCCTTTCACTACATCTTTAATTTAGTTTCTAGTCTTATTTTCTCCATAGCTTTTCAAGCTTTATTTCTTCAAGAACTCTTGTAAGTCTTGAAGTTCCATTGATTTCTCGTCAATTAAAGTTGTAGTTCGTACTTAGATCTACACATAAATCAAATTTATTTCCATATTTGTCATGTTCTTTATTTCCTTCAAATTCCTAGTTATGTTTTCAAATACCATGTGTGAGTAATTTAAATAGGCTTGGTCATGAGGTGATTAACACTTCATGACTTCGGTTTAATCCGTTCTTCTCATTAAAAAGAAAACGTTTCTTGATTATCAAAGAGTTAGGTTCATTTTTATGTACCAAAGTTTAGGTTTGTTAATCTTTTCGATCTCACGTAATCAAAGGTTGATTCTTCTCGACACGTGTGATGCTTAGAGCGATGTCAATTTAAATATTTCCCAAAAGGTCAAAGAACCCTAATATTTGTTAAACACCTTTTCTCGTAATTTGGTTTTAGTCTCTAAATCATCCGTTCGGGAGCATTTGACGATGTCCCAAGCCGGTTATCAATAGAGGGACGGATTAGCCTAAGTTATGGTTGTTATGATCTCCTAGACTTCGTTTTAGTTTAATTAGTCTTTTTAAATCTTTCCAAGTCTTCTCGAAGTTAAGAAAAATCCACCCCCAAATCAAAAACTAAGTTGGCCGCTTTAAAGTCGAAACTTCACTTGCAAGACAACTCTCACGTTGGGTCCATTCGATCTCTGTGGATTTGACCCCAGAATTTCGGGTATTATGCTATGCACAACCTAGCCCTATGCTTCGGGCAATCCTATCTATAACGCAAAGTTGGGTCGTAAGCACATTTCAAATCTGGACCATTGATTTTGAGATGGATGATTGGGATGTGTTGGTGTGCATTTGGGGTACATGTGTGTGGTGTACCCATAGACGCGTTTAATATGGATTCATGCTCTGAATCTGGTATAAAAAGGAACATCGCTTTCCCCAAAAAAGTCTCTTGAAACTCTTATTTTGGAGTAATTGATATTCACACTTATTTTATAATTGCATTTTTTGGGGGTTATTTTGTAATGTGCATTTGTCCTTCAAGTCTAAAAAAATTCACTCATGAAAAGGTTAATTATGAAATTTTACATATAAAATAATACAATGTATAATGAAAAAGACGTAACCAGTGTACGAAGCATCCTTCAATCGTTATTTAATATACATAAAAACAGTGTTCATTCTTCGACCTTTGTTTGTATGAAATTACAAACCATCATTCAAAGGAGAGTGTGAAATTCACTCGTAACTAATCCATATATATGAAAACATTGTCCATTCTTTGACCTTGTTTGTATGAAATTACGAAGCATCCTTCATTATATTTTCCACACATAGAAATGACTTATTTACCTTTTTGGTCCCCAATATATTGGTCGAGTGCCATTATTGTCCCTAAAATATTAATTCCGCGATTTTAGCCCCTATGTTCAAAATGTGTGCCAAATAAGTCCCCACAACAAACACCATTAATTTCCATAGTTAAAATGAGCATCATTTCTAGCAGTTTGCTTACAATATCATCCCTATCTTTTGGCAATTTCTATTCACACTTCTTTTTTTCTCAGTACAACACCTACTTTGTCCACGCTTTAAAAGTTTTTAGCTATTTCCTTTTTATGCTCATTGCACCCTTTGTGCCCCCAAAATGTCTCGTTCTTCTCCATTAGCCACAAACCAAGACGAACATTGATGACCATTGTCTGTCAAGTTCTCTGCCTTAGTTAACTATTGAAACATCAATCACCCGCCACCATCTCTGGCAACATTAAGCACCAGGTGCCTAACATCAATGCCACCATAAATCTCCTCTCATTTCTTGCACTACACCAACCGACACCACACCACACAAAAGCACCATCACTTAACTCCACCGTTTAAAAGGCCAAATTTTTTTTATTGTGCGCCTAGAATATTCCAAACTTTTTCTTTATACTCATTACGAAGCATCCAAATCCATAATAATTGGGGAAAACATAGTTTTCCAACACTAATAATTATTATTTTTAGGTGTGGGTATTACGAAAAAGGTGTGGAGGCAAATTGTAGATGAGGAAACGCTACCCTTTTCAAATAATGCTCCTTCACTAACCACTGATGTCTTACTCTTCCATTTCGGTGCCTCAATTTATTCTCGGCAAATTACCAAACATCAAATCTAGTTCCTGTTCAAGGCAAACAGAGAACTTTGGAAAAGCTCTAACCCATGGTAAATGCCAAAAAGGATTCAAAGTTGATTATTTATTAACATGTATCTCAATAAACAAAAGCTAGTGGATTAATTTTCTGATACTCCCTCCATATTTTCTAATACTCTCTCCATCTCAATAAACAAATTTTGTAGAACACTCCTACTGATCCAGTGTTTATGCACCTTCAATGAAACCTTAAGAGGGTTTTCAAGGAAGAAAATTAGGGTTTTGATGGAGGAAGTGGTGAAGAAGAAGAAGGTTAGGGTTTGGCAATGGCTGCAATGTCTGTTGGAGTTGGAGGATGGGGTTATTGGTGGTGACGATAAAATAGGGTTAGGTTTCCAAAGGTTGAGGGAAGGTATTATTTTGTATGCAAACTTCTAAAAATGCCTCGGAGGATTCTATTAACAACCGAGTTTTGGCTAAATACAGCCCACTAAAACCTCAAAACAAAAATTCTACTTTTAACCCATTTTTTACTAAATACAAACAAAAAATTTCCATAACTTTCCCAATCTACACCTCTACCCCTCTCCTTCCTAACATTTAATTACTACCCAAACTACCCCTCCTATTAATCTAAACCCTAAAAATAAAAATAATAAAAACCCTCCAAACCCATCTCTTTCTTCTCTTCGTCTGTCTCTCTCCCCATCGTCTCCTACTTCACCACCTGCTTCACGACTATCTTTTTCTTCTTCTTTACAAAAACCGATGGTCTTCTACATCTTTCATCTCGATCAGGGTTTGCAACACAACACTGCGTTTCTCTCTCCTCCCTCTACACATGGATTGATTAATGGAAAGTTCTTTCCCTTCAATTGACCCACTACTCTCATATTTTGAAATGGAAGAAACACCAATGGGGCTCGAATTTTCGAGTTTAAGTGGCATGGAGGTCGACAATGAAGCTGATGGGAAGAAAATGGTGGTTTGGCAGACAAAAGCAACGCAAGAAATAAGACCCAGATTTTAATTTTTTGTTTTTGGTCATCCGCCATTCGGATTCCCAGTATTGAATTTGAATAGTATTTTTGGATTTGAATGCTTGAAATATGTACCTTAACTCGGATTTTAAAACATGAATTATATGTTTGAAACTAATAGATTTAAATTCCCGTTGTATGCTTCATTGTTTTTTAATCCGAAGTTGTTTTAAATATTCAGAAGTTAAAATGTGAACTAAAACAATTACTTCAAGTTTCAAAATCCGAATATGGGCAAACATGGGATGTGTAAAATTAAATCAATTATTTATGTCCAAAATGTAGTAAATAGTTCAGCTTTTAAAATTTGAATTCACAACATTCACCATTCTTTAGTTTGGAGAATGTGTTAACTGTTCTTTATGTTTTTGCAGGCAATAACCCATATATCCCCTATTGTTCCAGAGAAGCAGAGGAGGCTGGAAAAAAAAAGGCCAAGGAAACTATGCCGTCAGAACCCTCTCCCGAAGAAGATGAGGTCTTAACTTTATTTCTTTGTGTAAACATGGGTTTGAACATCAGGCCCCACTGACTTGCACAAGGAAAAGTATGAATGTGGAATGGGTTCAAATCAATTTTTTTTATTCGGGTGGTGTAGTCATTGCATCAAGCTTGGTGGAGTGCGGTTGTGCACTTGGAATTCTCAACAAGGTGAAGAATGTTGGGATTGGTTCTAACTCCAATGTCTTTTTTTTTTTTTTTAATTCACAAGTATTGTTCCAAAGTCACTTTGACCAAGTGGAGTCTGGGAAAGGCAAAGATGAGCTAATGACTTTTGGGTTACTCCCTTGGTACTATCACTTCTCATGTGCTTGCCAAAATTCCTTTACATTGGTAGGCTATTTATACATTTGTTTGGTACGTCGGAGTGAGAGAGGTGTGATGCAACGAAGTGTAGTCCACTTATGCTTTGTAATTGGTGTCTGTGTATATTTCATTCTTGTTGAATGGTAACTGATTTATTACCAACAAGCGTTTTCACTCTACACTCAACAAACAAGATAAAAGTGAGAAGTCCAAAAACTTCCTATTTTTTCAGTGGTGGTGGTGGTTATGAAGGTGAGTGGTGGTGGGGGTTATGGGTGATGATGTGGTGGTGGTGGTGGTGGTGGTTATGGAGATGAGTGGTGGTGGTGTGAAGGAATGAGGAAGAAGAAGGGATAATATAGTCTAACTTGAGGGTATTTTTGTATTTAAAGTGGTCGAAAATTGGTGAGATGTATTTAGGAAAAAAGGGGTTGCAAATAGAATTAGCCAATCTAGTTTGTTTACGCTTTTTTAAAACTAAAGTTTATTTAGCTTAGCGTCGGCATATTTTAGTGATAGTAAAAGGTTAATTCTCTCTTTTTGCCCTTGGATATTAATTTATATTATTTCATTTCTCAACTATCAATTGAACCTACATAGTTCCTCAATTTTCCTTAGACTTCTGATTTGAAAAATGCTAACCCTATAGTCTTGCATCAATTTCAATGTTAACCCTCATCTAACTTCCATCCAATTTTTGGACAATAAATACCAATTTGCTACCCATTAATTCAGCAATTCCAACAAACAACCAAATCAAGTTGAAAAAATGACAAATTCGCCATACAAACACTACCGATTTACAGAAGCAACTAAAGCTACAGAAGGAAACTGGAAATCTGTAAGGTGCTTAACCATATAAAATGGGGATAAGTGCATGGCCAATTTAATGGACACCAAACCAAGGAATTGGAGTTGTCGAGTCTAATTTGCTAACCATCCATCATCATCCATGTTTTTGCGTAGTTTTTCTTGGATCTCCAAAGCACCCTTTACTCCAATAACAATTGAATACATTATACATCCCTAGTATTGTAAGGACCCGTATTTTTGCATAATTTTCCCGGAATACTATTGGGTAAATGTGAGGAAATGAAAACTTAGTTAAATGGGTCAATGTGAGAGCATTGGATTGCATTTGGGTCTTTTTAAAACACATTTGAAACATGAGGGGTGTATATACACTCAGTGTCTACCACCATTCGTGATATCTTCACCTCTGCCTCCATGCCTGCTTGTCTCAATGAGACTCTCATTTGTCTCATCCCCAAGGTTGCGAACCCTGAGACCATGAACCAGTTTAGACCAATCAGTCTTTGCAATACCCTTTACAAACTTGTCACAAAAATTTTGGTTAGTCGTTTGAGACCTTTGCTTGATGAGTTGATTAGTCCCCTCCAAGGGAGTTTCATCCCTGGCCGTATAGCCATTGACAATGTGATTATTGTTCAAGAGGTTGTCCATAGCCTCAAGTTTAAGAAGGGATCTTTGGGTAACATGATTATCAAGATTGACTTGGTGAAAGCCTTTGATAGGATTGAATGGGGATTCATTAGAAAGATGTTATTGGCTTTTAACTTTCCTACTCTTTGGATTAACCTCATCTTGTCTTGCATTTCGGGCTCCTCTTCCTCGATTATTTTCAATGGTGGCAAGATTGCCCACTTTTGCCCTTCTCGTGGTATTAGACAAGGTGACCCCCTTTCCCCTTATATTTTCATCCTTTGTCTTGAGTATCTTTCGTTGCGTATAAATGAGGCCCTCAATACCAAGAGTTGGAAGCCTATCAAAGTGGCTAACAGAGGTCCTTATTTATCCCATTGTTTTTTTGCGGATGACATTGTCCTTTTTGGCAAGGCCACCAAGGAAAATTGTCAAGTGATTCAAGACATCCTTGTGGACTTTTGTACTCAATCTGGACAGCGCATCAGTTCCGCTAAATCAAAAGTACTCTTTTCAAAAAATGTTGACCAGGATGTTAGAATAGCATGTGCCAGCATTCTCAAGATGCCAATCGCTTCTTCTTTTGGTGACTATCTTGGCTGTCCAATCTTGGATAGAAGACACAAAAAAGCTGATTTTAGAAAAGTGATTGACAAAATCCATTCTAAGCTTGCGGGTTGGAAAAGCAAGATCATAGCTATGCCGGGGAGATCGACTCTCATAAAATCTGTTAACTGCACCATCCCGGCTTATGTTATGCAAAATATCATGTTACCGAAAGGGGTTCACAAAGCCATTGATAAAGCCATAGGGACTTTCTGTGGGGTTCTTGTGCTGAGGGAAAAAAAGTTCATGCAGTGGGTTGGGATAAAGTCACCAAACCTACTGATTGGGAGGACTTGGTATCAAACAGTCCCTTGACGCAAATACCATTGCCATGGCCAAATTAAATTGGAGGCTTAATGTGGAAGACAGTATTTGGTCTCGTGTTCTGACCTCTAAGTACAAGGATAGAGCTATTGTTTATAGTCGTCCATCCTCTACTTGGAGAGGTTTGTGTAAAGGTAGTCATGTCTTTAACCTAGGCTCGAAGGTGGCAATTAGAGGTGGTGCAAATACTTCCTTTTGGCACCAAAATTGGTCAGGTTTGGGCCCCTTAAGAGCTTTAATTATGGGGCCTTTAAATAGAGGAGATACTAACCTTAGTGTTAGGGATGTGTGGGGTGGGGATGATTGGGATTTTTCAAAAATTTCCTTTATCCTGCCCCATGATATTCTCATGCATATCCTCCTTGTCCAACCCCAAAGGTTTGACCCCCAACCTGATGTGGTTGCTTGGGGAAATTCTCCTAATGGCGAATTTTCCTCTAAGTTTGCTTGGTTGCTCACTAAAAATTTCACTTGCACTCCTCCTTTCGACAATTGGAATTGGGTTGGAAAATCCGTGCTAATCCAAGAATATGTTATTTCATTTGGCTAGCTGCTCTAAATAGACTCAAAACAAAAGATCTTCTTTTTCTTAGAAAAATCACTCAAAATGATCTTTGTGATATTTGCAAGTCTGTTTGTGAAACCATGGGCCATGTTCTTAGGGATTGCACTGTGGCTAAGGCTATCTGGGCAGATATTCGTATTCCAAATGGTTCTGTTGCATCCTTCTCTCTTTCTCCCTCTTCTTGGATTAAATCAAATTGTGAGTCAAAAATCATCCACTGTTCTAGTATTCCTTGGTCTGTTGTCTTCCCTTTCACCTGCTGGAACATTTGGCTCCTTAGAAACAATTCCCTCTTCAATCCTAACCCTTCCAGAGCCGATGATCTTATTACTTCCACCACCAAAGCTACCTTTGCCCAGGCAATTGAGTGGCATTTCATTGCAATTCCTGAGTTGGTCCCCCGTTCGAAACATATTTCTCTTGTTAAGTGGCATCGTCCGTCTTCCAGTTTCTTCAAACTCAATACGGATGGAGCTTTCAAGAAGGATCTTGGTCAAGCCACTGGAGGTGGGCTTATCCGAGAGAAGAGGGGAACTGGATAATTGGTTTCCATAGACATTTACGTGCTTCGCAAAGTTTGGAAGCTGAGTTTTGGGCTCTCAGAGACGGGTTACTCCTAGCCCAAAACAATCATCTAATCCCCATCAGTGTGGAGATGGATGCTCTTGCAGCAATCCAACTCCTTGCAGATTCAAATCAATCTCGGCATTATTTGAATAACATTATTCATGATTGCAGATGTTTGATGAGGCAGCTGGGAGTGATGAAGATTGATCATATTTACCACGAAGGGAACAAATGTGCAGATTTGCTAGCAAAGATGTCTTTTAATGATGCTCTAGATTTTCATATTTTTTATGTTGCTCCGGCTTGTATTAATTCGCAGCTTTGCGACGATAAAAACGGGGTTGCATACCCCATACTCTTGCATGTTTCCTAGTTTTCTTATATAATATGTTCCTATTTTACCAAAAAAAAAAAACCTAACAAAAATCAACCCTCTCCCTCTCATTTCGCAGCTGCCTCTCTCTCTCTCTCTCTCTCTCTCTCTCTCTCTCTCAACTTTCCTCCATTGTTACACCTCAAAGCTCAACCAAAACCAAATTCCTTCAAGGTTCTACCATAAAAGCTTCTCCTCTACATGATTTCAAGCTTGGGTTGTGTTGGTTTTAGCTTGGAAGGGGGTATTTCGAGTTTGGAAGCTCAAGCTCTTGGGTTTTGTTTTCTCATCATATTTGAAGCTTCAATCTTGAGGTAGGGGAACAATTTCTACTCCCTCTAGTTGTATCTATGTGATATGTTGCATATATCTCATTCTTGTTCATTGCTCAAAAACCATGATTTCTCTCCAAAGTGGGTTTTGTTCCATTTGGATTCTTGATCTATGGATTTGATTGTTGTTTGAGGCAATTGGTTGTTGTTTTACCTTCCCTCCATGTCCATTAGTTGCTTGACATTTCCAATTTTTGGCCTAAAACGTCAAAATTTGACTTCGAAATGAGTTTGGGAACATTTGGAGCTTTTTTTTTTTGTCAATTGATAGAAGAGAGATCAATTACATCACATATGAAGTACAAAGTACCAACCCGGGACACTACATGAATTGTGAGAGTCCACGAGACAACAAAGCCCAACAACTTAATCAATACAAGAAATAAGCCCGTTAAAGGGTAGAAACAGAGAAAGAAACAAATAAAGGAAAAGCCCCTGCACGCAGGCAGGGAGATTCGAACTCCTAACCTCCTAGTGAGATGCAAGAGCCCTGGCCAACTGAGCTAGCCCCGTTGGTGCTTGTGAGCAAAATCTATCAAATTTTTGCACAATCTGACCCGATGGTCCGGATGGGGGTTTGGTAGTCCGAACCATGCGACCTGTTAAAATTTTTTGTACATTCTGACCCGATAGTCCGGACGGGGGTTTTGGTGGTCCGGACCATGCCCTCAACAAAAAATGTTTTTGTTCCTTGATGCCCATTTGGCCCCCGGTTGTCAATTTCTTCGTGTTTTTGACCCGTACCACCGTTTTGAACCTCGAATTCACTTTAAAATCATAAAACCTACCTTTTGACACGCATATTAACAAATCACTTGGTCATACGTATTGGACACGCGTCGGTTGACACATTTTGGCAAAAATGGTGATTTTTTGGAACAAATGGGACATATGAAAGTTTTTGAAAGACAAATTGTTTTGAGATGATATAATTGGACAATGTGAATACTAGGGTCACCATTTGGTGTTCCTAGCCATGGGTGCACGACGCCCACGAAATCCGGCAGGGGTGCACGGTGTAAATAATATATATCTGTATTTAAACTATTATGCGGAAACAGATATAACACAGATCTTGCATTCAATACACCTCAAGAACAATAAATTTGACGTACCTTTGTTGGCCATCGAGATTAGAAAGAACAAACCCCTTCTTTAGAATCACTTTAATTCTTGGCTCACCTTCTCCTCTCTGTCTCTAACTTCCTAGAATACCCAATAACTTTAATTGATGGAAAAAAACTGTGTGTAAGGGGTGAGTATTCTATTCTTTTATAGAGGAGAGGAGAGGGCCTTAGAGATAATTATAAAAGACTCCTAATCCATCAAGGACTCTTTTATTATCAAAGTTTTCCTTTATTTATAATTCTAATTAGTTATCACGATGAACCTTATCATTAATTGGCTTATCTGTTAGTGGAGTCCCAACAGTAACAAACTTGTGCAAAATGTGGAGGCTAGTGGGACACCATATCCAGGAAAAATCTAACATGAGCCCACTTGGCCCACTAAGCCGATTGTGATACAAAGTGTATTTCTTCACAAAAAAAAAAAGCATTTTGTTTAAAATGACTCGAATGGGCTCCATACAAATAACTTAGACACGTGATCACGAATTTTAAAAAGCCAATAGGTCCAAACCAATTAGAAACTTTAATACTGTGATTAATTCAGACCACCAATGTGAGTCATAGCGGTTGTATAGCACCATGCCATATTCCCTTCTATGCACCACACCATTGATAACCTTCACTAACCAAATCCTTAATAGGAAAAGTACCATCATATTTTGGCTGCAATGCCTAAAAGCCCCAATAATTTGTCTTGTCAAGACATTTCCTATGTAACAAAATCCAAAATAATATGTGCACGCATAATTGGAAATAGGAAAATCAGAAACAAACTTTTATTTGCGCTAAACAGTGTCAAACACGATAAGCACTCAACTACTCATATCATGGATTGCTCAGAAGACCCATCCTAAAAACATGTTCTTTGTATGTCTTCGGTGGCAATCCTTTTGTCAGCGGATCAGCAACCATAAGAGTGGTGCTTACGTTCTCAATAGACACTTGTTGTTTCTGGACTCTTTCTCTAACAACCAAGTACTTTACTTCCATATGTTTCGAACCACTAGAGTACTTGCCATTCTTAGAGAAGAAAACTGCAGCGGAATTATCACAATAAATCTTCATTGGCCTGGCAATTGAGTCGACAACACCAAGACCTGTAATGAAGTTCCGCAACCATAAAGCATAACTTGTGGCCTCAAAGCATGCCACAAACTCGGCCTCCATTGTAGATGAAGCAGTAATAGATTGCTTCACACTCTTCCACGACACAGCCCCACCCGCCAGCAGAAAGACAAAACCTGATGTAGACTTTCTGCTGTCGTGACAGCCAGCAAAATCAGAGTCCGAGTATCCAATCACATCCAAACGATCCGATCTTCTGTAAGTAAGCATGTAGTCCTTGGTTCCTTGAAGATATCTCATAACCTTCTTCACTGCTTTCCAATGTTCCATTCCTGGATTACTTTGATATCTGCCCAGCATCCCAACTGCAAAACTAATATCCGGTCTAGTGCAAGTCTGGGCATACATCAAACTCCCTAATGCTGAAGCATATGGAATGTGATCCATTTGCTTTCTTTCTAAGTCATTCTTTGGGCACTGGCTTTCACTAAATTTGTCACCCTTCACAATGGGTGCATCACTCACTGAGCAAAGCTGCATGTTAAATCTCTCTAGAACTCGATCAATATCATCCACTTTAAACTATTATGCGGAAACAGATATAACACAGATCTTGCATTCAATACACCTCAAGAACAATAAATTTGACGTACCTTTGTTGGCCATCGAGATTAGAAAGAACAAACCCCTTCTTTAGAATCACTTTAATTCTTGGCTCACCTTCTCCTCTCTGTCTCTAACTTCCTAGAATACCCAATAACTTTAATTGATGGAAAAAAACTGTGTGTAAGGGGTGAGTATTCTATTCTTTTATAGAGGAGAGGAGAGGGCCTTAGAGATAATTATAAAAGACTCCTAATCCATCAAGGACTCTTTTATTATCAAAGTTTTCCTTTATTTATAATTCTAATTAGTTATCACGATGAACCTTATCATTAATTGGCTTATCTGTTAGTGGAGTCCCAACAGTAACAAACTTGTGCAAAATGTGGAGGCTAGTGGGACACCATATCCAGGAAAAAATCTAACATGAGCCCACGAAATCCGGCAGAGGGATACTTCCCTATTAAATTGATGAATGTTTTCTTGTGAAATGTTGGAAATGACATATTTGGATTTATTTTGGAATATTTGGCGAAAATTGGTTTCTAGTGTACGATTATGAAAATTTGGCAGATGCTTGGACCTTGTTGGACACTTAAAGTTGTTTTGGGATACTTGGATACTTTGGGGAAACACTTGGACACACTCTTGGGTTACTTGGGTACTTGGTGGTCAGGTTTCAATCGTTTGTTCTTTCTAATAATATACATGGATTATCTCATTCATTATACTCCATCTGTCATGCATGTATCATGTTTATACACCTAGTGTTAGTAGAATAGTTTTTCTACTGGGCTAGTGAGCTCAACCTATCAATTTTCAGGTACTCGGAATGGAGCATGAGATGGGATGCTTGTGAAGTGATGCATACATGGAGCTCACACATGCATGAAGTTATTTTCCCATCTTTGTCTAATATTTTTGAAAGATGGTTTTGTAATTTCCATTTGTTAATCCTTTTGACTATTTGGTTAATGTAATAACTTTTGAACTTGATACTTATGCATTCGGGTTATGGGCGCCCGTTATTAGAACTCGTTGATTCTTCATGGTGAGGATGTACTTATTTGACCTTGACTATTCAAAGGGGCAAGACTTTTGACTTGTTCCACGTGGATATTTTCTACATTTGTTTATTATATTTGAGGGCGTGACAAGTATTCCCCTCGTTTGTACTCAAACAAAAAATTTCAAATATCCTGTTAGAAAAGGAAACTTTAGATTTCATAGGTGAGCGAGAGAGAGAGAGAGAGAGATTGATTGATTGATTGATAGGGGCATTTTTGTATTTTGGAATTTTTCCGTTATCGATGGTAGTATGGGTGATTCTATCAACAACCGAGTTTCGGCTAAATGCAGCCCACTAAAAACTCAAAACACAGATTTATAATTTTAACCCAAACTTGGCATTTTTGTATCTTGACAACTTCCTGTACTTCCCACTCCGTTGACATGCAAATCTCATCCTTGGCCTACAACACTTTACCACTTTCTCAGAGGCCTTGATCACATTCATATGACCGTGTGCTTTACTAGTACTTTTTATCCACTCTTTTAAGGCATCATCCGTGGCAAACACCTACCAACATTATAAAAAAACCATCAAGTCCATATCTGAGACTTCCACATTTGAAAGGATATAAATATAAATATTAACACTCACTTCCTTCGTTGCAAAATACTCCGCATAATCATATAGAGTAGGAGATGGGCCCAACGTGGCTATCACGCGTTGAAGCGTCACACTGAACAAAGCAAAAAAAAAAAAAATTACATATGAAAGAAAATAAATATTAATCAGCAAACATCAAATTTTAACAATTGAAAACATGTCACAAATTCAATTATTAAAGGATGAACTATGTACTACAGTTCAAATATAAACAACTGAATGATCAATAAATGAACTTATGTACTACAGTTCAGATTTTATAAGTTGAATGATCAAAACATCAAGTTTTAACAATTGAAAACATGTCATAATTTCAAATATTAAAAGATGAAATATTTACTACTATTCGGACATAAACAATGAACTTAAATCTACATAGCCTAAACTTGCCCATCTTCAGATTTTATAAGTTGAAGTAAAGTCTTAATTCATATTTTAACTTTTGAATAGCTAAATAAAATTCGGTTTCAAACAAATGAAACATATGGCGGGAATTTAAACCTAATGGTTTCAAACTTATTATTCATGTTTTACAATTCAAAGTAAGGTACATATTTCAAACTTTAAAAAATGAAAACCGTGTGAAAATTCAATATTGGGAATCTGAATTGCGAATAACGAAAAACGCAAAACTAAAATCTTGGTCTTATCTCTTTGCTTGTTTTTGCCTCCCAAACCTCCATTGGAGCTTGTAATCGAAAATTGACCCGCATTGCCGTTTCTTCCATTTCAAAATAGGAGCATAGTGGGTCAAAGGTAGGTGAAGAACCTTCCATGGAAGGCTCCATTGGATTCTCCATTCAGGGAGAGGTGAGGAATGAGGAGGGGGTGAAAGTTTTTAAGGGTTTGAGGTGGGAGATGTGGGAGAAGAGAAGAAGAAGTGGCTTGGTGGTGATAATGTTATCTTCCATGGAGGAAGAAGAAGATAAACGTTGGTTTTTTCTTTTCTTTTTTTTTTTTTTTATGGCAGATGAAGATGGAGATAAGATGGAGAGAGGGTTTTGGTTTGGGTTGTACAAAATTGTGTGGTTGTAGTTTAGTTACTTTGTGCTATATGCATCCCACTAATTCAAGGGACCAAAAAGCCTTTTTACACAAGGATATTTTTGTTTACCACTTGTTAAATTTTAGTGGGCTGCATTTAGTCGAAACTCGGTTGTTAATTAGTATCCACCAAATGCCCCCCGTTTTAACTGACTTATTTGGCACACATTTTAGGGACGATAATGGCACTCGACGGGTATATTTGGGACCAAAAAAGTAAATAAACCCATAGAAAGAGTAATTTTACATTTCTAAATATATAAAACAAATGAGTGCATTCTGATAAAGGGGAGTCTAATATATAATTAATTCTCTAACATTTACACACTCATAACTCATGAATGCTCTATCCATGGGATTAACATAGTAGTCAAGGTTTGAGTATTAGAGTTTGCTTCCTTCTAAAGTCTCAGGTTCGAAACTTTTGGTGTTATAAATTCTTTTGGGACAAATGTCCATAAGGGGCATTTGCTCTAACTTCAAATGGCGACCCCGCTAGTAGGCATTGAGCTTTAGGTTATTCTCCAAGATTAATTAAGGTGCGTGTAAACTAGCTTGGACGCCTGGTTATGAATAAAAATTCTATAGTTTCATTTTCCAAATGTATTTTAATGTGTCTGGGTTTTGTTTTCAAGAACTAATCACTGGATAACAAAGGGACATATTTTCTCACTCTCCTTTGATGCACAGGCACTCACTTTCTAATCGTGATTCAATTGAAATTATTAAATTATTCATATTTCTATAATCACCCTTATGAATTTCAACTTGATAAATTTATGTTAATGAAAACAAAAACAAAGGTGCAAATTGATGAATATATTTTTTATAAAACTAAAAACTGAAGCTAAAAGCTGAAAAGTTAAGTATTAATAGAAATGGCCCCTTATAATACATTCTGTTAAGTGCCGAATTCGGTTTTAAAATACTAACCCGGAAAAAATCATTTTCCATATCATATACTTCGGGAAAGGGCCTGAAGCTTTGGGCTAGCCCAGAGCAGAAGGAGATCATGTGAAGATGGTGTCATGGTGAGTCGTGACCCGCTCCAGTGGAATGGTCTACCGTCCGAGTTTGAAACTCATACGAGTTGACCCCATGCACGGGGACGAATAGAACACAGAGAGAGGGAGAGAGAGAGAGAGAGAAGCAGAAACAAATAATCGCCACCAGTGCTATAAATCGTGAAAAACAAAGATCTGAGAAAGGAGCGCGAGTTTCCGTCAAAGAAACAGAAGAACGGCGACGCTACGACGCCCCCAAAAATGAAACGAAAGATCTTCATCAAGAACTGAAACACCCAAATTCTCTCTCTCTCTCTCTTGTTTCGGCATTTCGCAACCAGAGCTCAAAGATGAGCTGAAATCCCTACCCCCCTATGAGAACCATTATCCGTTCTTTCTGTATCCATTCACGGCATTAGATGAAAATGGATCCATTAATCGAGCTCTGCGACCTGATCGCACAAAACCCGACCCAATTCCCCGACAAGCTCACCTGGCTATGCTCCCGATGCCCCCCGCCCGAGTACCTCCTTTCCGGATCCCCTAGGGTTTCACGCTCTCAACTCAACGCCGTCACCTCCGTCGCCAGATTCCTCTCCAAATGCCCTAACCACACCGACCACCGTCCCCAGTCCGTCATCCTCGAGTTCCTCCGCTCCATCCCCGCCTCCTTCCACCACTCCTTCTGGCCCCAGTCGTTTGGAACCGATTCGATTGTCTCCTTTTACGCCGATTTCTTAGGGTATGTGTCGAAGGCGACTGAATTGTCGTCGGATTTTGCGACCGACGTGGCGGGGTTTGTGGGAGAGATTGTGATAACTGCGGTTGGTTACAATGTGGGAGGAGAGTTGGGGAATTCTAGGGTTTTCTTGAGAGCCTTGTCGAAGAATTTCCTGCCCGTTCTTCCTTCTGATGCTGGTAGATTAGTTGCATGTCTTCTTGATAATTTCGTGAGTTACGTCCCGAATTCGAGTTCCCCACGTGCTTTGTCGTCGTCGTCGCAGAGTTCACCGATTAACGAGAGCTTTAGCCCTCGAAATGATGGAAACAATGCCTCCGGTTCGTCTAGCAGTTTGGTAATGAATGGGGTAAGTGTCGCTTGGAAGGGTAGTGTGGATCAGTCAGTTACGAGTATTGGGAGTGTTGGGTTAAGTGATGGTGGTGGTGGAGGTGGTGGTGGTGGAGGAGGAGGAGGAGGAGGAGGAAGTGCTGCTGCGAGTTACAGGCGAATGGTTGTGTCGTTTGAGGACGAGCCTTTGGAGAGTCTTGAGAAACAAGAAATAGCATTCAATTTGATTGCGCATATTGTCGAGAAAGGGTACATTGATCCCAAATTATTGGAGCAGGTGAGGATCATTGCAAAGGAGCAGCTCCAGTCAATGTCTGCTTTTCTAAAGGTAAATTCTATCGGTGTACAGTTTTCCATTCATTGTGCTAATATTTTTCTAGGGTACCAAACTTATTGGAAAGGCATCAAGGGGATGCAACCCATGTGCAAATTAGAGTGTAGAACAACAGGCCAAAAAGCCGACAATAACGAAAAGAGACTGAACGATAAAGAGAACCTATATCTTACATGTTAAGGAATTGACCAAGGGTTAGTTTTGCATTCCTTCGACTCCTAACTAAAAAACTAGAAAGGAAAAGACTCTTAATATTAAAAACCGACATCTCTCATTGTACTAATATTTATGACATTAAGAAGTGGAATAACATTAGGAAAATGCTAACCTCCACCCAATAGGGGTGTTTAAGGTGCAATATATTTGTTGAATATGAGCAAAGCTTACAGAAATATGTCAAACTGTGTGAAGTGTGAAATGAAGTTTTTACTTTTTTGGTGTTATGTCGAGCTTACAACTGCCTGTTGAGATTAGCACGATGAACGTGTCGTGCCGAGTCAAACATATATTTATAAAAACTAAGAATTAACTACTACTATAGAGAATAGTGGCTAAGTCCGAGTGTCGATCCGCAGGGACAGTTTGGCTAAGTTACTAAGAATTCGATTAATTCCGAATTTAATTCGAGAAAAGATTGGTTGATTGGTGATGATTTTAAGAACAACTAAATTAAGTAAAGCAGTAATTAAATTGAAGAAAATTGCGGAGAGAAAGATCTAGGGTTTCGAATCCACCTCAACCACGTAACGAAACTATGCAAAGGTTAGGGCTACTATTCGAATCACAATTGTCAAGAAAATATTTGTGATTGTTAAAAGGCATAAACTATCCCACAACCCGGACCATCTCACTAGCACGGTGTCACGCCGCCCAACGGCACGATCCGTCTCACGAGC
Organism: Vaccinium vitis-idaea; assembly: GCA_963854785.1. Classification (NCBI taxonomy): domain Eukaryota; kingdom Viridiplantae; phylum Streptophyta; class Magnoliopsida; order Ericales; family Ericaceae; genus Vaccinium; species Vaccinium vitis-idaea. The sequence continues at coordinate 21,981,517 of OY978226.1, read as the reverse complement.
ATAGCCCATCTCAGAACTCCAAGCACAATATTGAAAACAATTGCATAACTTGTATTCGAAAACCGCGGATATGAATACGAAACGGATTGAAAGTAGTAAAAATCCTTCCGTACAATTGAAAATGAAAGAGTTCTAGTTATGCAATCGATCCGAATAAATAAAACCAAACCCTACACATAAATAAAGTTCGAATGGAGCGGGGCTTCATCTTCCTCCTAGATGGGTGGTTTAGCTGGACATCGCGACTGCCAAACTGCGACAGCAGTTCTTCGTTTCTGCCTCCTGCTGCTTGCAGCTCTGTTTCTGAATAATCCGCCCGTTATGCGTTTAATCTGATGCAGTAGTTTAAGGGTACTAGTGTCATTTTGTGTCTTTAGTATAAGGGGTAGCATAAATAGTGTGGGAGTCTTTCATTTTTGGCAAGCTTTTATCATTTTCAAGAATATATTATCAAGAGTTTAACTCTTTGTATCCCTTTTGGGAGTTTTCTCTCTCTAGTATATCGAATGGAATATCTTGGTTGCACCATAATCCCCTCTTTTATAAGCTGTTATGCGTCTTGCTTTAAAGTCCCCAACCGACATCACTTTTAACCTAATGGACCGAATTGCCTTTTAGTAGAGAAAGCCCAGTTCCTTTTGAATCAAATATCTATATAAATTGAACACCCCCCCCCCCCCCCAAAAAGTCCACGTGCAAACCATATTTAGAACAAGGGTGATTTTGTTTCAAAACCCAATTCCAACTCTGCCATTGATTGGCCCTTAATTCTCCATGAGCAATTTGGAAATTAGTGAATTCGATACTCCTTGTGCTTTTTAAATCCATAGGCTTTAAATACCTACAACACGCAATAAAAGGAATTAAATTCCAAGTAATAATATAAAAGGACATAACAATAATAAATTAGGAGGCACTAATGTGTACATTGCCTATCACATGACCTTAATTTGATTGAAGGGGGAAGAAGGATTTGCAAGAGGTCATTCAATGGTTTGATTTTGTGGGCAGATAAGGAAGTGCGACTGGTCGGAACAGGGGCAGCTTCTTAAAGCTAGAATCAATACGAAACTCTCTGTTTTCCAAGCTACAGCTAAGTTAAAAATAAGAAGTCTTGTATCACTCGATTCTGATGGAAAGTCTTCAAAGAAGTTGTTGCTCAGTACTCTTGCACTTTTGGAAGATGCTGCAAGAGCGTGTTTATGTTCAGTGTGGCGAAAACTAAGGATATGTGAAGAGCTATTCAGCTCTTTGCTTTCTGGAATTTCTCAGATTGCTATCACTCGTGGAGGTCAGTTGCTTCGGGTTTTGCTCATTCGCCTTAAACCCCTTGTGCTGGCCACATGTGCGCAGGTACATATCGCCGATTACTTGAGAGCTAGCTTGTCTATCTAATGCACAGTGCAGTGCCTGCGGCAAACTTTTTCTACACATTTTGTTTTTTGTTTCCCAACAGGCTGACACGTGGGGCAACAGCCAGGGAGCCATGTTTGAGAGTGTATTGAAAACAAGCTGTGAGATTATTGAATTTGGTTGGAGCAAGGACCGATCTCCTGTGGACACTTTCATCATGGGATTAGCTACAACCATTCGTGAACGAGCTGATCACGAGGAAGAGGTTAGCCTTACCTTGCTTTTATGAGCCAAAAATAAAAAATGTGCGCCACTAACCCATTCGCAGAGACACAGACACATGTACAACCAAGTGCATGCGTCAGGTGAGAATTTGCTAATGCACATGGATTCTTGTGCATGTGACTGTAAGTGCCATTTATGCCTCCTCCTCACAGATAAACAGAATAGTGTCTTTGATACCCCTTCAGTAGTTAAAACATATGGGTCTCCATCGTTGTAGTGACTATTCTATACCTTGTCCTTATTCCTCCATGATTTATAAGTACTAATAAATAAACTATTGTCAAGTGTTTCTTACTTAATATCTTATGCAATTGATTCTGACAACGGCTTACTATTGCGCTTCTTGTTCCCTTTTAGTTAGTATAAAATTTATGCGGCATACTAATATCAATAAGGTGTTCTGAAAATTCTCTTCAAGGATGGGAAAGAGAAGCAGCCAGTTTCTGTTGTGCAGCTTAATGTTATACGTTTGCTTGCTGATCTGAATGCTTCTGTTAAGAAGCCTGAAGTTGTAGACATGATATTGCCACTATTCATTGAAAGTTTAGAAGAGGGTGATGCTTCAACACCGGGCCCATTGCGCCTGCGAGTAAGAATTTTTACTTGGGAGGATTTTATGTATCTTCTATCTCCTTTCATTTTGCGCACGTCACTTTGTTTCACTCGAAATAGTGATATACTAATTCTTTTGTTTTGTTTCTTAACCCGTTCTTGCTGAGTTACTGCAGCTTCTTGATGCTATTTCTAGCTTGGCGGGTTTAGGTTTTGAAAAGTCTTATCGTGAAACTGTTGTTCTGATGACAAGAAGCTACATGAGTAAACTCTCCAGTGTTGGCTCTGCTGAAAGTAAAACCCTTGGACCAGAAGCAATAACAGAACGTGTTGAGGTGCCATAACTTAATTGATGTGAATGTTGTGTAAATAATCTAGTTTAAGGAAATTCCTTCTTCAAACAGATGCTCATTGGTTCAACCATTCTAGGCTCTTCCTGCAGGATTTCTGTTAATTGCTAGTGCTCTTTCCAGTTCTAAGTTGCGGTCAGATTACCTTCATCGTCTGCTATCTTTGTGTTCAGATGTAGGCTCGGCTGCAGAGTCTAAAAGTGGAAGGTAGAGTATTATCCAAGCATGATATGTTCCATCGCAAGCCATTTGCAATTCCTATTTTTTATTGTATAGGTAGAAATATGGTGGTCCTGATTTACCCCATTGTGTTTGGAATTTCTGGACTAAGACCTTGACAATCTGCAGGAATGGAGCAGATTTTCTTGGACCTCTACTTCCTGCTGTTGCTGAAATATGTTCTGATTTCGTTCCTACTGTAGATGTGGAACCTTCAATTCTCAAGTTGTTTCGCAACCTATGGTTCTACATTGCTCTTTTCGGATTGGCCCCTTCCATACAGAAAACTGAGGTTCCAACAAAGTCTGTTTCAACTGTGCTGAAAAGTGTGGGGAGCATGCGTGCAACAGCGCTTCAAGCTGTGGGTGGACCATACATGTGGAATACACAGTGGTGTTCAGCTGTCCAACGCATTTCGCAAGTGACCCCACCCCTTGTAAGTTTCATATTTATAAGCAACTGTTGCCATTGTGTTTTACCGTTGAATTAGTACACTAGAAATCTTTTGATTGTTTACTCCTTGATTGAGCTGGACATTGTTCCTTGTCTCAGTGCAACCATGCCAGAGTTCATGTCCTTTTCTCTTTTTTTCCCGTCTTGGGCAGGATTTACTAATGCACCACATGTTCAAAAAATTCTAAATCAATCTGGCTTACATGCTTATAAACAATCTGATTTTTATTTAGATTGACGTGCTTACAAACACTTGGCTGGACTCCGCCTTGGAAAAATTCAAGCATCCAGTCCCAGGAAACTTGGTGATACTAGCATAGAACAATATGATGATATGACGGCTCTGTTCGCTTAGCTCTGTTCACAAGCGCGTGTAATCATGTGTAATAATTTGAGGGAAAAGTTCTTTCATGAGAACTGTTAGGACGTGAGTTGATTCAAGTAAATGCTTGGTTTTGTTTGGAATAAAATGTTCGCTTACCAACCAAAAAATGTAAAGAAAAACAGCGTAATTAGACTTTCTGGTCAACTAAACTTTGGCCATCTTTTCATGCAATTCTGTGGAAGGGTGGACCAAGGGTGGACCATGTAGCATGGTTACAATCATACATGAAACGCAGCCACAAGACAATGTGGACCAGCAGATATTGTCATATCGCAAATCTTGAAAAGGTAAGAGATATAGGCGAGGACAGGGGTTTTTGCATACCTAGGTACATATAAACTTTACATCTGGGAAACGCACATAATTTTAATCAATACATGTAAACTTTTTATCAATACATGTAACTTTTTTGTCCTGTATGGCTTTGTCGTCTTTTGTCTAGAATTAAGAACCATATGCTTGACTTGTATCAGAAATTTGAAACATGACACAGCTTCAGTTAATGAGTCCCTACATCATGTGGATATTTGCGAGGGTGGGCCGACTATTTATTAGTTTGATGCATGCCTATTTTCAATACTTGTGCAATGATCCAAGTAGATATGGATTCAATGTTTTTGTGCTTTGATGATTATTCCAATGATCCTTAGTAATTATAGTGGTTACTTAACTACTTAAGAGAACAAAGTATGTTTCTTTTCCAGGTAGTGAGCTCTGTGAAATGGCTTGAAGATGAGTTGGAACTCAATGCTCTTCATAACCCTGGCAGTCGTAGAGGTAGTGGCAATGAGAAAGCTTCTTTAACCCAGAGAACTGCACTTTCTGCTGCGTTAGGAGCGCGGGTTGAGGTTGCAGCAATGAGCAGCATTTCAGGTTTGGTAAATTCCTTACCATTCTGCCGTGAATGGTTGAATATCTCTGCTTTTTGATTGCTTTGTAGGCTCACATTTGTTGGCTTCCTATAAGAGGGCGGTTTTGCTTGCGAGGCTTGTGAATTACGCAAGTCCTTACCTAGATTTTGTCTGATATTTGGTCTGCAGAATATTGGCTCATGTTCATTCTAACTTTTCCAGGTGTGAAGGCTACTTATCTCCTTGCTGTAGCTTTTCTAGAGATCATACGATTTAGCAGCAATGGTGGAATTCTTAATAGTGGTCCTAGTTTAACTGCTCCTAGAAGCGCCTTCAGCTGTGTGTTTGAATACCTGAAAACTCCAAACCTCATGCCGGCCGTTTCCCAGTGCTTGACAGCTATTGTTCACCAGGCTTTTGAAACAGCAGTAATGTGGCTGGTATTTTTCCTTTCATTAGGCGTTGTTGGTCATGTTCCTTTTCTTTTTAGTTAGAAGAGAAAGGGTTAAGTATGCGGACCTTTCCTATTGTTGCTGACAAGTACAGGACCTCCCCTATGGTTTTTGGAATTACACTGGCCTCCTCTGTTGAATGATCCCTCACATATGCTTAGAGTGAAAAGAGTTGTGGACATTCCTTGGAAACGTTGATCCTCTTGAGCTGGTCTTGTCTTGTGTTTCCATCCGAAATTTCATGTCCATTGTGAAACAATGACTGTCTGCTCAGCCTTTTTCTGTTGAGTTTTGGAAATAAGATTCTTTTTCGGTTTTGAAGAGAGGGATAGCAGACTTTATACACAAAATGTACCGAAAATATCATGTCCTTAAGTATTGATGTGTACATAATATCCCCTAGAAGGTGATACAAACCAACTCAAGGGTAGATTTCATAAGAGAGATAAATCCCTAAAGGGATACAAAGAGCAAAAAGCTCTCAATATTCTTTTATCAATATATCAAAAACTACTAAATGAAAGACTCTCACACCTATTTATAGACCCACTAACACTAAGGACACAAAATGACACCAAAATGACACAAGCACCCTCAAACCTACTGCATCAGACTCTCCCTCTAAAGAAAACTTGTCCTCAAGTTGGACAACAAAACACAAAACAACTAAATAACGAAAAGTTAAAAGTATTTATTGTGCAGCATCGGAGTAGGCATGTGGCTACATTTCCTTGATCATCACCCTCTTGCAATAACCCATCTTCAATACGAGTTTTTGTCTGTGTGCATCCATAGCGTCCATGCTTGTTTGCCAAGAAATCACCCATTTGCCATGTCTCTTGTGCAGAATCAAATCATAAAAATAGGCTATCACACTTGTACCCAACGCACAACGCCAATAACCATCTATCTAACATGATGTGCAAAAAGTCCAACTTCACTTCATAGCCAAGGCTTGCTCGAGTAAAAACCATGGTCAAAGGATCTTCAAGAACCAAGTAGTCTACACCCTCTTTTGGCAGCTTTGGAACTTGTCCGGGCACCACAACATCACAAACTTGAACATCTTGCACCAAAGATAATTCAAGAGGCATGTCATGGAAGCGACTATCAAGCTTTGGCTTCACGAAATCCTCTCAAACAAGCGGGACATCAAAAGCAACCTCTTCCGGCTTTGGTATACATCAACTCCATTCTATTTTTCTTGTGCTTCCTTGCTTTCTTGCCTTGCTATAGGGAGTATTTCCTTGATCATATTAACGAGTCTTCCCTCTTCATTATCAACACTATACTCTTCTTCAAACTCGTCATAAATAGGAACATTTTCTAATTCTCCACTAGTCTCGAAGACGGGATCATCTTCAAACTCTTCATGTGAAAACTCATCAAGTTTAGGAAGAACATCATCATCAATATCCTTATCCTCGCTAGGATACTCATCATAAAAGGGAATAACTTCCAAATAACCTCCAAAGCCTTTATTTGGAGACTCATCAAAGATGAGCACATCTTCATACTCATCTTCTATCTCAAATACACAATCACCTTTAAGAACACCTTCAAGTTCGTCACTTAAATATTCGTTAAAGATGGGAAAATCATTGAAATAACCATGTTCCTTCGCCTCTTCAAACACATCCAGAGTGAGGTTCATCTTCCTCTTAAACTTGTCCGGATTGAAGGGTCCATAAGATTCGAAAAGGTTATCACCAATGTTGTTCTCCTCCTTGTAGTCAATACTATACTTAGCTTGACTATAAGAATCATTAATACCTTCGTGAGGTAGTAAACGATGCACCTTCTTAATTAAGGTTGCAAGTCGTCTTTTCGACAACAATAATTGTACCTTATCATTCAAGGTAGCAATTTATGCCCTCAACCCTTCAATCTCATTCCAACAACAATTTGGATTGCCATGGTCGTAACCATCATCTACCACTTCACCATTGTTCACCATAAAAGCCTCTACCTCTACCTTCTCTGTAAGCCATTATACCACCAAAAATCAACTCCTAACAAACAAATTGTGGGAGAGGTCAGCGCGTTTGATGAATAGACAGTTGACCGACCCATAACAACTTGCCACGTGGAAAGAAAAGTAACAATGGACACGTCAGACATTAACATAATTCAATAACTGGGGCGAAACCCCACCACAAAGGGGATATCCTCGCGGAAGAACACAAAGGGAACCCCATTCAATGGGGTATCACCTATCGCGAAGCCCTTAGTAAAGGGAATTGACGCGATGGGATGGAGATAATACTTACAAGTACACGTATATCGGGCTCGCGACTGCATCTGGCCACAAGGCAGGGGCAGAGAAGTCATCACGAGTCTCGAGCAAGGTATTGCCGCAAGCCAAAGGGCTCGCGACCACGCCTATCACCACGGGAATAAAGGAGATACAAGTGGCTTTAAAGGATTAGGGATCGTCGCGATGGAATGGCGTGTACTGGATAAGCCATGGGAATCTTCCTAATGGCCAGTGATGTCACCCACATTGCCCAGGTATACGGAGAGATCACGTGTCATCATATTATTAGGGAAATATCTGCAACCCAATGATTGGGTGCAGATCCCTATAAATATGAGACATTCCTTCACAAATTCTCATATAGATTGATCCATCCCCGAGGCACGGAAACCCTAGAGAGAAAGTGATTCAGAGCTCTGGAATCAAGAACATTGTTCTTGCTGGTGCTCGCAGACTCACATTTCCCTGCTAGAGTTGTGATATTAGGATGATGTTGATCTAAGGGGAATGGACTGAATATTGCTGCCTTCTTTCTCTGTGTATTTGGCCTAATCTTTCACCCCTTTACACACTCTCTTATTCTTGCTCAATCATTAGTTATTGTTTGCCTCTCCAAGTTAAATTTATTTGACTAACCAAGAACCTATCCTACATAAGGCGACTCCGCTAGGGAGGCTTTCATAGCTGATGGTTGTGACAAGAAGTGGTTCACAAATACAAGGTTCTTCTTCACGAAATCTTTTAAGTGCAATAGAAACCCTTCGTCAAAGATCAATGGAAAATAACCCACCACTGCTCGAGGAGATCCATGAAGTTAATACTGCACACATCCTTGCTGCTAACACAGAGACTCTGCAGGTCATTCGTGATGGACAACAACAGATGCAGCAGAGCCAGACTCAGCTGCTCCTGGCTATAACTCAATTGACTCAAGCTGTGGTGGCTACCAGAGCTCTAGTGGCTACCCCAGTGCCCCCACCAAATGTAGTGGAGGGAAACCTGGGAGGCCGAGCCCCGCAAGTTGTAAATCTGCCTGGGGGTGTTGCTCCTGCTGCACCTCCAATCCAACCACGAAACCTGCACAACGCACCCCCTGTGGTACCACCAGTTCTAGCACCAGGTACACCGGCTACTAGTGGTGTAGCTGTAGGACCTCAGTCACAGGGGTTTCTCACAGATGTGCAAGCTCTGTTTCAACAGGAAAAAGCTAAGGCAACCTTACCCACGCTGCCTAGCCCTGAAATTCAGCCACCATACCGTGCTACAATAATGGCAATGCCATATCCAGAGGGGTATGTTCCTCCAAAGTTTATCAAGTTTGATGGTAAAGAAGGCAATGCTCAAGAGCATGTTCATCGTTTCATCGAAACGTTGGGGGTCCATTCCCAGAATGTCAATTTACGACTGCGAGAATTTTCCAAGTCTCTGACTTCTCGCGCATACACTTGGTATGTCAACTTGGAGTCTCACTCTGTAAACACTTGGGAGGAACTGGTGAATCTATTTTACACCAAATTCTTCCAAGTGACAGAGAATATAACCTCCTTGAACCTAATGAACGAGAAGCAGAAATTAACAGAGGATATTGTTGATCTTATCAAACGATTCCAAGATAAGGCGGTTCAATGTCATGAGCCAGTCCCCGAGAAGAGATTAGTAGAGATTTGCATTCTTGGGTTAATAAAGGAATATCAGAAACACCTCATTAATGGCAAGTATCACACATTCTCTGCCTTAATGGAAGCTGCATTCAATTTACGCGGTACCGTTGATGTTGAGGTGCTAAAATCTGCATGGAAGACCAAGAGTGGAGAGGTTGCTTCTGCAGCCTCCGCGCAAGCCTCGTGTAAGCCGCAGGGGGGTGATGGCAACCCCAAAAGGAGAAACAAACCTTTCAAAGATTATAAGGAGCAAGCAAGAGATGCTCCTCCATACCCCTGCAGTATTGAGGAGGTTAAAGAGCTTGTCAACACGTGGGTCGCGGATGGATGTTTAAAGCTCCCAGAGGTTGAAGCCCGGCCCACTCAACAGGATCGCGCTAATCCTAGGTATTGTATTTTTCACAAGAAAGTGCAGCATCCCACGAGTGACTGTTGGTCCCTCAAGGAGATCTTTAAGAAAAAACAAGATAACAACGAATTAAGAGTTAGGGTGAACAGGGACGTTCGTGAAAGACCCTATCCTCAACATGAGGGAGGGGTCGCGATGCTAGAATGCTAAGAAGGTGGATATTATGACTTTATGTACGAGATGGAAGATGAAGTTGAGGAGGCCTACATGACCTCTTTTTACGATCACATAGAAGAGATCGCGAGCTATGACCACCCTACTGTGGAGGTGAACGTGGATGAAGGACACAAGCTTTTGTCTAAGAGCCAGAAGTTCAGGACTTTCTTTGATGTGTTTGGGTTTACCCCCACCATCAGAATCAAGATGACAAAAGCAATACTGGAGATAGCTAATGAAGGCCAGGAAGCATGTGTGCCAGAAGGGGGCTCTGTCGCGAGGACGATTCGCTAAGACTCTAACACTATCTCATTTTCAGATGCAGACAGGAGAGTGCCATTTCCCCACAATAGGCCTTTGTTCGTCACTGCTCACATCAATGGCATGGAATTTAAACGGGCTCTTCTGGATGGAGGGGCATCAATCAACATCATGCCCCTCGAGACGCTAAAAAAGTTAGAAATCCTAGAGCCGCGTATCATTAAGTCGTTGGTGGGAATAGTTGGCTTTTGAGGGGAAAAGAAGCCCTCTCTGGGGTACATCGTGCTCGACCTCGCTGTTGGACCCATTCGAGCACCAACAAAATTCCATATCATAGAAGGTCAAACTAATTATCATATAATTCTGGGGAGGACTTGGATGCATAAGCACGCAGTGGTCCTGTCGAGCTATCATCAGTGCCTTAAGGGCATCTGGGCTGGGAAGAAAGTCACTATACCAACCACTGAAAGGCCCTTCGAAGCCTGCGAGGCCAACTTGTCTGATGCAGTGTACTTTTCTAAAGTCGAGGAGGCCTGGAGGATGTAATTGCAAAGCCTGTTGGAGTGAAGATTCCAAAATGGGAGGATATCAAAGGGGAACCATCAGAACTAGCTGTCGCGAAGCGTGCCACAGTGTTTGAAAGATTGACCCCTCGCAAGATCAAAAAAACTAGCGAAGGGGGGAAAACTGTCTACCGTTTATGACAGTGTGAGGGGCCAGTTAGCGTTTGTGAAGCTTCTGACCCCTGTGACGTGGAAGGAGTAGGAGAAGAGCTTGAGATGATCCAGAAACCCGAGCCAGCTCCGGAATATATGCAAGATGGACCCAAGCCTCAGCCTGAGGAGCTCGAGGAAGTTAATCTAAGAATTGGAGAAGGGGCCGCGAGGCCTGAGGCTATGGAGCCTGAGGCTCGAGCTGGAATGGTGGCTTTGCTACACAAATACAGTGATGTGTTTGCCTAGCGCTACGATGAAATGCCTGGCTTAGACCCAGAACTCGTAAGCCACCACCTCGACATGTTCCCAAACTCCAAACCTGTAAAACAGCCTCAGCGTAAATGCCATCCAAATTTAAAAGAGAAAATCAAGGAAGAAGTGGAGAAGATTAGGGGTGCTGGATTCATTCGTCCAATCCAATACCCCACATGGTTGTGCAATATTGCACCCGTAAAGAAGAAGAATGGCCAAACTAGGGTCTGCAAGGACTTTCGCGACCTTAACAAGGCCTGTCCAAAGGATGAAATGCTATTGCCTCACATTGATACTTTGGTAGATATCACCGCTGGCCATGAAATGTTCTCCTTCATAGATGGCTTCAACGGATATAATCAAATCAAAATGGCACCTAAGGACGCGGAAAAGACGGCTTTTCGGACCCCTTTGGGGAATTTCTTCTATACAGTGATGCCATTTGGGCTTAAGAATGCTGGCGCAACCTATCAGCGAGCAATGACAGCAATTTTTCATGATATGATCCATCATTCAGTGGAAGTTTACGTTGATGATTTGGTCGCGAAGTCAAAGTACAAGACGGAGCACCTACGCGACCTCGAAGGGGTGTTCAAAAGATGCAGAAAGTTAAACATGCTAATGAATCCCCTTAAATGCACATTTGGGGGGCGCGTCGGGAAAATTCTTGGGCTTTCTGGTACACCGACATGGAATCGATGCAGACGAATCAAAGATTCATTCCATCACAAGCATGCCTCCTCCTCATTCTCAGAGATCCCTTAAAGGATTTTTGGTGAAGGTTTCTTATTTAAGATTTTTTTATCCCCGCTTCGGCAGAAATTATTGCACCACTGGGCGATTTGTTGAAGGAAAAGGCAAAGTTCGAATGGAAGGACAAGCACCAGTTGGCCTTCAAGAGGGTCAAAGCGGTTTTGGCCTCACCACAGACAATGGTTTCGCTACAAAAGGGAAAGCCATTGATTCTGTATCTGACATCTACCGCGAAGTCAATTGGGGCATTGTTGGCCTAGGAAGTGGAAGGTGTTGAGCAACCTGTGTACTATATCAGTAGAAAACTGCAAGGAGCAGAGGAACATTATACTCCCATTGAGCGCCACTGCTTAGCACTTGTCTTCACAACACAGAAGCTCAGGCACTACTTCTTGTCGTTCAAAGTTCAGCTCGTAACCAAAAATGACCCAATAAGGTTTCTTCTTTCTCGCCCTGTTCTTATTGGAAGGGCCGCGAGATGGCTATTAACTCTGGCAGAGTTCAAAATAGTGTGCGCAACACCACGAGCTATCAAACGTCAGGCTCTCGCGGACCTGTTAGCCCAGTTCCTCAGTGGAGAATGTGAACCATTGGAAGAATCACTACCAGGTGATGACTTCGAAGCATTAGTGGCCAGCGCTGAGCAAGAAAACTGGACCCTAAGCTTCAATGGGGCAACAGGAGGTAATTCAGCTGGAGCAGGTGTCACGCTGCAAAGTGATAGCGGAGCGAAGGAGTACTTGTCATACAAACTTGCATTCCAGTGCTCTAACAATGAAGCTGAGTATGAGGCACTTATTTTGGGACTGCTCGCTGCCAAAGAAAAGGGAATCAAGAGGCTCAGAATTGTGGGGGATTCAAAACTAATAATTCTGCAAAGTGAAGGTGTCTACGCCCTAAAAGAAGCTAATCTCGCGCCATACAGGGCAACTGTTCAAAGACTTAGGAATTACTTTGATGATATTGGCATCATTCATAAACCAAGGTCTAAGAATAGATTCCTTGACGCGTTGGCTACTTTGGGCGCCAAGACAGAATTTGAAGGAGATACAGTGGTCATTGAGATCACGAAAAAGACTGAACCCTCATTTGTTGAAGAAGAAATTCATGGCAACGATTGGCGCGAGCCTTTGAAAACCCAAATCGCGACAGGAAATGGAGAAATCCCCATCATGAGCATCTCGCAATTCACCGTTTTAAAAGGAGAATTATACTTTCGCGGCCCTCAGGGGTGGCTTGCACGGTGCATTGGTAATGCAGAGGTTCAAGTGAAATTGAGGGAGATTCACGAAAAGACTTGTGGAGAGAATGACATCGCACTGTACTGAAGAATTCAACGCCAAGGGTATTACTGGCCTACGATGAAGAACGATGCCGCGACTGTGCTTAGAGAATGCCCCAACTGTTCACTCCATGAAATTGAGCATGAGTGCAACTTTTCGAGTGAAGAGACAGATTGGAGGTAGAAATATATTGACTATCTAAAAGAAGGGGCCCTCCCTGTGGATCACGGCAATATGCAAATGAAGGAGGTTCTATCCCAGGAGACCTCGCTGGAGATTAAATTTCCTCTGCGGGCTCTACATTCATGCGCTCTGTTTCTTTGTCAGAACCTTCCACCTCTTCTATTTCTTGCATCTCTGTCGGTTTAGCCTCTGCACCACCGCCAGAAGTACCCCCCACAGCCTTAGAACTCTCCGGTGGTATATCCCCAGCCACTTGCTCCACCACTGCCTTGGCGATATCGCTCGCGGCATCTAGAGCGTTAAAGGGATCAATCTGTCCAAAATTTGAGCCTGCAGTGTTGTCCACCTCAGCACCTGAATCTGGAGCATTATGATGTTGTCCCTTAGCAGGGCTGAGAACTACTCCTTCATTTCCAGAGCTCGCATCTACCTTAGAAGCTCCCTCTGGAGGGGGAACTTCTGAAGGAATAGCAGTAGCTGCTTCAGTTGAAGAAGGAGGAGTGATAGAAATACCAGAGCCAATAGCATCTTTGCTCTGTGGCATACCCCCAGGGGCAAGCTCCGCGATGGGAACATCCTCATCATTTGCTGCGAGTGTTTGAGTCCCCTCGCCTGGATTAAACAAGCAAACGAAGCCATGAGAATTCAATACAAGAAATAGAAGTGAAACTGCAAAACATAGATTTTTGATGTAAGCACTCACCTTGCTCCAACAGGGGAACTGATGGTTCTGCTTGGGCTTGGGGCTTCGCGATAGGGATAGAAGTTTGTGCCACGACGCGACCCCTTCGCGGAGGACCCTGAAAGCCAGCAACAATAATTAGTCAGTATAGAGAAGCGATAAAGGAAGCACGGCACGGACCCTGGAGCCTGCTCTATTTGAGGGGGAGAGAGATCCTTCGCCTTCCTCTTATCTCTGACAGCAGGATGTCGAGGTGCAGGGGCAACCAACTGGTCCGCAAGACTGATCTTCTGAATGGGAATAGCGTCGATCACATTCAGGGGGACCATGGTCTTGTTTACCCAGCACGACAGAGGTCCGCGCCAGTTGGATTGCTTGCCTGGCTTGAAAGTACGAAGGGTTAAGTCCTTTTTAGAGGTGGGCTTCGCAGGGGGTACCATCGCAGAGGTCTGGACGAAGTCTGAGAAGGACTGAAGATTCCTCGCCCAGTACACCCTGTTTTCTGGGGTGAAGACCGCCTTACGCCAGAACTGGGGATAATTCTCTCCCCCCCATAACCAGAGGCGAGCTCATGGTTGAATGTCTTTATAAATCTACGAAGGCCACTGAAGAAATCGTCGGGAGGGGAAGGAGGACCGCCAGGGACGCCCTGATCATACCCAAACTGGAGTTTAAGCCTGTCCCCACGCTATATCACTAGGATGGGACCCTCCAGAGATAAAGTGGGGAGATGGCAAGGGGTAACCCATGTAAGAAAATCCAATTTGGTAGCCCGGATGGACCTGTTCTGGAAATCCTCCACGAAATCCTCTAAGAAGACTGATGGGCCTATAGAACCCTTGATAATTTTTTCATAGGGGCGTGGGACGAACGAAGTCACCTCATTGCACCAGTCCTCGAGGAGCTGGCTAGGGCTGGTGTGGCTCCATCTCATTATCCAGGGCAGCCTTTCGCTGATGATTCTGAGTATAGGCATGCCCTTTCCATCACAGATGATCTCACCCGCTGCGTTTCTCTCCTCCAAAGTTCGCAGAGGGGGAAGCTCTTTTGGAGTGGGCGCGACCTTCGGGAAATATTCGTAGAAGAAGCCCAGAAGGAACGGAATGTGGATCATGGAAGTAATCTCATACCTTCCCATGGACCGCTCAAAGTCACGGTCCATTTGGTGGTAGAGGTGGCCCATGGTCCATTTGGTGGTAGAGGTGTTCCAAGAACATGGGACCTAGAGGGAGCTTCTTCTCAGCAGAAATGGAGGCCGCGAGAGGGATCATCTCGCGACGCAGGCCCTCGTGCGGAATGTCAGGAAAAAGGAAGAGGGATAAGAACTCCACCAAGAAGGCCGCCAGATACAGCGGGCCCTCAAAACGGGGGCTCATCGTCATCGTGATCACCCCATCTACCGTGACGGGAGCAATGTCGCGAAACGAGAAGCACTGCCAAGATCCCCACGTGGTCTTGTTGGCTTTAGGGGCTTCACGAGGCCTTCCTTGGCTGTCGTAGCGAGATCCAAACTCACCTGCAGCCTTGAATTCCTTCTCTATAGAATCAACCACTGCTCTTATGTCAGCAGGGATGTCGTTGGGGTTGTAATGATACTCACTGCGAGTAGAGAGTCCTAGCAGAGTCTCTGTATCCAACAGAGTGGGCCCTGCTTCTCCAACGGGGGAGATGAAGGTGTGGCTCGTGGTGCTCCAGCGAGACACCGCGAAGTCCAAATCGCGTTGGAGGCGGCTCATGGAGAGATCCCTTGAAAGACGAACAACTTTCAGTAAGCCCACTTTGTCTAGGGTTTTCCTGTACTCCTCAAGCACAGTGGTCACCCAGTCTCCCCAACCCTTTTGGGGTTGGACATTGGTCTTGTACTGGACCTGAGAGAACGGAAAATCGCCTCTCTCTATCCTAAGTCGCACCAACAAAGGGATCAAACATGTCTGCTTCTGAAGCGCTTGGCTCGTCGGAAAAGAGGATGTACTGCCCTTTGGGATCACCTCGAAGTGGAACATAATTTTGAATGTTGGCCCAGAAAACATCGTTCTCAGACCTAAGGAATGGAGCCCTTCTCCACTCGCCAACAGGAGGGACGAAGGTTTTCGCCAGAAGAGCATCAGGTTCGTGTCTCCTCTCTCGAGCCATGATTGATTCAGAAAAGACCTAGGGTTTTGAAGAAAACTTAAGTTGTGGAAGAAGAAAGGTAGAACGAGAGACTTGGAAAATTTTGAGATAAACACGAAAAGAGTTCTGGAGAGAATAAAGTGTTTACTCTCCCTCTCTAATGATATTTATAGGCATAACGAGAATCGGCCTGCAACTTCGAAATTGGGAATAGCCACCTTTTGGAGGGAAACACTAAAACGACGGACTCCGCTAACGTCGCACGGGCGCGATATAGCGCGTTAAGTACCACGCACAGCGAATTCAAGCTCGTGCGAGGGGCATATGTAGGAGAGGTCAGCGCGTTTGATGAATAGACAGCTGACCGACCCATAACAACTTGCCACATGGAAAGAAAAGTTACAATGGACACGTCAGACATTAACATAATTCAATAACTAGGACAAAACCCCACCGCGAAGGGGAAATCCTCGCAGAAGAACACAAAGGGAACCCCATTCAATGGGGAATCACCTGTCGCGAAGCCCTTAGTAAAAGGAATTGACGCAACGGGAAGGAGATAATACTTACAAGTACACGTATATCGAGCTCACGACTGCACCTGGCCACAAGGCAGGGGCAGGGAAGTCATCACGAGTCTCGAGGAAGGTATTGACGCTAGCCAAAGGGCTCGCGACCACGCCTAGCACCGCGGGAATAGGGGAGATACAAGTGGCTTGGTGGCTTTAAAGGATTAGGAATCGTCGCGATGGAATGGCGTGCACTGGATAAGCCATGGGAATCTTCCTAATGGTCAGTGATGTCACCCACGTTGCCCAGGTATACGGAGAGAGCACGTGTCATCATATTATATTAGGGAAATGTCTGCAGCCCAATGATTGGGTGCAGATCCCTATAAATATGAGACATTCCTTCACAAATTCTCATATAGATTGATCCATCCCCGAGGCACGGAAACCCAGAGAGAGAAAGTGATTTAGAGCTTTGGAATCAAGAACATTGTTCTTGCTAGTGCTCGCAGACTCACATTTCCCTCCTAGAGCTGTGATATTAGGATGATGTTGATCTAAGGGGAATGGACTGAATACTACTGCCTTCTTTCTCTGTTTATTTGGCCTAATCTTTCACCCCTTTACACACTCTTATTCTTGCTCAATCATTAGTTATTGTTTGCCTCTCCAAGTTAAATTTATTTTTTACTAACCAAGAACCTATCCTACACAAATCAACCCCAAATAAGTAACACCCAGTCAATTGGGACCCTAAACTTCAACAAACCACAAGCAATCAAACACTAACGACCTACTAATCGCAGAAAATCGAAGAAGTTCCTAATAACTTCACAAATGAGACAAACCCAAATGAAAATATAGCCTATAACACAGATTGAAGTGCCAAAGGAGCAGATTAAAGACCCTTACCACTGTTCCTGAGTGCTTTTCCACTCTTTTCGACTGATTAATCACCTGATTCAACTCAACCTAAGGCAAATTGAGGGATTCAAACACTGCTAGTGTATATTTGCAGGTCTTGGTCACTGTTTCAAGCACCAAAAGGGTTGAATCGACTTCGAAAAGGGCTAGGTTACCCTTGAAAACTGGAAACCTGCTAAAATGACTGAATTGATGGCTGAAACAGTGATTTGAGCTCCGAAATTGTGATTTCATGGGCTGAATGAGTGATACTAGCCCCCAGTCAGTGATTTCGAGCGCCGACTACTTATTCAAAGGCCGAAATTGCTATTCGCAGGTCGGGGTCTCTGTCACAGGCACCGAAAGGGCTGGATCAAGTTCGAAACAGGTACATCGGGCCTTCTTGAGGTTCGAAACGCGTACAGAACCGTGGATCGAGCTCCAAAAATGGGTTTGAGTCGTCCGATATACCAGAATCAGCTCTGAAAATGGTTGATATGTGGTTTTTTTAGGGTCAAAATCGAGGTTTAGGGTCTTGTATTGGATAGATCCGAAGAAGATGAGTGATTTGGGGGCTCCAGTGATATTTTCCGGCGTCGTTTTAGGGTTCCGGTGAGGTTTAGGTTTTGGGAAAAGATCCCAGCGAGATGAAGGGCTAGGATCGAGCTAGAGCTCTGATACCAAATGATGCAAACCAACTCAAGGGTAGATTTCATAAGAGAGATAAATCCCTAAAGGGATACAAAGAGTCTAATACCTATTTATAGACCCACTAACACTAAGGACACAAAATGACACTAGTATCCTCAAACCTAGTGCATCAGAAGGTGATAGATGGCAGATGAAAGGGAAGAACTAGTTGGACCAACAATCAAGAGTAAAAGAACTACTGTCCAAGCAGTAACTGAAAACTCCACATTCTCAAAAGTCCTGCGATCCCTTTCCCTCCAATCATTCATATTGCACTTGAAAGTGTCACTTTCCAACTTTCCTCGTCCCTCCTTAGTCCTCATACCTCCATGACTCCATCCCCAACGAAGACAAAGATTGGTGACAGAAGAAGAAATCCCTTGTCACCCCGAAAATCCAAAAAGACCAAGCTCTAAAGCCCTCTATCTATCTGCTTTTCAAAAAAAAAAAAAAAAAGCCCTCTATCTGCACTGCGCTGAAGGAGAGGGGGATTAACTCTCTCTCTCTCTCTCTCCGCCCTGTTTATGCATACAAGTCCAATTCGAAAGTATCTTTGTTTGGACCAGCTCTTTGTGTTCTTTGGACTAAGCCTTTGGAATTTGGATTGGAATATTCACTGGGCATGGACTTCTGTCATGTACTTTAAAGTTGCTAATTGGTGTACCTTCTCTGGCATTGTTTTTCGTGGGTTTCTTAGTATTTCAATGTTTGTCACTTGAAACTAAAATAAAAACTAGCCATTGGTGAGCTAAGTGTGATGTAATTTTTTTTTATGCTTGTTTTTTTTTCCTTTTATTTTTTGTATTGATGTTGGTGGACTTTTATTAGGTGTATTCATGCCTTGTCATATGTAGTTTGGAGTTTGGTGTACTGTTTTTTCGCCTCATGTACAATGTTGCTTTCATTATTTTCCTCTCAAGCTTTTCTCATGCTATAGCTATACTGATTTTTTGACTTGGACAGGAGGATCGGACATCTGATTCAGGCGATAAAGCTGATATTAGAGAGTTTACTCTCACAGCACATACCTGTTTTCTAATAAAAAGTATGTCACAGAGGGAGGAGCATATTCGAGATATCTCTGTTACTTTGTTAACTCGACTTAGAGATAGGTTTCCTCAGGTGAAAGTTCTCTTTCTTTTTATCTTTTTGGCTGTTAGGCTAATATTTAAATTTAGTGGCAGGTATATATTCCGTGTTTATTGCAGTTTTTAACATTACTGTATCAGTTATCATTTAGTGTAATACTAGCGAATGCCGATGCCTGAAGGCACGTAACCTCATGATACAATATGTACGCACTCTAGATGAATTTATATAGAGACTTTGTCGTGCTCCGCTAGATCATGGTATGATTTATGTTACCCAGCAAATTGTCAGTGGCTCAGTGCATAAAGACGCTTCTTAACATAATTTGCCGACATAGTTTGATGTACTAAATTGATTGGAACATAAGGCTCCGCTTGGTTATACCCTGCTATGCTATTGATCACAGTTCTGCTCTATTCTGCAATCCATATAAAATTTAGTATCTGTTCGTTAGCATGTTAAGTACACCTAATCAACCCGATTACACTCCTGCAGATTCTGTGGAACTCTTCTTGTCTAGATTCCCTACTCTTTTCAGTGCATAATGACCCACCCTTGGCTGTTGTTCATGATCCTGCTTGGATAGCTACTGTTCGGTCTTTGTACCAAAGAATTGTTCGGGAATGGATCGTTATTTCGCTTTCAAATGCTCCATGCACTAGCCAGGGCCTTCTTCAGGTTTGGTGACTCTTGTAACTTGGAATCATCTGTCTATTTTTTATTTCTCTCTCTCCCTCCCTCACATGACCAATAATACAACATTTGACACAATAATCGGAGCCCCATGGTAGTGGTCCGAGCCGTTGAATTTGTTTAAGATATGTTTTTAAGAGTGCCAGTAAAAAATCACTCATTCGGATATCGGTAAGGGCTTGACTGATTCATTCAGTTTTTATCCTGTCAAATTTAGAGTTCAGTTTTTATCCTATCAAATTTAGGGACAAAATCCGATCATGCCCTTACCGATATCTGAATGAATTGATTTTTTATGGATACTCTTAAGAACATGTTTTAAACAAATTGAACAACTCTTATCATTTTTTTAGGGATACGTGTGTGTGTGCTTGTGTGTAACTATGTATAGTATGCCAGTACTTTGTTGGGTACTTGAGGTAAGTTTCGCGCTCCCTTTTACTTCATCAACGCGTGAAATATAAAACTTGACTTTTTTCTGCTTTATCCCCGGAATGGTCGCATTGGTTGTGAAAATTGATTTCTACTTAGTTTTCCAGGGTGTTGATTCAATTTTTAGTATATTGAAATCTGTTGAAGAAAGCCATTGGTCTTTTGGATATTGCTTGCGACCTTGCGTTGTAATTTAGGATGCCCGAAGCGTAGGGCTAGGTATCGCGTAGCATAATAACCGGTAAGACCGGATCGACTCCACAGGGACTGAATGCACCTTGCGTGATGGTTGACTTGCGAGTGAGGTTTTTTAGCCTTGAAGCGGCCAACTAAATTGGTGATTTGTTTGGTGGAATTCTCTTAACTTCAAGAATGACTTGGAAAGATTAAAAGACTAATTAAAACTAAGGAAAATTCTAGGGGATTTTAACAACCATGACTAAGGCTAATCCGTTCCTCTCTTGATTCCCGGCTTGGGACATCGTCAAATGCTCCTGAATGGGAGATTTAGAGTTTAAAACCATTTGACTAGAAAAGGTGTTTAGCAAAGTGTAGCGGCCGGGTTCGTATGGGTCAGCAGAGGCCCCCCTCGGGTTCGTAAGGGTCAACAGAGGCCTCAGTCTGCATAATGGAAGAGCAGACGGGCCAACATCTCAAAACCTGCGAAACTGAATGAAGATCAACACATCTCGCCCCCGCCGA
Source organism: Vaccinium vitis-idaea (assembly GCA_963854785.1). Lineage (NCBI taxonomy): Eukaryota > Viridiplantae > Streptophyta > Magnoliopsida > Ericales > Ericaceae > Vaccinium > Vaccinium vitis-idaea. Next base: position 21,960,874 of record OY978226.1, on the reverse strand, counting down.
ATGAACGGTTCCCTCGGCGTTCGGCGCAGATATCCAGGTTTGGACGAATATACATTTTTGTACGACATTCTCCGAGCCCGTGGGTACCGAGGACACGTTTTTTCTCTACTTGGCCTTCGGATTGCTCTCGGGGGTTCCGCCGATCGACGTGCCGAGCGCTCAAGAGGCCGGGTTGCTCGCGTGCCAAGTTGGTCGACCTCGGCACGCGGGGCTCGGATGTACTTGATTTGGCGGTGGCGTGTCTGGCACGCTGCACGTTCCACGATGGAGCATTAAATGCGGCAGTCACCTACCCTGCCACTGCCACTGCCACCTACAGAGTCACGTGGGTGACGGGGAATGTCTCGAGGTGATATGACCCCTCAGGCCCACGTGCCGTGACTTCAGTCGAAACGCGGCGTCTGCAGCAGAGATGGGAGTCACATCAACTGTCATTCTAGGCACGAATGACGGGTGCGTGAGGGGCGCCGAGCGTGTGGGACGCACGTCCCCTCTGCCTATAAATATCCAACTACAATTACCACAATGGGGATATATCTCTCTCTCTCCTCATTAACTACTCTCATAACTCCATTTCTCTCTCTAAGTTTCCGGCGTATTTTTTCCCCTCCGGTGACTGACTTAGCCATCGGAGTGCCTTCCCGGACCACCACCGTCCGGGCTAGACGCTGACGTGGTTGTCTTCGTGTGCAGGTCACCCTCTCCGGCGTGCAGTGAGGGCTCAGGCGTGTTCCACCCATTCTATCACTACCTATTCCATTCCAGAAGGTCCAAAGAGTTGCTCCGGCGAGAAACACTCCCACACAAAGATTAGGGTATTTCAATTCATTTGGCAAACGTTTAAATTGACATTGCCCTCAGCATCGCCAAGTAGTTAAACCCTAGGCTACGTGTGATCAAAGGGATTAACAAACCCAAACTTTGGTACATAAAATTAAACCCTAAATCTTAATCTTTGATCAACAAGAAATATATGCTTTTTAATGAGAAGAACGGATTAAACCCGAGTCATGGAGTGTAAATCACCCCATGATTAAGCTTATTTAAACTACTCACAAACCATAGTAGGAAATAAGACTAGAAATTTGAAGGAAATGAAAAACATTAGATACACAAAAATAAGCTTGATTTATATAGAGATCTAAGGAGTAGAAACAACTTTAATTCATGAGAAATTAACTAGGAATAAAGAATTACATGAGCTTTTGTAGAGAGAGAGCGCTTACAAGCTATGGAGATTTTTCTCCTTAAAGTAGAACTAAACTAAGAGCAAGAAGAAGTAGTGAGAGAGAGAAAGAGAGGTATTTATACAAAACCCCTTTTCTCTTTACAAAATATCCTAAAAACATACTAGAAGTGGAAACTTTCCATAAAAAGAAGGAAATAAAGTAGCCAAAAATCTGCTGAAAAATGCCAGAAAATTGACTTGGTATCGATTCCAACTACATAGGTATCGATACCAATCTCTGTATTTTTTGGGACGAAAGGTATCAATACCTCTGAAATTGGTATTGATACCAATGGCCTTTAGGTAGATTTTTTACCCAACTTCGCGGGCACGCTCCAGCTTCTTCTGAACTCAAAATGAGGCAATTCTTGAACCGTTGGAAAGCTCTATGAGTCTACTTTCAAACTCAATTGACCTCATCTTCATGGCCTTCGTATCTTGAGAGAAATGTGCCTTTTCCTATCAGTGTGTTGGATTTCCTCGAGGCTCATAGCTCCAAATTTCTTGTTCCTTTGTTATGGGCCTTCCTTGAACCTTGGGTACTTCCGGATACAACCAGGAATTATTTGGAGCTTTAGGATACGCCTTTTGCTCCGTTTTACCTAAAACTTGGAAAAACACACCAATCACGCAATATCAAACAATTCAAAGGATTAACATGTGAAAGCGTGTGCAAAATGAGAGAGATAAGCCCGGATATATACAATATTTGGGGCTTATTAGATATTTATAGCAAACATATAGAATTTTAAATCTCAGCACATATGACTATGTGGCCCTGGACTTGGGTGTAGTGGCTTTTTCTTGTTTTCTGCCGCTTCGAATACTTAATGAGTGTGGCCTACATAGAAATGCTCTCATTTGTTTTCGGCACTATGGTGCTACTTTGATCCTTCTACATTCTACTTTGTTTTCATGTTTAGTGTAATTTGCTGATATGCACTGTTTTAGTTATTTCATTGAACTATATGCATCAGGAAAAACTTTGTAAGGCAAACACGTGGCAAAAAGCGCAGCCTGCCACTGATGTTGTTTCTTTTCTTTCTGAGATACGGATTGGTAGTGGTAAAAATGATTGGAGTGGCACAAAAACTGGAAATATTCCTGCAGTAATGGCTGCTGCTGTGGCGGCATCAGGAGCAAATTTTAAACTGATGGAGGCGGTCAACTTGGAGGTCCTAAATACCGCCGTAGTTAGTGCAACAGCCAAGTGTAATCATGCTGGAGAAATTGCTGGCATGAGAAGGTTCAATGATAGCAATGGTGGAATTCAACCAGGCACATCACCAACTGGCTTTGGGCTCGGTGCCAGCCTTCAAAAGTTGAGATCTGGAGTGTTTCCTCAGCAACCACCCCAGCAGAATGACTCTTTTAATGAGATCGCGATAAAGCTTGTGCCTCTACTTCAACAGTTCGTTAACATTGCAGAGAAAGGTGGGGAAGTGGATAAATTGTCCTTTCGGCAAACTTGTTCTTGGGCTACTGCCTTGCTTCTCTCAGATCTGGTAATCCTGCATCTTATTTCATTTCTCTATTTTCGTAGTACGGAAGATCGTGATGTAATTCCGGGTATTCTTATTATTGAATTTGGCGGTGTGATCTTTCTAGGATTCTAATGCAAAACCAAATATAGAGAGCTTCTCACAACTTCTACGTCTTCTTTGCTGGTGTCCGGCTTACATTTCCACACCTGATGCAATGGAGACGGGTATATTTATTTGGAACTGGTTAGTTTCTGCTGCTCCTCAATTGGGATCTCTTGTTCTTGCTGAGCTTGTGGATGCTTGGTTGTGGACAATCGATACCAAGCGGGGTCTCTTTGCATCAGAAGTGAGGTATTCTGGAGCTGCTGCGAAATTGAGGCCCCACCTTGCACCGGGAGAGCCAGAATCACCACCAGAAAAGGATCCTGTCCAACAAATAATTGCTCACAGACTCTGGCTTGGATTTTTTATTGATCGGTTTGAGGTAAGGAATCGCTACATCTTTTACCCCAACCCCGGCTAGGATCACAGAAATGCAAATAAAGCTGCTATTTCTGTATAAAAATAGCTTGTACAGAAGTTTATGTGGGATGATGATTCATGTATTCTGCACTATGAAATTGTTTACTACAATAGTCTTTGGAATTGAATCTGTGAGCGATTTTGGACATTACGTCTCCCTTTAAATTTATCACTCATTTGCGAATATACATCTCAGATATGTGTTTAGGCACACTTAATCACACATGCGATTCGTTTTTATGGAAGTACCTGTGCTGCTTCAAGTAAGTGCTGGTTAGTAATACGATGATTTTTCTCTGCAATGGTGTTTGCTTTGAGTTTGATTCCGTAGTTGATGCGGATATTGAGTGGAAAAAAAGTAATGCCTATAATTTTTAAGAAGTCAGTTGACGACTTGATTCTGGCTTCTTGGTTGATGCGTTGGTGATTCTATGCTCTGTGTAATTTGGTACCACTAGCTATTAGCTTGAGCAGGTATCGTATCACCACATAATGGGGCACTGCAAGACTAGAGTCCTGAAGAGGATGCTTGATTTATGTGTCTGAGACTCTGAAAGTAATGAAGGTCAGAAAACTATTGTTAAGAACTTGACAAACATGGTTTGGACTTACCGGAAAGAACCGGCGATTCCGGCCGATCTCGGACGAGATGGCTGAAATATTGATTTCGTTCGGTATCTGTTTTCGACTGATTTTACGCCATCTCAAGCAAAGCCCAACTATCTTTTCAGAAAGAAAAAAAAAAAAGCAAATCGTAACCACACACAGAGAGAGAGAGAGAGAGAGAGAGAGAGCTACCTTTTGACCTTATCTGCTAATCTGCCATGGGAGAGAGAGAGGCGGAAACCCAGAGACTTTTCTGCCATGAGAGAGGGGGTGGGTTACCCAACACAGCATATACAATTGAGTTGTCATAATGAATGTGGCATGGGGAAAATTATGGATTTTACAACTATATACAATTGAGTTGAATGATATGGGAAAAAATTTCAATTTGTTTATATATATACAAGTAGTACCGCTAAATCTGAAAGGGTACCTGGTATCGGTACCGTACCGTACCAGTAGAAAAACGGGTACCCAAGCCGGTATGGGATTCAGAACCTTGATTTGTGTTTAATCTGGTCACTTCAATTCATTTATTTGATTTTTTGTTTCGACACTTTTTAAACTTGACACTCATGCTTTAACATGTTTGATTACCATTCTTCCATCTCAAAGGAAAAAATTGAAATCATGAGCCGATGGATTTTGGAGACTTACCTTGCTTGTTAATCTGGTGAGCTTTACCAGAGATGATGGAGAATAATTCGTTCCACCTGATCACTTAATAGTTTTAGTTATTGTGACATGTGTTTGATTAGGAACAATATCCACTCTCATGCTTTAAAATACCCTGCTTTTATCTTTCTACCATTCTTTCGTCTCAACCAAAAACAAATAGCAATCATGTACCAATGATTTTCATTTTAATAGTTTGAGATATGTTTCGGAAATTCACCTACGGGGTTAATCTGGTGGGTACCTTCTATTCCAATTGGTGTTAAAGTTTGAAAGGTTTTGATTTTTTCAACTTAGGGAGTTTTCAGTTTTTTTTTTGTGATTTTACCTGGTACTTTCTTTAGTGTCTGCTCCCTGATCCATTATCTGCATAGGTAATTCGACATTGTAGTGTTGAGCAACTCTTACTTCTTGGTCGGATGTTACAAGGAAGCACTAAGCTCCCATGGAATTTCTCACGCCATCCGGCTGCTACTGGAACATTTTTCACCTTTATGGTGCTTGGGCTAAAGTTCTGCTCATGCCAGTCCCAGGGCAATCTGAAAAAATTCAGGACAGGGATTCAGCTTCTGGAAGATCGGATATATAGGTGAATAATTTAATTCCAGTTGCAATTACTTTTTTGCATTTTCATTGCGTATTTCTAGAAGTGTTTTTGCTGCTATCATGTACAATTGGCCTTCTTGTTTCTCCTTGACTTCTTATTTAATAAGGTTGTTATTCATGCTATATGGCACTTTGCCTGTGTGGAAAATTTGTATTTTTCACCTTTTCTAGCCTGTTATCCTCCCTTTGGCCATTTACGCTTGGAATACAAATGCTAGTGTACCTTGACTTGCCTTGAGTTGGTTATATCAATTACGTGACGCAATTTACTCGATTAGTTCCCTTTATATTTATTTGTTTTCTCTTTCAAACCAAATTATTGAACCCTGAAGTCCTGAAACTATGCTTGGCCTAAAGTCAGTTAATGCCTTGCCATATTTTTTGTTTTTCACACAATAGAATTTCGTTCTGCAGCATTTTTTTCAACTCTGTTTTTGAACTGTAATTTTGCATCTTGACGTTGAAACTATTTTTTTTTTTTTTTTCATTTACAGGGCCTCTTTGGCTTGGTTTGCTCATGAACCTGAGTGGTACGATTTAAACAACATAAATTTCTCCCAGAGTGAAGCTCAATCTGTCTCTGTATTTGTACATTATCTTTTGAATGAGAAAGTGGATGCTCCTCAACTGGACCCAAAAGGGCGAGGACATGAAAATGGGAGCTCTGTGAGTGAGGTAAGGAGAGCAATTTTGTTCACCCTCTTTTAAGGAGGGGGAACAAAACCCTCCCCCCTATTGGTTGAAATGTGTGGGTCCCACCACAAAGTGATGTCATGCTTACCTGGACCCACACAAAGTGATGGTGGGACCCACACCAATTCAACCAATAGGAGGAGGGGTTTTGTTCACCCTCTTTTAAGGAAATTGCACTCGTGAGGTAAGCTAGTCATAGTTGCAGCTTCTAGAACCTAAATCCACTAAAGGTTTTGAGATGTTTCAGCGCAAAAGTAGTCTCTTACTACTTCTCATGCCAAAACAAACACTGCTTCGCATGCCAATTTATTTTGGTTTTATTTATGGGTCTTGCTAACCTCCACCCAATAGGTGGAGGATAATATGTATATATTGACAACTAGTTCGGATATCAATGTACATTTCACGGATAACAATATACTTTCACTGATATTAATACACTTTTCTCGGATATCTATGCACTTTCTACTTATTATCCTCCACCCTTTGGGCTGAGGTTAGATTTTCCTTTATTTATAGACGGTTCGTATAGGATTCGCGTATGCTCTTCTTTTTGCAGTTTATCCAAAAGATTATATGGTTATCTGCAGATGGATCAATATCACCTTGTTTGGGGCCATATGGAGAACTATGCTCTTGGAAGAGAAAAGCGGAAACAATTACTTTTGATGCTTTGCCAGCATGAGTCTGATAGACTTGAGATTTGGTCACAACCTTATAACTCAAAGTAATCGTCATCAAATGTACATTCATTGCAATGTTTGTTTTTCTATTGGCTACGTTGATTACAATGAATTTCATCAATGTTTTGGTTAAGGACGATGACTTTATATTGGAATTCACTACTTGCTATCTATCTCTGCTTCTGTCAGGGAAACTATGCCTTCTCTGCCCAAAATTACCTCAGAGAAATGGATCGAATATACCCGAACTGCATTTAAAGTTGATCCTCGGATTGCATTATCCTTAGCTTCGAGGTTGCCTACAAATACTTTCTTAAAGGCCGAAATGACACAGCTAGTTCAGGTATGTTATTCTTGTCTCATTTGGCTGTAATGACACTATATTTACATCATAATACCTCCCCTCTTTTTGACACCAGTTACATCATAATCTCATTTGTAGTGCGATTCCTGTATTTCTTTTATGATTTTTGTCATACTTCACTTCATGTGGGTCTTGCTCATTTAGCTAACTGCAATTTCAAATCCAATCACTTGCAGTCTCATATATTGGAGCTTCGTTGCATACCTGAGGCTTTGGCATATTTCGTCACTCCAAAGGCTGTTGATGAAAATTCTCCACTTTTGCAACAACTGCCACACTGGGCTGCTTGTTCAATCACTCAAGCTCTTGAGTTTCTTACTCCATCATATAAAGGTCATCCCCGTGTGATGGCCTATGTTCTCAGAGTTTTGGAGTCTTATCCTCCTGGACGAGTAACCTTTTTCATGCCACAGTTGGTGCAGGCTTTACGATATGATGAAGGGGTGGGTTATCTCAATTACATCTTAATGCCCAATATGTTCTTCCACACCTCCACCTTTTGGGTATACTAGTCTTTATCTCATTCAGTTATAGGGTATGTACTTCAAGGAGTTGAACTTGATGGATTGAACCTGCATCAATTATCAATGCATCTGCACTGGAGTTTTGTTTATACTCCCTCCGTTCCTATTTGTTTGTCCCACTCTCTCTCTCTCTCTCTTGCCTTTTTTCAAATAAAAAAAATAAGTGCTTCTGTGTATCATTTTTCAATTTTTTTTCGCACCGAATTAAAGTACACGATGAGTACTTTAATTCGGTGTAAAAAAATTTGAAAAATGATACACGAAAACACTTTATTTTTTTATTTGAAAAGTGGCACGATTTTTCGTAGTGGACAAACAAATAGGAACAGAGGGAGTAATTGATTTAGCCTGCACCTGTAATGAGTGGGTATGGCACGAGAATTGTAGCTTATAGTTGGGGGTTTGGGTTAGTATTTCTGCAAATCAGTTTTCTACTTGATCTTACGTGTGCGGTCAGGGTTGTTCGAACCCATTACCTTCTAAGTTTGGAAGTATAAAGTTGATTTTGTGTTGGGTGCAGTTGATTAGATGTAACTATTTGTTGCTAAGTCAAACATATATAAAAGCTTGATGATAAAAAAACACTTTAAAGGTATCAAAAGTAGCACGAGTCTAATAATTTTAACTTTGTATTGGATTCTGAAAATGCTGAGTGATATATGGTTTTAAGTTGCATCACTAATACAACGGTACTTATCATAAAGGAAATTTTTAGCTTCATCAATCATATTACGTGAAGTATATTTTCAACTTATACTAGTCGATCAATGGTGAATTTTGGTTGTACTGGCCTACTGGTAGATTTTTTAACTTCTTTTGATGGATTTACTCTAAAAGATACAAATATGACTTGGCAGATGAAGCAATACCCAAAAAAAGGATGAAAAAATGATAACTTACAGGAGTAACTAAAATTCTTTGTTTTTGTGAGTGGGACATAAGCTGAGTAATTGTTGGAGGGGGCATAGGCTGACCCGAAGCTCTGCCCTTCTCTTAATCAGGTTGTTGATGGGTGGTGTTAGTATAATGCGAAGGGGTCAGTCAAAAAGGGATGAACTGTTGAGAAGAAATGTTAACTTCAGCTGTCTCACTAATTCTTTGTTCCTGAGGGTGGGTGCATCATCGTCAACATGAGGGTGCAGCCTTTTCTTTCGTTCTGGTTGTGGACTTTCACTAGTATCCCATGAAAGGGTCAAGAAATTAGCCTCCAACCTGACTTGACACATGCGCAAGAAGTTACATGTTGAGGTTCTGTATTGTATGGCAATAGACTGTATCCTACTTCTCTACTTCTGCCAAGCTGCCGTCAACAGGAAAATTTACTTGTGACCCCCTTTCCTTGTGAAGATTAGGATTACTATAGTGGTTCCGATGGAAAATATCATTCTTTTTTGTACTTTAGATGACTGATTTACAGTCGAATGCAAATGACTTATCAGTTGATATTAGGAGGCACTGAAAACACAGTAGTCGGGGTTGTCTTTGTAAGGGATAAATTGTTATGCAAGACGATGACTTCAGTGGAGACTCTGACTTTCTAAATCTTTGAAAGATATTCTTTCCATTGAAGCCAATATGATCTCTGTTATCCAACTAGACGTGAGCTTATCAGAAGCCATGCTCTTTTCAATTTTCTTAGTTCAGGTTGGGTTTTGCTTTGCTGAGTGTTCCATTGAAGAGTTCATGAATTTGACCTCATTGTAACCAAAAATCTCGGTTCAACCTTCCTACTAACTATGCTCACATTTGCTTTTGTATATTACAAAGGTTATCTACCTTTCGATTTACAATTTAGGTTTATCTGATGGATGATTTTTCTATTCACAGCGATTAGTGGAAGGTTACTTGCTTAGAGCTGCTCAGAGAAGTGACATATTTGCTCATATTCTCATATGGCATTTACAGGTGCGGAACATTTTGCTCTAGTTGTGTAAGTGAATATTGGCTGGCTCTGATTTCTTAGTAAATTGATGAAAGCCAATGACTACTTAAGATACTGTAATTCTTATGTGGAACATGTTTTAGCTTAGAAATAGTAACAATGTGTTTGGCATAAACAGGGTGAGACAGTACCAGAATCAGGAAAAGATGCAGGTTCTGGGACGGTATGTGTATCCCAAAGATTAGAAATCACTATTCACTGCTCTGGACATCTTGTCAATTTAATTTTTCATTTTTTCATTGTTGCCCCTTCTTTCATTTGCTTTGTGTATAACTTGTGTTGTTCGCATGATAATCTTGTACTGGCTCCAGAGTAATCCATGTTTTCTGCGAACTGTAAACTTCGAATCATGTTAGATGTGCATGTATCACATGTTTCAAGATGGCTGATGTTTCGGAAACCAGTTGATTCTCAAACCAATCTGAGGCTTTCTATCTTTTAATTTCTTCAATCTGCGTAGTGTCTTGAGTAATAGTATATACGTGGTTGGTGGGTTGAAGTGATGTAAATCATATTGCTTCACGAGCCTTGGTGGAGGGATAATTGAATCTTTTATGACATTCATCAGTCCTGATCAAGCTCAGGATTTATTTCTATTTTTCATGCTAGAACTCCAAATTGGCTTGTTTTTGGGATCCTCCGCTGAAAAGTGCTCGTAGTTACATGATCATACTCCAGTAGGAGAGTGAGTAGTGCAAGTGTTGAAGTTGCCGTACAACTAAATTACTCGCTTTCCTCAGTTACATCGTCTCATTTGAAAACTTGGCTTCTAATAATCTGGAATGGTTGGTAAAGACTTATTTAAACATCTTGTGTGGATCGGGTTTTTTTCCCCTGAATTGTGTTTGTGGTGTATGTGCTGTTTTGAAAAACATAATAGATTCAACTGGTCTTGCTTTTTGAGCAGAAAAGGCAACGACATTACAAAAAAAAGCTTTCGGTAGAAGCAGAAAGTTACTGATTCAAATCGCCAGAACAGACAAAATGTTTTTGTCGTCTAATGTTGCTCTCAAGTCTTTCTATGCTCCAGTATTGGTACCACTAGCAATACTGTCATGGCATTCATTTCTGAATACATATGATAATGCAACTTACTTCACTCTAATTTCTATGTATTAGGGGATGGATCTTGGCTGTTGATATCTGTTATAAGATTTTTCTTCTACCAGTCTGCATAAGTTGCATGTTCCTACAACAGTGAATTGTGATTGTGGTTAATCATATCAAACATCTTCGCTTGTTCTTTTCTTAGAAGTATCTGTCTTGTTTTCAGAATAGTTCATTTCAAGACCTGTTGCCCGATGTTAGGCAACGAATAATTGATGGATTCACTCCCAAGGCTCTTGGCTTGTTTCAAAGAGAGTTCGATTTCTTTGATAAAGTGACGTCAATATCCGGTGTTCTCTTTCCTCTTCCAAAGGAGGAAAGGAGAGCTGGTATTCGAAGGTATTTTTGTATAGTGTATATGTTGTCTAGAACTATGCTATGATGTGTGTTATGTTGAAGATGGATTTTGATCTTCTTTTTTAAACAAGGGAGTTGGAGAAAATTGAAATGGAAGGAGAAGACCTTTACCTACCTACTGCTACTAATAAATTTGTCAGAGGTATTCAAGTTGACAGTGGAATACCCTTACAATCAGCAGCAAAAGTTCCAATCATGATCACATTTAATGTCGTGGATCGAGATGGTGATTGGAATGTTACAAAGCCCCAAGCTTGCATCTTCAAGGTAACCCTGTTTCGTTACTATTTTGAACTGGAATATTGGATCCTGCTTGCTGAGGTGAATTGTAATGATTTTGATAGATTGGTCTCTTTTTTTTTTTTTTTGAATGGAAAAAAATTTTCATTGATCTTTGAAAATATTACAAAGGCCAAAAGGACAAGGAATAATGGCATCATATCCTAAACAAAGTAAAGAACAGTCATATGCTCATCTGAGACCCAAACCTTAGGTTAGCAAGAAGCCAACCCAAGAAACACCCAAAGGGCCGAAGCCCAACACCTAAAGGCCTAGGCTCAAAGAAGAGCCAATGAGAAGCTTTGAAGCCCAACACCCATGGCCTAGCCCAAAAGAGCAAACTAGATAAAGCTTTGAAGCCCAAAGAGAAGCCCGCAACAAAACCTAATTCAACCCTAACCCAATCCAGCCAGCCACCGCAGCCCCCAAATCTCCAACCACCAGATCAACGAGAACAACCACCCACGACACACCAAAACTGCCGCTGAAGCCGCATCGATACCCACTTTGCCTTTAAGCCACAACCGATTAAAACTCAAGAGCGATAACTGGCAGGGCAGCGGAGGAAACACAGGCAGCGACGATAGCAACAACATAGAAACCAGCAACCAAATAGGTGGTGCAAAGCACCACAGCAGCCATAAGAAGGAAGATGTGATCCGGCCAAAGTCAAAGAAATCTGGACGTCACCGGTCACCAAAGAAGCCCGTCGCCGTTAAGCCCAAACCCAGTGCCGCCCAACAGTGAGCCACCGTCGGCAACCAAAATGAACCGGTGTCGGAAGCGATCAGTAGAAGACCGGAGGAGAAAGGGAAGAAAGAGGAAAGAAGATCCCCACCGCCGATCGTCCAGGACATCCCCGCCGCCGATCACACTCAGACCCCTGCAAAAGAAGAAAAAAGAAAGCCGAAAAAAAGAAAGAAGAAGACGGAGGGAGGGAGAGGGAGGAGATGGAGGAGATCCTTGGGGGAGATGCCACTCCCCCCCGGCAGAAACCCTAAATGGGGAGGCGGATGGTTTTTAGAAAGAGAAAGTAGAGAGGAGAGGAAGTTTCATCTCAAAACCAACTGTTGTTGATAGATTTATTTGGTCTATGAGTCTATCTAATTCTTTCAAGTCAAAAAGAAAAGTAACCTCAACAAATATTCCCAGTTTCTTTCTTTTTTCTTTTGGGTTGAAGGTGACTCTATTCAAATATCTGGTACATGGAGTTGAAGGAAAATAGAGCTGTGTTTCTTAAAATGACATTTAATGAGACTGACTCCAAGTTTGCAGGGTGAGTCCTCCCAACAAAACAATAAATTTTGATATCCTGAATTATAGAATTCCAAAAAAAAAGAGGAAGTTGTAATTCCTTATTTCGGAACAATAATTCTTCAAGCTAAATTCTGTATCTTCTGTTTTATATTTTCTCTGAAGTACTATAACTTAAATATTCCTACGTTAAAAAGTAGATGATATGGCTAGTTTGGGGAGTAATCTTACTAGTTTTTGCTCCTATATTGTTTTCAGATCTGGGTAAATTGAGTTCTTTCTTTCCCAGGTTGGTGATGACTGTCGTCAAGATGTTCTTGCTTTACAAGTAATTTCACTCCTTAAAGATATATTTGAAGCAGTTGGAGTGAACCTGTATTTGTTTCCTTATGGAGTTCTTCCCACTGGCCCAGAGAGAGGGATAATTGAGGTAGCTTCTTTTACGGCATCCAAGTGAGAAGTTAGTGCATTTGTGTGTGTGATAGTCTTGATAATTTTGCTGGTTTCATCTTGTATTTTGAGTCACACTAGTGGCAAGTACAATGTGTGATTACGAAAAAAGGCCTCTTTTTTAATCGCCTCTTTTTATACATGGGCGGCATTCCCTTAATACCTTGTTTCTAATATAGTATTTATTTACTTATTAAAAAAAGAGTACAATGTCTGAAGTTAAGAAGATTATGGCCCAGTTTGCTATCACTTATAATCTAACTTATTTAGCTTATTTGCTTAAAAAAAAAGCTAATGAAGGGTGTTGTTTGTTACTAACCATTATTAATAATCACTTATTTTGCTTTTCTGGTTTATTTGACCTAAAAAAAGCTAAATTATTTTAAGCTCCAATCTGAAGCTTTTTGGCTTATTTTAAGTTGTTTAAACATGAATGGACAAAACAATCCTAAAGTGAAGAAGTTATTGCTTACTCAAGTTTCATGGGCAATATATACATTTAGGTTATAAAAAAGCTACTTAACAACTTATTTAGGCAAACAACTTATACTTTTTTTTCTTTTAACTCATAAAAAGCTATAACAATCACTTTTACGACTTATTTTAATTTTTTAAGCCAATAATCTAAAAAGCTAACTTATAAGTGCTAGCAAACGGGGCCTATATCTTTTTTGTGCATTTTTCTATTTTCATTCGATCCCAAAAGTACAATATTGTCAGGGTACAATAAACCAAGGAAAGGTTGTTTTTTAAGCTTTTCAATCAATGGTCGACACGGGAGGATTGCTATATTCTGGTCAGTACAAATGTGAGTTTGCAAATAAGGTTGGCACTTGGCAGATAATTATCAACTTTGTAACATGCTTCAAAACTTGAAAGATTTCCACTTATTTTCTTCCATGAACTTGAGCTTTGTCAGAGTTGATAGAATTGGTGATTTTTAGGTGACCGAATATTGTACATGTTTTTCTTTTTTTCAATTTAGTTTATTTCGGTACCATGGTTTGGGTGACTTCTATGGTTCAATCTTGTCTGGGTTCAGAAGGCTTTGTTTTAGTTCAACTTTTAACCTTTTCTGGTGTATGGTTTTGGACAAATTGCTTCAAGTTTTGAGTAAATCTCATTCCAATGATAATGGTGGTTGCTTTTTATTAAAAGTTGGCTTGGCTTTAAGATCAATCGGTGACACCCAGAATTAGAGAAATGCTTGAGTAATGCCAACAGCAGTTTTCTTTTGATTTGTTAGACTTAATGTTTATTAACTTGCAGATTCTATCTTAACTCGTGAAAAAATCTATGGACTCTTGGTCAAGGTCCAATGCCATTCTCGTCTATTCAACGATCAGGGCCATTGGGCTACCGTTAAAGATTTAAAGTTATGAAATATAGGGAGTTTTTTTTTTTTTTTGGTAAATTATATAGGGAGTTTTTGCTTTATCTGTTGTAACATATCCTTCTTCCTTTCCAAGGTAAGGAAGAAATTCATCACCTCTTGCTCAAAACAATTTGATCAAGACTTTTTCCCTTGAATGTCCCGTATCTATCCAGCCAAAATATGCAATTTAAAAGCACTATTACATGTGGTTCGTTATGCTACCAATGGTCATAAAAAGTTTCCACAAGTCATACAAACCTATAAGTTTGCTGCTTCTTTTTGGAACATGTTCGAGGTAATATCAATATTTACTGCATATATTCTGGTAGGGAAAGTCTATTATCGTATTTGTATTCTTATCTTGATACAGTTAGGCATTCTATTCTGCAGGTTGTGCCTAATACCCGTAGCAGAAGTCAGATGGGTGAAACTACTGACGGTGGTCTATATGACGTTTTTCAACAGGACTATGGGCCAGTTGGGTCTCCAAGCTTTGAAGCTGCTCGTCAGAATTTCATAATTAGCAGTGCTGGTTATGCAGTTGCCAGCCTTCTGCTTCAACCGAAAGATAGACACAACGGAAATCTTTTGTTTGACAAGTATGCTTTATCCGTTTTCGCATGATAATTTTCTCTGAAATATTCAAATAGCATTGCCAAGGGAGACATCATCATCGGTGTCAATGTGAAATTCTAACTTTTCTCTTTTTTCATCCTATTCCACATTAACTTCAAAATGATATTCAACATTTGTGACGTTAAAATGCTCAACTTTCCTGGAAAGTATACAGAGTTTTGAAAGTTCCGGAAAATTTGGCTTTACTCCAAATTTTGCAGGAAATAATGTGAATATATATGTCGTTGCAGTGTGGGTAGACTTGTTCATATTGATTTTGGTTTTATCCTGGAAACTTCACCGGGTAGAAATATGCGCTTCGAAAGCGCCCACTTTAAGCTTAGTCACGAGATGACTCAGCTACTCGACCCATCTGGGGTGATGAAAAGCGACTCTTGGTACCAGTTTGTCAGGTATTCAATCACCTCTCTCTGTTCTTTTTTTTTTTTTGTGTTCCACTTTTTCTGTTTAAAGCTTTGGTAAGACAATGAAATCTTTCGGTCATGTCCACAGCTTGTGTGTGAAGGGTTATCTCGCTGCGCGTCGCTACATGGATGGAATTATCAACACCGTACTGTTGATGATAGACAGTGGATTGCCTTGCTTCAGCAGGGGGGACCCAATTGGAAATCTCCGAAAGAGATTTCATCCGGAAATGAGTGAACGTGAGGCGGCCATTTTCATGATCCGCACGTGCACTGACGCTTATAACAAGTGGACCACCGCTGGGTACGACTTGATACAGTATTTGCAGCAGGGCATCGAGAAATAAACGAACTTTTAGAGGTTGGTCTTCAAGATGTATATGATTATTGCTTACAATTTTTCGTCGTTGTACACGCCATGATTTTTTCCATGGGGATCATCACTATGCTCTGATTAAAGAGGGGTGAAATCGGCTAATTAGGAATGAGTTGTTTGCAACTCTGCAGAGGGATTCCTTGTGAGGTTTGTAAAAATTTACAATTTGTAGCTCCTCCGTACTAGGTCAATGAGACTCATGTTCTACTGCAATGCAGTGTTTATTTTCTTCCTCTTTGGGACCTGTTTGTGTGCAGAGAATTCATTGGAGTATTTATCGTTTTCCCAAAAAATTTGGACAGGATCACATGCTATAACTCATAGTTGCTAACAGGCTGTCAGCTTTAAGGCCAGTTTGGCTCACGAAATAGTAGTACTGAAGAAATGTGCTACCAGCCGTTGTGATCGTGAATTGTGATGTACTCAAGTTTAAGGTTGAGCATTCATGAGATATGAGAGTGTGATTGTTCGAGAATTGATTTTCACTGTTTTATTTATTTGAAATTGTAAAATTACCCTCTCTTTTCTCGGCGATCTCGGTGAAAGTACTAGCTGTAGTTGGTGAGGTTTAGACTCTTGTCAAATGCCTGTCATTGGGCTATCAGCCCACTTGCTAAAATTACCCTTTTTATGTGTGGAAAACTAGGGAATGTCCGTGCCTGAAGGCACAGCGCGTCGACGTAATTTGAACTCAACTTGCACCGTTTTGGTATTTATAACTGTGAATAACATTTTCCTAAAAACAAAAGAAAGAGTTGAGTATAATAAATGAAGGCAAAATCTGATATAGTTTCAATTTGCAACTACTGTTCTTGCAACTTTGTTTTTTTCATACAAAAGAGAAAGTGCACTCTAAAGTGAAATCATATTTTCCCAGACAAAGAGGTTATCATTTGGGTGATTCTATTAACAGCCCTACATTTACTCCATGTACCAACAAAAAACTCTCCCAGTTCCATTAATGTGCAAAGACGAAAATGACCCTACATAACCCCTTCTATAGCCAAACTCTTCTTCTTCTTCTTCACTTCACTGTCAGACAAATTTGAACTATCTGTAACACATCCCGCCCCGCCACTCCTCCACCGCCACCCACACCGACACCCCTTTTCCAGCTGTTAACTTCTTCTTCTCATTGTCAATGGAGAATGAAGGACTAGACAAGCAATCAATGGTGGGTTCTTCTCCTTCCATGGATCTATTTGAAGGTTTATATTCAATTGAAGAAGAAACACTAGAAATGCAATCAAATTTGTTGGTAGACAATACAATGGTGGAAAGCCAAGTTGTTATGATGAACAACGGTCCTTTGGTGGAGCCAAAATGTCATGAAGAGGTAAGCATTCCGATTCGAACACGAAGAATAATTCTGGAAAACTGCGTTTTTTTTTTCAACATTCATACCCCGAAATATGTTAACATTTTCAACATATCGATGTTGAAACGTTTTACTTAACCTACATTATGCCAGACAAAGTTCAGTAATAAATTGTCGACTTAATTCACTTTTTTCAACATCATAATATCGAATTCTACATATTATATCAACATTTTCATTCCAAAAAAGATTCAAGTAAAATTCGACAAATTACAAGTTTCGACAAGACAATGTTGAAATTATTTTCTTATTTCGACATTTAGATTCCGAAAGTTGTACTTGTAAATTTTCGCAACGTGGTAGTACAATACCTTTCGACAAGATAATGTTGAAATTATTATCTTATTTCGACATTTGGATGCCGATGTTTGTACTTGCAAAATTTCCTTTTCTGGTAGTACAATACCTTTCGACAAGATAATGTTGATAATAATCATATTTTTCGTCATGTTGATGTTGAAAATGGTACAATTTTTTGACATATTCATACCGAAATAAATACAGAGTTTCACAGTTTTGCTACTTGCAGAGTTATGCGTCAACGCATGGGAGCGACACAGGCCTACAAGCCTTATACGATTATACTAAAAGTTTTACAACGGACTCGGTGAGTGCTTTGAAAAGGTCAATCTGCTTTTCCAATTATGGATTTTTAAGTTGTATTGAATTATGTTCTTGACCCATGTTTTGTAGGTGTTTTCGACCGAAGAAGAGATGAGAGAGTGGATAATATCGACCGGTAAAGAAAATGGATTGGTCATTATAATAAAGGCGTCCGAGTTACAACCAATAAACCGAAAACCTAGGATTAGGTTTGGTTGTGAATGGGGTGGCAAGTACAGAAAGTTTGTGAACAAGAACAAGTCAATTGGCAAAGGAGTAAACGAAAAGGGGATGAAGAACATACCACGCGCCACCGGGTCTAAGAAATGTGAATGCCCGTTTGAGTTAAGGTATGTGAAGGAGTTAGATGGTTGGACCGTGAAAGTCGTCAACGGCAATCATAACCATCCTCCTGCGGATCAGCTTGAGGGGCATCCTTATCCTGGGAGGTTGTCTTCCGAGCAAACGACTATGCTGGTTGATATGTGCATTTCTTCTTTGTCGAAACCTAGAGAAATACTAAGTGTAATGAAGGGCAAGGATGAATTCAACGTCACCACAATTAAATCCATATATAATGCACGCCACAAGCACCGGGTTAAAGAGCGAGCAGGAAGATCGCAAATGCAATACCTATTGGCTAAGTTACAAGATTGCCAATGCATTCATTTTCACCGGACCAGTGACGATGGTTGTGTGAGCGACTTGTTTTGGTCGCATCCTATTGCTGGCGACATGTTGCGTGTTTTTCCTAAGGTGTTACTGATGGATTGCACTTACAAGACCAACAGTTACCCTCATATTGTTCACAGTAGCCAAATCTGTGTATTCAGGATGTTGCAGGTACCCTTGGCGCACAGCAGTTAACCAGGCAGAGTTATCGACGAAATCAGTGTCTGCGCTTTCAACCATAAGAGCTCTATGAATAACTTCCTGTGTGTTCATACCCTCGTCATGACCCTCCCCAGCAGCTCTTCGTTCCATGGCCATCTGAACCCGACCAGCAGGGCCTGGAATTATATGTCCAAGGCGGCCTGATGGTCGAGAACTACTTTCTGCAATGCCCTTCCCTTTCCATCTCGGGTCATTTCTGTCCATTGCTTTTGCTAAACTTAAATTGGGATACCATCCATTGCTATTGATTTCCCTATATTTATAGTGTTTAATGACTTGTGAAATTTAGGGTTTCGTTACCCGTGACTCGATCACGTGTTCTTACTTTGTTTGTACAGCCTTACGGCTGAATGTCTGAGAGAGACTTGTCAATTTTCAGAATGACTTGTCAATTTTAGGGTATTGTTACCCGTGACTTGATCACGTGTGTTCTTGCTTTGTACAGCCTTATGACTGAATGCTTGACAGAGACTTGTCAATCACGTGTTTGCTTTTCAAAAGCTACTGACTGTAATATCTTTACAGCCTTTAATATCTTCACTTTTTAGATTACTAGTCACGGATTGAGTCATTACTCCCGGCCAAATGAATGATAGCCTCTATATTATTTTTAATTGTTTAGTCATTTATGTAAGAAAAACTAACAATAAAATACACATACCGAATCAACCACTATTAAATATAACACATGACTAATAAGTTTAAAATAAGTACCCAACATCCACCAACATAATAACGCTAAATCTAACACATGACTAATATATAAATCCATCAACAAAAAACGAAAACGATAACATGTCTCAGTACCCAACATCCCTGCAAAAAGTGAAACATCATGTAACAAATATATCACCACTGCTAGCCCTGTCCACGCCCTCCCTGTCCACACCCTCGGCCCCGACGCCTAACGTAAGTAGTCAAAGTCCTAGTAGGTCGTAAAATGTCCCGCACCTCCTTCAATGCCGCCCGCAACTCCAAAGGTTGTAGTGTGTCATTCCCCAAAGCCTTATCAACCACCTCCAACACAGCATCTACCCGCTCCGCAATACTTCCCCAAACTATACCCTCACCACGGCCCACCCTCGGGTGTGAGACCTTCCCAAACCACCCTAGGTAGTCAGAACAGCAAGCCCATGGCATCTCATGAGTAGTACATATGCACCTACTATGAGGCACGGAGTGGTAGTCTGGGCTCGACCAATACCCTGCTGTCCACTGGTAATCAACCACATACTTCTTAACACCTCTCGACACACGGGTGGGTGCTGTAGGATCTGCTGGTATTTGCTGGACTAGGCCAAACTACCTCAGCACTCTGTCAGGGAGGTGGGGCTCCACAATATGCATCGCACGGATGGGGCCGGTGTAGAAAGCATTAGAAGGTATGACTTGCCTACGCTTTTGGTACGGGTTAAATATGACCTGCAATAAATAAACACATGGAGTGTTAAATAACATCAACAATATGGACATTAATAAACTGTCAACTTGTTAATGTTCGTAAAATTATGGTTTAACAAAATTCAACATTAGGATGTTGAAAAAAATAACTGCAGTCAACATGTTCATGTTGAAATAATGCATATATATCAACAAACCAATGTTGAATACTGGAACCTGGTAACTGGATCATTTGAATTCGACATCTATAGTCTGAAAAAATGCTTACATATCAACATCAATAAACTGAAAAAATGTTTACTTTTCGAAATGTTTATGTTGAGGACAGCATCACAACTCTCATTTCAACAAACCTTACCTTTAAGTACTTGACCACAGCGATTAACAGTATCAACTAGGACTAACCGTTGAAGTGGCTAAACATGACTAGCAGTTTCACAAGTATTTGAAGCTGAAGTAGCCGAAACAAATATATAAAAATGTTCAAATTGTTACCTGGTCTGCGCCTAAGTCGTCCAACAACTTCCGGTAGTACGACTGCGAGGTGCCAGACTCGCGACGCGAAACCCAACGTAGCGCTCGTGGAAGGTCCTCCGTGTAGTCCGGGTCAGCAACTGGATTGAACACTGGGAAATGCTCATCGGTCCATGCCTACAATTTTATGATAACATTAAATGTGTTATTGTCGTGCAAATTTATGATAACCATAAATCGAATCACAAGTTTAAAGTGTACCTCCAACAAAGTCAAGAAACCACTAAGTTGTTTCGTGTCCCTCCTACTTGCTTGACCAAGCTGCCGCTACAAGAAGGCCAACGCGCTAGCACCCCACCCATAATGTGACACCCAATCTAAATCCTCCAATAGCGCAAGGGGGGCAACATTTACCTTGCTCCCTGTCTTGTCGCACAAAAGTGTGCAACCAAACACATAGAGTAGGTAAGCCTGAGAACAATATGTGACCCTCTCGTCCGTGTCGTTGTCACGCAATTCACTAAAATACATCCGTAACCAATCAAACGTCACTGCTTGCCCCCCTTTTGCCTTCTCAAGTGCGTTCTTCGCTTCGTTCTCTGACACACCAAGCAAATCCTTTAGCAGAGTCTTAGCATCCCTAGCATCATCCATGTGCATAGCCAACCCATAAGTAGGGATCCCAAGCAACTGGTCAACATCGTCAAGTTTGGGTGCCATCTCTCCGAAGTCAAAGTGGAAGGAATTTGTCTCCGGATGCCACCTTTCAACAAACGCAGAAACTCTATGGGAATTGCATATGTACTGTGTAATCAATGTCAACGGGAGCAATCCTGAATTTTTAATCTTTTCTTTCATCCTTTCGTCCGTTAACTCCCACTTGTTTAGGTAACTAGGATGGTGGTGCAGTCGAAGCGATGATCATTCTTGTCCTTGCCAAATTGCAGCGGCCACGTGCGTGTCAAAACTGACCAACAAACTCCTATCCTCCGGTCCACCCGGAGGCTGAGTGTCAGCTGCATCCTCTGCATCCTCCTGCTCCTCGACCTCATCCTGAGTCAAAGATTCAACCTCTGTCCTAGACTCCTCAACCTCTGCCTCCGCACAGAACCTACCTCCTCCTCGAGGAGGTCCGTCTCGGCATCGACATTGGCCTCGGCCTTGGCGCGGTGGACGAGCCATAACCTATATAAAAATCACAAAAATATATGTTAAAGTCATATATATATATATAATCACATAACATGTCAATCAGTATTATGCACAAGTACAAAATTCAACATTAGGGTGTTGAATAAAAAAATTTCAATCAACATGCTCATGTTGAAATAATCCCCACATATCAACAAACAAATGTTGAATACTGCAAACATGTTCTCTGTTTCATTGAACTTCGACATTCTCAGTCTGAAAATAGATTTATTATTCAACATGTAGCTGTCGAAATATGTAGATCTCACAAATTTGTCTCTGGTTCATTTAATGTAGATTTCACGAATTTCGACATTAAAAACCTGGGAAAAAAATATATTTCGATATGCTAACCTCGAAAACAGCAAAATGTGACCACATCTACCAACTTCGACCTTACAATGTTGAATATAGCCATAAATTTCGACAGGATAATATCGAACATAGACAATGTCCAATTTTCCCACCAATTTGACAGCAACTTGGTTCGGGATTAAGAAGATGAATTAGAAGCATAAATTTCGACATGGGGATGTTGAAAATATACTTAAATTCGATATGATGATGTTGAACATAGACAATCTCCAATGTTCCCACAAAACTTCACAACTTCGTTCGACATGAATAAGATGAATAGAGGCATAAATTTCGACATGGGTTTGTCGAAAACATAGTTAAATTGCGACATGATGATGTTGAACATAGACAATCCCCAATTTTGCCACAAATTTCACAACAACTTGGTTCGACATTAATAAGGTGAATAGAGGTATAAATTTCGACATGGGGATGTCGAAAATAGCCAATTCGACCTTGGAGTGAAAATCAACATGTGATTGTTGAAATTTGGAGTGTATTTCAACATTCAAAGTACGAAAACATGAACAAGTGGGTCGAAACCCGAAGTCAATTTAACAGACAATGTATATGTCCAAACCCCAATCCAACAACTCACATTGTTCAATTCGATCATCAAATCCTCAGATTAGTTCACTATATACACATATATACCAAAAATATATATCCATTCAAACTCCTCATATTCAAAGTGCAAAAAATACCTATATATACACATATACGAATACGAAAGAGAGAGAGAGAGAGAGTAGCGGACGAGGGAGAGAGAGACGAAAGGAGACACTTATCGGACTGTTTCAACGGTGGAGGATCGACGGTGGCGGTGGCGGTGGCTATGGCGATCACGGTGGCTATGGCGGTGGCAGAAGGTGGAGAGAGAGAGAGACGAGAGAATGGAGAGAGGACAGGTGGAGGTCGGCGGTGGCTAGGCAGAAGGCGGAGAGACACAGAGACGAGAGAACGAGATAGAGGGACGATCGGTGTCTGGGGGGGGGGGGGGGAAGTTAGATAGATTTAGGGTTTTTTATGGTTAAGGGTATTTTGGGTAGTTTAGGTTCATTTTGTGGGTTGTATGGAGTAAATTGGTTTGGGGGTTTTTTGGGTGTGGGTTACATGGAGAAAATGGGTTACATGAAGTAAATATATGGCTGTTAATAGAATCACCCTATCATTTTGGTTTCTTCGTTCCACACTCATGTTCCAACAACTTTGCCACCCATGCCTGCGTCTAAATGCATGACAAAATATTTGAATACACTCAGTGGAATAGATCATGACTTTATGAGTTGACAAAATCCGCAGGAAGTTTGGTTGGAAGTCCAATAGGACTAAACTTTTCAATCAGGCACCCACTTTCTTAACTGTAGCTACAATTGATTCCAAATCTAGTTTCCATTTGTTAAACACCTCCTCCATAGGCATCTTTAGATGTATCAAGAAAATTCAATCTTGGGACGTTGATTCCTTATAAGAACCTTTATTTGCTCAAGCACGGGCAGGCACTTCAAAAGGCCATATGTAGACACCCAAAGTTGACTCGGTAGATATTTCAAATACCGCTGCAAGTAGGGTTGGCAATAGGGACGGGGCGGGGCCAGAGACTACTATCCCCGAATCCCTCCCCCATCCCCGTCCCCGCCCCGATCCCCAATGGGGATCATTTTTTCCCCTCCATCCCCGCCCCAAACGGGGAACGGAGATCCAAACCGGGGATTCGGGGAATTCCAAAATTCAACATTTCATCTAGTTTACTTTTAAAAAAAAATCAACATATGCACATTACAAACATAAATCCAATCCACAATTCAATAGCATATCATGAGTTCATGACTCATGAGCCACCAGAGCCAACAACCAAGTGTTCAAGCCTTGTTGTTCAAGCCTTGTAAACTACAAGTCTACAACAGGTCAACAATTAAACAACAGAAGTGTAGACACCCCAATTTTCATGACTTGTGCATCCCCGATGATGAAAAGAAAAACGCACGAAATATACCTTGGAACGGATGGAACGAATGAACCAAAAAACCCAAACCCCCAGAACCGTACGACCCAAAACATAGAACTGTACGGCTTGAAAAACCACTTGCACAGTGCGGTGTCACTATGTGCACCGTACGGCATACCCTTGACGCCGTACAGCGTTCCTTGTCCCATCAACAGGATTCCCGGGTTCGCCCAGCAACTCAGAAGCGATGATGATATTCGCAAATCATAACATTCACTGGCGTACGGGAATCGTTGGAATGATGAGCTCGCTCAAAATCTCCTCTATATAAGACGTGAGAAAGGAGGGCCAGAGATCGATTGATCAGTTCCCAGAAAAATTTCTCTCAGAAAGCAAAGTTCATCATCCCTCGTTACTCTGTCAAAACCATCTCCAGAGCAATCATCTTTCATCCAAAAACCCCTTCACCCTACTCATACTTATCTAGCAAAATCCCTTAAGCACTTTGCTCTGCAAACCCGGAAAATTACGAGTTCCATTTCAACCCGTTTGGTTCGTTTCAAGGTATAAAATTTGCGCTTGAATCACAACAATATTCTGAGGGGGATTTCCGCAGGGCTTGAGGAGAGCTCCATAGCTCTTCCTCGACCCTAAAAGGAAATATTCCAGTAAAGTTCGAGCCTCTCGGGTGGGTATTTCGAGACATGATCTATTGTCTCGGAAAGCCATCCTAAATACGAGGTATATCCATTTACTAAAACCATTTTCCAAACCCATTTTGGTTAACAAACAACGTGGTTTTTAGACAAAAAATAGAGCTTCTTTTCAATCGGACAAAATGAGGATTTTTTTTTGGAAAAATATGTGCAAAGAGGCACCGTACAGCGTCCAAAGTGCACCGCGCGGTATGACTTTGGACACCGTACGGCGTCAATGGAAATTTTTTTTGTTTGCTCTGTTTCTGGAATCCGATGCTCTGTTTTTTAGGTAAAACCAGAGGGCTAAATTGCAGTTTACCCCTCCACTTTCTGTTTTTTGCATTTATACCCCCTCTTAGTTAATTTTCTCGCATTTATATACTTGATTATGTGTTATTTAACTTATCGTCATTATTTGTTTCCTTTAAGCTCGTTATTTCATAATACACTGTTTATGTGAAATAAAGTTTTCAATAAAATGTTTTCAGCAAAATCCCACCAAGATTTAGTAGAGACCGGAAGGTTCCGGGCACACGGGGTGCATTTTTTCAAACAAAATCTTCCCCGCGGGTAACCTGGCTCCCGAACCCAAATCTCTATTTTCCGCAGATCAAACCCTTTTTCAGCGGCACAAGAGTCATTTATTTTTCTGAACGGTTTCTCGGGTACCCAACATTCTCCAAGAATTAAACCCCGGGTGGCGACTCTAAATTTTTCTTCATTTCCCGGATCGCCCTTTTTCATAACCAAAACTCCGTGGATAATTTCTTTTTCGCAAACGAAAACGAGCGTCCACAAGAAGTTCATGAGCAACAGAAGTACAGTACAACAGCCAACAACCAAGTGTTCAATGCAGTAATAGTAAAAATTAAACAGCAGCAGAAATTCATGATAATCTAAACAGCAACAGAAGTTCATGAGTATCCAAACAGCAGCAGAAGTTCATGAGCATCTAAAGTTCCAAACAGCAGCAATCCAGTACCAAACTTTGACAGCAACAGTGCTCCACGTCTAGACATACATGAAGAGGAACAACACACATTAGCAGAGTTCAGCTACTAGAGACAGATTGCACAAAAGAGAAGAAAATAAGGGCGATTGGAGTTGATCACAAAGCACAAGAGAATACAGATACTGAACTCATAGACATACAGGAATTTAGAAACAAAATTAAAATAAGGAACAATCAACCACAAGCAAGAAGGAGAATATCTTATATTTACATGCGTACATTCACGTCTCCCACACAGTTTTTACTGCAAATATAATGACCATAGAATCAATCGAGAAAAAATTAAGAACAAAGTACAAATTACCTCGGCCGCAACAAATAACAAACTAAATGTTTATATCATCCAATAGAACAGCATATACATAATCTATAATAGCTATATTAAATGTGGAGTTCACATCCTATATTCTATGGCAGTTTGAAGCATTAAAAATGTGGAGTTCCACCTTGTAGGACAATCAAGAGCCAACTTTCTATCATAATCTATTCCCAATTGACGAGCTGCCTCCACAAACTGCTCGTCTCTCTTTGGAGTTGTTGTCCAATATGCAACACTATCTCTAACCTTTTCAATCAATGACTTAATGACATCTAAACCATCCTTCACAATCAAGTTAATAATATGGGCAGCACATCGTACGTGAAAGAAACCCTTGACCCACATATGTTCACCATCAAATTTTTCCAACAATAAACTAATCATTGCATCATTGCTAGTACAATTGTCTACTGTCGAAGTAGACAATTTTCTATCAATATTCCACTCCAAAAACGTCTCCATCAACACCTCACACATCACTTCCGCGGTGTGCGGACATGGCACATACACAAACCTAAAATTAAAACACATACTATAATTATTGAATATAGTAGAAAACATTAGTAACAATAACAAAGCTAAAAAAAACCTAGCATAAAGTTAAAATAGTAATATTAAGAATTTACCTTAGAATGCGGCTTTGTAACTTCCAAGAATCATCGACGAAATGTGCCGTGATAACCATAAACCCTCTTTTTTGATTGCTAGCTGTCCACATATCCATTGTCAAGGAAATTCTACTTCTATTCCTTTCCCTAAGCCTCATTGTCTTACCCTTTTCAACATCATATATCTTCAAAATATCACTCTTGATGGTGTTTCGAGAAACAACTTTAAAGGCCGGTTGTAGAGCAAAACAAAATTTCCTAAACCAAACATGTTCCACCATGCGTAGAGGGTATTCATGCATTATGATCATATACGCTAGTTGTTTCCTAGCAATTTCTTGGTCAAAGCTATAAATTTCAAGGTTGCTTTTTTTTCCCTCCCTGACCATAAGACTAGGTGTTAAAATCTGTTGCTTGCCATCAACCAACTTTTTTTTGAAACAAGATTTAAGGTGATCTCCCAAATGTGTCGTTCCACTCTTAGGATCACCAACCAACTTGTTTTTACAATACAAGCACCTTGCTTTATATACACCCATTGTCTTAAGTTTTATCCTTTGAAAACTAGGCCAAAATTCACTCCTTAAAGTACGTTGTGACAAAATTTCATCACCTTCAGAAGTGTACTCCTTGGGTCCATCAGCGGGAATTGACTCCGAATCTGCTTGTGAAACTTCATTGGATTCAACCTGAGTTGATGAAGAGTGATCTTCCCGATTTGGCAAACTGCATGTTCTAAAAAAATCACAATATCACACAATTTTTATAAGACAAAAACCAAACCAACTAAGCAGAGCCCTTACCTTGACGAGTGGGGGGGGGGGGGGGGTACATCGGGTGGGGATCTCATCTCTATAATTAGGGTTCACTGAAACAGAGCAAATGCAGAGATCAAACATGTATGAAACAGAGATTATACAAGCAAATGCATCATGCATGGCTGTGGCCTGTGAATCACATATTTTTATGGTGGGTGCCTCTGCTATAGTTCAGAGCAAAAATCTGTTTGGAAAATCTGGATCTTTCTAAACTTTGAGTCTTTGACCCAATATACAACAGAAGTAGTCTATGAAAATCTGGACCTTTTCCTGGTCTTGAATTACATCTCAGACACAAAAAGATGGGATCATCTTTTATAAGTAGAAAATAAGTAGTAGAATCATAAAGTGCCAACCTTGAGTTTAATCCAAAATTAAACTTCAACCCTTCATTCTGTATAAGAACACAATTACCAAAATGTTGAAAGTGTGTCGAAAACCAAATAACAGAATCCTCATAGTTCCAATTTAAAGAGTCAACAAAATGTAGGCTAATAAAAAAAAAGTTCAAATTTCAACAGCATCTTAAAACAAAAGCATTGAAATTTCAACAGAATGTTAGATCAGTGCGTTCATCTTGAGAGGAGATATGGTCCATTAGACGAATCCAATTACTGTATGTATGAAATACGTAGATCGATCGAGACTCGAGAGAGACATCGAGTCTCGATGAGAGAGAGAGAGAGAGAGAGAGAGAGAGAGAGAGAGAGAGAACCTGGTGAGTCGTGAGGAGTAGACGGCGGTTGTGGACTGCGGCGGGCCGGCGGCTGTGAGATCTGAGAGACTGAGAGGAGACTAAGGTGAGAGGTCAGGTGAGGAGTAGACTGCGGCTGTGAGATCTGAAATGGGTATAGACGTAGTGTTTTGTTTGTGTACAGTGTCTGATGTCTCAAACCCTAAATACATATAAATATAATATATATATATATAAAATAATAATAAAATAAAAAACGGGGATTCGGGGATGGATCGGATCGGATTCGGGCGGGGATACACTACTACCCATCCTGATCCGATCCCCGAATTTTTTTTTTTAAAAATCCCTAAATCCGACCCAGTCTCCAAACAGATCTCCAAAACGCCGATCCATTCGGATCGGGGAGCGGATCGGATTCGATCAGGTCGGGAAAAATTGCCATCCCTAGCTGCAAGCGGGCTCCCGATAATGAAAGCGATACCCAAATGCTTTGGGTGGACTCACGTGGACTTTAGAACCTTTGTGAAAGATTTGGCAAATTAGCCACAAACCATGTTAAATCGTTTTTGACAATTTTTCGTCTCTCACTCTCTAACTGTAAGCTTCCCTACCAAGCCAGAGTCCATCTACACCCTAACCGCTGCCGTGAGGGGAGGCCGGGTGCCTCTCGCCGGACCTTACGATACCGGCCTCCCCTCCTCTCCTCTCCTTCTCCATCCTTTTTAGCACTCCTGTACCCCTCCCTCCCTTCCCGATTCCCAACTATCCCCGTCCAACCTTGATCGACATCAGCCCCTCGCCGATCGGTGCATGCATCGGAAGTTTTAGGAAGATTCTTGTCCTAGTGGGTCCTACTTCAGCCGTTCGCCGATCTGGTCCAACCGTTCCGTTCTGGCCTTCTCTGATTTCCTCCGTTAAGGTAAGAAATATTTATTTACGTGCTTGTCATGTGCGACGGAGAATCTGTAAATATAGTGAAGCAATCAGTCAAGCGGTGGATGTGATTTCATATAGCTTTATTCGCTGCAGCAGAGGAGACTCACCCTATTTGACCCAATGGAATCTGAATCAACTAAGGTTCTTTATGTTTAGGTTTTTTTCATCAGATTGTTGTTGGGTGGATTTGATATCGGTTAACGTTGGGGGATTAAGTTGTTCTTTTACTTCATCTCTAATGGTTCGATTTGGGTATTTGTTATCATTGGGTGATAAATGATTTGATTTGGGTATCTGATCACTTTGGGGATTGACGAAGCTGCCGCGCCTGCTCCAATTGACCTGATTATTCGAGATTAAGGGTTTTTAGGCATTATATGTTTCGGATTATGGTGTTTTGATGGGTCGACGTCCTGGTCCTGCCTTATCCCTGTTGCAGCTTGTGGGCATTTACAAATGAATGGATTGTTTATTTTCCTTTCTGTTGCATGTGCTTGTGTGTGATCTTGTGTGTGTTTGTAGTGGTTGCATGTGTGTTTGCTTGGATGTGTTTGTTGTGTTTAGCCTGTTCATGCATGTAGTTGTTCGACCTCCCTTTTCCCTCCCCTTGTCGAACAGCTTTCCCTAATTAAACTGGTCCCATGTCCATTCCATTAGCTTCACGATTGTGGTTGAGGCAATGTTGTTTTGTGCATTCCCATATGCCCTTTCGTATTGCATGCTTGTCATGGGTCTTTATATTTTAACAGTGCTTGACCTGTTCATGCATGTCGTTGTTCGACCTCCCTTTTCCCTTCCCTGTCGAGCAACTTTCCCCGATTGGGATGGGGGCCAGTTCTGATCGTTTCACAACTGTGGTTGAGGTAATGCTTAGTGTGCATTTCCATATGCCCTTTCGTAGTACTTGTTTTGGTTTGTAAAAAATATTATTGAGATCTTCGTCTTGCATGCATGTCTCGGGCTTTTTTAAAAAGAAAAGGAAAATTTTTCGTAGTGCTTTCGTTTACATGCTTACTACTCTCTTTTGTTTCTCTCACACACGCGCACAGTTTGAGGTTACATGTTTTGTGTCGGTCCATTCAGTGGCTTTGTATTCTGGGTGTTAAAGTGTGGCCCTCAAAACCTATGGTTATCAGTTTGATCCGGTGGTGGCGATCTTTATAGTTATCTTGGTTATTGGGCATCACATTGATTTTGGAGCAATTTAGAGTTCAGGCACTTAATTCTTGCATTGTTGGTCTGGTTGGTTGGTTTTGATGTCTGAAATGGCTTAGTGGGTTAGCTACATAGGCGGTGATGGTGTGGGAGGGGAGTGTTATTGATGTAGGAGCCAATAAGCTATGGGAGATCACCACATCTGAATATGGATTCTCTGCAACAATCTTTTTCTGCTTTCCATGGTTGCATCTCTTTTCAGCAGCTTCTCTACCGATTTTAGAGCTCTGTAGTTGGCCTCAGCCATCTAGTTGCACGATGCCTAACCGTGCCGCAGAGTTCTCAACTATAGGTGCATCAGTCACTTGGTTTGTATCGGACAGTTTCTGCTTGGAAGTTTCGTCATTCGTGGAGCTGCTGAGACAGCAGCGTATTGACAGTGTACATTGATCACGACATTTAACAGTCGAAGTAAGCTCTCAGCAAATATATATTCTCCATTGTTTTTTGTTCTGTTTTATGTTCTTCTCGTCTGTATGCTGTTATATTTCTGTTGTCTTTATTTTCAGTAGTTTGTAACAGCCTTCCCGTTTAATGAAATTCTATCTTTTTTACCCAAAAAAAAAAGCCACAAACCATGTTAACCCAGCCAAAATATCAGCTGGTATTCTCATTAACCGGCCTGTAAACCCATTACCTAGTCGTTGGAACCTCAGTCTCCTGTTGCAAACCAAAAACCCCTGAGCCAAATGCATCAACCAGCCGACACATCCTTTGGCCGATCGGCAAATCAACTTCTTCCAGAAGCTTTCTAGCAAGAGCCCAATCAGAACTCTATTTCTTCACCCCCGATTGGATTACTTTGGATTTCAACAAGTATTGGGTTTCAAAGTTGGACAACAAATTGTGAAGATATAAAAAGAAATTTCCTACAGGTAATTGTATTATCTTTCAAACCCAAATTCATGTTCTGTCACCTTTTTATTGGGACTAATTAAGAAGTTGTTTTGCTTTTATCATTCCGATTACAATGTCAACTGAAATTACTAGTTAATTTAGCTTTTCATTTCAATTTATGTGTATATAACTATTTGAGCTTTTGCAATTTTCCAAAATTAGATATCCAGTTCTCCTTAGATCTAGTTCAAACACCCAAACACACAAACCAATTATGCGCACACCCACACCAAAGAGATATAAACATGAGAGATATGTACATAATCACAGTACCAGAAAGAGAGAGGATGTCCAAAAATGGCGTCTACACCCACACACACATATCAATTACACACACACCCACCGACGGAGAAAGAGATTACCTGACTTAAAACGGTGAGATAAATCGCCAGAGAGAGATCAGACCAATGAGATCACTCATCTCCCGAAATTGCCGCACCAGTTTGTTGCTTGGCTAGGGTTTGAGCAAAAGAGGCAGATGAAGGAGTATTGTGGGGAGTTGGGGAGGGCAATGTTGTAATTTAACCCACCTGGACTAATTATGGACAGGGCCGGGCCAAATTTATGGAGGGTGTCAAAAAAATCTTCCAAACCCAGTCATAATTGTGAGCCTTGGCATCATAATCCGGGCCCAAGCTAAGATGGCCTCTATCTCCCCCATTCAAACGGACTCTAACGCCCTGTTTGGATGAGGGAGTAGCCACCCGGATTTGGCTTCCACCCGGATATGTAATCCCGGGCCCACCCTAATCCCCTGTTTGGATGGCAATTTGTGCCCTGGATTTGGAACACTGTTGGGAGTGGAAATCCGGCTACAACTGGATTTGGTAACGATAGGCTTGACCCTGTCGTTAGCTAACGAGGGTCGATTTGCTTCTTGCTCTGCCATTTCTACCCCTCCAAATCCAGGTGATTTGGGGGTTGTGTACGATATACCACACGATTGAGGGTTTCCAACAGAGAAGAGAGAGGCAACGAAGAGAGAGAGAGAGAGAGAGAGAGAGAGAGAGAGGAGTCATCTTCATCAGCTCGTCTTTAACCTATTTTCGATCTGTTTGATGTTTGTTCGAAACCCATGGTGGTTGTGATTAGAAAACCCATTTTTTGAACGATTGGGGGGTTTTGGACTTGATTTTTTTCCCTAAATGATGTTTGTTCGAAACCCATGGTGGTTGTGATTCGAAAACCCAGTTTATTCGATCTGATTGGGGGTTTTGCAGTCGATTTTTGCCCTAAATGATGTTGTTTGTTCGAAACTCATGGTGGTTGTAATTAGAAAACCCAGTTTATTCGATCTGATTGGGGGTTTTGGAGTTGATTTTTAGCCCTAAATGATGGTGGGTCTAATTTGGGCAATTGTTTGCCCTAATTTGTGCAATTGTTTGCCCTAATTTGTGCAATTGTTTGCCGTAATAAATGATTTTCAATCGAGTTTTTATGCCCTAATTTGTTGTTTACATCGACAAGAATTCTTCAACAGTTTAATAAGAAGCTTCAATGGAGTTATTGGCTTAAATTGTTGGGTTCACAGTTAGTTCTAATTTGGGGCATTTTTAGTTGCCCTAATATGTCAGTGTGATTCGATTTCTGAGGTGTGAAGCATGTTTTTTGGTTATTTATTTTTTACGGGATTGATTGTTTGCATGAATTTGTTGCTAGAGTTTGCCTTAATTTCTTACTAAGGTTTAAATCGACAAAGTATTGGCCTAATTTCTGAATTAAAATTGACTTGGGTTACCCCCTAATACATAATTATTAGTAATTATTTTGTATTTATTGTAATTAATATGAAATTAATCCATTTTCTTTATCAAAATGCTAAATTAGGGGCAATTAAGTCATTTGCCCTCTTATCCTATCAAATTCACCCTCCAAATCCCGCTTCTCAAAAAACCATCCAAACACCTCATATACAAATCCACCCTTCTAGGGAGTTTGGCATTTTTCAGATAATGGTATTTTTTCAGTCAAGTCTGCTTATCATTTGGCTAGAGAGTGCAATATCCTGCGCAATTCCAGAGAGAGGGGAGAATCTAGTTCGAACCCCTCACACGACGGTCTTTGGAGGCATTTGTGGTCTCTGCAAATTCCTAATAAGGTCAAAATGTTTCTCTGGAGGTGTCTTCATAATGCTAGGGTCGAAACTATTGAGCATCTTATTTTTCAATGCAAGTTTTCTAAAGATGTTTGGCGTTCCTCTCCTTTTTCCAAGGCAGTCTCACCCGCGTGGAACTCTCTCTCCTTTCTTGATTGGTGGAATAGCATGATCCATTATTTCCGGGGTGGTAGAGGTGAGATTGATTTACATGCTCTTTTAGCCTCTATTTGTTGGTTTATCTGGAAGGGAAGGAACAAGACTCATTTTGACCAGCAAGTCTGGACTAGTATTGCGATTATTGAGAAGGCTACTTGTTTGTGCGAAGAATACAGGACTGCTACGGAGTCGGATCGCCACCCGCACAGCACTGGTACTCCTCCTCACCCGTCTTCTTGGCTTCCCCCTCCACCCGATGTTATTAAGTTGAATGTTGATGGTGCTGTTAACAAAATGGATGGGTGTTCTGGTGTGGGTCGTTGTTAGGAATTATCTTGGTGATGTCTTGGGGTCTGCCTCTATTCCGTTTACCGGGCTTATGTCTCCACGTTGCATTGAAGCTTTATCCTTCCGCGAAGCTCTTGTTATTGCAGCCAATCATGCATTCTCGAACATCATTGTCGAAGGTGACTCGCTACAAGTGGTTCAAGCATTAACCCAAGATGGGAAATCCTTCTCGGATTGTCGTTCTATTCTTGCTGATTGCTTGGTACTTGTACCCTTATTTTCATCTTGCTCTTTTATTCATGTTAAGCGTTCTTGTAATAGGGTTTCTCATTCTTTGGCTAAGAAAACCCTATTAGGTGCTAGATTGGAGTGTTGGGGGGATCCTGTCCCTCAATATCTCGCTAGTCTCACCCATGCTGATGTTTGGTCTTTGGACTGCTCTCATTCGTAATAAAATTCTTTATATTTCCGGGGGAAAAAAAAAAGGAGGTGGGTTCACCTCATTACAAATCCACTCTCAAATCCGCTCTCATTACAAATCCACCCAAAATCAAATCCGGCATCCAAATAAGGTGTAAGAGTATTTTTATTTAGTATTGTCGTTAAGCCTTCAAAAACTTTTAATCCATTTATTGGAGGCTTAAAATAAGGCTGGCCAAAAACCTTATAAGCCCCAAACTTTACCTGGACGACCAATTGTCCGGGAAATAAAAGGCCAAAATCGACCCCTTCAACGACAAGAAGGTAATGGGTGCGGAAGAGGAAAGTCGAGAAGTAAACCAGAGATCGGGCCCTAACCCCAGCCCTAATCCCCACTTGACGGAGGCTCAGTTCCTCTCATGGAAACGCCAGAAGGTCCTCTCTCTCTCTCTCTCTCTCTCAACTTTCCTAGGGTTGTTCTCTCGGAATGAACTTTTCTAATAATTCTCTGGCTTTTACTCTGTTTCCATACATTAATGCTCTGTATTGGACCCTTCAATTTGATGAATTATTGTAGGAAGTGGAGTTTATTTTGTTGTCTTTCAATTGGCCGGGTGAGCTATAGCTATATTGGGGTTATGATAGGGCGAAAACTTGAAAGCAAGAAATCCACTTACTTGCAAATCAAAGCTAGTAGACTGGTTGGTATGCATTGTTTATCTCTTGGTTTCGGTCTAGATTTGAAGGTAAATTATACATTTACATGCCCAGTGGACAAATCATGTAGCTTAACGAATTATGGTTGATCAGGTTTGAGAGCAATTTTGTGTGAATCTGGAAATAAAAATTAATCTGCAAAACTCATAAACACAACCCAATTTGGCTTTATGATTGTATACTTATACAAACGGACACATTCACACTGTGGCAGCACCAGAAATTTCTATTAGGTTGTTCTAGAATTATCTTAATTCTACTATCTCTTACCTAGTATTATATGCACAAAATTTCAAATGTTGGTGGTGATAGTGCGATAAAAAAAATTTAAAAATACATATGATTTTACAATTGTTCTCGACGAACTTGTATAGTTTGAGCCAAACAAGATTATACTAGTGCATAATTCACCAATATCCTTGTGGGGAATTCAAAGCAAACGTCGCTGGTCTTTTTGGACATATGCCCTTGTTTTGGAGGTATAGAGACTATCATTAACAGAGAAGACAGGTGCACAATTTTGATACCAATAGATTCTTTTCTCTCTTTTTATTTTTCATTTTTTTTCATTGATAGTGCGTGCTTGCGTGGGATCCCACATAGAGAAGCGACTATTTTTTCCCATATTTTGTTTGAATGGGAAAAAGTAAACCTCATGCCTTTTTTGTTTGGATGCTCAATTGAATAAGTCAACCCTTATAAAATTGTTGGGAATTCAATGTAGTGATTTACTTTTTGTATGTTTTGTGCTAATTCAAAGTAATTTCCTCAATGCAAAAGCGAAAATGATTGAAAAGTAGTGAAAAGGGTAGAATAGGGTGTTTGTCAAATCTTTATAGCCAATTCAGGAAAGTGAGCAAACAATTTGGGACAGCCCAAAATGGAATACTGAGCAAAAAAATTGGGACGGAGGGAGTATAAATTTTGATACCGATAGATCCTTTTCTCTCTTTCTATTTTTCATTTTTTTTCATTGATAATGTGTACCTTGTTATGGGCTAATGTATTAGGTGTCAATTATAAAGTATCCGGAGTAACAGGGTGTTCAGTGTCCAAATAAAGCCTAAAATAAAATTACCACTAATAAAAGTCACACCAAAAAATAAACTTTAGGGTGTTCAACATGTGTGTGCAGCCACCACTGTGCGCGTGCACACACTCGCACACACTCACTGTAAAATAAAAGAATTGTAATGTGCGAAGTATTGAGACGTGCAAAGAAAATTACCAAAGATATGAGTTATAGTTATAGTTGTGTTATAGTTGTTCGATCCAATAGATCAATGAACCAGACATAGTTTAGCTATGGTTCCTATACGCATGTATCCAAATTCATCACTAAATAAACCTAATCTTGGCTATTGAAAAAAAAAAAAAAAAAAAAAACCTCCCAAGATTTGGTACATCCAGTGGCATAGCCAGAAAATTGTTCCAGTGAGGGCACAATTCATAAACGCTAGCACTTTTGTTGTGAAAAAAAAAATCTCTTCATTAAGAATCAACATGTCTTGATTTTCATTTGTAATGAGTCTCGCTTGACTTACATTTTATAGAGAGATGTGCCTCTTAGTCTATTTGGCTGTACCCCTTGGCTTCCAAGGGGGAGGTCTGGGGTTCGAGTTAGTGGAGGTCAGGGGTTCCATAAACACGGTATAGTTTCGAGGCAAAATTCAGTGAGTTGAGGTTTGTTTGTGTAAATGAAAGTTTGTCTCCCAGTTTGGGCCGTCTCAAATGAAGTCCTAGTTTTGCTGTTGTCCTACTCAAGTGTAGAGCATCTCAGGCGTTCTACGATTTGGAAGCAATAAATATTCCTCTTGGAAGGCCTGGGACACCCCCTACCACACATTGGTCTGAGTTCCACTCCAAAGTCCAAAGTGTGTGGCCCCCACACTACTGTGTGGTGGAAAGGCTTTGGAGAAAGCTCCCAAAGCACTGACTAATCTCTCATTTGGAAGAGTCCATATAACACAAATGGTAATCACGCGCCTGGTCACTTTTTAGGGAAAAAAATTAGAAAAACAAATTAGCATTGTCCCTTCCATCAGAGGAGTTTAGGAGACCAATCAAAAACTAGTGAACGAAAATTGTATGTCTGAATCTCATCTACAGAACTGGAGTTTCACTTCATGATGAGGATATTCAACTTCCTCCTGCCCCTGCTGCCTTTCTGTTTGGAGGTCCTGCATTTTGCTAATCTGAGCTGCACTAGCAAATCATGCTTTGAATGTGCTTTCTTATTTCTATTGCCTTGCCATTGACTACACATGAACCTACAGAAGTTTATTAGATCGACGTGAGATTTCTTGCTTTATGGAGAAGCTAGGAATCGAGGTTCATAGATGTTAAAACCTGTACGACATATGTCTTGTGTGTAGGATTCTGATGCATCAGCTAGAAAAGCTGAAGCTGCAAGGAAACGTGCTGAGGATATAGCTGCAGGGATAGTGCAGATGAATGGCCGGGAGCTTTTCTTGCATGAGCCATCAGTGTTTGACAATAATCTATACTGAGGTTTGCTTTTCAATGATGAATTGTGCTTACCAGATTTTAATGCTGTTACAAAACATCTAGGTTCATTCCTTGGAAGCACAACACTGCATTCATGCTGCTTGATATCTACGGGATTGGGTGGGATGTTACATGACATTTTTATTTTTTTTCCTTTCTTGCTGGTTTGTGGTAAAGAAAAAGTATGCGAGCTCTATGGCATTAGAGAGTGTAATAATTGAAACTTCTGTCAACCATCGTATCTTCGTATGCTATGCCTTCAATGGTTCTTTTCGGTATATTAGTGAAGGGTAAAATCAATTCTGTTCTTTGTCATATCAAATCACTGTTGGCGGCTTCCCTTTTTCTCCTCTGCTTCTTTTGAATGTCATATCAAATGTCAATTTGCATGAAATGCTAAAGACAAATACATATAAACAAATTTATTTTGAGCAAAGGAAATATCATGTTTATATAGTGGGGCTGGTATGTTACACAACATTTGACACACCAAATGTAACACACTTATTTTGGAGTCCCACAAAATAATTGGAGCCGTTCGATTTGTTTGAAACATGTTTTTAAGAGTTCCCGTAAGAAATGAACTCTTTCGGATATCGGTAATGGCTTGATCTATATTTGTCCCTAAATTTGATAGGAGAAAAACTCAATGAATCGATCAAGTCCTTAACAATAGCTGAATGAGTTGATTTTTCACTTAAAAAAATATTTTCTACAAATTGAACGGTTCTGATTATTAGCGTGGGCTCCGATTATTGTTGTGTCAACGGAACTAGCCCCATATACATATATCTTTTTGCTGACAATCGATAAGCTTGGCTGATGAAAAAACGAAACTTTTTGCCGACAACTTGAGATTAATAGAATGCCTGATCGATAAGAAGACAAGTCCTCCTCATAAGAGCCTTTCTCCTTGTCTTACTTGTTTTTTCATTTCCGGTGTAATCTGACTTCAAGACATTTATCTCAATCTCCACCTCTGGAGTATGCCTTTCTTCAAACAACTCTGATAGATGGAATTTTGGAAGTCCGGTGTAATAGAGGATTTGATAAGCTCAATGCTCAAGGAATTGGGACTATGGAACCATTTCCCCCAGGAGATGTTATTCTATGTTTTTACCATTTTCTCTCAGTGTTTTTAGAGATTGAGAGTTAAAGCCACAATAGATAAGCTAAAATGATACTGACAAAAATTAAAACCCAGAGAAACACATGGAAAAACCAAGTCTAGGGGTCTTACAGAGCAATCTCCAAATCTGACCCGATTATCTTCGATATAAAGTGCAATCTAAGATGCTTTATGCAGGGCCACAGATTAATCTCTCTCCCCTCAGTCTTGCACAAAAATAATCGCAGCTTGTGGATGGGCATTTTTGTCCTCTCTTCAAATAGGACTGTTTAGAACACTGTTATTTTTAAGGGACAGAAAAGCTATGAGAGAAGCGGAAATGGATTTCTATTTGACATTCAAGAATAGATTAAAGGAGAGGAAGTAGGGAGAAGGGAGCGGGAGGGGAGAGAGAGGCTGATAAACTAGTCTCGCTGGAGAAAAATAGCGTCTGTAAAGCTGTCAGCTTGAGCGAACAGGTCTAGAGAGTTAGGATGAGTGGAATAGATTTAATCTCTCTCCGGAGAGTTGCCGGTAAAGATGCCTGGAATTGCCAAGAGAGCAGAACATTGTTTAATATCCAATTTGAATATCAAAAAATAAGTTGACTTATCCAAACTCCCAACTGGGTACAGGGAAACGTAAACAATAGTTAAACCTGATTGTTTCCTTAATTGATAAAGAATTGGCATCGACAACGAAAATCACAAAATTAGGAAATTCATTACTGCCTATAACTTTTCTTGGAAAGAAGCTACAAAAAATTACAAACATTCTATTTGAATTTGACAATTATAACAGCTAACGGTCTTTTGTAACGGACCAAACCTTGATTACAATACAACAATCAGTTGTTTGGTTTTTCCTCTTTTCTCTTTTCTTGTATCCATTTGGACAATTCTCACGAGACTATGTAACTTGAACCTCCTGGAAATTCTTCCTCAATACTTCTGTGTCGGATGTTCGAATCATTGTAGTACCCATATCATTTGCCAAGCCAAGTTAACCCTCGTGATTAGTGCCTTTGCTATCTGACTTCTCACCGGAGATGCTTGATGCATTCTCAGCTCCGTGACCATGAATTGTAACAGCGGCAATGCATGCTTAGCCTTTTAGCACGAAATTAATGAAATTTGTTCCATGTACTTGTCAACATGTCAAACTGAAGTAAGTCCCATATGAACGCTTTATTATTTCCATTAACGCGTAATGAACGGGTAAATTCAGATGTATGTATGTATGTATGTGTGTGTGTAATGAGAAAACGTCTAGATAAGAAACCTAAACACCTGAATTTGGAGAAAATAGGTGGAAAGAACTCCCCCCATGCCTTGCAGATCCATGTTCGAGCTTGTCCCTTGCGACATGGGGTCATAAATTGCTGATGAAATATCCCTAAAACGCATGGAATTTCGCATTAATTAGACGGAGAAAGTGATGTGTTAATTTTGAAAGTCCAATGAATGTGCAAATGCTGCTTTTGCTGTGCTGCTACGTTTACCCCGAGTGGAATTAATGAAAGGAACAGATGTCTTGAACATTTGGGGTTGGCCCCTCTCCATTAATTACTGGAGGGCGCTGTCAAGCTTTTGTGGATTTTTTTTCCTGGTCTAGCTTGAGGATTGGAAGCATTCAATGCGTAGATCTTGTCGAGAACAGTAACCAAATCACATCAGTATGATATCTATCAATACATGATAGCAAAGTATTTATCCTGAGAAAATTTTGGGTGCTAGACGGGTACCACCTGGCGGAACCCGTTTGTTGGTGAAGGGTACCGTCACGTGGTACCTGTCCGGCACCCAAAAATTTTCTCATTGATCTTAGATATGAATTTATTTAAGCCAGGGAAACAACTCTTAGTACATTGTAATCGATATGGGATCAATGTAATTTTTGGCATGGTTGGTGGTTGCGACTTATAATTTTTGGCATGGTTGGTTGTTGCGACTTGATTGACAAAATGGGCATGGGGAGGGTAGGGGGTGGATACCACTACCTCCATCCCCGATCCCCGAACCTATATCAATCCACATCCCTTCCCCGATCCCCACCGGGGATTTTATTTTAACCTCCATCCCCACCCCGATGCGGGGAACGGAGATCCCCACGGGGAATCGGGAATCCAAAAATCCATTCACTTGTCATATGTATGAAAGAGGTACATATTTTTTTAATCGAAACAGAAGATGATCCTGTTACTCTAATGCATATAATCAGGATGCAACTCACAGTTTCAAGCGAACAACTCACAGTTTCAACAAACATCAAATACAAATCATAAATTAGTTTAAGCAAGTCTCCAACAATTTCAAGCACACAACTCACAGTTTCAACAAACATCAAATAAAAATCATAAATTAGTTGAAGCAAGTCTACAACAGTTTAAGTTATAAACTTATTATCTGGGAAAAGAAATTTTATAATATATATTATACCTATACATATATATTAATATATATGAGTGAATGGGGATGCGGGGAGGGGAGGGGATCGGGTAGGGGACTGACAATACTATCCCCTACCTGATCCCCGAAATTTTTTAAAAATAATCCTCATCCCCTACCCGATCCCCGAATCCCCTACCCATTCGGGGAGGGAAAGGGTTGGATCGGGGCGGGTCGGCCGAGATGGCCATCCCTTATCCACTACTCATCAATACGTGGTGGATAAGGGTGTTGAGACACCACGTGACATTGCCCTAAGACCATGGAATAATTACTCCAAACAAACACACTCTTTTCCATAAACACCACTAATTAAACCATTTAGAGGAAGATCAAACAAAAACCTGACCAACCACTAAAGCATATTATATATAAATATTCCACTAAGTGTACATAACTATATTCAATTCACACTCCAAGAAGTAATTAATTACATGATATAGCAAGCATTAGGATTTTCATCACTAAACATGGTGGCGTATTGTTCTTCAACAGTGCCCATAGTAGCAATGGCAGGGTCCTGAGTGGCTCGGACATAGCCAGGGGGTGCCTTCTTGTCATAAACTTGAGCAACATAAGGGTGAGCTACCAGGTTGTATGGAACATAAGGCCATGGCTCTGCCTTCTTCCCGGTTGATCGGGCCTTCTTCAACACCTTTTTCGGATCAACAAATCCGGTCACCGTTGCCTTCTGCTGCTTCAAGTCCACATCCACTGATTTCACTCCTGCTCAAACCCACAACCGAAACCCACGTCAATGTTCCCCTTAATCCAGAAATATGTGTGTGTGAATACAACAAATATCCAATAAGTGCTCCCTTAAACTTTACGGTGCGGAATTTTTTGTTTGGAATCGAATTTTGACGATCCGAACCGTTAGATGTATTTAAAACATGTTTTTAAGGTCCAACGAAAAATCCCGAAAGGGCTTGATCCGAGCCATTTTCGATGAAATTTGTATATGTATATTTTTATCGAAAACTGCTCAATCGGATCAAGCGCTTCAAGTTTTTTTTTTTTTTTTGACGAATCTTCGCACTGGACCTTAAAAACACGTTTTAAACAACGGTTCGGATCATCAAAATTTGATCCCGAATGAAAATTCTCGCACCATAGACTATATAAAAATGACAATTGGAATGATATATCCGTCTATGGCTGCTCTATATATGCAAACAGACTGAAAAAC
Organism: Vaccinium vitis-idaea; assembly: GCA_963854785.1. Classification (NCBI taxonomy): domain Eukaryota; kingdom Viridiplantae; phylum Streptophyta; class Magnoliopsida; order Ericales; family Ericaceae; genus Vaccinium; species Vaccinium vitis-idaea. Next base: position 21,918,932 of record OY978226.1, on the reverse strand, counting down.
GAAGAATCAAAGATGAAGCAATATACAACTTTGAGAGAATTGAAGGAAAAATGGCAAAAAATACCTTTGAGAGAAGAGAGTGTATTCTTGACTTTACGTTCACAGCCCTCACAGTCCATCCTGATTTTAAGAGATACAGTTCGCAATTGCTTCTTTTTCTTCCCTTTCTTTGAACTGTTCAATAAATCAGAGAAGTACTCCAAAGTCCCTGCCACTCCCATTTTTCTGAGATTTTTCGGCCTCAAACAATTATGGCTTTTGCAGATGAGGAGGATTTTGGTAAGAGAAGGGTCTAGTAATTATGGTCTTTTTGCAGTGAGGTGGGTTTTCTCTTTGAATCTAAAGGAAATTCTCTATAACTTTCAGATAGTACGTAGATGATACCTTGCTTAATTGTTTGATAGAAGAAAGAAAAAAAGGATCTCTTTAAGCCTGTGTTCTCTGATATCTTTCAAGCTCTTCTTGCTCAAGTATTCAATATCAAAACCTTCTTATGTATATATAGAAGCATTGCATGTACTATTGTGCAAAAGGTGATGATGACTTCTCTTTCACAGCAAGTGGAGTGGAGTGCAGTTGGTGCCTCCCTTATACTCCCATGCATATGGGCAGGGTTCGATTCCCGTAAGCACCCATCCCCCTCCCCAAGTTCCCTAGGATAGAGTAGATTAGGATTAACGAATGACAAAAAAAAAAAGACTTCTCTTTCACAGGGATACTTACTTTTTCCCCTCGAGCTAGGTATTATATATATATGTGGCACTTACCATGACATTATTATTGTATAAAATATCATGGTTATCCGATGTTTTGCGGGGTGATTTGAAAAATTATTTTAGAATTGATGAACGGCTTGAATTATTTATTTTGGACTCTAAGTGAGTCCACGTTGCAATATGTGCATAAGCGTCTGTATCCACATGGTCTTTCTGTTTGTAAGTTGACTGTAGCATTGAGGATAAGTTTCCCAGAAAAAATCACTAATTTTTGTGTTTTTTTTTATTTAAAAAAATTTCGCTTTTGTTATTTTGCGCCAAATTTTTATGGGTTATTGATTCGTATTGATGAGAGGAATTGAAAAACAAATTAAAAACTAAAACCTTATGACCAAAACCCCTTTTTTTTATAAAAAAAATTCCAAGAATTTATTTGAATAATGTCAAGTGACTTTTTTAGAAAAAATGGGCCTGAATCGACTGAGTGATACCTAAATACAATCTAGAAGTGTAAAAACCCTTTTTTTTTTCCCCTGCGACATGCACCAGCGGGGGGTTGGCAGGTAAATTAATTAGCGTGTTAAGAATATTCAAAGAGAGTTTGAAGTCTCTCTATAGACTCAAACCTCTTTCTTAGAAACTCAAGGAGTTCAAACAAATGAAATAATAGCCACTTCTAGGAGGAGTGCAAAACCTTACCATAGCTACAATTTAATTTCGTATAAAAAAGGAATGTACCATACAATAGCTTTAAGTAAAAATGGTCTTCGAAAACCCAACCTGTGTTTTTGTATTTTTGTGAGATCGAGAAAAGAAGAACTTCAATACTTGGCGTACACGAAAGGTGAAAAAGCAGAAGTTAAAGTTTTGAGACCGGTTCATAACTTTTTGAATCCAAAAAGATTGCATGAAAACTAAAGACAAACTTAAAAAAAAACCACACCAGTGCGTAATTGGTGGTATGGACGTGAATGGATGGCAACATCTCGTGCCACGTTTCACGCGATCCAGCTGACACGTAGCCAGATAAGAATTTGACGGTCGATGTGAGAGACACGTGGCAATCAGTAATAAAGATGGAGCTGGTAGCCTGGTAGTATTTTTTGGGTGCCCTTGTATTGTGCCCCATGGAAAAGGGACTTTGTTTACTTATTAGTGGGGATTTTGTCCCTTTGTGAACGTGTTTGGGCGGTGCGACTGTAGAAAAAATTGGAGAATAGAAAATGAAAAAAGCTCACGGATTGGTTGGGCTGCTGGGACAGTTGGCGGCTGTACAGGAAAAATAGAATTTGAAAAGCATTATCTTTATTTTGATGAGGGAAAAAAGAAAAAAAGCATTACCTTTCTTTTCTGAATCTAAAAACATGTTTCTCCCAATTCCATTGACCGTGAAGGGTACGAATCCAAGAGGCGCTGTGCGATAGGTGTTGTGCGCCGTGTTGTGCGGTAAAACTACGTCGTTTTGCTCATTTTCTTGGTACATCAAAGGGCTCTGTTTGGAGAGTTAATTTTGGGGTTCAATTTTAGGAGATTTAGGCTCTCTGAGGTATGGTATAATGTGTTTAGGCACTTGGATTTAGGCACTTCGGGTTTAGGGTTTAGGCACTTTATAGCGGTTTTTTCTTCCTCCAAATTAGGCCCTTGGAAGCTTTGGAGGTGTGTACTAAAATCAAGCAAAACGATGTAATTTTGCCGCACAATACCTTCCGCATTATCTTAAACCTAGTTTGTGTTTTGGCTAAAAAGTAACTTTGGCTTATTTTTTCATTACTATTTTGAATTTTTTCCTCGTTACTGTAATTAGTTTTGCGTCAAGTTTTTTTGTGTTATTGGTTTGTCTCGATGACGGAAACCAGAAGAGTAAAAAATTATGGCTAGAACTCTCAATTTTTAGAATAAAACTTATAATAAGTATAAAAATAGTCTTTTTGACTTATTTTTGTTTTTATTAAAAAATTGAGTTTGAATCATAATTTATTACTTTTTTTATTTCTCTCGTCGAGACAAATCAATAATATATAAAAAGTTAATGACAATTTTTAAAATGCAAAAAAAAAATCAAATAAAGATGAAAAAATAAGTCGAGTGACTTAATAGGCCAAAACACATGACTATATTTTATAATATGATAGATAGTTAGATACTAGAGAGTAGACACCCACCCATCCTTACACTCTACTTAACGAGCCATGTGTCATTCGGAATGAATCTAATCGTTACCAAATAAATACTATTCTATTCAAAGATGAATAAAGGAAGAAATCGCTTGGTAACATTTAATTAATTCCAATCACTCAAGAAACCTGCGTCTTGTGAACACGTTCGAAAAGCTCTAGAATGTATTGACTGTGAGGATATTCTGGTTAGGTCTTTAGGAGGTTTATACATGATTTTAACCTTTCTTGATAAGGAGAAAAGGGATAGTTTGGTGGGTAACCATGATATTAAAGACTGGTTCGAGTCGATTAAATTGTGGAATGGTGAAGTGGCCTCTCATGCTAGGCTACTTTGAATCAACTGCAGAGGCATGCCCTTGAATGCTTGGTATTGACCTTCAAAGAGATAGGAGAAATATGGGGTGAGTTTTTGGCTCTAGAAGAAGAAACTCTTGTTGAGAAGTCCTTCGACATTGGAAGAATGATGGTTATGACAGAAAGGATACTAGAATTGATGAATGGATTAACATTTCAGTGAATGGGAGAATTTACAAAGTTAAAGTTTGGGAAGAAGAATGTGAGGATCCTTATGGTATTGAGTCTGGGTATTTGAGTCTGATTAATGATGATTCTCACACAAATCTTCTTAGCAATGTCATAGAGTCGCATCCTCCAAATCAATTTAGTGCGAAAGAAAAGGAAGATGTTGATCTTTTGGAGGAGACTATTGTGAGCGAGTCCAAGGAAGATGGTAAGATGGAGAACCAGGTTCAAGACAAGGTCGATAGGGAGGAAACTCCCGTGGATTTGGAGAATATTCATTCTAGTGAGGCCAATGTCAATTTTCCAAATGGAGAAGATGAGAGAGACACGAAATGTTCCGACAATAATGGGGAAGATGGGCTTTTTGAATCAGATGAGGAGTCAAATGATTCCATTGCTGATGATTCGAGTTCGAAAGCTAAAATGACAACGGTGGATTATGATATTGATGACTCTGATCTTGTCTCGACTGACCCTCTAATTAAGTATGTGGTTCACATGCGCCAAAAAAAGAGACGTCAGACCGTTAAAGGTAAATGTAGGAATCTTCTATGGACTAAAAATCCTTTGAAAGCTGCTTTGTTCTCTAGGACGTTTAGCCGGGATCATAATGAGGACAAATCGAGGAGATTTAAAGGAAGTATAGATGGGCCGAATTATATGACTCAAGAGGAAGCTAGTAGAATGGAGGAAAGGTTGGAGGAAGAAAATATAGCATCAACAAACTCCGGAACGAATCAAGAGATAGATAGTTGTGACATTCGGATCAAGAATTTGAGGTTAATCAAGCAAGCTCGTAAGAATATGGGGTTGGGTGCTCTGAGCGGGGTAAAATATTTTGGAAGGGAAAACTATAATATAAAGAAATATTTAGAATTGGAGGGAGTTGAAATTTCTGAGAAGGAAATCGAAGCTCTTGATAAATTGGAGGAATGTGCCTCCACTTCAGTGGAGATCTGATTTGTTTCTTGTTGGTTGTGGATGTTCTTTGGTGCTGATCCCGTTGCCAATAGTTTGTTCGGTTGAGTTTTTGGGGTTTTTTTTATTCTTAGATCAGGTTTTGGATGTTGCTGGTTTTCTCTTAGCTGAGCTAGTTTTAAGGGTGTAGCTTTGTAGTCTTTCGTGGTAGTTTTGTGGTCTTCCTTGTGTTTTGGATCAGGTGTTTTGGTTGTCTGGGTTGTTTTTCTTGGCTTTGGCTGGTTTCTTGCCATCCATGCAGTGTCTTGTTATTTTCCCCTTTTGGATCCTTGGCGTTCTTAGTCTCGAATCCATTTAATCTTTGTAATTTATTTTCAAAGATTAATAAATTTTTTGCCGATAAAAAAAATTAATTCCAATCACTCAAAAATGGACCCTTAATTTGATCCAGTTGATCTGAGAGCAACTAGAATTGCACAAAAAAAAAATACATGAACCGTTAAACCGGTCCAAGTATAATCAAACTGTATGTTTTGGTTCGAGTCCGCGAATTAATGTTCTAGACACAAATTGAGAATCGTGAGATATGTAGTGCGGTCTATGGATTTCCACTATAAAATTATTGATTAACTGAAAAATGTATGTAATTAACTGTTAATGTTATTTCTCTTTTCTTACAAGTTGTTGATTACACTACATGCTTTTGGCCTTGACAACCATTTGTATCTTTTCCAGGCCAGGTGCCATATGATTATTGCGTGTTTATGTTTTTATCAGCAAAATAAGGAAATTTTGACTAACGATACATCAAGATGGGGAGGAGGGAAAGAGACTCCAACCAAAAGTTAAAGGAATTAAAACCCCAAATGAGACAAGCCCATAAACACCCAACGGTCTAGCCTGGAATAGTGTTGAAGCCCAAAAAACAATCAAAGGAGTCTAAGCCCAAAATGGGCACACCAAATAAAACAACGGAAGGCCAGAAAAAAGGCCCACACCCAAATACAAACATCAAACCCTAGCCATACTTCACCCGCCGACCACCACTACCGGCAACCATCACACCATCAAACCATGCCACCACCAATCAATAACAGCATGCACAGAACACACACGCCGTTAGGCCAACCAACTACATCCAACAATGAAGTTAGTGGTGCACTGACGCCACTAAAGAGAAAGAAAGAGGAGGTCCAATGCCTTGCCATTAAGCCCAACCGGAAGCACTCAAGAGTGAACCAGCGGCAACCAAAGGATCCAAATGAAACAAGACAGAGAAACGACGGGGGGAGGGGAGGGGAAGATGGCCCGGATTCCTATACACCACCAAAGATCCACCCACCGAGCGGAAGAAGGCCCATGTCGTACCGCTGCAAGCCATCACCCGCACCAACAAATCAAACCGTATCGAGAAATCGAACAATGAACCGTCGAGAATATCGTGAACCCTCATAAGCTCTGCCTCCAAAAGTGGCCGCCGAGATCTGCCATTCTGAATCCTACAAACAACCTGGACACATAGAAAATGGGATCTCATCAGCCGTCGCCGCTACCACTCTACACGGCTAAAACCCCATAAGAGAGAGTTTTTAGAGGGAGAGAGGGAATGGGTGAGTTTCTAGAGAGAGAGTATGATTTCGTGTGTTTCGGTGCCAACATAGTTGCAATGCTCTCAAGTGTTTTGATGCCTTTATCTTTGTTCCTCTTAATTGTTGTAATCTTTTATGTTATGATTAATGAAGTTCAAATAAACACTAGATGATTTTGCTTACAGTTGTACAGTGCAAATCCATGCAACCAATCATGAGTATTGCAAAAGATAAAACCCCACAGGCATATATATATATATATATATATAGACCCCCTTCTAATAAGGGACCCTTATTTAAGTTTCCATGCGGACCTAGAGGTATTTTCGACTTTCCGAAACTAATTTCGACAATTCGAACCGCTCAATATTTTTAAAACTTGTTTTTAAGGGCCCCTGCGAGGAATCATAAAAAATAACCGGGAAGGGCTTGATCCAAACAGTTTTCGATAAAAATTATATATGTATAACTTTTATCAAAAACATTTTGGATGAAGCCCTTCCCGGTTACTTTTTTTGATGAATCCTCGCTGGAGCTCTTAAAATCACGTTTTAAAAACATTGAGCGGTTCGGATCGTCGAAATTTGGTCTGAAATTTCAAAAATACCCCTAGGTCTGCATGGAAACTTAAATAAGGGTCCCTTATTAGAAGTTTATTTTATATATATATATACACCGGTGATCCAGTTAAGGATCCCGGATTGAAGGTTTTTTGGTGTTTTGAAGGTTTTAAAAATTGTTTTTGCATAATCTGAACCGTCCAATGTGTTTAAAACGTGTTTTCAAGGGTCCTCGCAAGAAATCATCAAAAAAAATGACAGGGAAGGGCTTGATCTGAGCAGTTTTTCACAAAAATTGTACATATACAGTTTTATGAAAAACTACTTAGATCAAGCCCTTCTCGGTATTATTTTTGGATGATTTCTCGCGGGGACCCTTGAAAACACGTTTTAAACACATTGGACGGTTCGGATTATGAAAATTTGGTCCGAAACTATGAGTCCCGGATTTAGGGATCCCGGACTAGATCGGGAATCATATATATATATATAGACTCCGGACCTCCGTGATCCGAGCATTTTTTTGACTATCCGATCCGTCCAATGTGTTCAGAAGGTGTTTTCAAGGGTCCACGCGGAAAATCTTCAAAAACAAATACCGGGAAGGGCTTGATCCAAGCAGTTTTCGCAAAAAATATATATTTACAATTTTGTGAAAACTGCTTGGATCAAGCCCTTCCTGGTATTTGTTTTTGAAAATTTCCCGCGTGGACCTTTGAAAACACCTTCTGAACACATTGGACGGTTCGGATTTTCTAAAAATAATTTGCAAAACAAAAAAAAATCATTTTTTCTTATTCTCGGGAGGGTTTGGACTAGAAGATTTACCTATATATATATAATTTGCAAAACAAAAAAAATCATTTTTTCTTATTCTCGGGAGGGTTTGGACTAGAAGATTTACCTATATGTATATATATATATTTCCTGTCATTCATCATTCTTAATCTATTACATGGGGAGGGGAGAATGGTACTTGATTCCATGATGCATTATGGGGCATCCAAGAGCTCTACCGCATGAGCTAGCCACCACTTGCAATGAATTTATATCAATTGATCACGATTTTCATGTGTATATGTATACATGTTGTAAAATTTCATTTTTGCTTCTTTCTTTTCTTATTGTATTGTGACATACATTGATAACTTTAAATTGTGGATTCTTAACCGTGAACCGAACCATAAGTCTACGGATTGATTCGGTTCGATCTGAAAGACTTTTAGTCCGGACACATATTTCAATTTTTTGGAATGTGAGTAATGGATTGGTCTTTGGATTTGTAGGAAACCGAGCAGATCGGATCGTATGCATCCTAAAAGCAACTCCAAGCGATTTTGAAAAAATAAAAAACAAATACCAAGGAATGTGTTCTCAGTTATCCTTATGGCATTTGAAAGAACTACTTTAATTTGATTACATTCCTCGAGTTTGTCAAAAATTTAAAGGTAGAAAGGGACCCTATGTCAATAATATACGTTCTGATATATTGTTGGAGATTAGGCATAGGTCGTTGTCGACCCATCATTTGAAGCTTTAAGTTGTAGAATAAACTTGGATCGAAAATTTCCTTCAATTGCCTGGTTCGGTTTTGGGTTTTGGGCGTTGAGTGGAAAAAGAATAAGGCTAATAATTGAAAATAAGGAGATAATAATTAGAGAGAGATAAAGAGAAATTGTTAAAAATTTAAAGTAATGATTGAAAATACCAAACAAGGTGGATTCTTGAAATTTGCGAACCGGAAAAGTGTGTTCAATTTTTTCTAATTACCTAACTACTCATGCACTTTTCTCATGGTTCTACTTATTGACTTTTCTCATGGTTTCCGTTTATCTTGCGTAAACGCAAATTATTTAACACTCAATGCAATAAATACTTGAGGGAACGGTTTGTGGTTTATATTTGTTCAGCTAGAAAGACGATTTCAAAACTACCCCGAGTCATGTCAACTTGTCAAGGAATTTGAACACTACTAACTTTTTTAGAACTAACTTTATGTTTTTTTAATTTAGTACTAACTTTTTGAGTTATCACTCTCTCTCAAAATGTCCAATATTTCACCTTGTACCCGGAAAAAAACTTAACCTTCATATCGCAGGACATATATGACCTTAATATAGTAAAGTGGAACTCTTAATGATACTCATTGCACAATAATATTCCTATCTACTGTAATACTCGTTAATTAGTACTGAGGTTTGGCCTAAAAAGTTAGTTGTCTTATTTTTTCGTCTTTATTTGATTTTTTTTCATGTTTTTTAGTTTTTCATCAACTTTTTGTGTATTATTGGTTCGTCTCGGCGAGAGGAATAAAAAAAGTCAGTTTTTTACACTTTTTTCGATCTTATTCAAAAAATTGAAAGTTTTAGTCATAATCTTTTACCTTGTTGGATTTCTCTCATCAAGACGAACCAATAATACTCAAAAAATCGATGTAAAACTAACAAACACAAAAAAAAAAATCAAATAAAGACAAAACAAAAGGTTAAGTTGACTTTTTAAGCCAAACCTCACCTAATTGATAAGTACAGACAAAGTGAGTATTGGTAGTTTAGGTGGTGATTTTCAAAATCAAGCAACAACACCCCTCCACCGTAAAACCGTTAAAACATGGACGGCAACAGTGTGAATAACCCAAAATGCCCCTTGGTTAAAATAAGGGCACAGACGTGTATTGAACCCCTCCTCATCCCTCTTCGTCCTCTCTCTCTCTCTCTCTCTCTGCAGTGCCACCATGATCGATCCGTTGATCGATCTTGAACCATGACCAAAGAACCATGATCGAAGCACTCCTCTCTCTCACTTCTCCCCTCTCTCTCTCACTCCCCTATAATACCGAAACGAATCGAAAACCCGATCGATCTTTCTCTCTCTCACTCCTCCGGTCTCTGTTTCGTTCTTTTGCAACGGTATTCGCATCCAGATCGAAACCTACCGAAGAAATCGTATTCCCATCCAGATCGAAAAAGGTTTGATACCCGTTCTTTTTCAAAATTCTGGGTTTGATACCCGTTCTTTTTCAAAATTCTGGGTTTGATACCCGTAATGCAGAGAGAGAGAGTTATCAAGTTTCAAAATTTTGTAAAATCTGGGTTTAAAAATTCTGGGTTTGGGTTTCAAAATTCTGGGTTTTGGGTTTTCAAATTTCTGGGTATTCAAATTCTAGGTTTCGGTTTTCACAATCTGGGTTTTATACCCGTACTGTAGGGAGACACACACACACACACAGAGAGAGAGAGAGAGAGAGAGAGAGAGAGAGAGAGAGAGAGAGATTTACCTAGGTTTGGTTCTCTTGGATGTGTAGAGAGAGAGAGAGAGAGAGAGAGAGAGAGAGAGAGAGAGAGGGAGAGAGCTGCAATGGCAAATAGAAAAAATGGGTAATGGGGAAATGGGTTAGTTATATACAGCTTGCCAACCCATGTGAGGGCATTTTGGGCTTAAAAGTTTTGTTTCCGTTAAGTTTATCACTTTTCCGTCCAATTCAAGCCTTCTTTTTAACAGAATTGGATGGAAGGGGTGTTGTTGCTTGATTTTGAAAGTTTGGGGGGTGATGTTGGCACGTTTGGTAGTTTAGGGGATGATGTTACAACAAAGTGATAGTTTAGGGGGTGTTCTTGCAAATTAGCCATTTTTGGGAGGGGTATAAGTTTATACCTCTCCCGGATTAATACCTCTTAATACCCCTGAAGGGGTACTATTAATAATAGGGGGGGTGTTATTGTTTAGTTTTCCTCAATACCCCCAGTAAAATTACCTCACTGCCTTCTCTTATACCCTTGCCCTTACCCCTCCCTTTCACGTGTTGATTGTTTCAAGAAACCCAATTGCATTTTATATATTTTACGAACCCTTGCAATTTCCTTCGGATAAAAAAATGAAGTATTTTCGCATATAATTTTTAATTTTTTTTTGCACCAAATAAAACTACTAATCAAGATCTTTAATTCGATACAAAAAAGTTTGAAAAATTTTATACTTTAAGAATTTGACGTTGTTGGCTTCCTTTGCAATATCCATCAGATCAAAAAATAAAGTACTTCCACGTTAAATTTTTTATTTTTTTGCACCAAATTAAACTACTAATCGAGATCTTTAATTCAATACAAAAAAATTTGAAATTTTTTATACTTTAGAATTTGTCAAACCAAATGAGTAGTATATTCTACCATTACTTGCACGCAATGTAACTTCTTTTTTTTTTTAACTAAAAGTATGAAATATCAAATAAATTAAAAACAAAGACCAAAAGAGAAATCGAAAGACTAAAAAATGACTATGATTATATTACCCATAGTGTTTTTAAAGACTAACAAATATACTAAAGATGTAATTAATTCAAAATATAACATAAAAATTACTAATTAATAAGTAAAAAATGCGTAATTAAAAAAAGAGCAAAAATTCAAAATATAACATAAAAATGAATTATTTAGTGAAAGTATAATTAATTTAATTAGTATTGTATTTATGTATTTATTTTATCATAAAATCTAATAAGACTGTACAAGGGCAAATAAGTCATTTGTCAAGTTTTTACATCATCCACCCAACTTTATCCCTATTTATCACAAATTCATCTAAAGCACATACTATTTAATCCCCCCTTCATAAATGTCATATTACTGTGGGTCCACCCTTACTAAATAATACCCCTTACTATTTTATCCCCATTATTATTTAATCCCACCAAAACTTATCTCGCATCCAATCGGGGCCTAAAGGGATTAGGATAGGTACAGATGTTGGATCTTATAGGTGGCAAAATAATCAACATCCCTTAAGCAACCTAATTTTAATGGGATTCTACCTCTTATGTCTATGTAAACACACCTCCATTAATCCATTTTCTTTATATATCTAGATAGATAGACTAGAAATCCTAGAGCTCCTCTTTATCTATTTTTGTGTAAAAAACTCAGGCATTGGATGAGTATTGGCTGGTACCACACTTGTGTCATTATTTCTTCTTAGCAGGTCAGACGACCCAAGACGCTCAAGATATCATTAATAATAATAACCACAACACGTCCTCACATTTTCTGACTATATTGATTCTTATAAATCATATGCACATCCATCCCAATGGTTCGGTTGGCATAAACGGGCAATTGATGTGATATACCATACCATACCACCTACCTGACCTACCTATCATTTTTTTGTGACAGTCATGAGTTTCGTGGTCTATTAATGGGAACTGTTCATGCAAGAAAATTCCATCCATTTTGATCTCTAGTAGCTTCCGGGAAGGGATATTTACCAGCATGCTTAGATATCAAGCATTAATGGGAGTTTGTTAAAATCAAGAGACATGTGGAGGGGAAATAATTGGCCTAAATAGTACTCCTACTCCAGCTTTTATTGATCTGTAGCTTTCCAAATCTCAAATCTTGACCAAACCATACAACCCCAACCTCCCATTGCAATACTGTACCAACCCAACGCCTTCTTCAAAAGGGCCCAACACAACAGTACCCCATTGACTGATTGATAGTTCACCATATTCGAAGACGCCTGTGTACTGATTGCAACTCCCCTTTCCAGCCGCCGTAGCCATACAAATCATGCAAGTTTAAATTACGTGGATAATCACATACGACCTTGCTACATGTACAAAAGGAAGAGGAACAGAAAACGTACAGATCGCCTCGGGGACTCACTTTTGGGTCCCAAATAAACGATCCGAGCCGTTCATTCATCTTAGAATGATTTTTCGAGGAGCTCTGCGAGAAATCATCTCAATCGGACGTGCATAAATGCTTAATCCAAAACCCCTCCATTTCATTCAAATGGGACGTGCGTAAGTACTTGATCCAAAACCCCTCCATTTCATACGCACGTTCGATTGAGATGATTTCTCATGGAGCCCCTCGATAGATCATTCTAAGATGAATGAACGGCTCAAATCATTTTTTGGGACCCACTTTTTGGTCCCCAAGGCGATCTGTACGTTTTATGTTCCTCTTCATCTATACCCTTAGAATTATCCAAGCACAGAGGCAGCTCTACATTGTATTTTTATTTAAGTTTTGTCATTTTTGAACACCCGAACTAAAAATATTTAACCATCTCATGTGTAGATATTTGAACACTTAATCCAAAAAAAAATTAAACAACTAGTCTCCAAAAATCAGCTCACTAATCAATCTAATGTAAAGAACCCAATTAAAAGCCAGAAGAGGTTTCATATCTTCCCATCATCCCATGGATAGTCAATTGAATAACCTAAACTCTTTTACATTTTAATATATTATTACATGTAATAATTTTATCTCGAGCTTGTTTGAACTTCTATTCCTATATAGAGAATATCTATCAGTCCAGAGAATTCACAATTGAATACCTAATATATTAGTTCAAAATAAAGTATATGCTTGACAACAATTAATTAAAAAATAGAGAGAGCAAAAAGTGTCTATTGGTATCGATATCGTGCTGTCTTTTCTCTTACAAAAATGATATGTACACAACGCATAGCCACAACGGCCCCAAAACGACGTCGTTTTGGGGCCTTCCCATTAAAAAAAAAAAAAAAAACATCAACAACAACGCGGATGAAAATTTCAGATTTCCCCCCTTCTTGGTCCAGTCCTAACAGAGAGACAGAGAGAGAGGAGCCACGATGAACGACGTCAACGGTGGCCAAGCTCGAACGCCACCACCTTCAAGCCACCACCCCCGGCTGCAACCCCGGCGATCGGCACCACCGCTGTCTCGACCACCGTCGAACACCACCACTGCCGTACGTCGTCGCCGTTGAACACCACCACTGCCCGTCGTCCGCCTCTCTTCAACGACCTCATTGCCCGTCGTCCGCCTTTGCAGCATCATGTAAGTCTCCTATCTCCACCCTTCCCTTTCGAAATAAAAAAAACCAAACTCCATTTTTGGGTACAGAGCTAAATTAGCCCTAGCACATCACGTGTTTGATGTTATTCCTCAAAGAGACTCGCTCTCACAAATAGTAATTAGTCGTTCACAAATAGTAATCACTCTCACAAATAGTAATTTCAGCCCTAACGTTAGGGATGGATTAACAGAGCTTGGCAAGGTAATTTTACTTATATGTTATGTGTTTCACTTGTTTACTTGATTTGAGAACAAATGATGGCTTGTTGTGTGCCTTATACTCTGTTACACAAACTCTTCTTCAAAATGTTTGAAGTTCTTATGCCAAACATTCCAAACCTGGTATGGCATAGGATATGTTGGACATCAAAATAGCAAGATTTTAGTGATACAAACTTGCCACATAACTATGCTTAAGACTCCTTGTCATCCATGAAATCTCTACGGCACATTAGAAATAGTTAAACACCATTTGGCATTTGACCAATCCAGGTACAATTTGCCTTACAAATTTTCAACCACGAGTGACTTCATTGTTGACATAATTATTTTGCTGGTTTGCATCTTGGGGACAAGATGAGCCTTCTTCTATTTGTTTAATGTTTTATCACTTGTTCTGAAAAACCTTGGGTAAGGAGGCCTTCTTCTATTTGTTTAATGTTTTAGCTTTCTTGTAAAGCTCCTGATTTGAGGTAAAGGAAACAATAAGTGTCAGTTCTTTTATAATGCTGAAGGGAATCATTCACCGACTTGCTTCCACTCTTTCTGAAAAGTGAAAATATAATCCTCACACATTGTGCTTCTCAAAGCATAAGTGCTAGCTTACCGGTCCAACTCTTTTCAACATTTGAGGTCAATAAGGAACAGCTGTGCGGTTGTGATAATAGTATTAAATGTTAAGAGTTGATTTTGGCAACTTGGTTGAGTTCTTGCATGAATTTCATTGTTAGAGTTGTACTTTGTATGTTAGTGGATGCTGAAATTAGCTTATAAATGCTGAAAATATGAGTAATAGGTGTTGGAACTGGGTTTACAGGTGCTAAAACTGAAGTAATTAGGTGCAGGAAATATCAAGTTAAGGTGCTGAAACTGTGTATTAGTTGCTGGAAATTATAGTTTTGATGCCAAAATCACCTCTGTAACTGCTGGAAATCACCGGTAGTGCAGGATTTTGAAGGATATATGCTGAAATTGGATTTCTGGGTTGCTGAATCTGTAATTAGTTGTTGTAAATGTGCTGAAACTGCATTTTTAAGTGCTGAAATTGCGTTATTAGCCGCTGAAACTGCATAGTAGATGCTAGAACTGGGTGGTAATTGCTGGGGACAGTGTGCGAGCGTTGATACCATGTAAATATGCACAGGAAATGGGTTACTTTTATTGAATATGTGGCCGCTTAACAATGTTTTTATTGCTCAATTGATATCCGCTTGCTAATAGCCATGTTTTTATTGCTCAATTGATGTTTTGTTATGAACTGCAAATGACTTTTGTGCTAATTGAGAATGTGTATTTCAGAGGCTAAGATGGACACATTTTCTCTTGACAGGTCCTGGCCACCAAGAATACAAGGCTCAGAAGGAAAAAATTTGTAGCTCCATTTCAAACAATGATGCCAGACTCGTTGGTAAACAAGGCAGCCAAATTTTGAAGTAATGGTTAAGGCAGCCATACAGAGGCATCTGACTGCATAGTTATTTGGTAGACAAGGCAGCCATACAGAAACTAATGAAGACAGATGGTCTCGGAGAAGAGGCAGCAAACCCTTGGAGCGGCCAGCCAAGAATGGCAAAAAGAGATGCTAGCGAAACTTAGGAATTTTTTTTGTTTCATTTTCCTTGTATATAGAGCTTAAGGTAGATGATGATAATTATGTTTGGCTCATGCCTCTTTTGTAAACATTATGTATTCAATTTGAACATGTGAATATATTGGATGAATTTTATAAATGAAGACTTCTATTTCAATTATTGTCCGTTGAGAATGACTCGACGTGAGTCCAAATTATATGAATTGGCTTTTGTGCTTTTGTTGTTGACTGTCTGATGAGACGCTGAGACGTCGGGTTAGGCAAGAAAATAGGGGAGATGCTATCAAATTTTTTGTAGAACAATCTAAGCAATGACACGATACAGACTAAGATATGCATTCTCAAGATATGCATTCTGCTCCATAACATCCAAATCATAAGAAATCAATAGACTCCTTAACAGATCGATAGAACCAACATCCAAATCATAAGAAATTCATACAGACATAGGACACATGACACGATACAGACTCAAGACAAATGACATGACACGATACAGACACAGGACACGATACAGACTCAGGACACATGACACGATACAGACACAATACACATGACACGATACAGACTCTGGACACATGACACGATACAGACTCTGGACACATGACACGATACAGACTCTGGACACATGACACGATATAGACACAGGACACAGGACATGATACAGACTCAGGACACATGACACGATACAGACACAATACACATGACACAATACAGACTCTGGACACATGAGACGATACAGATAATACCCTATTGCTCTTGAAAAACCTCGCCTTTCCCGGGCTCTGTTCATGGTTGTGCTCCAAAGCAACCCGATTTAACCTCCACTTTCCATCCGGGTGTATCACAACAGTAACATGTGCTGGATAACCAATTTTTGTTTGTGGCCGTGGTTTGACCGGGTTGCTTGTTCTTTTCCTTGGCTTTCTAGCACGACTGCATTCAAACCCTACGTCCCTCAAGTTTCCATCTTTTCCCTTTCTCGATGTTCTTCTTGCCACAACAAACCCTTTTGCTTTAGCATAACTTGAGTAGTACAAATAAGCTTCCTCCGGTGTGTCGAATGCCATTCCTTCCTTCGGTTCTTCAACTATATCTTCACAATTTCCTGTAGCTTCCTTCCCGTTCCCATTATTATTTGTCTCATCACACTCATGGTTTGAAGGACTGCTCTCTTCTTCATTTTCACTATCTCCACTCCATACATCTTCTTCTTCTTCGCACTCTTTGTTTGGAGGCATTGCCGAATGAACCGACTCTGGCGACACCATCTGTTGGTTAAAAAACAAAGGAAACAAAATTAGATACAATGTAGGAGAAGCCGAGATATAATGTGGACAAAATTAGATACAAGGGCCACAATAACAAAGTATAGTAGCACAAATACTGAGACTCGAACCCTGGAATTCCTCCAAATAGAGCTAGAGATCTGATACTATGTTACTTTGTCCTAAAAGCTTAAGCTATTAGAAAATAAGCCCAACAATGAATACCAAGCTATTCTAAGATATATCCCATAAAAAATAGTTCACCATACACATATCTGATAGTTCAAAACCAAAAAGTGTTTGAATCCTTACATTACCTCAAAACTTGATTCTTTTTATCACATACTTATATAATGACCTTTGGAGTGTTTCAAATACACAATACCAGTTCTAAACCACATTTTATATTTTCTTTCAATTGTTGTTTATCTAATACGATGGGTAGAGTACCAACAAAGATCCATTGATTTGAGGTCTGAATAATACAAAATCAAAAGCCCCAATTTTATTAAGGACGAAGATGAAATCAAAATAGTGCCCTCATAGCAATACAACACTGACCTGTACAAGTAATGGCCGCGATGGTGGTATGGCGTTGTCATACGGCAGTGGGTGGTGTTCGGCGGTGGTCGACGTGGCGGCGGTAGAGTTCGTCGGGCTTCGAGTTGCTCTTTTCCCGTTACTACTGATGAAGAAAGGGGGGAAACCCGAAATGGCGTCGTCGTACGGACTGGTGGTGTTCGACGGTGATTGACTCGGCGGCGGTAGAGTTCGTCGGGCTTGGAGTTGGTGGTGGGTGGGTTCCTTGATGAAGAAAGAAGAAAGGGGGGGAAATCTGAAATTTTGATCGCACGACCCTTTTTTTTTTTTTTTTTAATGGGCAGGGCCCCAAAACAACGTCGTTTTGGGGCCATTGTGGCCTACCGTTGTGTACGTATCATTTTTGTTTCTCTTAACACCAATCAACTCTATATATCCAAAAAATAAGAGTAGACGTCCAAACAAAATCTATGTCCATCTATTCCCCAGACAATTTCCTACAATAAAAACTAATGTATTTATGCAATTGTGACCTAAATCTTACGTATTATTTGGTCTCATTATTCAAACTAATGTATAAAAAATTGTGCACATATGGCTAGTTAATATAGCTAGTAGAGTTAAAATAATTTTTAAACACAAATAATTTTTGAACACTTTGTTCAAAATTCCTAGAGCCGCCACTGGTCGGCCGGAGGTAGGGTGGCAATTTTTTTGAATTTTATGTACTAAATTAGAACTTTTAAATAATGACATTTAACTAATTTTTTTTTGTTTTTATGTTCGATTACAAAATTTCCTTGTCCTTCCCTTTAAAAATGTCAAATGTTTTTTGTTTTTTGTTTTTATTTTCGATTGCAAAAATTTCTTATCCTTCCCTTAAAAAATGTCAAATGTTTTGAATTTTTGGCTAAGTGGCCCTTAAAATTTTAGGATGGAGAATATTGGTAGAGAAGTTGAGAGTACTGATATAAAAAAAAAAGTTGAGAGTAAAAATTAGAAGAGAGAGAGAGATTTCAAAGATAAGCGAGTGATTGGTGTAATTAGGAAACGCAAAATGAGTTAGTGTTTTCTGGTTTATATAAAACTCGTGAGTGAAACATAATCTTATTAAACAATTAAGATTACTACCTAAACAAGAAATAATAATTAGGACTAATATTTGAGTATTCAATTCAAATTAGCCTACAGAGTAGGGCTGCAAATGAACCATGCCGTTCGTGAATGCTCTGTGTTCGGATCGTTTTGGGCTCATTTGAGCTCGATTCGTTAAGATTTTATTAATTAAGCTTGAGCTCACGAAAACGAAAAAATTAATAAAGAAGCTTGAACATTAGTATGCTCGACTCGACTCAGCTCGAGCTCCTAAAAAATTACTCTAAATAAGCCTAATAACTATCATGATAGGCTCGATAAGACTCATTTTATATTTTAACAGGAGAAAATTACATTGCTTCTTATTAATTCGAAAGTAATATGTTGATGTACAATACTCAAAAACTATAGATAATTGTATCACTATTTCAAATAGAGCCTTTTCTTGTAGGTTAAACTTTTAAACATATATTTAAGACACATGTACATGCGCAATTAAAACTTTTTCTTCATTATGCAAGTAGGAATATATGTTTGTTGTTCGCTCGTGAGCAAGCTTGGGCTTGAGTCAAGCTTCGACTGGCTCGGATCGTTAATTATTATAATATGTTCGAGCTCGTTAAAATTTTAATAAACAAGCTTGAACAAAGACTCCACTCGGCTCGGCTCAGCTCTAGAGTATCAATATGATTTTCCGGCGTATTTAGCGATGAGGAGAAATTCAAGTGGGCCGAACCAGAAGCCCTGCCCACAAACTACTACGTACTTCCAATTTCAGCCCGTTTACAATGTCACGTAGTTCGCACGTGCCATCCCGACTAGTGGCACAAGAAAGAAACCCTAGCTCCCGCTTCATTTGGCGAGGAGAACTCATCCAGTCTATCCACCCCACGACCATAGAGTTTGCTGTTCACTTTAACAATGGTGGCGGGCAAGAAGACGGTACATTCGTTTATCTTTTCTCTACTAGTCTTTTTTCGCTCTCTGTTGTATATTCGTTTTCGTTTGTCGTTTTGGTTTTGGTTTTGAATTGAATCTCTTCGGTTATTTTTCAGAAGAAGACTCATGAGAGTATAAACAACAGGCTCGCTCTCGTCATGAAGAGCGGCAAATTCACCCTCGGCTACAAAACTGTGCTCAAGACCCTCAGGAGTTCCAAAGGTGGATGGATGGATCCTCGTCATTTCTTGAATGATGATACACCGGCTTCAATTTTCAATTTGCCTTTTTTATTTTTATATTTGATTTAAGTGTCTTCACCTGGATGGAGTATTTATTTCTAGGGAATTGTTTGATTGAATTTTGATGGGTGCTTGTAGGGAAGCTGATAATTATCTCAAACAATTGTCCACCTTTACGTAAATCCGAGATCGAGTATTATGCCATGCTTTCAAAGGTTGGGGTTCACCATTACAATGGAAGTAAGTAGTTAATTCCAGTTCCCAGGTGACCAACCTTCCTTCTTTGTTTTGATTATAGTTCATGACCACTTCCTCTTTTTTATATAACTATTTGTTAGTTGTATTTCTTTTCATATATCTTCATGACTTCATAGTGCCTAGTAGACAAGTGGAGCATTGCTCTGGTCTGCATTTCCTCTGGTTTAGTCTTGTCACTTGTGCTAAAGCTAGTCTGCCTAAACACATTGGCTGTTTGGTGACGCAATATTTTTTAATTGGCTCACATTTTTATGAATATGGAGACTACGGAGTACATACAACGCTGCGAAGACTAGAATGGAAATTGTTTGCATGCTTCCTATCATCAGCTTCGTGAGCAAACCTTGTCTTGCCTTCACCAATGTTGTGTGATATAAGTTTACTACATTGATATCAATCTCCCAATTTCTTACCAGGTTTCTAGTAATATTCACAAATTATTTGGGTAGAATTGTGTGGATGGTAGAGAAGGATGGCTAGAATGCTGGAGGGGGACAGAAGAGAATGAAAGTGAAGGATTATTGTTCTTTGTTTGGATAGTTGAAGACCCTGTTGATCGATTTATATCAATGTTCTAAAAGTCGGCTGCCCTAGGCAAGTTGTCCACGCCTAGGTGCTAGGTGATGGTCCAACGCCTAGTTTAGGCAGCCGACTAGTCATCGCCTAAGCACTAGGCGCCCCCTTTCCGCCTGACTAGTGCCTTGTGATTTTTACAACATTAATTAATAACAAGCTGTCCAACCAATACACACACTGGTAAGGACTTGACATTGTTATTGGAAAAACCTCAACAGGATTAATAGCATGGGACCTAATTAATAAAAAATACCTATAACTAATGAATACCCAGGAAGTACCCTTAGGATTTGTCTAGGCTTGTATGTGTAAATGTAGTAGAAGTACCATTAGAAGGGTAAACAATCGGGTTGGCACGTCTTTCGAAGTGAAGGTAATCCAAAGGCAATATCACAGTCATAGCTCACCTATCACTATACAGCAGCCTACTTATTCAACGGAGTATACTAAAGCTATAGAACAAAACAAATATAAAACATAGACCAGGCTTAACATAAATGGCACTCTAGTTTACTAGGACACATAACTACCTTAGATAAGCTCTAGCTTTCACCCAACGGCTTATTTCTCTGAGATGGCTTCACATTTCTTTTTTAGCACAAATAGTCGCTAATGGTATTCACGGTTCCTGGGCCAATCTTATCACAAGCTATAGCTTCGTTCCTAAAAACCAGTTGATCTCTTTCCATCTATCAACTATACAGTTCATAGAAAAACTTTTAAAGCCGTTCCTTTAGCATGATGGACGAACCATTCAATTACTATATTCGACTTGCTTGGAGCTCCTTCATTTTTGTTTTTCTCCCACACAGCTTGCCACAATCAAAGATTGAATGCTTGTGACTCTCCCTTGGATTGCTAGACAAGATACAAGTCACATTCACCTCCAGCCACCTTTTAGTCAACCTTTCCTTTGTACTTTGCCGTGCAAACAAAAGAATGAGGGCCCATTTAGTTTTTCCCAAACCATCACAATTTTCCACTTCTGAACAAGGTGCATGTCTAATAGCCTCCCATGCAGAGCTCACGGTAAACACACCACTTGAGTGAGACAACCATCTTGCTGAAGTCTATTTTATCCATCTCTAGTTTCACGTTAAGAGTTTGGTCAATGACACCCTGTTTTATAGTCCATCTCCATTGACCATCTTGCTCATACAGCTGCTGAAGTTGTGCACCACAGTGTCACCAATATTTCATAAATGGGGCCTAAGCAATGCCAGTTGTGTAGCCGAAGAAATGTAGAATCCTCATTGCCAATACTATACTGAATTTGGAGGCTGCCAATATTACTTTTTAATAGTATAAAATTAGTATTTATGTTCATTGTTGTAATCTTTTTGCATAAGAGGGTGGCATAGTCGTTCAGCTGTTAGGGTTAGCTTTGGATTATTATGGTTTGTCTTATGACCTCATTGAGGTTATATTGAAAAACCTTAGTATTCTGAAGCAAACCTAAATAGCCCAATACTGACATTGTTATAAGTATCACCTATTGCTATTTGCATTATGAATTTATGATCATTAGGAACATTGCTTTCTTAATTACCCAATTAGCACCTATTGCATTATTATCATTTGGAAAACAGGGGTTTCATTGCTCTGCTGAAAACAATTTGGGCCCGGATGTTGAGATTGTTTGTAGGAGGCTATCACATGAAAACCAAAACTTAGAATATGATTTGAGTGTGGGTCAACATGTTCAAGATGTACCCACTGAGTTGGTCATCTTACTTGGCGGGTGGCATGGTTTGCTCTTTGCACGGAAGGTTTTGTCTTTTTTTTTTCCTTTGAAGATCACTGTTCTGTCAGTTGACTTGTTCCGACATCTTTGTTCCCATTCAGCTGTTAGCAAAGTTCTCTGCTCCCTTTGTTTCTTGGGATGTGTTATTTATAAGCATTCTATTATATTTCAGGCTCAATATCTTTGGGAGTTAATGTCATTCAACTGTTCTTGTATTGTTTAGCACTAAGATTTGATCGGTTACTTACCTGATAAGATGTGCTCTGTGGTTCTCTCTTTTGGTCTGTCGTAGACAACGTTGATCTTGGCACAGCATGTGGGAAGTATTTTCGCGTGTCATGTCTTAGCATTATTGATCCAGGTATATCCGTTGCTTTCTTGTATGAAG
The DNA here is from genome assembly GCA_963854785.1 of Vaccinium vitis-idaea. Classification (NCBI taxonomy): domain Eukaryota; kingdom Viridiplantae; phylum Streptophyta; class Magnoliopsida; order Ericales; family Ericaceae; genus Vaccinium; species Vaccinium vitis-idaea. The sequence continues at coordinate 21,896,741 of OY978226.1, read as the reverse complement.
ATTTTCTTTGCAGTATTACCATAACAAGCTGGCTGAATTGTTTGATATTATCAAATCAGGTGATTCGGACATCATCAAGACACTCCCTGGAGATCAGTGAGACTGTCATCTTCGAAAAAGTAGTGTTGTCGTGTTTTCTTAGTTCTGTTATGAAAGTTTATCCTTATTAATAGGAGCTAGTTGGAGACCCAGTTATTTCCAACTCTGGATATAGTTCGATCAGTGAACGATTTGATTTATTTTAGATGACTTTTTTCTCTGCTGCCTTGTCTGAGTCTTGTGGTTGTGATTGCGGCGCTACGGTGCTAATTGGGATGCCCATTGTGCTCCCAAAGCACAGCAGGCTTTTGTGACTCCCGGGCGTATGATATGATTTGAACTGGATTGTATGACGGTTCTTGTCCAATTCTTGTCTTTAAATGATGGACGTAACAACAGGCAGCCCTAGTTCAACTAGCTGGGGGTTCGGTAGCAGTTAAACTGTCTGTTAAGCTTGATATCACAACTCAACTATGCGTGCTGGTAGATGTGTCGGGTACACTTCGTGGTTCCACACAACTGAGCCAAGACGTTGATTTAACTTTAAAATAAAATTTTGAGCGGTGAAGTAGAAAATTGAATAACTAAATGAGTTTTACCGGTTTTTCGGGAATTTAGGATCTGAATACTGGCGCCGGCAAGTTAGACAATTAAAATGCCTGCTATTATGGTTAAAGCGTTCGAGAAGTCATTATTTCTCCATGATTTGGTATGAATTTTAGGTGCAAGAAATATGGTTTTTTTTTTTGTTGTCAATCGCAAGACATATTTTGTGTGCTCAAGTTGCAGTTGAAAAAAAGATGACACGTAGATCTGATGACATGGCACCGGTTTCCTTTGGCCCCACCGAGGATTTAAAAGACCCAGTTCTTTTTCAACCCATAAATAGCCAACCTCCAGTCGTTATCTTCGCCGAGACTCGGATTCTGTTTCTGACTTCAATCCCTAAAACCCCGCCTAAAAACAGGTATTTGACGACGATGACCTTGTCATGCATATCTTCTATCTTCATCTTCTTCTTTAATATATATAGACAGAAACCGAGAGAGATGCCGGGGAAGATATCTTGGTGGTCAGATCTCTTTCCCTCAAATAATTTCCTCGGTTTCTCTTTCAATGCGCTTCCTTCTCAGGATTAATATCCATTCTCCCATGGTAACATCTCTCTCTCTCTCTCTCTCTCTCTCTCTATAATTTTAAACTTTTATGTCAAATCTACGATTCGAATTTGGTTCATGCATATGATTTGATTGATGTGCCTTATTTTTTTTGACAATCTCCTCAAACCTAGCATTCACGTAATTTGCATCAATGCATGTGTTTCTCTGTTAAGCAATTAAATGTCTTAAATTACAATCAACGTACCTTAATGCGAGATTATATATTTGATTCAGTAGATTAATGTGCCTGAAACATGATGGAATGCTAGATACATGAATATTGTACGGACTAGAGTACCAAGAATGCAATTTGTAGGGTTTGAATGGTCCACCTTAAATGATTCTGGTCCATGCAATTATTCATTTTCGAATTAAAACCTCTTTGATATGTTCTATATACTTCAATTGTATGAGTCAATAGTTGGATAATTAGTTAGCCTTGTACATCGAAATTGGGAGATCATTAGGTCGAAATTTCCTAAGAAATAAGGACCGAGAGAGGCAAAAGAAAAGACTTGAAGAGGTTTTTAGCATGAAATTAAGTTCTAAGAGGGTTCCTAAGAAACTCTCATAACTATAATTGTTCTCCCTTAATCTTTTGGCCAAATTCATTTATGTTTACTTAATCTGAAGTTAGATAAAATGAAAAAAAAATCTATCTATATAATAAAACAGACTTGAAATCTTTTGAAAATGTCTAGGCGTATAAACGAGAGCAACCTCTACAGCCGTTCGATTACTTCCTATTATTGTTGTAGACTTGTAGCCAAATGATGAATGCAAAAAACCAAAAAAAGAAAACCTAATCAATATACTTCTACCCATATTTATATCTCCACACATTTTTGGTAATCTATTCTCTCTCAATTTAAGTAACTTCTGTAATTACCCTCCCTCTACACATTTTCTTTTTTTGACTGAAAAAAAAATCCACATATTTGAGAATTTTCTTTGTTGTCTCAATCAACAAGTGTTACTATCCATTTGAAATTAACAACAATCTCTCAAATTTTTTATCTGCATTATCCCTAAACAGAAGTAAATCTTACCCATATACTAAAACCTATGATGGAATCTACCATCTATGATGATAAATTTGGATAAGTATGATTTTTTTTTTTTTTTTTGCCTGTTTATATTTTTTTTGAGATGGGCGTTGATGTGAATTTTTGTTTCAATTTAAGTGAAAATCAATAAGTTGATAAATATGTTGGCCTGACGCAGTGCGCAGAGATGTGCACGGGGGTCAATGGAGCTAGACTCCAGTGTGGTAAGCTGTAGAGAGTAACGACAAACATCACTTGCCCAACCATGTTGTCTTGGTCCACTCAATCCTGCATGATTGCCATGATGCATCACCTACGCCTCTCTGGCCCCACTTTAGCATGTCCCCCTTTCAAAATAAAGTCCTCAAAGCCACACTTGTGAGTCCCATCACCACACCAATAACTTAAACAACTTACATGCACACGTCCACATAAACTCCTTCCTCTTCCTCTTCCTCTACACACAGTCCGTCTATAGCCCATACCCACGGATTTGCACTAGGGATGGCAACGGGCGGGTTGAGGCGGGTTTTGATGATTCCGGCCCTAACTCTAAAATTTCCTAACCCACTCCTAACCGGCCCCTAACCTGACAGGGTAATTTATGGGTACCCCCGCTCCCGCCCCTATTGAGTATCGGATTTACCCGCTCCGCTCCTATTTTTTTCACATATTAGTAAAGTATATTTTAAACTCCAATTAGTGAGCACAAATCATAAAAGTTTATGAAATAATTAACCAAAAACTACTATCTAATGTTGTATTTTAGATGTAAAACTAAAATTATAAGAATAAAAATAAAACTTGATGCATATAAGTGAGAAAATATAATTTGATATATACATATAAGAGTATATAAATATAGTTATACATATATATATATATATATATATATATATATTTATGTCGGGGCGAGTAATATCGGGACGGGGTCACCATACCCAAACCCTGGCGGGTTTTTGAAAATCACCCCTGCCCCTACTCCTTACCCAAAAAAATAGTAAAAATCCTACCCTATCGGGGCGGGGTAGGGCGGGTTTGGAACGGGTCGGGTTGAATTCTCATCCCTAATTTGCACCGATGTTGCACATAACGTGTGGCGGGCACACTTTTGGGTTCTATATAAATGATTCGAATCGTGTTATAGTTTTAACATAATTTTTTTGAATGACCAAAAAAGGAAACAGTTCAATCGGATAAGTGTAATTGTTTGCTATAATATGTTGAATTTACATTCTAAGGGGAAAAAAAAAAACTAGTACGATAGATCAAATCATTTTTGAATAAAAATAAATTAGATCCATCACTTATTTATTTGAATGAGTTGATTAATTATTCACAATACCACTGAAAAATATTTTAAAAGTAATGAATATATAAAATCATTTGTGTGGGGTCCAAAAGTGAGCCCCGCAAATTAATACCCATAAATTTATTGATCTTTAAAACATATTAATTATCTAGTTGCAGTAATACCTATCATGTGTTGGAATCGACGTAAATTTATGATAGTAAGTATTCGATGTTGGGTACCATCGTCACGTTGGAGCTATTGTGGGGCCAGAGGGGGCTCGGGCCACACCTACTTTTTTTTTTTGTTTACATATAAAGGAGTCGAATATTATTTTGTTATTTCCGATTTACCAAAAAAAAAAAAGAATATTATTTTGAGTATTTACTTGAGGTTAACGATTTTTTATTTATTTTTTGAAATAAGTACATGTGTGCTTTAATTAATCAATGAAAAACAAAATAAGATGGCATATTATTGTTGTATCGTACCTCAAATGGTCAGACTTGTATACGCTAAGGAATGAGAATACAAAAAACATGTACATAAGACAATTAGCACGTTTAAAGATAATGACTATCCGTTGATAATCACCGTATTAATTTCGCTTATCTGTTTCTATTTTTTCTCTTACAGGTAAATCCCCCCAAATACAGATACCCTATATATACATAAAAAAATATATAGTAGTAAATAAAAATCCAATTAGTTCGATATTAGCTGTCACCGCATCATCCTTCCCTCCCTTCAATACTCCTCTTCTCGATAACGCTCTCTCTCCAAAACTCCTTATTTATACCCTTCTGGAACTCCTCACAAATACACCAACCACACAAAGACAAAAACAAAAACCCCTCTCTCTCTCTCTCTCTCTCTAAACCACTCCACTATGATGCAAACACTTCCGGCATTCGAAACCCACACATGGTGCTCAGAGATGGAAGATTACATAGGGACCGAGAGCTGTGTCGATCTACAGCAGCAACAGACTGACGAATCGCTACTGGTTGTCGAAAACGGAGGAGGGAGGCAGCCGGAGCAGCGACGGTGTTGTGGTGATTCCGAGCGGCGGTTGGCTGCGACGAGGAGAGTTAAAAAGGAGTACCCGCCGCCGTTATCGTCGCCGTGGGTTTTGAAGAGGTATTATACTAACGACGGGAGACTGATCATCAAGGAAGAGAATGTTGGCCGCCACGACTACTTCAAAGTCTACAGGGCCAACGGCCGCCTCACTCTCCAACTACAAGCCCCTCGTGATGACGAGGATCATCATATCGTTGCCGATGACGTGGAGGAGAGACAAGATCATTATGATGATGACGTGGAATGTGGTGATGGTGATGATGATGTGGAATCTGAGGATGGTGGTGATGAATCTGATGGGCTTATCATAAATCGGACGGTAGAGAGAGCGGTTGCGGTGGAGCCGGTGAAGACGGAGACGACGGTGGTTGTTGGCGGAGGGGGGAATTGCTACAATAATAAAAATAATTTCAGTCGTGTGATATCGAGCCCGTGTTTGTTTGGGATGCCTGTAGTACCAGCAATCAGGCCTGTGCATATTTAGCATATTACTGCTCCGATTTCTTTAATTATCATTATTCATTTTCTATTTTCCATTGGAAGATTCTGAAAATGGAAAAACGGGTTTTTGTTTGGTGCATACATTTGTAGTGAGTGATAGGAGGATTGCTTCATTTTGGGTTTTTAATTTTGTGAGTTTAGGGTTTTAGTTTTTCGGGATTAGGGTTTCGGCATTTTATTTTTATTCATACAGAGTACTTATTGGATTTTATATTCTTGGTTTGTCAGCACCACCCAACAAGTAACTGTTCGTCTTTTTTTGTGCATATGTTTTTACTGCTCAGTTTGCCTTTGTTTTGGGTTTTCCACGTGGCTTGCGTCTTTGTGAGGAATCGAACTGGATTTTCATCAAATGGATAACAAATAAAGGTTTCAATTAAACTCATCGCTGTTCGAAAAAAATTCCTATCGTTGAAGGTATGTTAATTTTATCAACCTGTATCTGGGTACCGTCCGGCACGAACAGGTGGTGCAAAGATCAACGCACCCGGCTTATTTTCGGGTCTCACACTAATAATCCAAGCTGTTCCATTAATTTTCTAGTAATTTTTTTTTGTAGATAACCGGATGTCCGGGTCGCGCACCTTGACTAATTCCAGAGCCTTAGAGATTTCGACTGGGCATAACTCCCAGTGCCCCCAAGAGTTTGTTTGTAAAGGGAACCGAACTTGAAACCTTAGGTCGGAGCGGAAACGGGGGGCGTGTTGGGACAACATGCGTGTTGACACCATCCGAGCCGTCTGTTCTCTGTGATCAACGGTGCAGATTTGCTCGAACCCAAATATATCTGAGCTGTCCATTGCCGAATTGATCTGCACCATTGATTGCAAAGCAAGGACAGCTCGGATGGAATCAACACGCATACTGTCCCTTAAAGGACAGCACACACACCCTGTCCAAATGGGAGCAAACCCCTAAGTCCCAAGACAAGATCACTTTGTGAACCCCTCTAGCTTAATTTTCAACTAATTTTTGGAGTGGTGTAAATAAAAAATCAACTCAACCGGATAATTACTGTTGGCTTTAGGGGGTTAGCATCTACCCTGTATTAACAACAAAAGATAACGGCTTCCAACGCCAAGATCTCCAAATTTAAAGTATCCCACAGAGTTGTGCTTATATTACATGATCCCAACTAGCCACAAATATGTTACAAGTGACAAAAGAGGAGTTTAGTACAACTGTCTACAGTCTACATAATTACATAAGCCAAAAGTGTAGACTAGTACAAAAGTCCTATCTACAACTGCCACACAAGTCCAAGTACATAGCACGAGCATAAAGAAAGCCCACGTCCAATCTACTCATTGTCTCCTGAAAGGTGGGAAAAACATCATAAGCTAAAGCTCTTATGAGAAACCGATACGTAGTTCCCACGCTTTCCATGGACATATTTTAGAAAACACATTAATTAAGCAAAACATAAATTCATATCCAAAGAATTCATATCTTTCCAAATCCAATTTATAATGCACATCCCAGTAACAAATCATATCATACCACCAGGCGTCCCTGGTGTGGATAGGCTTAGACGTCTATGCATATCCTGTATCAAACACATTAACCTTGCTAGCCTTTTAGCATTGTCCCCTATCAAGCTGGGACGTCAGGGATATCATTAATAGATACAAAATATAGCCACCTTTCATTTAATATCCATGGAGTACGGTTCATTAAGCAAAACAAGTGAATAACGAAACATTTGCATTGAGTACAAAATTGCGCATTAAACCATGTAAGTTATGTATTGATTACTCACATCGGTTCTTGTGCAAACCTGGACCTCCTATATTAATTAAAATGATGAAAATATGATTAGGAGATGCCAAATGAGTATATACCTGCCTAAGATGAAGTCCTAGAAGTGTGTGAGGTCGACAGTGGAAGTTACAAAAAATTTCCAAAATAGGCCGTAGATATCGGTATCAAGAAAACCCCATACTGGTACCTAGACTTACTGATGGCTAGATACTAGTATCCATAAAATCCCATACCGTTATCCACTGAAAATTATGCAAAAACCCAGACTCGATTTCGCTCGATTTTTAACCCTAAACTCCACCAAAAACACTTCAAATCAAGTCTAAAACTTGGGAAACTCGTGCCTAAACGTGTATATAACATATATTACTCTAAATACCAAGAAATCATGGTTCCAAAACAAGATCGAAACACCCAAATCCAAGGATTCTAACTTGAGTTCTTGAGTTCTAGCAAAACCAAACCAAAACTCAACCCAACTAGAAATTAAACTACTAAATGCAAATAATCCAACAATAAGATATGAAATTCATGATAAAAAACATGTAAGCTTACCTAATAGAGCTTCAATCAAACTTAACAAAGTCCTCTCCTTGATTTTTCTTCTTCTTTTTTTTTTTCCTTCTTCTCTTCTTTTTCTATGTTTCTCTCTCTCCCTCTCTCAACGTGGAATATCAGGGAAAATGGGATGATATCCTCCCTAAGGCTCTATTATTGAACCTCTTAAGGGAAAATGATTGTGTGTGTATGTGTCCCTCATGTGTTTTTGTGTCCACCAATAACTTAAGGCCACATAAGTATGTAAACAACCAATTAATACAAAATGAAATTGAAGTCATAAAATTAAGGTCTAGGGTATTACACCTATACTCGAGGTGCCCTATGGTAGCGCAGGGTAAGCGTAAGGAGGATGGCTTTGCTCTGTCTTTTAAAATTAATTTTCATCTTCCCTTAGCAACAATTGTTTTTAGTTGAGTTGGTTAGTACCTGATCCACCATCTACAAGTGCTTGATCCAAGATAGCAATAAAAATTTGGTACATTGGTGCGCCTGCACACCATTGGTGCGTACTTAGTTGGTACGCATAGAATTATTCTAAATTTATATGACAAAAAGTGAAAAAGGTAGGACCTAGATAATTTTTACGTTAATGCCTTGTTTTCCATTATGGGATTTCCCATTTTAGCAGTTTGATTTTATGAGATTTCTCCTAAAATTAAGGTGTTAAAATGACAAATCCGATAAAATCAACCAGTTGATTTTATGAGATTTCCTATAAAATCATGGAAAACAAGGCCTAAAGGTATCTATTATAGTATTGCAGGATGGGTTTTTGCGAGGAGGGTCGTGGTTGCAATAAATGTCGTCAGTTGATTGGATTGTGATGGGTGTTATAAAGTTAGCAATGTGGCTTGATCAAATCACGTATATAAAACTTTCCATAAAACTATTTTGAATTTCAAAAGAAAGAATTTTGAACTATCCATAAATTTTCTCAATATCCTTTCCACAATGATCACTAAAACATTATTGATATCTTTTTACATTGATTTTTTTTTTCCTTCCAAATTTTCTTAAATTGTGCTTCCAATATAGATTGGAAACAGTTTTTAAAGGGCCACATTTAAAAGAAAAACAACGATTCAAAAAACTAACGGAGGTATCAAAGGCACATTGATCTCAGCAAAGAAAGTAAAAGTATGAATCACTCCATTTAGGCTGTAGTGAGGTATTTTTCTTTACCTCTCCATATTTTAATGCATGTAGTCTTCTTATTAAAGTATTCCGTATGATTCATATGATTACAGCAAGGGATCGATTATTTATGCCTACCTTCTCATAATGAATCGAGAGTGGTCATCTACCCCGAAGAGGTGTTTTTCAATGTCATGTTCTGTTAGTAAAATTTGGTTAGATTTTACTCTCTAATTTTTCCATGGAATTGTGTTTGAAAAATTCATGCAACCCAAAACACTAGGGCCTCGTTTGATTCGGGTATTAGGTACCTGGGATTGGACTATTTGTACCTAATCTCGCATAGTCCCTCGTTTGGTTCCTGAAAAATAGCATGGGATTAACAATCCCAGGACAGTTTTAGTCCAATACATATGGTACTGTGTAATACCTGGGGGGGGTGTGGGACTAATTAGTCCAGGATAAAAAACACACGGAGGGAAGGCTGAGATATTACAAAATTGCCATACTCTCTTTCACTCATACCCAGATCTAACGCAGGTACTCCTCTCTCTCTCTCTCTCTCTCTCTCTCTCTCTCTCTCTCTTTTCTTTCTCTCTCTCTCCCCGCCGCCGACCACCTCTGTTGTACCTACCATCTCAGGGTAGTTTTCAATTTGGGTTTCCATTGTTGGGTAAACCCAAATCTCCTATATGCACGTGCTCTGCATTTTTTGTGAATTTTTTTTTTGTGGTTTTATGATTCAATTTTAACTGGGTTCTCTTCAGTTTGAAGTTTATGTCCTAAAATTGAAAAAAGTTTTATAATCAGCTTCAATTTGAGGTTTATGTCCCTGCAATTGAAGCATCCCACAGAAGAAAACATTTTACATTATTCCATCGTTTCTCGTTTTCAGATTGAAGATATGGATTGCCGGGGTAAACAGAGAAGGAATGATCTGAAGCCGTTTCTTAGTAGTGAATGTCGGAAATATCTGTTGGGTTTTTTGGCGCCAATTAAAGCATTCAACATTAGTTTGTTGTGTATATCAAGTTTTGGTATTTTCCCAGTTTATCTCAAACATCGCATCTAGTTTCTTCCCCATTTCAGTAGGTGTTTGTTTCTGATTTTTGAATTTTTTTTTAGTAAATTAAAATGGGATGCCCATTTATTTCTGATTTTTATGCATGCAAATTGAATTGTATTAGCCAATAACGTTTTTTCTTTTTGAGAGAGTCTTGAAATTAATCCCGAAATGTAGTTTAGGGAACCAAACATGGGATTGACCAAAACATGGGATATCCCAATGTTAATCCTGCATGAATCAAACATGGGATTGTGTGAGATTCAGTACTAGTTCCAGTATAAATAGTCCAGGACTATCAATCCCAGAACTATTAATCCCACTTATTTTAGTCCGCGAATCAAACGAGGCCAAGATTTATGGATGGTGAAGAAGTTTTTTAAGGTCTTTATGATAAAAAAAACAATTAGAGCAAACTCCGATAAGTGGTAACTTTATGTTAATGCATGAGTCAACCAAGAGGCAGCTCTAGGATTTTGGTTCACTAGTGGCAAAAATATAAAGGAAGTTTTTGTATATAAAGTTGTATATAAAATAAGCATATTTATTGGGTCTAATATGTCATTCGACATGTCTACTACTTATTGGGCTATCTTAGTATATCTTTTAACTCTTAAGAAAAAAAAAAGGATGAAGAGTGGATCATCGCAATATTTTGAAATCTGTTTTACCATCAAGAGCGAAAACACACCCACATCTTTTTTCTTTTTTTTTTTGATCGGCAATAGTAACATTTTTATTAAGAGAAAGGGGAGGGGAATCCAACAAAAAGTTGGATAGTACAGCCCGTTGGGACAAGCCCAAAACACACCAAAAAGGACGAAGCTTAACACCCGAGGGCCTAAAATGCTCAAGTATAACAAATAAGCGCTAATAAACACCTGTGGGCCAAAATACCTAAATACAACAATAAAGCCATAATGAGAAGCACAGAAACCAAACCCTAAAATTCCAAAGCTACACCAACCACCACCCCCAACCTTCTCCCCACCAAACCAAGAACAAAACATCTAGCCAAACTTATCAGATCGTCATCCCCAAAACCACCACGCCACCATCGGCAAAGCAGAGGAGAATAAACGCATCGACATTTACCACCCACTGTCACGAAAGCTCACCAATGCCGTTAAACCAAAACCGTGAAAACCCAGCAGAGATCACAGTGGGAGACCAACACCGTCCAGCCATCGACAATTGAAAGACCACCTTACCGTTAGGCGAAAATCCAGGGAACCCAGCAGTTGATTAGACCGGGGACAAGAATGGAGGGAAAAGGACGAAGAACATGGGGAGAAAACAGAGGAGGGATGCCAGGGTAGGGATGTGGCAGTGAAACGGGAGTTGAGGGTGGAAAAGAAACAGAGTGGAGAGGAAGAGAGACAGAGAAACCGATGAACTTACCGCAAGCCGACCCCGTCGCCGTCCGGACATCCCAACAATATCGCCAAGCAACCACTGATTCGGTACCCATAAACGATTAGGAGACCCCAAAAGTCGTGATCCATGACTCCAGCTTGACCACCGGCATTGCCATCGCCCAACTCATCACCTCGCTGATCAAGATGAGATAAGGAAAAATAAGAGGAAAAGAGAAGGCGGAGGAGAAAAGAAGATGGGGAAAATGGAGGATGGAAAGATAGGGAGAAGAAGAGATAGACAGAGAGGAGAGAGTAGAGAAGAGGGAAGAAGAGGTGGAGGAACAGCACACCCACATGTCCTGAAGGGTTGATTATTGTTGAAAAAATATTCATTCGATCTTATAATCTGATCAATAATCATCATTTTTTCCCTTAAACTTTATGTTATAATTATCTTCCTTTTTGTATTATATTGTGTTGTTTACATATACTACGGTGAATGAATAGAATTATGGAGTACATTTTAAAGTTGGGTTTGTGCTAACTACTTATTTGATAGATCTTTTTTCTAAACTTTTTGTCTTTCTCGACCGCTATTTAGTTTTTCCTTAAATATTTGGAGATTAATGATACATCATGACAAGAGAAATCAAAAAATTAAAAATCCGTGACAAAATACTTAGAAAAGGTCACTAAAGACAACAATAATAATAAAATAGACAAATTTGTATTGTTTTGTCTTCAATAATTTTTTAAACTTTATTTCATTTTTAACTCTTTAGATATATTCCTCTTATCGAGATAAATTTATAATCTCCAAAGATTTAACGCAAAACTACAATTTTTAGGAAAATGATCCTATAATAAACTCAGGCAAAACCCCAAGTCCCGTGCATAGCACGGGTTTTACGCTAGTGTTAATTTAGGGGAAAATCTCCCACACACATCCCATTTTGGGGTTGTATAGTACGCCTTCCAAATTTTTGTGGCATGATATATGAAGTTTGTGGTAGTTTATGAACTTTTGTGGTTTGTTTCAAGAATTTTTGTGGCTTTTACTATGAGATTTTTGGTCAAATTCATATGAACTTGTTATTTACTTTTACAAATTTTGTGACCAATATAGTATGAATTTTTATAGTATAATTTATGAATTTTGTGGTTCAAATAATCTGCGAGGTCAAAATTGACGATGCAAAACTTATGAGTTTTTATTGTGTTATTATGATGCAAAACTTATAAGTTTTTATTGTGTTATTCCGAACTTTTGTGGAGTTTTCTTTTTATATGTGGTCCAAGATACAATTGTGTTCAAATACAAAATTTCAAAAAGAAATACGATTTTTTGTGGCTAAAAATACAAAAGTGTATATCGTACACCCTATTTTAGAGGTGTGTACGATAATCTTGTACAATAGAGTGAATGGTTCAGTATTTTAGTTTTTGTTGTCTTTACTTTAGTAAGTGTCCATTAAAAAAAAAATTTGAGGTTAAAAGTTGGCAAATTTTTCATTTTGCCCTTTTAAGTAGATTCCTTCTGAAAAATTTAATGGGAATAAGTGTAATAATGATGTCTCCACAAAAGGATAATTGTGAAAAGTTAAATGACACAAATTTAATAATAATGTTTCTATAAAAAATTGATTTACAAAAATTGAACACTTAAAAGGGACGGAGGGAATAATAGTTAAAGATTGTGTTTAAGTGTGATCCTCCCCTTTCTGTCTCTTTTCTCTCTCATTTCTCTCTTTTCTCTTTCATTTATCTTGTTAGTATTTCCATTGAAATTAGCACACGTCATAAAAGTGGATATTGCCATGCAAGATACTCCACTACACTACTTGCTTAGCTCTTAATTTTCTGCCACTAAAACACTTCCAAAAGCACTCATTGGAGATACTCTTAAATTGTATAACCATCAAAATAGATTATGAATTGATATTTACAAAAGGGACACTCTAAGATATTTCTAAACTAGATGGTTATATACAATTTAAGATATTTCTAAGATATTTACAGAAGGGATACTCTAAGATATGTAACTATTCCCATTAAACTATGAATTGAAGGAATATCTTGGAGATACTCTAAGATATTTCTAAAACGATAACAATATCTCCAGTAAATTTCCTTTTGCAACTGCTAATTGTATTTTTTCAATAAAAAATAAAATAAATAGTCACTTAGACTGAATTCTTCCTAAATTACTTTTTTCGGTATTATTTGATTTTTGTAATTTGTTTGTTTGTTTTTTTCTTTTCTTTTTTGCCATTCGATATACTGAGGGGGTTAGCGGGGAAGTTAGTGAGTTAGTTCAGAGGGAGTGTAGAAGCTATCTATTGCCCTAAACCCCAAACGCCTTTATCGAAGCTCGAACCCTGGCCTCCCTTGTGGGAGAACCAGGAGATAACCACTAGGGCCTAGGCTACAAGCCCTTGGTTTTTGTTATTTAGTTGAGGCACTCGAGTGTTTTTTTCTGAAATACTAATGTAAATTTATTTTTTTGAAATTTACGAGCGCTACGGTCGATTTCTACTGCGCTTCATTCTATATTCTTGATACAGTTACTTGTCTTAATACAGCTATATAAATATTTGTACGAATGTATAGGGGCCTGGAATGAGCTCCTCTCCATATTCCATTTCTCCATACTCTCTTGTGAGCTTATTTCTGACTCGCAATCATTATCCAAACCATTCATCTCGCAGGACATAAAAAATAGAATACATACGTGAAAATAGAGTTCTAATTATGTACTCTCTCTCTCTCTCTCTCTCTCTCTCTCTCTCTCTCTCAAACTTATTTTTCACACTCATATTCTTTACCGCATGTTTCATAAGATAAGAGGTTCAAATCCTTGTTTTGAGTTCAGAATAAACCCACAAATAGACACAAATATATCCCATACACGGCACTTCCAATAAGGGATCCCTTAAACTCCTAAAATGTGGCCCTTACCTTTCCTAATTAATTTTGATGATCCAAACCATTCAATTTGTTTAAAACATGATTTGTTTAAAACGTGATTTTAAAGCTTGATCCGAGCAGTTTTCGATAAAAAAATTATACATGTAGTTTTATAGAAAACTGCTCGGATTAAACGTTTCCTGGTCATTTATTTTATGATTTCTTGCATGGATCCTTCAAAACATGTTTTACACACATTTAACGATGCCGATAAAAAACACATTGAACGGTTCAAAACATCAAAATTCAATCGGGAAAGGTGAGTCCCGCAATTTGGCCATATGCTGGATTTTTCTAATAAGGGATCCTTACTTTGCTATGGTGCAGACCTACCCTTTTCTGATTAGGTTTTGATGTTTCAAACCGTTTAATGTGTTTAAAACGTATTTTTAAGAGTTACCGCGAAATGCAATTTTGTTTTTAAGGGTCACCGCAGAATGTTTTTAAGGAGCATTTTTTTTTTTCTGATTCCACACGGAAACCCTAAGAAATATGTTTTAAACACATCGAACGGTTCGGATCATCAAAATATAGCCGAAAACTATGAGATCTACACCATAGCAGTGTAAGAGATCTCTTATTAGAAGCTTGGTGTGTGTATATGTATGTATGGAGATATGTAAATATACACAGAGTAGATAATCCGTCAGGCATATAAATAGATGCACGGAAATGTTGTACAGCTAGTACTCCCACTTGGTTCTGTGAAGGTCAGATCTGACCCATGATTGGGTGGGGGTGGTAGTACTGCTACTTCTCTGCAGTTTCTTCCTCAAATTCATGTAATACATGAATTCACAATCAAAACACTCCCTCCCTCATGCTGGCATGCAACCAGTTGGAGTAATTTTTGTCTGTTAATTCGGAGTATTACCAATGCGCTTGCCGACAAGATTACCAATCCCACACCTTCGCTTTTGTAATTTTCTCATTAATGCTAATATGTCGTGTATAATATTGTATGATTTATTCTAGTTTTGAGAGACTTATTCTCAATATATCAAAAAATATATATACTTGACATAGTTTTTAGGTATAATTAAGTGACATTTTATTTTAAACAACCAATAACATATTGCCACATTGATTTTTTTTACACGTAATGTTAATAGACTTTTCAAGAAAACTATATGTTTGTGTGTGATTGATATTTACATACGTGAGCGTGCATTTGGAATATGGGCTTTTTTTCTTAGGATGAGATCCTTCCCAGTCCATTTTATGGGCTGAACCATCAAATTATGTCAATTTGTGAGTCTTTCACTGAACCACTTTCATGATAGAAATTGTTCACTTTGTAGAATTCGTCTAGAACATTAATCACGCGAAATATTATATTGATTGAATAGTCGGATATCGTATAATATAGATTTAAAATACATTTATCATGAACTAAATGACTTAAATAAGTTCCGGTCTCGTATCATAATCCTTTTCCTAATATGAGTGTGTTCTAAATCATATATTAAACATATTTGATCAATGTATGTGATTTCTAGCGTAATTGATGTACATAAGGATGTCCCAAAAAAAGGCTATAACTTGATGGTTTAGCAAAGAAATGAATTTTCCTTCCACATTTTTTTATAAGTTGCTTCTTTTTTTATTTTTTTATTTTTTTTAAGTTGCTTATTTTTTCTTTTAGTTAACTCTTTGAAAATTTTTGTCAAAATTCTTGACCTTGTCTCGATATTTAAATGTTCTATACATGGGGTTTTTATAATTTCCGCTACTCGTAAATGTGTATAAAATTACACGGACAACCCTCAAATTATCTATCTATATCACTTACACGCCCAAAGCTAAGTGGACAAAGACACCCACCAAACTACGGGAAATCGCATGACTCGTAAATTTGTTTAGGACATGGGTGTATGGACATAAAAAAAACCCTTTTTCAGAGTCTTATGGGCCTCGTGGAATCACTTTTCCGAGTCTTATGAGTCTCGTGAAACCCCTTTCCCTTAACGACACACCGATTGATAGTCCTAGTGGCTTATTTCCATACTTCATCACTTTACTTCTCAAATAACAAGTGGTTCATTTATTTCTACTTCAAACGTGTCCACATGCAAGCCATACATACACCGTATCACAACATGTCAAGCAAGCATACACAGTCACCATTTCCATCACATACAAGAAAAAACTGACGGTGGCTGATGGTGGTGGGATCAGCGGCTGTCAGTAGTCTAGGTGGTTGGCGGCAATGGAGGATGTTTTGCACTTGGCTTAGGATTAGGTTTTGGGTTTTCTTTGTTGGACTTGTGTTTCTTTGTAATATTTGGGCTTTGAGGCCTTCAGGTGTATTTTCATTGTTTTATCTGGGCTTTTTAGGTCCCTGGGTGTTCGGGCTTTGCCCTCAGGCTGTTCCAACTTTTGGTTGGATCTTGTCTCCCCCTCGATGTTCCCCTTGTCGAGTTTCTTCAATAAATTTTTGTTGCCGATCAAAAAAAAAAAAGAAAAAATTGACAATACTGGTTTTAAGCCCAACATGAGAATTCAAGTAAGTTTTGAGGAACTAACAAAATATATCACAAGGGTTACTACAGAATAGTTCAATCGAGGCCAAATGAGGATCAAACAAGGGCTGCAGTTGACAAAATGACAAAAAACGGTCGGGCAATCCTGTCCGGATGGGAAATGCAGACAGATATATAGATTACGAGCTGCAGATTTTCACAAGTTTTGATACACAACATAAGGGGTCGAACCAAATGAAAATTATGCACAAATCAACACATAAAACACTTAGAGACGTAAAGGAAGTCCCTCCCTCAAGGATTTGAACCTCCCACAAGTTTTGAGCGAAACCCTAGCTTCCTCCAACCGAATCCCACAAAGATTTTGACTCCTCCAAGCTTTTGCACGTTATTGTCGGGCCTAGATGATGTGAATACGAACACTACACCAAAAAAGGGCTATACTGAGCATTTAGTTTTCTCGCCAAAGCACTAGATTTCCTTGCTAAAGGAAGTGGTGAGGAAAAATTTTCTCACCAGTTTTCCTCGCCTATACGTCGTTGCAAAAGGTATTGGCGAGGAAAAATATATTTCCTCACCTATTCTGGCAAATTGGCGAGGACTTTTTTCCTCGCTAAAGTTTTATCCTCGCCTATTCTGAACAATTGTCAATTTTTTCCTCGCTAAAACAACTGAAATTAAAAAAAAAAAAACATGAATTCAAGTCCCAGCTTCGCCGCTTCTACTGGAACTCGAACCGGTGACCTCTTCTATAACAACACACAACCCATCCATCACACCGACTTCATTTTCAATGCAGAGCTCTACAACTTTTAATATATGAGCCTTTTGTAGTTCTTTTCACCTCTCTAATTTTTTTTTTTATAAATATTTCTCTCTAATTTTAGTCCCTTTGTCGTATTTCTTTAAACTTTTTTTTAAATCTTTTAATGTTATTTACTTTTACTGAAGTTTTTTATTTTTTATAATTTAATATTTTTCTATAAACCTTTTATAAGTCTTTATGCCTTTCTAATTTAATATTTTTGACTATTTAATATTCACGACAATCTAACTTTGAGATATTTTAGAATTAGTGAAATGGGAAAGATACTCCATAATTTTCTACACTCATCAAATCCCATCCTACAAGGAAGAGGATTGGATGGAGACTCCACCGTGAAGTTAGTTTCTCTTCTAAATTTCAAAGAAATGAAGATATAGAATGTCAACAATAGAATGTCAACAATAGACTATATTAAGGAGTTATATAGGTAAAGTTCAATTTATTTTTTAAACAAAATGCCAACATAAACAAAACTGTACTAAGTACATAAAAATCAAAAGCGACCAAACAGAAAATAAACTACATTCATGAAATACAAATTTTGTTGCCAACAGGTAGCATTTTTTCGAGGAAACCTATATTGATTATCTTGGAATATGTTACTGAATTGTATTTGACCTCAAAGTTTAATTAGAGGTAGAATTCAATTTATTTCTTAAATAAATGGCCAACATAAAAAAAAATAAAAAAATTTAAGTGCATATAAATCTCAAAAGCGACCAAACTGGAAAATAAACTTCAACTTCAAAGTTGCTCTATTCGAACCCAAAATCTCTCACTTCCACTACAAAGTCATTTTACAAATCGTTAATAATATTATACAATTTAAAACATTAGCATTTTTCGAATAATTTCTAAGTAATCTATGTATAATAGATATAGTTGTATACTTTATTTTAAAATAGAACCAATTTTTTTAAAATAAAAATTAATTATTAGAAGTGGCAAGGAAATACAAATTTTGTCGCCAACAGGTACCTTTTGGCGATGAAATACAATTTTCCTCTTGAAAAGCTGCTCTTTGGCAAGCAAAGATAATTTTTTTCCTCGCCAAATCTTAGCTATTTGGCGAGCAAGGATAATTTTGTTGACATAGAGTACCTTTTGGAAATGAAAGTATGGATTTCCTCACTAAAGGGTAGCCATTTGGCGGCAAAATCTGATTTCCTTGCCAAAAAGTCTCATTTGCCGACAAAATTGATTTCCTTGCCATAAAGACCAATTTTGCGAGGAAATTTGAAATTCCTCACTAGATTTCATCGCCATAGGTAGTTTTTGATGTAGTTAAAGGATTTAAGATGGATTTATGTGGGTTTCATGTGAATGTGGTTGATTTTGGTGAGAGGGGAAGAGAGAGATTGGGAGCCGGTTTGGGGGAGGGAGAGGGGAAATGAGATTTGTTTCTTTAAGGGTTAAATATCTACTTGCCCCTTAAACTATCAATTTTTATTTTTTACTTCCCCCTTCAACTACCAATTGAATTCCCTTCCCCCTTCAACTTTCATTTTTTTTTCTTTACTAAGGACAAATCACTTTTTCCATCCAAAATTTGTGACGGAAACCGTTTAACCATTTTTTTTTTTTTTGGAATTGATGAAAAAAAGAGAGGGTAATATGGACATTTCGTACACCTACAACAATGAAGCTGACTGAGGGTTTTTTTATTCTATCGGTCAAACCAAAGTTAGGGTTTTTTGGAGAAGGGATTTCAACTTCCGCGAAGAGATTTCCTGAGGAGAAGGGTTTTTAGCTCCATTGGTCACCAAAGCTAGGGTTTTAAGGATGGCATGGATCTTGAGGGCTCCCATCGGAAGAAAACCGACCTGTAAGTATCGAGCAACACATTTTTATTTCAAAACCCACTTTTTTTTGGGATAAAAGGAGTCGGAATTGAGTTATTTTATACTGCAATTGACCTACTGATGCCTTCTTTTTTTCTTGCCGTACTGCTATGGCAAGACAATTATGCCATTTCTTGTTTCCTACTGTTATAGTTGAACCTATGGATGTCCAATGATGCAATTTTTTGGGCTTCTGATTGTGGCTTCTTATTATTACGGAGCTAATAAAAAGACTAATATAGCCTTGGGACTAACTTTTCCATCCATCAAGTGGATGGAAAACGTGATTTGTCCTTAGTAAAAAGGAAAATGATAGTTGAAGGGGGAAGAGAGTTCAATTGGTAGTTGAAGGGGGAAATAAATTTTTTTTTGATAGTTTAAGGAGCAAATAGATATTTAACCCTTTCTTTAACACACACCTTATATAGTGCAAATCATATCACACACCCCTCAACTACTTTACACCTTCAATTAAGTCTGTAACTAGCAATTTCTTTTTCTCATTTCAGCTCTTCGCTGAAATTTGCACGGCATATACTTTACATTTTTTTGTTTGCTTGTGGCTTTTACCCTCAATGTACTATTTGTCGAGTTTTAATAAAATTCTTTCGCCGATCCACCAACAAAAAAAAAAACCTTCAAAATTCAAGATTTTTAACAAGATAATAGATAAGGATGTTAGGAATTTTTTTTTTTTTTGGTAGAGAGAACACATTCCTTGGAGATGAGCATAAGTTAATTAAAAACGGCTTTAATTTGAACCTAGATTGTCTAGATTCGTCACCGTCTACTAAATCAATATTTCGGGAGTCCTATAAATTCGATTTGAGCAGTTCTAGCGACATTTTAAAGTTAAGAAGTAAATCTACAATTTGATATAAGAATCAACCACATAGAAGCTTCGTAGTATTTTATAAACAATGTATTAAAACCCAAACCGGACCAGCCGGTCCAACTAGTTGATTTGTCGATTGGCCCAAACTTTGGACTGGATTGATCACAGTACCGCAACTTTTAGGGAACCAGCCTATAAACCTATAAAAATGAAAATCGCTCCCATTAAACGGTTGAACTGGTAACCCGTTCAATGATCAGCCGAACGGGAGTAGGGGCGGAGCTCACTACAGGGGTGTAGTGAGCCCATCTGGCTGTTCATCTCGATAATGAACGCTTGGATTTTAATTCAAACAATGGAAGACTCGGATCATTTGGAGCTCGGATCATTTGGAGTTTGTATTAAATCCGAGTCGTCGGTACCGAGATGGACAGTCGGACCGGCCTCACTACACCACTGTAGTGTGAAAATTTTGAACTACTTAGCAAAACATTTAGGACTCGTTTGATTCGCGGACTAAAATAAGTGGGATTGGTAGTCCTGAGATTAATAGTCCAAGATTGTTTGTCCTGGGACTAATTTAGTACTGAATCTCACTCTATCCTTTGTTTGATTAGTGTAGGATTACCATCGGGATATCCCGTGTTTTAGTCAATCCTATGTTTGGTTCCTCAAACTAATTTTTGGGATTAGCACTCTCTCTCAATCTCTCAGAAAATCATGATCGAGTAGCACAAGAACTGGACTGTAAATCGAAAACCCAGAAATAAAAAACCCATTGTGTAAATCAAAAACCCAGAAAATCATGATCCATGAATACCCAAATCGAAAACCAACAAGAACTCGATTGTAAATCGAAAACCCAGAAAATCCTACGCAATTGAATCATGATTTAGGTATACATGGATCATGATTGTCTGGAAAACCAACAAATCGAAAATCCTACGCAACAAATCGAAACCAACCCAGAAAATCAACAAATCGAAACCAACCCAGAAAATACAACGATTTCCATGTATATCCTTCACATCAGGGTTATCAAAAAACAGGTTGCACGAGATAATCCAAAATGCGAATTAATTCATCAAACAGGAACCAAGATCAGATAATAATGAAACCCAATTAAAAGGAGGACATGAAGACAAAACAGGTGATAGATGATCAACGTAGGACACGAAAAATATACCTACTGTGATAATCCACAAGCTATCAAAGCAAGAAGAAGAGGGCTGCTAGCTGCAAAGAAGATGGAGTCGCCTGGTGTAGAGAGAGAGAGAGAGAGAGAGAGAGAGAGAGAGAGAGAGAGAGAGAGCAGGCGTGAGAGGAGGAAGAAGAAGAATGACAATTTTGTAATTGTTGATGGAGATCCTTCCGTGTCCTCTTATCCCGGACTAATTAGTCCCACACCCCCCAGGTATTACACAGTCCCATATGTATTGGATTAAAATTGTCCTGGGATTGTTAATCCCATGCTATTTTCGGGGAACCAAACAAGGGACAGCGCGGGATTAGGCAAAAATAGTCCCATCCCACCCTCCTAATCCCCGAATCAAACGAGGCCTTAATGTTTCCACCTTGGGTCTTCAGCTATACAAATGAGTACACGCTAGCTGCCCGTGTGCATCAATGGAAAAAACTCTTTACTTTTACTCGCCATTCTACCATGGAAATGCTTTGTACTTAGTAACGACTTTATGGCCTGTTTGGCAAGGGGATATGGCCCTAGATATATCCCCTGATTCCATCTCCAGGTCCCACGCCATATCCGGTGTTTGGAAGCAATTGTGACAAGCCGGATTCACCATTCGGCGGGACGTCTTATCCGGCAGAAGGGTGGTTACCCACGGCTGGGAGCAAAGTGCAACAACTGTGTGTGGCAAGTGTAGCAGCGGTGTGTGCAAGAGCGGATCCATAGCCTAATTTGCCTTGGGCTAATCTAGGTTTTGAATATCGTACCGACCATGGTATCGTTTTTACTACTTGTACGGTACTTACGGGTGCGAGTGTGATACCGGGTACCGTTTTGAATTACTCGTTACAAATTAGTATTTGCCAAAATTCTTATGTATATAAAGATCAATAAAAAAAAAAATGTTGTTGCAATGTCCATTGTGTAATAACTTTAAGGACTTTAATTTCCTCTTCCCAACTCTTTTTCGGTCACCAAAGCCCTTTTTTAATGCAGAACAAAAACTCTGGGAGGAAAAAATCTTCATAAGGAAAGCTACAAGATCGCTTAGGAGCAATTTCGAAGGAGTCAAGAATGCAGGTCAGAGATAATGGGTTGGGATACACAAAAAAAAATGAGGCGGGCTAAAATTTATTAGGCTAAAATGTAACCTGAGCTATAGCCGACCTTAGCCCATGAAAGGATCCGCTCTTGGGTGTGTGTGCGTGCCAAGTGTAGTTGCATGCAATATGAAATTAGGCCATAATCTGACCTTTTTTTTTTTTTTGCAAAACGGGTCCATACCTCAAATCTTCGTCCCTTTTAATGGTTGTGATGATTTAAAATAAACATTTGAAGGCGAGTCACTCATCTTGGTGGGACAACTTATGAGGGCCAATGTGTTAATCACCATTAGGCCACATAAGTTGTAACGTCCCATGTAAACCACTAGCCCATTACCTTAATTTGATCCACAAGCCACACTTCATGGCCCAAAATGCTTAAGCCCAAGGTACTAGTGGTAGCCCACGTGGTTTGTTTTATATCCAAGATAGCTCATCTAAACAACCAATGTGAGACTAAACACCGTCTACCCCCAAACCTGGGGTATTACAATCTTCCCCCCTTAGAGATGCAACGTCCTCGTTGTATAGTCCCAACAATCGCCCCTGGTGTCTGTGGTGGCAGCGCGCATCCTACCCACCACTTGGACCATGGCTGGGCTCTGATACCATTTGTAACGTCCCATGTAAACCACTAGCCCAGTACCTTGAGTTGATCCAGAAGCCACACCACAGCCAAAATGCTTAAGCCCAAGGTACTAGTATTAACCCACATGGTTTGTTATATATCCAAGATAAGTCATCTAAACAACCAATGTAGGACTAAACACCATCTACCCTCAAACCTGGGGTATTACATAAGTTGTAGCCAAGTGATGAATTGTGCCAGTTGAAGTGATATCTTAGCCAAGCACAATATGTTCGTATTTTTTCTCATAAATTGTAATACAATTTGTTTTGGACTAACTAACATTATATTTCCTTTATTATATTTGATTCCGAATGAAGCTGTACGTTTATTAGAATGTAACCGAAATTCAAAAATGCAATATGAAGACGAAATTTTATTCGCAACTTTATGACAATTCCTAACGAACATTGTATTTCCTTTATTATAATAATTTCACTTTGTCATAATTTTAATATTTTTTCCGAAATAATTTCTTTAATAAAAAATATGGTTTATATATATATAGGATATAAATTTAATTTATTTTATCCCACAATTAATATTTTTTATCTATTTAATCTAATTATAATAGAATTAAACCAATTTGTTCATTAAAATAATAAAGTGGGGCAATTACGTCTTTTTACAATTTATCTCATCACATCCACCTTCCAAATCCACCTTCTCAAAAAACAATCCAAGCACCGAATATACAATCCACCCTTCTTATAAGGTAAGCCCACCCTTCTTATATATCACCCCTCATTCTATATCCACCCTCCTTCTGCCAAAGGGCTGTAAGGCCTTGTTTGGCGACATTGTTACGACCCGGATTTGTAATGCAGGGCCCACCCCAAATAGCCGTTTGGGATGCCATTTTCGCACGTTGATTCACTATTGGGATTACAAATCCCCCCTCACCTTTGTTGTCCAATGACGGCCTCTACCCTATCGTTAGCAAATCCGGCTTGATATGCTACATTTTCTCCCAATTTTACCCCTCCAAATCTTGGTGATTTGGGGGTTTTTGTTATACGTGTATCGATCGTATTTTTTCGAAGAGAGAAGGGTTTTGTAGCAGATCTAGTCGCTATTTTTGCTCATCTTCAACTCGTCTTCAAGCATTCACAATGAGAGGTATTCGATTATTCATCTTCTACTTCGATCTGTTGGTTTTTTTTCTTTACATAACCAATGAATTTGTGGTTTTGGAATTGATTTTTTGCCCAAATTTGTGGATCTAGTGTCAAATGTTTGCCTTAGTTTATCACTTTTACTTAATTGTTGACACGTTTTTCCCCTAATTTCTGAGTATAATTTACCCTACTTTGAAGAGTTTGCCCTAACTCCTGTTATGAATTTGCCCTAATTTCAAGAGTTTGGCCTAATTTCAATAGTTTGCCCCAATTTCAGACATGAATTTTCCCTAATTGCCAAGTAGAGTTTGCCTTAATTTGAACAGTTTGCCCTAATTTATGATTCGAATTTGCCCTAATTTCATGAGTTTGCCCTAATTTCAATAGTTTGCCCTAATTTCTAACACGAATTTGGGCTAATTTCTGACATGTGTTATCCCTAATTTCTGAGCAGAGTTTGCCCTAATTTTTGACCACATTTTGCCCTAATTTCTGATCGGAGTTTGGTCAAAATTGTGACAAGATATTGCCTAATTTTTCAGATTTGTTTATGCCCTAATTTCGGCTTCACATCGAAATGATTTTTGCCCTAATTACGACACTTGAATTGACTTATTTGAAAACTGATGGCAAGACTAACGAAACGTGAACGACGGAAGAAGGCAAAGCGCAAGACTTTGGTAACAATCCTATGTTTCATGAGAGTAGTCAATACTATTCTCATGCTTTATATGTTAGTTATGGACTTGACGAGGGTTCAATAAAGGCCCCGTATTCGTGTGAACCCCAATGTTCACCATAACCATGTTGACGTATGTGGACGCCCCTCCAGAGATCGATTCGGAGTCGCCACCCGGGTTTTAGCGGATTGTCCCCAAGGAACCGAACTCGATTGACTCGTGCCTCATTTAATGGATAAGGATTAGATACTGGCCCATCATCACCATACTATCTTAGGTTCGGGAGCTCAGTTACGAGAGGGGAAGGGTTTTACGGCACCCCCCTCGCCCGGTTCGAAGACCGGTCTCTACTTGACTTTTGTGGGATTACGTGAAATGAATGTAATTCAACCATGAACAAATACGGGGGATGAGGGATGGGAAGCCAAATAACGATGATAAACAGCAACAAACTACAGTGCATGCATGTGAGATGTGATCTACATGAGTGATGATGATGACATGCAAATGTGCACTAATAAAGGAAACAAACAAGAGGAGGTAGTGTCAATACACAATGTACAGTTGCAAAATAGCCAGAAATGACTCAACCAACAAACACAAAGCAAGAAACCAATCTGATTCTCTAGCAGAGATTCGAGCGCTCAAAGAGGGTGGTTTGAGCGCTCAAAGCCCCCTCAATCAAACATGCTCATGATGATTCTGATTTGATAAAAACACATTTTATGCACTGTTTCTCACTTGAAAACTGATCTGTGTTGGTTAAACAGAATGAGATAATTATAATAACACATGTTGAAGCATATCAATGAGCTAAACATGGGAAGAAGCCCTGAGTAAGCAAGAGTGTAACATTAAAAGAATTTTCAGAATACACAAAATGCGGTATGCAAGCCATAATAGTGAAAATATGCGATAAATCTGGAAAACAGTTTGAGCGCTCAAAGATGCTTCGAGCGCTCAAACTATCTTCATGGCTTGTGTATTCTGATGCTTCCTTGCCCTTATTTGGATCATTAATAGCCTCAAATAGTACACAATAATGTAAATGCACTTGATGAACCAGAAACATTAACAAAATAAACATAAAATGCTTGCATGAGTGAGAGATGAGTATTGGGCCATGCATGAGCATGATTAGAATGAGAGGGAGAAGAGATCAGGTTGGCTTAGCCAAACAACAACACACACATACACTGTAATAAACTCAAAATAGTATGTAAAGCTAAAATATTGAATAAACAAAGGTGAAACATAATGGAGTTTGAGCGCTCAATGTGTCATGGTTTGAGCGCTCAAACCCCACTCAAGGGTTATGAACTTTTGAAGGTTTCTGACCATTCTTGATACTTGTATGAGATTCAAACTTTCTGATTATTGTTAAAAGAGTAATACACCTGTTTATTTCATGGAACATAGCCGTTCATGGCTTGATGATGATAACACATCATTCTCATCGCTTTTGGGTCCATTGATCAATGATCAAGAACAAAGTAAACTGATTTAAGAGTATTTGGACCATCAAAAGTCATAAGAATGATGATACCAACATAAAACATGATCAGAAACCACAAGAACATGAAAGGGGCCAAAACAGTTTGAGAGCTCGAACTGTAGTATGAGCGCTCGAACCATTTCGAGCTGAGATTTTTGAAATAAATTTTTCTTGATATCTAAGACCTTGTGAGCTCATAGAAGGTATGTGGAACTTCCATGAACTCACTGGTCTCCTTCAGGATGACCAAAACATGATTTTTCACATGTTTTTCTACCTTTTCGGCTATGATCAAGGCTTGAACTTGGGGTTTTGATGGATGATTGAGTAGTGGCTGTGTTTATGGGTGAGTGACGTTTTAGACAGAGAGAAGAATGTAAGGCTGATTGAATGATTGATTGAGTGGATGTGGGTGTATTGGAGGTTAGATGACCATTTTTGGCATGATTAAGTGGGTTTACTTGATTTTGGATGATGCAGCTGCAATTGATGGATGATTACAGTAGAGAGGGACTGACTATGGAGTTTTAGAGCGATAAAGAGGTCAGGATCAGTTGGTATCTTAAAGACCCACGTGTATTTGGTCTTAAAGATGGGATTTTTTAGTGTTTGAGTGGTTAAAATGTGATGATCAGTGATGAATAAGGACTGATTGAAGTAAGTTTGAGGATCTGAGGAAGGTTTGAGGGCAGTAGGCTTGGTGAGAAGTGATTTCTTCAAAGACCCATGAGATTTAGGCCTTTAAAAGAAGGTTTTTTGGGTGTTTTGGAGGTTGAAGATGATGAAAATGGATGAGAGAGTGTGTAAAATGTGATTGAAGGATGAGAGAGAGTGGTTTTGGTCTGATGAAGGGTGTGAGTGTAAGAGATCAGACAAGAGTCCCAAAAAGAGTGAGAAGAGGGGTTTAAATAGAGAGTTTTGGGGGGAATTTGCAATTCAAGTTGGAGAGGGAATGTTATTAGAGGGATTTTTGGCGTGAAAACGAAGCTTAGAAACCAGGGGGAGCCCATAGTTTAGGTGGAAAACCAGCTGAAAGATACCTTGAAAAGTTTCTGGTGTGCGCAAAGTTTGAGCGCTCAAAGAGAGGTTTGAGCGCTCAATGTGTTGTTTGAGCACTCAAAGTGTGGTTTGAGCTCTCAAAGGGTCTGCAGACCAAACTTCACAGGGCTACTCCGGGTGCTACCGAACTCTGTTTTGTGCGTGGCTTGAAGCGTTGGAAAGCTTATTGAGTGTACTTTGTAACCCAAGTGGTTTGAACCCAAGATAATTTGTACATCCAAGTGTGTGACTATTTTACCCTCAGAAGGTCGAGAAAACAAGTCATTTCGGTAAAACGGGCACATCTCCCTCATTTTCAAAACGGATTGAGACGTATTATATATCAATAAAGAGGGTTTTAAATGTACTAGAAGATGGTGTAGGCTTGGGTTTATTTTGAAGAGCATTTTGGATGGTTTGAAGGGTATTTTGGTCATTTTGGTTGGTTTAGGGTTGTTCTAGGAAGGTTTATGGGGGTGCTGGATGGTTTGGTGAGTTCAAGCCTTGTTCTTAGCCTCGAGGTATGCATGGTTGGTCTATTTCATCATCAGGAATGCTTGATAAGTTTCTCGGGTCAAAATCAGGGTGTCTACAACGTACTTAATAGGTCAGTGCCCAGTGATGACAAAAATTGCCACGACAAATTGAGGGTAAGTAGGCATACATTCATGAGGTTGTGCCATTTACTAGAGGAAAGAGACTTACAAAACTCTAGGGACGTCACACTTGTTGAGAAAGTTGCTATATTTTTGTGGATCCTTGGGCACCATAACAAGAATAGGCCAACCAAGTTCCATTTTGTGAGGTCCAGGGGAACAGTTAGTAGGCATTTCAACGCAGTTTTGTAGGCGATCTTACGACTTTAAAATCAATTGTGGTATCATCCCCAACCTGTTCCCGCTAATGAGCTGGACCGTAGGTGGAAGTGGTTTGAGGTAAAATAACCTTCCTCATTGCATATAAATGTTTCCTCTTCACATTCTTCCCTAATTTTAAACATAAGAGTACTAAAATCTGTGCCTAATAGAATTATCTAGGGGCTTTAGACGGTACTTGTCCTCCCCCCATTCGAAGACGAGGCACGCTATAGGTCAAGGAAGGGTGACTACGCAACGAATGTCTTAGGAGTTTGTAGTTAAGACCTACGGTTCATATATGTGTTCTAGTTGGGAAGGGTTCACCATAGACTCGAGAGTGCTTCGCAACGCGTTGGTGAGGCCTCATGGGTTGAGAATTCCACAAGGTACGTCACTTTAATAACCTTGGTTTACATTATATACCCCCATACTTGTCCCAACGTAATCACATAGAAGTCAATGCGTTTTGTAGGTCGGTACTACCTCATCGATGCCAGTTACACTAATGGGCCCGGATTGTTAGCCCCGTATAGGGGTCAACGATACGACATTAACATTTGGATGCAAGGACACCAACCCCAAAGTCGGGAGGAGTATTTCAACATGAAGCAGTCAAGCGCTCAAAATGTGGTTGAGAGATGCTTAGGGGAGTTAAAAATGAGATTTGCAATTTTGACATCTTGCTCTTACTATCCCATTAGAACTCAATGTCGCATAGTCACTGGCTGTTGCCTTCTCCACAACCTTATCTAGTGAGAAATGGCGGTGGATCCAGTTGAG
The DNA here is from genome assembly GCA_963854785.1 of Vaccinium vitis-idaea. Taxonomy (NCBI): domain Eukaryota; kingdom Viridiplantae; phylum Streptophyta; class Magnoliopsida; order Ericales; family Ericaceae; genus Vaccinium; species Vaccinium vitis-idaea. The sequence goes on along the minus strand of OY978226.1, from coordinate 21,867,904 downwards.
CAAGAATACACTTCTTGGGAGCAGGAGACCATGCATATAGTCCCACCCGATGACTACATTGACACCATCGAGCCAACCATACAATGGACCTAAATGAGATATAACTTGGCAACTGAAATGTATAACCATTGCCTAGCTAAGGCCCAAGTGGGGAGTAGTTATTCATTTTGCATTTGTAATCTTATTCGTAGACTTATTTTTCCAATTCAAACAATTTTCCCATTTCTAGCTTCTTCCATGTCATGACTAATTCGGTGGATTTTATGCTGTGTATTGAAAGACTTATTCTATTATGTGATATTTGTAGACTTGTGTTATGTGAAATTTAATAAATTATTGAACATCAACGTAGCCTACCCAATGGATTCTCAACAAACGTCGCAATCGAAGGCACCAAAGCCCAAAGGGAAACGTAAGGATAAGGACAAGGGCAATGACAAGGAGAAACAAAGTCGGAGCCTATGGACTGTCAGGGAAGAGGAAGGCCTCCTTGTATGCATGCTTGAAGAGTTTAAAGATGGTGTGAAATGGAGAGCCGAAAATGGCTTCAAGTCAGGCTTTTTCAGGGCAGTGGAAACCCTATTCTACAAGATGTTTCCCAGGACAACCATAAGTGCTAATCTGAACATAGAGTCCAAGGTCAAAAATTGGAAGGAGAAATATGGTTTGCTTGCCGATATGCAAAGGCTAAATGGTTTTAGTTGGAACCATAACACTAATTCCGTCATCATGGATTCAACGGATGTGTGGGAGTAATACATGAAGTTAAATTCCCCCACATTTCATTTTTACTTTGGCCGGGATACTTGTTATTTTAATATAAATGTATGCGTTTCAGCATGTACAGTTCCATACCAAACCCAGTGGGATGAATGGGAGGGCTTTCCCCATGTATAAAAGTTGGAAGATTTTATTTGGGAAGGATAGGGCAACTGGTGAATTGGCAGAGGATCCGGCAGAAATTCGTGACAATGGTTCCGAATAAGAAATCGATCAACCCAGGCACGATGAATTGTTTGTCAGAACCAATGATTGCTACACTCCAAGGTATGCAAATGGTTGGTTTGTGTTTGAAGATGCTACTTTCATAGACCTATCCGCAGGTGGTTCGCAAGCCGCCTATCCCACCACTCCCACGAGCAATGCCAATGCCATCACTACTCCCATGAGCCATGCCAATCCCCCACGGAAGAAGGCCAAGAAATTGTCAAGGGCCGAGGCAAAACAAGTGGCACTTAACGAGGTATTTGGGAGTTACATGACTGAGAGCAAAGAGGTGATGGAGAAGCTTGTTGTTGCGGTAAGGTTTGAGCAAATAATGTCCGATAAAAAAAATGAGGTGTTTGTCGAGCTAGAAAAAGATGATGTACTATTTAAATGTTGCAGGTGAATTGGCTATGATGAAATTAGGGCAAACGTACTAAGGCGAAGCACTCGCTTTGGAAAGATTTCTTATGACGGCCAATGGCATAACAACCATTTGGCAACATAAGTTGTCGCCAAGTGGTGCATTGTGAGCACGAAAAGACTAATATCTTAGCCAAGTTAAGTTTATTCTTGCTATCTGTGTGTGTGTGTGTTGCTGCCGTTACTGGTAGCTACTGCTATGTATTGAAATTAGGGCAAATTCTGGTAAAAAATTGGCCTTTGGACAGGGTCTTTGCATGCAATAAGTAGTCCCTTGGGCAATACGGCCCGATGTCAACTCATACATATAGTTATTTTACACCTACAAATATTTGATATATAAGCAACTAATACCTGTATTCGATCGAGTGTATGTAATGTAAATATTTCAAAGAAAAGATGGTTTAATTGTCATACAGGATCTGTAAACGAATTTTTTTGTATATACCCTTGGTCGAGGAAATTGTTTGAGTAGAAGAGCACATTCTGTTATTCCCTGTTATGTGTAACTTAGTGTATTCAGGTTTGGCATACACGATCTGTAAAAATGGAATCCATCCATAAAGAACAAATTAGTTAAACAATATTTGTTTTGTAGTACTGGACACATCCATGCATGACATTATTTGATACTCTACATGCCAGGTATGAATAAGTTGTGTGATTTCCCCTAACGCTATGTGGCTACTAGTTTTGTTTGACAACCACATTACCCACATGCACCCAACCTTGGTAGCTAGCTAGATCCCACCTCTTCACAATTTGAATTCCAAAAAGTCTTAAGAAACGCAACTTTAAAACACAACTTTCTGAAAAAAGTGTGGGAATGCAATTTGAAACACAACTCCGTCTGGAGTTGTTGAATCCAACAACTCTGTACGTATATAGTTTATATGTTCTTGAAGCACAAATTAATTTATCCGATTTAGATTTAAAATTTTAAAATAAAAAAATGATTAATCTTTGGAAACAAATTAAAAAGATTAAAGGGATCCAAAGCACATATCTGATTTAGAAATTGACTGATATTAGTAATGAAAATTCTCGTTTATAGGTTCTTATTTAAGTACTCGATCCATATGTTATACTTGCAGTTTTTGAACATCAATTTTCTTTTCTTTTGCTGCTTACTGGTTACTAAATCCATTGCAAAAGCTGATAAAATCAAATAGCCAAAAATCACAAGCAACTACTAACTTTTACAACAAATTAAATTCAAAGGAAGACATTCTTGTATACATCTAAGGTTTGAAGGTTTAAGCTTAGACATAAGTACAACTTAGAACTAAACCTATCAACAAAGCATGGGATACATGAAAGAATGTCTTGTCATCAAGGTTAAATCAGTGGTTTCACTGATCTATGGTGTGGTCTTGTGGTTGACTACATTATCTTCCCATCGCCATTTCCAACATGGCTTTGATGCCCTAATTTTTCTCAGTTGCTCAACAGTACTTGAACCGCGTTGCGATATCCATTATCCAATTTTGGACTAAATCACCACCCTTATCTTTTCATTGTTTACTGTCATCATCATTGTTGCCATCATCATTTTCTTCATCGTCCTCTTCTTGGTCATCGGTGAGAGGAGATTTGATAGGGTCAGAGAGTGGGGTATACATGAGCTCCAACGAAGAAACATTATCAAGAGCAATGGAGAAAACAATGTCCTCAACATGTTGTATTAATCAAAGGAAGGTAAATGAAAGGATTGGAAATTGGATCCATAGGAAGTATCCACCACCAATACCTTCACTAGCAAGGACAGCGAATTTGACTTGTCGAATGCCTTGGGACCTCAGTTGCCACTGTGTTGATGGAAGGCTAATCTTTAGAAAGGAAAGAGTGAAAAATTATAGAAACTCTAGGTCCCTTTTAACTTAATGCCAACTTGTTGGCCTTTTGGATGAATGTAATAACTATACAATTCTCTAACATTTGGCCTGGTAAGTACGTAGGCTTTTGGATGTTTGTAATATCATTTACTATCTAACATTTGGATGCTTGGTATTAATCTCATAAATTAGGGCCCCTCATTGAATTATTGTTCTGTGCAAAAGATGATGTACTATTTAAATGTTGCAGGTGAATTGGCTATGATGAAATTAGGGCAAACGTACTAAGGTGAGGCACTCGCTTTGGCAAGATTTCTGATGACGGCCAATGGCTTAACAACCATTTGGCAACATAAGTTGTCGCCAAGTGGTGCATTGTGAGCATGAAAGACTAATATCTGAGCCAAGTTAAGTTCATTCCTGCTCTCTATGTGTGTGTGTGTGTGTGTGTGTTGCTGTTGTTGTTGGTAGCTGCTGCTACATATTGAAATTAGGGCAAACTCTGGTAAAAAATTGGGCTTTGAGCAGGGTCTTTGTGTTCAATAAGCAATCCCATTTTTTTGGGTTTTGCTGGCCACTGGACAGGATCTTGAACATGGAGAAATATGGAAATGATGTGTATTACTCCTGAGCCTAAGTTGCAGTTTATTGTGTTACTGTGTTATGTAAAGACCCGAAATTTCCATGAAATTCTTTTTATCTTTTATTCATTTTAAGTAATGTGAATGAGTTGATTAATGTTTTAAAATGTGTTTCTTTTTAAGTATTATATGGGTGTGTATGTCTTGGTGTACCGGGGGTTAAGTAAATGGTAGGGATACGTGTTACAATGTCGTATGGGTGTTTGAAGATGTTGAAAATGTGTTAAAAATAATTGGGGTTCGAATTGGTGAGGGTGGTAGAAATTTAGAATTTTTCACTCTAGATACTGGTATGGGTTTTTTTTATACCGGTATCCAGTTATATTTTTTTTTTGCAGATTTTGAGCCATCAGAAAGTCTAGATATCGGTATGGGTTTTTCTTGATACCGGTATCCAGCTGCATTTTTTTGTGAATTTTGAGCTCGTCGCAGTCCTCTATAAATAGGGTCTTGGACTCATTTCTTCACTCCTAAAATCACCCCTTTACATTCTCTCTTCATCCCTACCTCAAATCTTGTGATTTTCACCTCAATCCACCACAAATCTTCAAGATCTACACATTGGAAACATCAATTTCCCTTGTATTTTGGATTTTTGCACTCAAGGAGGTAAGGACTCTTGATTTGGGTCTTGTTCTTGCTTCACCCACATTTTTCCCTCTCTCTTTTTGATTGTGAGTGAAACCTCACCTTGAACTTGTTTTTGACTTGATCTTGTCTCTTGAATGCGTAATGAAGCTTGGGTAGAGGTTGTTCTTGGAGTTTGGGGTAAGAAATCAGTTGGGTACTCTAGGGTTTTGCTCAAAACCCATCTTGGTAGGGAAATTTCCACTTCTCCTAAATTTATATGAAAGTGTAGTGTGTGTATTGCTTCCTACTTGATCAACTCTCCTTTGATTTTGAAAATCTCCTTTGAAATTTCATTTCCAAGTCACATTGAGTTGGGGTTTGTGCTTGTTCTATACTTCTCATGATTTTCTCTATCAGTTAGTTGTTTGACCATTTTAATGAGGCTTGATAAGTCGAATTTTGGTTTTGAACTTAGTTAATTTGAAGTCCTCTTGAATCACCTTGAAATTTTGCAAGGTCGCTGGGTGTTGCTATGCTTGTGGTTGATGATTAAGTGATCTAATGCGAACACCGTACGCACAATGACACTTTACAATGTTTTTATGTCGAATAGTGGGTATGAGATACTATTGGAAAGAGAATGTGAAACGTGGGTTATGTTTGACACGAGATTGACGTTGAAACTTGATAAATGATAATATGAACTTGTAACCTGTGATACAGGGCCGAAAGGTAGCCCGGAATGATACTAGGGCTGTCTTATGGACGTGTCGCTAGGAATTGATACTAGGGCCGTCCTATGGACATGTCGCTAGGAATTGATACTCGGTCCGTCCTATGGACATGTCGCGAGGAATTATACCTTGACCAAGGGCAAGATGATAAGGGGCCGAAAGGTAGCCCAGAATGATACTAGAGCTGTCTTTTGGACGTATCGCTAGGAATGATACTTGGTCCGTCCTATGGATACTAAATTGGAAACTAAAATGAACGAGACACAATACATATGAAAGAGTTGGATACATGCGATTCATTGGGTACCTGTCGAGTACGTTTTGGGCACGAGAGATGATAATGAACGGAGTCTAGTAGCTTATGTGTTGGTTTAAAGTTCTTTAACCATTAAGACTTCTTAACCCTTGTTACATGACTTATACTTTCTTTGTCTACCACTCACATGCATGTCATTGCATTTAGGGTTGGTAGATTTTTCTCTACAGGGCTAGTGAGCTCAACCTTACAGTTTTCAGCTACCCATCATGCAGCATGACATGGAGTGTTTGGAGTGCATGCATGCATTGTTTTGAAAGCTACATGGAGGAGTTACTTCATCATCTTAGAATCCATATTTTTGATAAGATGATTTTGTAACTTAATTAAGTTTCATTTTTTGACATTGGATTGTAATAACTCCTAGAACTTATATTTTCTCAATTTGGGGTTCGGGTACCCTTAAATCATTGTATTCCTTGGTGTTGACGTTGATTACTGAACCTGGACTTTGACGTGGCCTGTGGACTAGTTGACCGTCCACGTGGAATTTCTTAATGTATTATTCCTTAGATTTTGAGGGCGTGACACCTTGCAGGTCATGCAATTGGCCAATGATTGTTTTTTTGTAATATGAGGCCAAATATGATTATAGAAGAGGCCAATGTGAATAGGCCAATGATTCTGTTATTGAGTAGTTTCCTGGATTTAACATGCAGTTTTATGCCTGTGATGCAGTATTATGGTTTAAACATGCAATTATCTGGGTTATATTTCTTGTTTGCTGGGTAAAACATGCAGTTTTGTGCCAATGTGGTTCCTGTTTTCTGGGTTTGGAAGGCACTGATGGTAAAACATGCAATGATGGTTGAAATCTGGGCATATCATGCAGGCATGTGGGTCTGTCTATTTGGCCTTCTGTGTTTAGTGATTTATGGGCACTAACAAGGCCTGTTTAATTACAGATTTTTCCTTGTTTTGCTGGGTTTTATATGCAGTTGCGAGGGTTTAAAACCTGTTTTTTGGGTTTGGAAATGCAGTTTTGTGGGTTGGAATGCAGTTTTCTGGGTCGAACATGCAATTTTGCATATTTAAAACTTGTTTTCTAGGTTTGGATATGCAGTTTTGTATATTTAAAATCTGCTTTCTGGGTTTGAAAATGTAATTTTCTGGGTTGAAATGTAGTTTTCTGGGTTGAAAACATGCAATTTTGTATAAACCCTGTATTTTGGGCTTGGAAATGCAGTTTTGTGGGTTGAAATGCAGTTTTGGACAAGTGCCCATCAAAACTGCATAACAGGTGCCACAAAACTGCATAACATGTGCCAAAAAAACGATTTTAAACAGGATTTGTGTAGTTAGACCCAATTTCTCCTTTTTTCTTTTGTCAAATGATTTGTGATAAAGCTTTGTTTGTTTGTTTTTAATTTCCAAACTACGTTGTTGGCTTTATCTTACTCATACGTACTCCATTTTGCACACCATTTGAACCGGCAAACTCAAATTTGGGGTAAATTTATTTTGGGTTTTTGATATGAATTTGTGTGAACAAGTCTGATTTTTTTTTTGGTCTTGCTAACGTGTGCCAACCTTAACGTATGCCTATTCGACACGTTAGCATTTTCCTTTCTTTTTTTTGTGGAAGTTTTGATTCGCAGAAGGGTATTTCGGTGGGGGGGGGGGGGGGGGGGGGATGATATCTTGCCCTGACATCCACTATCCGGCAATTCTCTCTGCAAAGAGTTCCTCTATGAATCATCAATTGCTTTTCCTACAATCATCAATGCTACATACCCACAAAAATTGCCCAAAAAATATTTAGAAAATTGGAATGAGTGGCCCATATCCACTCATTACAATTTTCTGTATAGACAGTCATTGCAATTTTTTGGGTCTTTTCTGGGCACTTATCATTTGCCCTTCCTGCAATCAACTAGGTGTCACCTGAAAGCCTAGGTCGAAATAGGCGTCAGGCTTTGGGTTTGCCAATTAGGGTGTTTTGGCAAAAAAAAATCATTTTTGGTTTAATTTTTTGTCTTTATTCAAAAAAAAATTATTGTTTGAATTCTTCTTGTCTAGACGAACCAATACTTCACAAAAAGTCGACGCAAAACTGACAAATAAAATTGTTTTTTGAATAAAGACAATTTTTTGAATAAAACAGCCCTTAGTAGTGTTAAAATATTAAAATTGGTTTGTTATAAAAGGGATTTTAAAGATCTTTGAGCTGCATATATATATTTTCAAAAATTAAATTAAAGAAACACAACCCATTTATTACAAAAATTGTTAAAATATTACAATACCGAATAAAGTTGAAAGTGATTTATTACAAACTTTTAAACATGAAGTACTAGAATAAAATGTGTCTTTATTACAAACTTGAGATCTTAATAAAATACTTAAAAGCATAGAGCCAACAACTAAACTACTAGTTTAGCCACGGCTTGATCAACTTAGTAGCATCTTCAACCGCTACAGGATTATCCTCTGAATACTCCACATCATCGCCCATACCTGGCGTCAAATACCATGGTTGTAACGCCCCCAAAATTTGGGAACGTTATAATTATTACAAACATAAATAAAAGTCTAAATATGAATCTTTATACAATAAATACTGTCTCCATCAAATAAATAAATTACAACCGGGTCGAGTCTAGGGCTTCTTCTATCCCTGCGCCTAGTCATTCACCAAGCTGGCAGCACTGGCTGCTCCATAGGCTTATTCTCCATAGAATTCCTCCTGTTCATCTCGATAAACTGGCATAATACGTCGGAGTTGCAAAGCAACATCGTGATATTATGTCAGGGTTACACAAGTGCAACACCGTGAGCAACAGGGCCCAGTAGACTGCACTACCCAATCTCTAACTAGCAATTCTAGAACAATATGATAAAAAACAGTAATGTAGACTTATTTTCAGAAAACATCATGAATGCAATATGCGTGTCCATGCGGATTAGAGTAAACAAGTGCAGTATAAAGTATCTTGTTTTCAGTGTCTCAAAACAATGTCTCGTATCAGTGTCTCAAAACAATGCTAGCGGCACCAACCTTTCCGCTCGAGGCCCCGGTTGTCGTGCATCACTGAACTTAACCAGTCTGTTTGCACGGTCCGTCCGCCCCGCGACTCACACGACACAGTACCGGCCGTCTCATATCATTGAACTTAACCAGTCTGTTTATGAGGTCCGTTCACCGTGTGTTGTGCACCCAATCCTCCAAGTTCTCCCGACGGAACTTGGGGTGGCGCTCTCGCTGCACTACCACATTCAATCCATCTCATCTCATTTCATTTCATTCCCCAAAATCACATCTCTCCATTTCAAACACATTTTCATTCTCATCTCTATTTTCTCATCAACAACCATTCAAACTTTTCTCGTAAGTTGGTTAACCGTATCGTGACGTGCTCATGCTTATGCTCATCCGTGCTCAAAATCGTGTCCATGCAATATTTCTCAAAAACGTGTCTCGTAAAAATTATATTTTTCCCACGTGAAAAATATCACATAAAAATGATGCTCTTTTATGCACTACTTTCCAAAATAATCTAAACTCCTCCAAAAACTTTATTTTCTAGACAAAAATCATTTCTTTCTTTCTATCTTTTTTAAAACCAACACATCTCCTTTCTAGAAGAAAATAATCATTCTTTCCACATAGTTTCACAAAAAATTGATTTTTCTAGACTTTATAACTAAGAAAATTTCAACTCCACTTGGTAATTGACTATACAATTTTCATAAATAAATAAATATTACTTCTAGAATATCTCACTTTTTCTAAAGCTTTCTAAAATTCTACTAATTTTTCCAAGAAAATTTACTAGATAAACTTTTATGAAATTTCTTAGTACAAAACTCATTTATTTAGGAAGAAATAAATCTGCTATCTTTTTAGTAGAAAACTTCTTGAAAGCTAGAGTTAATAACTTCACTACTCTCTTTTACTTTTTTTAAAGAAATCTTCTAATTCGCCCAAAATAAAACTAAGTAAGCCACTTAGAAACTTGTCAGTAGAAACCAAGTCTAATTTTGGTATGATCAACCTACTAATCAAAAGTAGGACTAACTAATTAGAGATTTGAGTGAGTAATCTACTCAATCTTAATTAGTTTTTCCAAACACTTGAATAATTTCTTTAAGAAACTTTCTAGTAAAACCATACTTATGCTTGACTTCAAACTCTTCTAATCAACTCTAATCATGCATAATCTAAAGAAACACTCTACTATTTCCAAGTAGAATAGTCTAATTAAAGATTAATTAGTAGTCTTCCCAACTTTAATACATGAAATTCCCTCACCGTAAGCTTTCTTGAAAACTAAGTAAACAACTTGTAAACTTTAATTAGTAGTAAACACATGCATAATCTTGGTAAATCAAACTTCTAGTTACAAGTAGAAATTAACTAATTAGAAGTTAGGAAGTGTATTCTACCTTAAATGCCAGTGATTAGCCGGAAGCCGACAAGCTATTTGGTCTCCTCCGGTGAGTAATGAACTCTCTTAATCTACTAACTTTTCCTACTAATTGGAATTAGTAGGAGGTTAATTTGAGTGTAAAAGGGTTTATTTTATGGGTGGTGGAGTTGGACAGAAAAGAGAAAGTTCAAGTCTAGAAAGCACAAAACTAAAAGGGTTCAAAGTTGGCAAGCTTTGCATGAGAGTGTATGGCTTATATAAGCACACAATGAGCTCTCACTCTCTCTCCCAATGTGGTTCGGCCCTCCCTCTCTCTCTCTATAGCCAAACTCTCCCCCTCCCATGTGAGTTTAATGTTCTAATGAGCACATGCAAGGTACCAATTTGGTGAACTACAATGCTAGGTCTAGGTACTTAGAAAAATCTAGGGATGACATAAGGAAATCTAGGAGAATATTGGGGAGAAAAATCTAGTCACTTTTCTAAGCCTCGTATAGTGTAGAATTTTGCATGGCCACCTTTGTTTTGGGGTGTTTTTAGTTACTACACAAAATTAGAGCCATGTGCCTAAGTAGAACCCTAAGCTACCCCTAACTAGGTTATACTTAATGGTAACATGGGGAAATATTCTCCCAATTAATGCACACATGCACTCTATAATACTTGGGACCAAAGTAACTAGGCTTAGACCCTAGTTTACACACTCACACGGCACTAATTAAACACACACATGTAGGCTTTGTACACTAAACTAAGTTAGGCTAAGTTAGGCTAGGCTAGTTTGTTCTACCATAAATGGCAAGACAAGAATCCTACTAACCTAGTACAAAATCTAGTATTTTATGGGTTTACAACTCACACACAACACATGCATGCATCACACTTCATTTACTCTTGCATGTGCAAGAGTACATGACCTCCTTCTCTCTCTCTCTCTCTCTCTCTCTCTCTCTCTCTCTCTCTCTCTCTCTCTCTCTCTCTCTCTCTCTCTCTCTCTCTCTCTCTCTCTCTCTCTCTCCCACGGCTTCTCTCTCTCTCTAGTCAAACACAATTCCCCAAAGTGGGGAGAGTACATAGGAGTAGGTTTGGACTAGAAAAGAAATAAGAAGGAAGAAGATTTTGTGGGTAGATGGAAGACATATTTAGTATGGGAGAAGAGATGGGTAGTTTGGTAGTGCAATGAGTGTGTTACTTGGCCTTGTACACTTGCATGCATGGCTTGTTTCACCAATCAATCTAATTACAAAGGAATTTTAATAATTTATAGGAAAATAATCAAATTATTAGGAAATAAAAATAATTTATTGAATCAATAATCGAAATTTTTATTTTACAAAAATTCGGGTCGTTACAATGGTAATGTAGTACCATGTGTGGTGATACTCAGTAGAACAACGTAAAACTACCCTTACCCCAATGTATGCATAATTTCCATAATCACAAAACCACATATAATATTAACCAGCAGAACTCACTACGTTTACACATAAGTTTTGTTAATGGGGTCGAACCTATGATGTTCTCGTTCACCATGTTCCCATTCACCGTGTTCCCGATCACCATGTTCTCATTCGTTATGTTCCCGTACGCCACCTTCAACACGACTCACGACATAACAAGACCCAAGACATGGCACGACTCACGATACATCACGGCTCACGACATCCCCATCCTCGGTTCCCGTTCGTTATGTTCCCATTCACCTCTTTCAGCACAGCTCACGACATAATACGGCTCAAGACCAGACACAGTTTCACCACATTCCCCAATCTCATCTTTTTCACATTCCATACTCCATCTCATTCCCATCATCACACTAAGTCTCGCTAACCAGTCTTCTAAACAATAACAGATAATACCACAATTTCACCAAACGCGGAAAATTAACAAATAATGCCACAATAACAATTTAATAAGGAGTGTAAATCCCAAAATTATCGGTTACCAACAGTTTACAATTATAATGAATTGATGAACCAAGATTGACCCAAATAACGCCCTGCTCAACTTAGAGCAATTTGTTGAAAAGTAATTAAGCTTGAGTTTTCTATTTCCCACATGGGAATTTCAAAGTCAACTATCGGATATGCATTGAAAGATTTTGTGAAGACTTTGGAAGAGGAAGAGTTCAATTTGGAATTGGTGGCGGCTACCAGTGTTCACACCCATTTTGTATGCCTATATAAAGATGTACTTGTGAGTATTAAAAAGTATGAGTGGTAGGGAGAAAAAGAACACTAAAGTGTTCTTCAGCGATTGAGAGAACCCCGGGGTTTTGTCCAGCAGGTCATCACCATAAAATCTGGCCCACCAAGGGGATTTATTTTTTTTCCCTGCTTTGGTTTTACCGATGAAAGAAAGAGGTTATGTTCTCTTTCTAATTTAGATCTGCCTTCATTTAAGGCTACCAAGAAAAAAAATCCAAGGTGCCAAATTGCACCTTACCCCCCCCCCCCCCCCCCCCCCCCCGGTGTCTCAAGTTATTATAATCAAGTCCCTAAAAGTTTCAAACCAATACAATTAGGTCCTTGAAGCTTCAAATTTTGCAGCTTAGTCCCTAGTAGTAGTTCCAAGGGAATTATCTTGTGTGGGTGGCACCACTAGATCTATGTGCAACCGTATATATACAATACTATGCTGGTGAATAGTACAATATGTAGAAATGAAATTTTGGCTATCAAAAATGCCAAGAGTGACAAGACGGATTGAAGAAATATCAACGAGATTGTGTCAACAAAAGGGAGTCAGCCTCTTTCCAGGTGGTGTGTGAGACCATCTAGTGTAATGAGCCTCTAGGGTGAGCAGAGGGTTGCTGTGTTGACAAGATGATGAGGATTGATCCACCAAGTGGTTCAAGTTATGTTCGGACCTAAGTTCGACATGTGGAAGAAGGAGCGACGTACTCCTTGTGTGACGAGATCAACCATCAAAGTGGTTGAAGACGCTCAAGGAAAGGAGCCAAGATGAACAACGGATTGTTGTTCCTACATACAGAGGAAATGACAACAGACGGTTGTCTAGCGAGACGTGACGACGAGAGACGGACGTGTTAGTGAGAGAAAATCAAACTTAAGGGGGGATGTTGAAAAGTGATTAAGCTTTAGTTTTCTATTTGCCACATGGGAATTTTAAAGTCAAATATCGGATATGCATTGGAAGATTTTGCGAAGACTTTGGAAGAGGAAGAGTTCAATTTGGAATTGGTGACGGCTACCAGTGTTCACACCCATTTTGTATACCTATATAAAGATGTACTTGTGAGTGTTGAAAAATATGAGTGGTAGAGAAAAAAAGAACACTTTACTAAAGTGTTCTTCAGAGATTGAGAGAACCCCAGTGGGGGTTTCTCCCCACACACAGTGGGAGAGAACAAATCATTAGTGAAGTGATTTGAGATTGAGGTTGAGTAGAACTCCCTCCATTGTATTTGTATCTACCCCATATAGTGAAATACTCTCCTCCCCTGGACGTACCTGATTTTGGGAAACCACGTAAAAATTCTTGTGTATGTGTGCGTGTGTTTGTGACGCTTCCGCTATTATCAGTGTCTCTCTACCATTCCAACACAATTGACATACATATTCCTAACGTGCTTAACGGTCCAGATTGTTCATACATACGCTTAATCGGTAGGAATTAAGGTAGGACTTCGTTAAACTTGCTTTAACCTTCTGCATGAAGATTTTTGTAAACCTATGACGCTCACTCCCTAAATCAAGGATCGGGTCAAGATTTTACAAAAATTATCATACAGAAGGTTAAAGCAAGTTTACCGAAGTCCTACCTTAATTCCTGTCGATTAAGCGTATGGATGAACGATCTGGACCGTTAAGCACGTTAGGAATATGTCAATTGCTCTGAGTTGAGTAGGGCGTTATTTGGGTGTAATCCGAAAGGGTCGATCTTGAGACGAAAGAGGACGTAGTTACTTCAGAGGGAGGGGAGAAGGGAATAATTCTCGTAGAGGGAGAGAGATATGTATATTTCCTGAGAGGGAGAGCAATGCTCTGGCTATAAAGAAAAGAAAGAGCAGACTATGGGAAGACAATTGCATGTGGAGAGGAAAAGAGAAAAGAAAAGCAAAGCAAGATAAGAAGTGGAATAGGCACTCAATCAGTGGGATTGAATTACTGTCCGGGTTTCGTTCACAGAAAAATACTCAAAATTCACCGTGAGACTAAGATAATATTCCGAATGTCATGATGTAGAAATTACTACCGTATTACATATTTTAGAATAAAATGCAACACATCATATTTATGCAAGCACAATACTAATACAAATGCGGGTCCTTACACTCTCCGTCTGCTTTTGTTGGTCTATTCTTAAAATATATGACATTTTTTTTATTACTTATATCTTTTAATTTGAATCTCAAAACATATGCAATATAGATTTTGTTTTATTTGTGCCCAATCTTTTTTTTTTTTTTTGGTTGTGTATGTGTGTGTGTGTGTGTGTTGATTTTGGAGTTTAATGGATGTGGAGTTGGAGCATTGACTTAGTGATTTATTTTCTCGAAGTAGACACTCAATTTACTTTACGTAAACTCAATAACTTTATGGGAAGTCAAATTGTTTTGGGCTATATTATGTTCATAAGTGCATTTTAGGCACGACATTCAGTAGATAATGGAACGTTGATAAAGGAAGTAAATATTGAGGAGTCAAAAATGAATCTTTAACCTTTCGGTCAGTCAAATTACGTCGCGCCGTGCCTCATTCCCTAATCTTTAATAAATTGAAAGACAAAAGTAATCAAAACTGGCAAAGATTTAAAAAAAAAATGAACCTTCATTAGTGGACGGAGGGAGTATTACTTATGACCCCTTTTTCTTAACTGCTATTAGTTATGACACTTTCGCACACAGTTTGCCCCTTAATCCATTTGCAATAAGTAGTACTGCACTTACGACACTTCGCACACAATTTTCTCACTATGTTTTTCTCATGGGTCTTTTAAATTTGTTTTTTAGGAGTAATAGACTTGCAACTCGCGGAGATTATCCTGTTTAAACTTGTTTTGTGGTGAAATTGGAATGTTGTTCTTTTAAGTTTTGGTTGGATCTTAAATTTGTAAAGAGATTCGGTTTGGATCTCAAGACCCAATTTCTAAATTATTATTCAATCATTATCCCTATTTCTTTTCCATCATTACATCTATTATTAATTATTATTCTGATTTTTCTCTTTATTTCTATCTAATCATTACCTTCATTTCTCTCTCTACTAAAAACTCAAACTCAAATCTCAAATCCAAACCAAAAAAGGTGTAAGGATCCATTCTCCTAAACTTCTTTTTGTCTTTTGTTCGCCCTTTGTGAACTCGTGATATGTTTGCGTCATATATTTTAAATTATTCATTTGTGTTGACCAGAGGAACTAGAAAAGTCTAAACATATGGACCAAATTGAAAAAAATTGTATAAAACGCCACTTTATACAAAAAGACAACTATTTA
Organism: Vaccinium vitis-idaea; assembly: GCA_963854785.1. Classification (NCBI taxonomy): domain Eukaryota; kingdom Viridiplantae; phylum Streptophyta; class Magnoliopsida; order Ericales; family Ericaceae; genus Vaccinium; species Vaccinium vitis-idaea. Next base: position 21,852,572 of record OY978226.1, on the reverse strand, counting down.
GTATTTTTTTCGTTTTTAGTTAACTTTTTTTTTCTTTTGATCATAATATATTTTTTTTTTCACGTTGTCTAAAGTGTTGTCTTATATAAACTGTTTTCAATTTCGGTCCATAGTTTAAAACTTTTATGGATTCTCTCGTCGACACGAATAATAAAACATAAAAAAAAAAAGAAGAAAAACTAAATAAAACAAAGGAGTATTGAAAATTAAAACATAAAAAAAAAAATTTAGGAGAATGGAGGTTATGCTTTTCCTCGATGATTCACTTAATAAATTCATGATTTCCAAATACCATTAGATTTAAGAAGGACAAAATGTTTGCCTAAGGCGGACACAACACAGTTGAGACGCACGGGGGCTATAGCTCCTAAACTTAAGTCTCATTTTTCTCACAAAATTTTTCAAAGAGAGTCGTAAAATCTACTAATATTTTTGTTTTTTCAAGATTTTGAATTTTTTATATTTGCCCCTTGGAAATTGAATTGTTTAATTTCGTACCACTGTCCCATCAAATTTTACATAACTTTGTTAGCTCCTTCTTTTGAAGTGAAAAAAAGAAAAAAGAAAAAGGGAGCCAATACAAAATTCCTGTATCAGTCCCTAGCTCTTCAAAAAAAACTCTTGTATCAGTTACTTAATGCATTTACCTGCTGTTAAAAAAAATATATTGTATTTATCAAATTTGTTTTTTTTATCGAAATACAGAACTAATGGTGACGTTAACATCAGCCGAATCCCTGAGCCTCGGCCTATAAATTGAGGACAGAAATGTAGAGTGATATATAGGATTCAGTTTCCGTTGTGGGATGGAGAGTGACGTTAAATCCATTTTCTTTATTTCCTTCATTGATTCAATTTCTTCTCTCTTTTACTCTCTCACATCGTATATATAGAACCTGCGAGCGTCTTCTTCTATCTTCCGTTATTGAGATTTGAGAGAATCACATTTTGGCTCTTCCCAATCTAGACTGAAGGTGGAGGGAGGGTAAGATTTCTCACCCCCTTAAAATGGTAAATTAATTTCAAGAATTTATTAAGAATTTTTTTGCTTATTTCTATACAAACATGTTAATTGTGATAGTAAATTTGCACATAATTTTACATACGCATATATAGTACTATTTGTGTTGAAATATTATGTTGTGCGCATTGAAGATTTTTATGGAGCATCTTGCAGCATAGTTGTTCCCATATCTTTTTAATTTATCATAAGATGTCCTTGGGGTCCACCCTTGTCAAGCACTTGGGCAATGAATCCAGATTTTGATCCATGCATTAACACTATACATATCGACTTCCCCTCATAAAAATTGTTGCCAATTATTCTCTCTCCTCAGTTCAATTGTCTTGCAAAATCGGAAGACAAAGAAGAACGGCTCTGTATAAATTTCTTACTCAGACTATAATAGAATGATTATCATATTTTGACTCTTTTTTTTTTTTTTTTTTTTTTTTTTGGTAAACAGACGATATTATAAAGAACTAAACATAAGAAGTCTTGGGGTATTTAACCCCTACAGAATCATCAGCTAATTGTTGCGACAGGAATAAAGGAGGATCCACTAGATCAACATAAAGAAAAGTACTTAAACTAAAAGAGTTCTTGGCGAGCATGTCAGCACTTCGGTTGGCTTCTCTTCCAACATGGCGGATAGAGGCACCGCTACTCTCCAGAAGTCGCCTGCAATCACAAATTATAGAGCTAAGAGGATGATTGTTGGACTGATTAGAAATTAGCGAGACAATTTGCAAAGCATCTATTTCCACTTCAAGGCCCACTATGTTAAGATCCACCGCCATTTTTAAACCATCTCTGAGAGCCCAAAGTTCAGCTCCTAGGACTGAAGTCTGACCAATATTTCTCTGAAAACCTCGAATCCAACCTCCGTGACTATCCCGCAAGATGCCCCCAGCAGTTGCACTACCATCACCAGCTCGAGCTCCATCCACGTTAAGTTTAAAAAATCCCACCCTTGGAGGAATCCATCCAACATATACTGTTGTATGGCTGCCTCTTTGATTTGTGGACTTTAACCCGAGAGCTTCCCATTCCATGGTACGATCAAGGCATTCACTTATCGAAACCAACGGCGAATTATCATTGTTGACTGAATTGAAATGCCTCCTGTTCCTGTTCAACCATAGACACCAACATGCAATAGGGAAAACAATACTCCAAGGTTGGCCTGAAACGTGAAGTTGTTTCTTTTGGCAATAATAATGCACCCATTCAATGAACCCAATGCTCGGATCAAAAAAGTCCGGTGTTACACCAATACCATCCCAGAATGAATGAGCCAATGGACAAAAACGAAGGATATGCATAGGATTTTCAACATGAGATTGGCAATGAGGGCAAGCTTGGTCTGTTATGATATGACGCGAGAAGAGAAAATCCTTTGATGCAATACGATTTTGGAGAGCTAACCAGAAAAAATGTACAACACGAGGATGAGCATTTATTTTCCAAACCCAAGACCAGTTGGAGATAGGATCTGTGGGGAGAGGATTGGTGGCTAGGTTGTAAGCAACTTTGGAGCAAAACACACCAGAATTAGAGTTCCACACATAGAAATCATTTCCCTCACTGAACCAAGGAAGAGGAGTGCCTCTGATAAGGTAAACTATGGAACTAGGCAGCTCAAAGGATAACCCATTCAAAACCCATTGATAGTCAATCCACACATCACTAACCCTAAGAGAAAAATCAGCATGGGTTAAGGGGCCAACAATCATGGACCTCAAGGCACCACTACCTAACCAATTGTCGGTCCAAAACAAGGTGGTTGTCCCATTACGGACAACCCTCCTACAACCTGCCACCATCAATTGGTAGCCCTTGCACGCACTACGCCACAAGTAGGAAGGACTATAGTGATTTCTGACCTGATTGCCGTATTTTCCCCGCAAAACTTTTGCCCACAGGGAATCCTCTTCCCTAAGAAAACGCCAATTGAGCTTAGCCATGGAGACTACATTGGCATTACCTGAATCTCTAAGGCCGAGACCCCCAAGGCTTTTGTCCTTAACCACATTAGACCACTTAACTGCATGAGTTTTCCGTTTTACTTCCGACGATCCCCAAATAAAGTCACGGTTGATCCTATCGAGTTGTTTGGTGATAGAGACCGGAAGTAAATTACACTGCATAATGTATGCAGGTATAGCCATATTAACTGCCTTAACAAGGGTTATCCGACCCGCAAGTGAAAGACAATTTCTTTTCCAACACGCCAACTTCGCCCTCACTTTATCAATTAAAAATTGAAAAGTGTGTTTATTGGGTCTAGTGTGGTGAATCGGGCAACCCAAATAATGTCCCAAGTGATTAGTAGGTGCAATGTTAAGAATTTCAGACAATTCATTTTTCACCTCCTCTGCAACATTTGTGGAATAAAATACCCGAGATTTATTAAAGTTGATTTTTTGGCCCGACAACCCACAGAAATCCTTAAGAACCGAAGCAATGGTTGTACAAGTGTCACCATCGGCACGACCAAATAGAACTAGATCATCCGCAAAAAACAGGTGTGTGAGGGGGACACCTCTACGAGAACTAAACACGGGTTTCCAACTCCCCTCCCTACATTTTCCATGAATCACCACTGATAAATATTCCATGCAAAGAATAAAAATGTATGGGGAAAGTGGGTCTCCTTGCCGAATACCACGTGAGGGGTTGAAAAAATCAGTAGTGTTGCCATTGACAAGGACAGCCGATGATGCTGTAGCTAAACAAGATAGAATGATGTCTACCCAAAGACTGGGGAAGTTAAACCAAATTAGGACCTTACGCACAAAACCCCACTCAATACGATCATAAGCTTTCTCAAGGTCCAACTTAATGAGTAAACAACCTATCTTGCCCTTCTTGAGACCAAAGCAACTGATACCTATATTCAATCGAGTGTATGTAACGTAAATATTTCAAAAAAACACGGTTTAATTGTCATACATGATCTGTAAACAAAATTATTTGTATATGTCGAGGAAATTGTTTGTGAGTAGAAGAGCATATTCCGTTATTCCCTATTATGTGTAACTCAGTGTATTCAAGCTTGTCATACACGATCTGTAAAAATGGAATCCATTCATAAAGAACAAATTTGTTAAACAGTATTTGTTTTGTAGTACTGGACACATCCATGCATGACAGTGTTTGATACTCTACATGCCAGGTATGAATAAGTTGCGCGATTTCCCCCAACGGCTAGGTGGCTGCTAGTTTTGCCTGACAACCACATTACCCACATGCACCCAACCTCGGTAGCTAGCTTGATCCCACCTCTTCACAATTTGAATTCCAAAAATTCTTAGAAACGCAACTTTTCGAAAAAAAAGTGTAGGAATGCAATTTTAAAACACAATTCCGTCCGAAGCTATTGAATGTATGTTGAATCCAATAGCTCCGTACGTATGTAGTTTATATGTTCTTGAAGCAAAAATTAATTTACACGATTTAGAAAAAAAAATAACAGCAAAAAAAAATTATTAATCTTTGAAAACAAATTACTAAGATTAAAGGGATCCAAAACACGTATCCGATTTAGAAATTGACTGATATTAGTAACGAAAATTCTTGTTTATATGTTCCTATTTAAGTACTCAATCCATATGTTATGTTTGCAGTTTTTGAACGGCAATTCTTTTTTCTTTTTCTACTTACAGGTTACTAAATCCATTGCAAAAAGGTGATCAAATCATAGCCAAAAATCACAAGCAACTACTAGCTTTTGCAACAAATTAAATTCAAAGGAAGACATTCTTGTACACATCTAGAGTTTGAAGGTTTAAGGTTAGACATAAGTACAACTTACAACTAAACCTATCAGCAAAGCATGGGATACATGAAAGAACGTCTTGTCAGCAAGGTTAAATCATTGGTTTCAATGATCTATGGTGTGGTCTTGTGGTTGACTACATTGTCTTCCCATCGCCATTTCCAACATGGCCTTGATGCCCTAATTTTCTCAGTTGCTCAAGAGTACTTGAACCGCGTCGCAATATCCATTACTCAATTCCGTACTAAATCACCACCCCTATCTTCTCATTGTTTACTGTCATCACCATCGTCGCCATCATCATTTTCTTCATCGTCCTCTTTTTGGTCATCGACGACAGGAGATTTGATAGGGTCAGAGAGCGGGGTATACATGAGCTCCAACGAAGAAACATTATCAGGAGTAATGGAGAAAACAATGTCCTCAACATGCTATATTAATCAAAGGAAGATAAATGAAAGGATTGGAAATAAGATCCGTAGGGAGTATCCACCGCCAATACCTTCACTAGCAAGGACAGCGAGTTTGACTAGTCGAATGCCTTGGGTTCTCAATAGGCAGTATGTTGATGGAAGGCTAATCCTTAGAAAGGAAAGAGTGAAAAATTTTGAGTACTTCGAAGCTGAGAGAAAAAACGGTCGTTTAATTTTGAATCTCATACCTCTCGACGATACCGTTATGGGATTGTACTTGGATGGCAATTTGGAACAAGAAAAATACCAATTCGCTGAAGAAGAAGAAGAAGGTGACGACAATAACGAAGATGCTGAAGTTGAAAACAACAATGAGAGCGAAAACGAAGGGTTTCAATTTTGATTCCACAACCATCCATTTGGTTGTTTATTTTCAGTTTTGTTTTTTTTTTAGTAAGTGCGGAAGCTATGCCCTATTTTGTCCTTTGGTTTTCAAGTCCTATATTGCATATGGTCTTTTTCTTGGAGTAGATCCATATATTTTTCTTTTTGTTTACTTGTCACATGGAGTTTGTTTACGGCTTCATTCCCTCTATTCGGATTATATGTAATATAATAATGTCAGTTTTGGGAGTTGTTAGATTTTATTTATGTGGCTCATGCCACATTAATCCTGATTATAATATGTGTGTGTATTTATTTCTAAAATGTGGGTATTGGATTTAAATAATTAATTGCCTAAATAGTTGTAAGAGCATCTCCACTCCTTACCCAAATCCTACATCAAACTCAAATTTGAGTAAAAAATACCAAAAAACCCACCCACTCTTTCACCAATTCCTTCACCAAATTTGATATTACTCAAAATTTTCACCAAATTTGGTGAGAACCAAATCCAACATCAGATTTTGAAGGCTATTTTCTTCTCCTCAAATTTACAACAATGCCATTAATGAGGCTTTTACTCAAATTTATGCCTAGATTTGCTTTTGTCCATTGGAGTGCTCCATACCAAATCAATTTTTTACTCAAATTTGGGTAAAAATTTGGGTAAGGGGTGGAGATGCTCTAACTATTCATTAATAGGTTTGGTGTCTATTCATGAATAGGTTTGGCGATTATTCCTAAATAGATATGGTGACCTATTCACGAATAGGTTTGGTGACTATTCCTAAATAGATATGGTGACCTATTCACGAATAGGTTTGGTGACTATTCCTAAATAGATATGGTGACCTATTCACGAATAGGTTTGGTGACTATTCCTAAATAGATATGGTGACCTATTCACGAATAGGTTTGGTGACTATTCCTAAATAGATATGGTGACCTATTCACGAATAGGTTTGGTGACCACTCATGTATAAGATGTACTATTAATGAATAGGTGCCTTATTGCTTCCTTGATGGAAGAAAGTACGAAGGGTTGTGTCCGTTGGGAAAGGGTCTTGATCTATCCATGTAATGGCTTACAAGTGAAAAACATTAAATAGAATAGATTGGAAATCCTTCCCATTGCTCTTCTCAAAATTACAAGGGTTGCGTTTGGTTTGTAGTTTAGTTTAGTTTTGATGATGTAAACAGGTGTAATGAGTGGAGAGAGATAGAGAGAGAAATGAGGGAAATGATGATATTAAAAAAACTAAAACCTCAAACCGAACAGGGCCAAGGAGTTTGTGCTGATTAAGAGTCGATTCATCAAATGATTTTTGGATTGCTCAAAACTTTAACACCATGGCAGAAGGTTAGCAATTTTTCCGTTGTGTATTCGTTTTGATTCTCCCATATAGATTTATCATTTGGTATCAGAGCATCCTTCATGTCATTGTGTTTAGTATACATTATTCGACTGTTACACACAAAATTGGCGGACCTGTCTCACATAATTTTAAGAGGAAAGCGAGTAAATTTCAGTTAATGTTGTCTGGATCATTTTCGCTGGATGTGGGTATGGTCTATGGAGCATTTGTTCGTAATTTCTCAAACTGTTCTAACATTGTCGTCGATTTTCTATTTTTGGTTCAACTGCCAAAATCTTAATGTCTTAGCGATTCACCACTTCTACTTTAATTATTAAAAAAAATGATCATGGACTTTTTGGCGTTGGTTGCCAATAGAGGCACATGAGCATTTGTATTTTTTTTACAGTTTCATGACTTCGTCAATTTTTACTGCGTCGAAATTCCTCGTTTATGGGGCATATATGTTTGTTTGTTGATCTCAGTGCCAATTATTGCCATGAAAGTAACAAGTGCATTAAACGGATTCATTTGTTTAACACTTATGTGTTTATTGTTTTAACGGGGACTTAACTCTTAATAAAGATCACACAATCACTGACAAAAACTATCAGTTCTTGTGTAAGTACCATTTATGATCATTCTGTTAAAAAATATTTATTGATTGCGTGTGTTTGCCATAATTGCCAATAATTGTTTGATGTTTAACATAAGGTGCAGTTCACATTTTTGGATTATGCCATCTTAAGATTGAATTCTTTTAAGAATAGCCACAACATCTTAAAATAAAATTGTGATAAACAGTGATTTATTTATCACATAAAATTTTACTTTTGCATTTTCATGTTGTAATTATGTGGTTAAGAATTTTACTTGGCCACACAGGGGAGTAATAATATGTGAAACATAATTGGATGAAGATAGTTGTCGAACACTAAAAAGACTAGATTTCCTTAAACCACGAGTATGGGATCTTTTCTTTTAGTGTTTGCTTAGTAGTCTTATAATACAATAATCAACAAATCTAATGCATGTCACAATCTTTACCCACAGGAAGATTTAGATTTGTTACTGAATTTGACATTGCTTAATTCAAATTAAGTTTATATATATGTTCTGGGCTAATATTGCAGTGGTTAATTGCTATCTCTTTAGTGTCTAGTGATTCTTCTTATGTCCCGTTTTTAAACGGTGACAATTTTTCATAATGGAAGGACAAGGCCCTTTTGGAATTGGGGTGTATGGACCTCGATTTGGCAATTCGTGAGGATGAACCAACAAAACCCACGAACGAGAGTTCAACTGCAGTTAAGTTTGCCTATGATCGATGGGAGCGATTGCTTGAGTTTGATGCTTGTAAAGTCTCATGTTAGTGCTAGCATTAGAAACTCAATCCCGTCATGTGAAAAGGTGAAGAAGGAATACATGAAGGCTATAGAAGAGCAGTTTATTAGTTCCGATAAGGCACTTGCAAATACCCTAATGAACAAGTTATCAAGAATGAAACACAACAATTCTATATGTGTTTGAAGGAGAATAAAACTTATAGTCCTTGGATTTTTCTACGTAGCTAATGAAATATCCATTGACTCTTTTTGGGTCTAGCTTCTTTAATTGTGGATTATACACTTTAACCTCAACTGGACAACCACATATATGCATATATCTCAAACTTGGTTTCCATCCTTTCCATAACTCAAATGGTGATTTGGGAACTGATTTAGATGGAACCTTATTTAAGATATACATTGCAATCTTTAAGGCTTCACTCCACAAAAATTTAGGAAGAGTGGAGTTGTTAAGCAGACTTCTTACCATATCCATAAGGGTACGGTTTCGCATTTCTGCTAAACTATTTTGTTGTGGAGTACCTGGCATGGTATATGTCACGCCCTCAAATTTTAAAGATAAATACATTATAAATCCACGTGGAATAGTCAACAAGATCTAGAGTCCAAGCCCAACGTACTTCCAAGTCAAAGTCAAACTTAAACATCGTCTACATAGCATCTGTACCCCCAAGATAATTACGTAGGTCTAAATATTATTACAATCCCAAGTCAAAAGAAATAGATCAAATGAGTTAAAAATCATCTCCTTTCAAACAAGGCCGGCCCAGGGGTATGCCCAACAAGCCCCCGGGCTTGGGCAACCCACCTGGGCCAAGGCAACCCAAAAAAAAAAGAAAAAAAGAAGAAGTTTATATATAAATATTGTTAAGCTTCCATGTGTGACATAGAGCATTTAGTTGCCTCAGTGGTTGCTGGCTAGTGCCCTATCTCTGTGACAACCTGGGTTCAATTCCCCATGATAAAAGATTTTTGACTTTGGAATCTTTCAAGTTTTTGTTTCCCTTTTGTCTCTTAGTTTTTTATTTTTTTCCCACCCAATCCACAATTTTACAAAAATCACACTATTTAATTACACTTTGTTAAAAAATTTACATTTAACAAACACAACAACAATGTAGAAGTGATATTTTCTTATATTGATTTAAAAAAATTCTAATGATGGAAAATTAAAAAAAATTGATTGAGCTAACACGGTTTATTATCGTCTTTTCATACAAGTCATAGTAAAATATAATGCAAATTTATTTTCTTTATAACAAACTCTAACAATCATATCTTTTTACGTTTATCTTTCTATCCTTTTTTTTTGTTTTGTATTTTGTAATATTTTTTAAAAAAACTCTTGAAGATGTAGGGGGCCCAATATTGAGAGTTTGCTTCATACAATAAGAAGTTTTCTTTGAATCGGATCTTGCTCATCGTATATCACTGTAACAGGGATTACATTTTGATTGTGATTTTTTTTGAAGTTATTCAAGCTAAGTCCAATGTAACCTTGATTCTTTTTCCTAACTTGTATGTCATCTTATTTTTTTGACTTAAGAATAAGTGGGCAACCAAAATCAGGGTCGGCTAGGGCAACCCAAACGTTAGGGTCGGCCCTACTTTCAAAAAATAAGTAGAGTCTAAAGATGATGCTATAACTTCTCCTTTAAGCTTTCAAAACATGCATGCATACACTCCAAGCAAATCCATATCATGCTCCATGCGGGGTACCTAAAATTGTTAGGGTGAGCTCACTAGCCCAATAGAGAAAAGTCTACAAATGCTAAATGCAATGAAATGCAAGTGCAGGGTGGAGATGCGAATGACAAATTACACAAAGATACTCCAAAGTCTCACAAGAACTAAACAAAAAAAATAGTAACTTCGCAAGTTCCTAGTTTCATAGACTTCCACCCCAAACGTACCCGACACGTACCCAACATCTTATATGTGTCCAACTCGTTCAGTTCACCGTATCATCGATTCATTTATGTTAAGAATTGTAGAAATTCCTAGCGACACGCCCATAGGATAGACCTAGTTTCATTCCGGGCGTTTTATGGCCCCATATAGTCACTACTGGAAATTACACATTCAGTGACCAGATTCTGTGACTAACCACATTTTGGTCACTGAAAAAGACGCAATTAGTGACCAACCGCATTTTGGTCACCGAAAATGATACAATTAGTGACCAAATATTATTTACTCACTAAATGTGAGACAATTAGTGATTAAACTTTTGTTTAATCACCAATGCCTAATTCTATAGTGACTAAATTTTTTGTAGTCACAAAAAATATTGGCGCCACCGCCAAAATTTTGCACAAAAAAGTAAAAATAGTTTTGGTGAGTAGTATTTGGTCATTAAAAGTATACTTTCGGTGATCAAATACTTTTGGACACCAAAGACATGGTTTAAATATTTCTAGTGAGCACTTGTTTAGTCACAGAAAAGTATGTACTAGGAATTTGCATCACGATGAAAGGGCTTTCTAAACCCGATCAAGCCAAATATTCACATGAAGGATTCAATCAATAAGCACAAAAACATGACCGATTTTGATCGTTACGATTGTGTTATGGTCGTGTGGCTACAGTACATTGAACTAGTGCAAAATATTACTTTACTATCAATCGTGTCCCAATAAAGGGGCTTTGTAAACCCGATTAAGCCAATTTTTTTGTATAAATCATTAAATGAACAAATACAACAAAATCTACGTTCCCAATCATCATAATTATATCAAGTTAAAAAAAGAAACATGAAGTCATCAACAAAAAATTAAAAAATTAGAAAAAAAAAGTTACAATTTTTTTTAGATAGAGAGAGAGAGAGAGAGAGAGAGAGAGAGAGAGAGAGAGAGAGAGAGAGAGAGAGAGAGAGAGTTGGACAAAAAAAATTACAAATCGTTTTTAAAAAAAATGGGTTAAAAAAAGTTACGACAAGGTTCCGCACAAATATGTTCAAATCTCCATTAAACTAAACTAATTGAACAATCGAGAGCGTTAATATGATAATTTTTGTAAAATTGAAAAAGAATTATTTTTTGGTTGTGTAACTTGTGTTAGTGAATTATATATTTATATCAAGTTAAAAAAAAAATAAGTCATGAACAAAAAAATAAACAAGAGGGAAAAAGAAGTTACAAAATTTTTATTGATTTTTTTTATTTTATATACTTTTTTTTAGAGAGAGAGAGAGATAAAAATAAAATAAGCTTTTCAAATTTTTTTTTCATGTTTGATAATTGATACATTGCCTTTTATCTAATAAAGATTTTGAAAAAATAAATAAATAACAATTTTTTTTGTGAAAAAAAAAACAAAAAATAGTGTTTTGCAACTTGTAAGTAAGTCACTAAGTCATGAACAAAAAAAATAAAAAAATAAAAAATAATAATAATTTTTTTTAGAGAGAGAGAGAGAGATGGACAAAAAAAGAACAAAAAATAAAATTATTTTTATAAAAAAATGATAGAAATTCAAATTATAGGAATTAGATTCTTTTATTAAATTATATTATATAAATTATTAGATGTTAAATTATATAAATTATAGAATTATTTTTATTAAATTTGGTTATAGAAAATTATAAATTATACAAATTAAATTTGATTCATTTCACTGTCTCACTCTCACAGGCACACAATAATAGGCCTCCACTTTTCGGACCAAATTTCGACGATCGGAACCGTTAGTTGTGTTTAAAACGTGTTTCCAGCGTCCTACGCGAGGATTTTACAAAAAATACTACCCGGAAGTAGTTGATCGGAGTAGGTTTTCATAAAACTACTTTACGAAAACCTTGTCCAATCAAGCCCTTCCGGCTAGTTTTTTTTTTTCAAATCCTTGTGTAGGACCTTAAAACCACGTGTTAAATACATCTAACGGTTCTGATTTGGAAAATTTTGGTTAGGTGACGGTGAAGTGGTGCATTATAGTACTGAAATTCCACGAGAGGCACTAAATGTGTTCTGATCTTGTGGTTACCGATATCGGATGATCATCGATTTTTGGGAGAATGATAGAATCGATAAGATATTAAATCGTAACGATTTAGATCGAACATTCGAAAAAACGAGTCTGCACCTACCTTTCAATTCTATACATCGAACTTAGTTGGTTATGTAACAAGCTATTATGTTATAGTATAATGTACGATAGCCACACAATCGCAACACAATTATGACGATCCACACCGTTCACTTTGTTTGTGTTGGTGTTTTAATGACTCTCGCCAATTTTTTCGTCTATCGGATTTTGAAAGACCCTTCATTGCAACACAATTATGACGATATTCACTATTCATTTGTACAATGGCTTTTGGGTCCCACTTGTTGGTCCCACATGAGTAATCCGAACCGTTAGATGATTTCAAAATAATGTTTTGCATGGCCTTGCAAAAAATTAGGTCAATTGGATATTCGTAACTCGTTGATCCAAGTTACGCACATCCAATTGATTTCAAAACTTGCAGTTTTGGATCTATCATTTACGCATATCCAATTGACGTGATTTTTTGCAAGGTCGTAGAAAACGTTATTTTGAAATCAATTAACGGTTCGGATTATTCATGCGGGACCACAAAGTGGGGCCCAAAAGCCACATTTTGTGCGGTCGCAAATAATGATTTATTCTGATAAAAAAAAAAAATTGACTCTTGCCTAAATTTTGGAGGGTTTTGAAAGGCAGGATAGAAAAAAATTGGCTCAAATTTTTTTGGCGATAAGTTCTTTCCCCTTATTTTCCCCCCAAAAAATTCCCCCCCAAATTCCCCAAAATCTGAATCCCTAAATCTCTTTCTCTACGTCTCCCCCAAAATATGAAAATACCTAATTTCCTATCCCGCCTCCCTCTCTCTCTCTCTCTCTCGCAGGCCAGTCTATCTTTGAGATTGGTGCAAAATCAAAGATGTTTTCGATTAAGTTGCAAAATCAGAGATGTTTTCGAGCCATTGAAGGACTATGTTTGTGCTGTGCAACCTATAAGGTGAGTTTTTTTTCTTCTTTTGAACACCATAAAGGTGAGTTTTGTTAGCTGATCCAATTTTTGAAATGGTATAATCGACCGCATAAGGGCTTCATGTGTTTTCATCTTTCTTTGTTAAGCTAACAGCGAAGGGAAAGAACTCTACAGGAGAAGTAATCCCACAATCGGACTTTGTACTGATGGAATCTTATTTAACGCTTGCCAAGGGCTTTTAAACCGTTCCCTTTTAGGTTATATATATTTTTAAACACTGGAGTCCTTCCGTTTCCTCTTGTTTTGCTTATGTCTTCCATAAGCAATCCAAGTGTTCGATGAAATGTCTCAACCAAAATGGGGGCCTTACCAACTAACCAGTAGTTTCATGGGAAGTTTGGGCCAAGAAAGCCACAATAATGGTTAGAAGTACCGGTAGTTTCAAATTTTTAAACGGTATTTCTATGAGTGAAGAAGCATATGAGTGTGTCTCACATTTAATGGAACACGTAGAATGCAAGTAATGGGTGCAGATTTTGGAGGAGTGCCCCAAGGACAGTGGCTTGCTCTATCTCGAATCGATGGGTGGAATAAAAGGTGATCTTCCATTGTGTGTAGATAACATCAGCGAACTTCCATCATTTTCGGTTACGTCAATTATTGTTGTTATCTCCCTTTACAGTGGGATCTATGGTGATGCCGTCACGTTGGAGACTTTGAAAGATTTTCATAGAAGAAGGGTCCAGGTTCCAGTTGAATCAGGTGCCAACATAATTGCATTTGAAACCATTCCAAAATAAATTAGAAGCCGAGGTACTTTCTATGCTGCTTTTGGTTTGGATTCTTGGGACTCTAGTGCTCATACGTCCTGATTTCCGTTGGTTTCAATGCAGGCTTTTGCTAACTTAGTGGCTACGGGGGGGGGGGGCACTATCTACAGCAATAAAGCTTTTAGGTATTGTCTGCTTCTCTCATGATTTCTTCAGAATTCATTTTTTTGGTTAGAACTAAATATTAATGCACAAGGGAAAATCATATCAGTTCACATTACTTTTACCCAAACTTGTCATAGCAGTGCACGGTACTTGTTATTTGCTGGAAATATGAACCCTGTGCTGAAAATATGAATGATGGTGCTGAATCTGAGTTTAGAGTTGCTGAAAATGGTGTTTTTAGGTGCTGAATGTGTGAAATAGTTGCTAATACTGTGTGATTACTGATAGGCGCGCAATATCTCAAGATATAAGCGCCTAAGTAGGGCGAATTAGCGCATTAGAGGCGCGATTTATTCCATTTTCCACTTGATGCGGTGTTGTCTCTTGTTTTTGGTGTTTGTGTTTATTTTGTAGGAAACAGGCCGGAGGAGCACGGGAAGTAGACACAAGGCATCGGGCATGCGGGGAACCGGTGGGACCCAAGCAAGGACGACCAAAAAGCTGAAAAGTCAACTTAGAGGCACCGGTATCGATACAGGGATTCCCCTGTATCGATACCCAAGCACCATTTAGAAAACAGAACCCACGGGTATCGATACAGGACTTTTGTTGTATCGATACCGAGGGCATTAAATCTGCCGTTTTGACCTTGCCACGTGTGTTGACTTCGGGAGAGGATAAATACCTCGTTTTTGTTCCGAATTAGGGTTCGAACCTTGTTTTGTTTTTGCTTCCAAGTAGTAGCCGATTTTTCCTCTGGAGATTCTACTTTCCGGAGACTTTTGCATTGGAGTTTTGGTGTTTAGTTCGCAGATTCAGATATTGCTTCGGTAACTCTCTGTTTTATTTTCATTAAATCTTCATTCGCGGGAGTTTGTCCGCGCTTTGCTTCCGAATCTTTGTTTTAATCCATATTTAGTTATTCAAGCATGCTTTATTTCAGAATCTTGTTATTTGTTCAATTTAATATGAGTGAGTAGATTCATAAGTATGGTCGCGGGGTGATTAACACGCCGTGGCCAGGGATGGAGTTGTTCTTGCTCTGATTGTTACAATCAATAATGACAGAAAGCAATTTTAGGTTATTAAAGCGCTTCCGTCGGACGAATCCGAGCTTCGTTGGAGCCCATGTAACGCGAGGAACGGGGGACCAAAACTTGTTCTTCGCTGTACATGGGCAACGACGGCCGCGAGGATTCGCATCCTTCGGGGTAACCTTTTCTCTCTAAAATCACACGTTTTCTTGGAAACAACGAATGGAGCATGAAATATCCGGACCTGGTCACCGTGTTATGAACCCTACGACCGTACTTCCTTTTAATTAATTTAAGTAAAATCAAATTCTCTTAGTTTAGGTAATTTCACCAATCAAATCACAAGGGTGGCCACCTAAGAGCCGTGTTAAACATTAGCAACCCGAGTTTTTAGTGAGCACTTTCCACCTTCTCTGTGGATTCGATTCCGGTCTTACCGGGTATTGTGCTACACCGGTCTCCGCCCTACGCTTGGGGCAACCCATTAAGTTAGGTATAGGATTTCGGTCAAGCAATTACGTGCAAATTCTGTTTTCTATTGCTGAAAATGCCATTTAAGCCTGAAAATGTTACTGTATCCACTGTTTAGATACAGAAAACTGGTTTTCGGAATGCCGGAATGAGTTTTTGGGGGTTAAAATTGCTGGTTGGTTGCTGGAAAACTGATTTAATTTGGATTCCGAAACTACATCGCTGAGTGCGGAAACTGCACTTTTAAGTGCTGAATCTAACTTGTTAAGAGCTGAAACTTGCTGGAATTAGAGCTTAGTTGTTGAAAGTGTTGTTTTTGTCTTGCAAATGACATCCTTAGCTGGTGTAAATAGTTGTTCACCTTCTTGCGGGAAATACATACTTCATTGTCAAAAATTGAGTTTTAGGTGCAAGAGAATGGTTCTAAATGCTGAGATAAAGACCTAAGTGCAGGAATACCTGGTCATACTTGTTAGAAGTAGGAAATCAGATGCTATTGCCGATAGGAATTGACCTAATCGCTCATTTTTATAAGCATACAACATAAATACTTCTATGTGAATTTATGTACGTACTAGGTGAATTGATAGCCAAGAGCTCATGATTGAAATTAGAATTTGATTGTATTTTTTGTCTATGTACAGATTGACCACGATGAACTTCTACACAACTCGAGTATACTTTTTGGCATATGGATCCTTTTTGTTGGGACGACGACTGTTGGGATATAAAGTACCATCCCTATTACGTTGCAAAGAAGTATGCTTTTGGCATATGGATGTTTTTGTTGGGATGCCTGACTAGTTGGATTTAAACCTTACATATTATGTCTCAAGGATTTAAGCTATTTTGAGGGTATGTGTATAAAAGGTGATGTTTATTGCATTATGACTAGGCATATATGAATATTGTGTATTATGGTGACTGTAAGGACATCATATGATGATTTTGGACTTCAATCGTTAAAGTTTAGATTGTGATCATTGGCTATTTAAATTTCATTCTTGAATGGTTTGGGGCATTAATTTAGAGATGGTATATATGTGTGAATGCATATATAGCAATTTGGAATGCAAAGGTTATGGAAATTTATTTGACCCTGTATGAATTCCATTTCACATGAGAAAGTACTCATTTTGTGACCAATCCGAAGTATAACTTTGGTCACTGAAGACAATTGTCTAGTGACCAACCTACTGGTAGGGAAAGGGTAGTAATTTCTCTTATGACCCCATCAGTGACCAATTAATTTGATTGCTGAAAACTATTTCCAGTTACCAAATAATTTGATCGCAAAAAATAGGCTTTTGGTGATCAAAGTTCGTTGACTAAAAAGTCAACAAATATCCAACAGTGACTGCTAGTTAGTCATAGAAAACAATCTTCAGTGACCAAAAGTTCTTGCTACCAAACTTAGTTGGTCAGTGTAGGATACAAACAGTGACTAAATTTTAGTCACGGAAGAAATGTTTCAGTGACCAGATTAGAATTGATCACCAAAACCTTTTAGTGATCAGGGTTCTGTGACTAAGTTTTGGTTAGTCATTGTAGATTTTCGGTGACTAAATATGGACTTCTGGTGACTAAATTCTTGATCACTAAAAGTGTAATTTCCTGTAGTGAGTCTTCCCCTTGGCCAAGGCATATTCAAAACGACACGTCCATAGGATGGACCTAGTATCATTTCGGCCGTCTTACGACCCCGTATCAATAATTTGAAATTCTCACTTTCATTTAACATTTACCAATTCCATTCTCGTGTCATAGCATAACCCACATTTCCCATCGTCTCTCAATGGTGTCTCATACCCACTACTCGGCATAAGAGCATAGTTAAGTGTCATTTTGTGCACGGCATTCCCACTAGATTAGCTAATAATCAACCACGGGTATAAGAACACGTTCCACAATCTCATTTAGTTTCTAAGAATTTCTGGAATAGAAAATCACGTTACATAAGTGAAAAACGGGTACGGCAACCAAATAATTGCAAGGTAATGAGCAAGAATGAGAAACAAAACTCGGGGACTAGTCTGTAAAAGCCGCCCTGGCAGCCGTGAATCCTTCCCGGGCGAGAATTCCAGTGAGCAACAACAATGACAACAACCTTGCAATTTTTCAAGGTGATTCAAATGGGCTTTAAATCAAGTGAGACCAAGGTCAAAATTTAACTCATTAAACAAGATTAAGATGGTTAACAACTAGTTTATGGGGGGGGGGGGGGGGGGGGGGATCATTAGGAGCATAGATCAAGCATGAATCATAACCAATTTGACTAGAAAATGAGTTTCACAAACAAGAGGAAATTGATCATGTAGATGAACAAATCCATATACCAAAATTCAAATACACTTAGGAGTGATAGAAATCTCCCTAACTCAAAGAGATCTAGCTCCAAGTCAGAAGATTGAGCAAACCCTAGCTTTCCCCAAAGAGCTCCAACCAAAATCTCCCTTCCCGGAGTGAAATCAACGCGACCCAAGCACTAGAATGCGTGTGGTTGACGGATTAAAGTGTGGATATTGGAGGAATTTGAGTGTGGGTGAGAGATTTTGAGTGGGGTTGAAGAAAAAAGGGAGTGGTAGAGAGAGAGAGAGAGGATCAGCAATTTTGGAGGGGGAAGGGAATGAAATTTCTCTCTCCTCTCCTACACCACTTATACACAATTTTAAATAATTGCACCACAAACCCCCGCTTCCCCCGTATTCACTTGTGTACTTCCAAATGGCCCAAATTCACTTTATAGCACCCAATAACCCATAATCTACCATTTTTAACATTTCCTCACATTTCTCCAACTTTATTTTCTAAATCGTATTTAAAAAAAATTACGGGTCATTACAATATTACTAAGCAACCATGCCTTTCATCCTTCAGAAAATTAGCAAATAGACCCGGTCCTTGTCCCATTTTTTGTGTACCTACCATAATATTCTCCACCCAACAGACTATCTTGATTTGATTTCCAATTGTTTCACTACTTCTTTCTTATATTCCTTAAAAGTATCAAGTGCCTCAGATTTATTAAACAGAAAGTAGAGATACATAAATCGAGAATAGTCATCAATGAATGAGATAAAATATCTTTGACCGATTAAACAAGGAGTAGGAAGTTCACGATATTAGTGTGAATGATTTCAAGTAATTCATCACTCATTTTGGCACCCTTATTATTCTTGTTGGTCTGCTTTCCTTTTATGCAAGCCACACAAGTATCGAAGTTGGAAAAATCTTGAGTCGTTAGAACTCCATCTAGAGCCGACATTGACTTTTTGGAGGCTTAAAGCGAAAATCAAAATGAGGCCTTTTTCAAAATCTTAATGAACAAAATGTAAGTACGTAAATTACACTTCTAAAAATAAATACTACTATTCATCAATAAGAAACAACCCTAAAACAATAACCAAACATTCCAATATTTAAAACTCGTCACTTAAATATCACAATTCTAAAAATAAAATAAAAAACCTGAACCTTCCAGGATTTTAAAAGCATCATTTTTAAATACAATGTACTTTTTTTTGTATTACAAAAGATACCTAGGATACTAAAATATGGGGGCCTTTGAAATTTGTATTTTGGGGGGGCCTAAATCGGCCGCAACACTCGCTTTAGCTCAGGGCCGGCTCTGACTCCATCTTTTACCAACCATTTAATCCCGTTCATGGAGATGTGTCACAATCTCCTATGCCATAAAGTGGATGATGTGTCATCGATAATGTTACGCTTAGTGCCAATGTCAACATGGAGGGTTAAAAGACTTTGTTTAAAAATAGCATCCAAATTTAACTTGTATAAACCACTAACAAGTGATCCAAAACCAACAACTGAAGAATCTTTATGCAAATAAAAATGTGCTCCACTAAATTTGAACTCTAAACCATATGTACTAGTTTAGATACAAACATCAAATTTTTAGAAAATGATGGAATGTAAAATGTGTTTACAAGATCTAAAACAAAATCACTTTGTAAAACTAGTCTGAAAGTTTCCACCGCTACGTCATGCGAACGCATCCCATTTCCAGAGTAGATGCCTTATTCACTTCCCATCGGTCGATCTCCTTAGGCTGAGAAATCCCTACATGACATTGGCAATGTGAACTGTACTGCCCGAATCATTCCACCAATAATTTTGATGAACATTAACAAAATTATACTCATAACACACAAGAGACCAAAGATTACCTTTCTTTTTATGCCAGTCCTTATATTTGGAATAACCCTTCTTCATGTGTTCTTTTTTTTTCTTACAGAAGAAGCAAACATCCTTCTTCCCATGACGCTTGATTGATGGTGTTAGATATTTTTGGCACTTTCCGGAGTTGCCCAAAACCATCATCCGTGTATTTGTTATATCGACTCCATTTGAATTAAAATGTGTAGATTTTTTTAGAGGATAGTTGCTCGCTCGATGCACCTCCCATTATCTGCGCCAAATTGACCGCTGCGAAGTCAATCTGTTTGTGTGAGAGGTAAATGCATTGCACATCACACATCATGCATATTTTTTTTTTCAAAATTAAAAAAGAAATTCTATTTTTGCAAGATTTGCCTCTCCGAAAATTTTGCCTTCTATATATATAGATATATATTTATATCCAAAACGATTTTCTTTTAACTGTCCAAAAATTGTGTTTTCCAAATATCTATGTATATCAAGCAAACAATTTTCTTTTAGCTCTCTAAAAATTGCTTTCCATATTATGGACACTGCCACAGGACCCTCGATTTCGCCGATTTGAAAATTTGATTTGATTTTTGGAGTTGCCACCCGGGTTTGAGGAAAATGACCCGAGAAATCATTTTTGACAAAAATGTGACTTCCGTGCCACTATTTTGAAAAAGGGGTTCGCAACTGATCATTTAGAAAAATATCTGTGTTCGAAGCCAGGTTACGAGAGGGGAAGGGTTTTACGGCACGCCGCTCGCCCGACTCGAGGTCGGTCTCTACTTTAATATTCGTGAGATTTTTACAAAACATTTTATAGGGAAATTTTATTCACATATTAAATAAACAATAAGCATGAAAATAAAATGGAAATACTGGACAATAAAATGTAACAAAATAAACATAAAATCAAAATTAACCAAATTAATTCTAATTTCCAAAAAACTTGGGCACCCCAAATTGGAGGGAATTTGGGTGCCCTAGTTCAAAATAATTACGAAAATTTATTTTCCCTTTTATTTTGATTCTGGTGATATTTTTTGAAAAATCATTTTTAGCAATTTTAAAATGGTTTTTAATTTTTAAAAAATCATGATTTGAAAAGAGAGATTATTATTCCTTTAAAAAGGAAAAATATTTAAAAGAATATTTAAAATTGGGGAAAATAAATTAGAGTAACTATAAAATTATTTAAATAATAGAAAATAATAAATTTGATCCTGTTTTGATTTGAAACACGATTTAACTATTTAAAACAAGAAAAATTATGTAAATTATGAAATGGGGCGCCCCATTTCACACATAACTAGGGCTCCCTAGTTTTTTAAGTTAAGAAAAATTTTGTAATTTTTTGGTAAAAACTAATTTTGTTCCTCTTTTGTTACATTTCCAGTATATGTTATTGGGATGCTTGTTGAGGAACTTTTTCCCTCAGGATCTAACTTGCATTTTACTTTGAAATTTTTCTTGAAATGCACCCTTTGAGCTTTTGTTTGCAAATGATAGGAAGGCTTTGGATGTTTGCTGATTTAGAACTTAGTTAAGGTACTGGACAAACTTAGTTTCACAGTGGTCCAGAATTTTGGAAACACTTTTGGGATTGTTGAATTTATGGAAGATTTTTGGTAGGATGTTGGTAGAGAATTAGAGGGTGGTAATGGAGGGTTATAGTAGTGACAATATCAGGAAGGAGAAGTGAGAGAGTAACAAGGGAGCAATCTCTTGAGAACACTTCTGGATTTGGAGAATTTTTAGGAGGTTTTTGGTGGAATTTTTGGTGGAAATTAGAAAGGTGGTAAAGGAAGATATTAGTAGCAGCAGAGGTGGAGAGGGTAATGGAAAAGGAAGAAGTGTATCACGTTTTTGTGCATGGAGTGGCTATTTATAAGCTTGGAAAGGGGTGAAAAGGTCCAAGGGTTTGAAAAGGGTAAGAAGAAACACCTTCCCTGGTTTTACGCTGATCGTCCCATGCAGAGAAACACCATAATATGACTCTTCTGCAGATGCTTCTGCATATTCATGATTTCAAGGGAGTTGGGGCGCCCAAGTTGGGTAAAAATTGGGGCGCCCTAGTTTGGTTTGAATTAGGGTGCCCAAGTTTATTTTGGGTGCATGTGGGTTTTGGGTTTATTTCGGTGATTTAGGTTGTGGAAGAATTCTTCAGGTGCACCTCAAGATTAATTTTATGATAATTACTGACGTATCCTCATCATCGGTAAGGCCGATGGACCATGGTCCGAGCGTTCGAGGAGCGCAAACTGGGGTGTCTACACATATATACGTATATTTATATTAAGAGACGATTTTCTTTTATCTCTTTTCATATGTGTTTCAGTAAAAAAAATTTATTTTTTGATTTTATTTTTTGGAAAGGATCACGGGGAGATTTTTTTAGGGAGCATCATCTTGTTTAGTTCATGCACATATTTTTACGGAAAAGATCGAAACGTGATAGACTATAATTTTTGTTGTGCATTAGTTCTTTAAAGAGCATTTTTCATATCACATTATTCGTCCATTTGGTGTTCGTGTTTTGTGGTGCCATATACTGCTGTGGCCGAATCTTTTTGAGATTGATTCGGAGTCGGTTGAATCCGGAGATTGGACGTGAAGTCTGTGGTTCAACTATTGAATCTTGAAGAAGCTTTGGGAGCATCGGAGATCGGCGAGAATAGGTAAAGCCTTGGGGTAAGGATTTTACTATTTCGCAATCTGTACTTCTTTTTTTTAATAGAATAAAGCAGTAGTGTTAGGTCGTGGTTTTGGCTTAGGGTTATTTAAGACCCTAAGTTTTCCACGTATATCGTGCGTTTCTTGTCTCCATTTTATTTTCACTACACTGCTTGTGGTTTGGTTTGAATTAATCAAGATAATCAACCAGTTCTAATTTAATAATTTTTAATCGGTTATTCTTCTTATAAACTAGTATTTTTTTTTAAAACTCCTATTCCCCCCCCGGCGGAGTAAATTGAACGCTTCCGCATAATTTTATTGGTATTAGAATAGGTTGCTCTGTGTAGGTTTAACCACCTGAGTTTATTTCTGGTTTTAATGGACATGAACGCACCACGAGAAGGAGCCTTAAACTCAAGGCCACTTTTTTTCGACAGTAATGATTATCCGTACTGGAAAGTCCATATGACCACACATTTGAGTTCCCTAGGAGTTAGTGTTTGGAGATCTGTAAGGTACGGCTATGAGGCCCCAACCATAGAAGACACTACGACTAAAAGGATGAGGGCTAAGGAGGGCACTGAGTGGAATTCTAGTGACAATGAGAGTTTTGCGGCAAACTCTAAAGCTTTAGGAGCCATCTATGGTGCTTTGAGTAAAACTAAGTTTAGTCGTACTTCTGCGTGCACCACTGCGAAAGAGGCTTGGGTCATTCTCCAAGTCACCCATGAGGGCACTAAATCGTTAAAACTTCGAAACTCCAAATGCTCATGACACGTTTTGAAGAATTGAGAATGCAGGAAGAAGAGACTTTTGATATTTTTATCACTAAGTTGAGTGACATTGTTAATTCCTTCCATGCATTAGGAGAACCAGTCCCAAATCTTAAAGTTTGTCGCTAAGTGCTTTAGTCCCTTCCTGAGAGGTTTAGGACTAAGGTAGTCGCGATCGAAGAGAATGATAAAGTTGATGATATTCTTTTTGAGGAACTTGTTGGTAAACTTCAACTATTTGAATTAAATCACGTTTCGAAGAAACCTACATTAAAGCCTAATAAAAGCATTGCTTTTAAATCTTTTAAAGAAGAATCGTTTGTGACACAAGAGAGTGATGATGAACTTGATGAAGAAGAACTTGCTTTCTTTGCTAAAAAAATTCAAAAATTTTGTCAAATTCTGTAATTATGAAAATTTTCTGTCATCCACTAGTAGGGGTAAGAATTATAATTATGGGGATAATGAAAAGAAATCTTTTGTTGATAAATCTAAGAAATCCCAAGGTATACAATGTCACGAGTGTCACGGTTTTGGGCATGTTCAGGCAGATTGTCCAAACACTTTTAAAAAGAAAGAGGCCAAAGGGTATAAGGCTTTGTGGGATGACGATAGTGATGAAGGTAGTGATGGGGGTTTTGAAGCCCCTAGATATTTTGTGCTTGTTGACAACGTTAAGTCTCCCACGTCCCCTAAAACAATTGATCTTTCAACAACTCTTACCAATGATAGTAAATATGTCTCGACTGACGAAGACCGTAGAATAGTGAGGATGATATAGATTCTATTCATGAAGCTTATAATCAATTATTTAAAAAGGGTGTCAAACTTACAAAGAAAAATAAGGAACTCATGAGTTTCATCGAGAGAATTAGTTGTGAGAGGAACACTCTTAGTGGTGAGATTGATTCTAAGAACATTAAGCTTGAAAAATTAAAAATCTATAACTCTAATCTGGCAGACAAGTTTGCCAAACTCCCGAAAATTTGTAAAATCCGGACCTCACGCGTGAGCCATTGGATCTGATCCAACGGCTGAGGGAGCAAACGGGTAAAAACAGATCTCACGGGTCATATGGACCGGGTTAAATGTTACCGGTTTGCATATTACGGGTCAGTATAAGTTCTCCAGATCCGGACCAATCCCTCATTTCACATCGTCCACAGAGAGAGAGAGAGAGAGCGAGAGAGAGAGAGAGAGAGAGAGGCGATCGAAGCTCCACGTTCGACGAAGAAGAACACAGATCAAACCCTAGTTCGAGCAAGAAGAACCCATCGATGAAGGTCCTTCTCTCTCTCCCTCCATCCTACTATCTCTCTGTTTCGTGTTTTTTGGAAAACCCTAACCCTAACTTTTTTAAGTTGCAGTTCGAACGGTGAAGAACGACGAAGAAGAACGCGAATAAGCCCTAGTGAAACCCTAGATCGAGAACACAACAAGCCATCAATCAAGGTCATCTCTCTCTCCCTCCATTCGACGAACTCTCTGGTTCGTTTATTTTTTAAAAAAACCCTAACTTTTTGCTCTGTGTTTCAGGTCGAAGCACGAAGACGAAGCACTTCCCCTTCTCCTGCTCTCTATCTCTCTCTCTCTCTCTCTCTCTCTCTCTCTCTCTCTCTCTCTCTCTCTCTCTCTCTATTTGCATCTTTGTGTCTCTATTTCGAAGAAGGAAACCCTAGATCTGTGATTTGAAATGTTTTAGTCTGTTGAATATGTTATGGTTTGTACTAGTTTGTGGTTGTTGTTGTTTTAGTCTGTCTCTATTTCCTCTGTAAGTAGATCTTTGTCATTATCGCTGTTGTTGTGTAGGGTTGTAAAATTTTACAAGATAAGTCATTCTCTCACATATAATCGACTAAAGAGCCCAAAAAGCTAAGTTTATTACTTGGCATCTTGCTGCAATCACTGATTTGGTCAACCTAGAGTGTGGATATTTTATGGTATTTGGCCGCTAAGGTGTTGTAGTTGTCAATGATGAAATACTACTACTACTGCTACTGCTTGCTGGATTCTGATTCTGAAATCAGGAATGTTCTACTTCTCCACTATTGTGCTGTCATCTATAGACTAAGTGTTTGTGCATTGGGATTGTTCCAGCCCATTTACTTACTTGTACAGAGTGGTGTATAACACACAATCTGTTGTATTGAGTGATCCCCCCAGGCATGAGCCTATCCCTTGTGATAAAGTCCAGGGCTAAACCTCTCAGTTTGAATAGGGACCCTTGACTCTCTTTTTTGTTGGAACTTTTAATAGACCATTAGAAAGATTGAATATGTTATGGTTGAATGTAATGTTTACATGGAGAACATTTTTGTAATATGCATTTTAATTTCCTCACGAGCCACTCTTGGGAAGCCATGCCGTCGTCCTCCTCTGCCTCTTCAACCTTCCAACTTGAATACCCTACTTGCAATTGTGGGAAGCCTTCCCCCATTAGGAAGTCAAAGACTAAAGAAAATCCAGGAAGGAGATTCTTAGGCTGTGGCAACTACGAGGTAATAAATTACCTTTGTAATTATGAATGGTAATTACCTAATAGAATGTACTTTTAAAATTTATTCTTATGCTATTGCAGAAGGGGAAAAGAAATTGTGATTACTTTTATTGGATGGACCCAGCCCCTAAAGAGAAAGAAATGGAGGACAATATTCAAGCTTTACAAAGTGAAAATCGTGCCTTACATTTGAAGTGTCAAGAAAGGGAAAATTTTGTGCAAGAATTGGTGAAAGAGAACAAGAAGCTGAAGAAGAAGTTGGTGGCAGTAGAAGGTGTAGCTGTCTCCTACAGATGGAAGTGCTTCTTTCTTTTATGTACATGCATCATGTTGTGGTTAACGAGGAAAACTGTAATTGTTGGAAATGGCAAGTATCTACCATGAAGTCATAACTGTTTTTTTTGTTGTTGTTGTTGTTTTCAAACTGTTAAGTAATAGTACCCTACTTGAATTACCCTGTTTTGAAACTGTTAACTGTATTTGCTTATTAAGGTTGAACTGATGTAGGCAATGTATGAGAGATGCTTAGGTATGAAATAGAAAATCTTGTGTATATGCATATAACTCTTTTCTTTTCTTTTCATTTTTTCAGACGATATAACAATAGTTCCCATAGAAAATTCCCTGTTTACCCTACTTGAATTACCCTATTTTAAAAAATGCCCTGATTTCATCTAATAACAATAGTTCCCATAGAAAAAGAGAAAGAATTATTGGTTTTTGACCTTGGAGCAGAATATTGAGATCTAAAAGATATTGGTGACCTTTTGTAAGTAACCAACACAAAATAGTGTAGAGCAATGTCATTCAAGATTCCAAGTATGCATTTTAAGTTATGGAACATAAACACAGTACATCGTGGTCTATAGAAACATGGAAGATTTCGGAAACCAGAAGTCAAATTTCAATTCCAAGAGGACAACAACATAAGCATAACAACAACAAAATCCAGTGACCATTTCCAGTCGCCAAATCCAGATACAGGACAACCTAACAAGAAGATAACAGATTCAGAGAGCATTTCAACAACAATTATAGTTAACAGATTCAACAGAAACAACATAAACAGTCCATGCTTTCCCAGTGACCATTTCCAATCAGCAACAGATTCCAGAGAATAAATCCAGTGACCCTCTTGTAATGTGTCAAAATGTTGCCCAATTTTTGGTATCAAGTCATTTCTAACTCGAGGAGTGTAAACTTGTTGAGAAGAACTTCCAGATGATTGACACAGTGGTGGTGGACATGGTGACGGTGAGCATATTTCTGTATCTTCGAAAGAATCCATTCTAGGAAAAAATGTCACAACCACTCAATAACAGGTAGTAATATTCAACATCAAAACTATGTTTGCAGCTATGAATTTCAACATCAATAACAAAATCCAGTTCTCAAAACCTTTAAAAGAACACAAAAACTTGAAAGAAATTAACATACACAATAAATATTATCTCCCACGGTCTAATGAAGTACCAAGCAAGCATTATATTGCAAACTCAATAGTATTTCATTTTACAGCTTCATTTGCTTTATAGCCATAAGTCCAGGATATACATATGCCTTGAAATCTACATAACTATGCTTCAATAAACACAAACGCTCGTGTATAGTAGTAACTAAAACTTATGGATTTTGGAACCCTAATATTGAAACCTGATCTAGGGGTTTCGAAAAATCTAGGGTTTTGATTTTTCAAATAAATCGAAAAAGAGAAAGAGAGATGGATCGAAATACAGAGAGAGATTCAAATCGATCGATCGATTCTCGAGAGACAGACAGACAGACAGACAGACCTGGAAATCGAGTCGTGCTTCGTCTTCACCGTTCGACCTGCACCAGAGAGCAAAAAGTTAGGATTAGTCAAAACAAAACGAAACAGAGACAAAGTACGATGGAGGGAGAGAGAGAAGAACCTTGATCGATGTGTTCTTGTTGCTCGAACTAGGGTTTATTGCGTCTTGTTCTTCGTCGAACGTGGAGATTTTGAATCGCCTCTCTCTCTCTGTTCACGCGTGAAATGGGGGGAAACGAGTGGGGATGAGTTATTATACTAACCCGAATATGCCGAACCGATAACATTTAACCCAATCCATATGACCCGCGAGATCTATTTTTACCCGTTTGCTCCCTCAGTTGTTGGATCAGATCCAACGACTCACGCGTGAGGTTCGGATTTTACAAATTTTCGCGAGTTTGGAGGGGAAGCTAATTGTATATATATACAATCCCGTTCTACTAAGGACTCCCTCAAACTCCCAATTTGCGGACCTCATGGATTGGGGTCGAATCTCGACGATCTGAACCGCTCAATGTGTTTAAAACGTGTTTTTAAGGGTCACCGCGAGGATTTTTCCAAAAAAAATATCCGGAAGGGCTTCATTCTAGCTTTTTTCAATAAACTATATATGTACGGTTATTATGAAAAACTGCTCGGATGAAGCCCTTTCGGGTATTTTTTTTTTTGTGATTCCTCGCGTTGGCCATGGAAAACATGTTTTAAACACATTGAGCGGTTCGGATCGTCGAAATTTGGTCTGGAAAATCAGAAAAAGGGTGGTCCTCACGGAGGAGATCCGTGAGGGAGTCCTTAATAGAACATCTTCCTATATATATATATATATATATATATATATATAGAGAGAGAGAGAGAGAGAGAGCGTGTGGATGCCTTGAAGGCCCTTGAAGGGTCTAAGGATAAGATTCTTGAATTGGAGCGTGACCTTAGGGAGGCCATTGAGGCCATAAAGCGTAATGAGTGTGGCGCAACCCGTATTGCTGAGATGACACATACATTTACAAATAGAAGCGGCTTAGGGTTCGTTGATCCACCTTCCATGACACCTAAGGCTAATGAGTTCACAAAGAGAGAAATCAAGTTTGTGAAATCTGAAACTACTACGAATGAGGTGATGAGCGATAAACCCGAACCCTCTACTAAATCTCCCACCATTACTAACAAGATCTCCAACAGTAATCAATTTCCAAAACTTAATCCTATGATTTGCCACTACTGTGGTGTCCAAGATCACATTCGACCTTTTTGTTATACGCTTAGAAGAAACAATCAGAGAACAAAGGGGAATTCATTTGTATCTCCTGTTAATAAAAGTGTTTGGTAATGAGAACTTTCAAAAGAAATTGGGTCAGTTGGCGATTCGAACTTCTCACCTCGTCGAAGAAATAAAAAAAAATTCAACTTTGGCTAAAATTAATGGAGAGACTGATAAATTTGTTGAAAGACGAACCACATGCGGTCACTTCTCACGTGCGAACACTAAAACAAAACAAACTTGGAAGAAAGTCGACGTCGTTTTTCATGTAGCACACACTATTTTTAGAGCACATGATATTTGTGCTTTGGTACTTAGATAGCGGGTGTTCTATACATATGACTGGAAATAAATCCTTATTTGCTATTCTTGAAAAATATAATGGTGGTCGTGTCACATTTGGTGATGGTAAACTGGTGAAATTGTAGGACAAGGAACTATAAATACACCCAGTATCCCTCCATTAGATAACGTCTTATATGCTAAGGGTTTAAAGGCTAATTTGCTAAGTGTAGGGCAATTTTGCGATAACTTGCATGAAGTAAAATTTTCAAAAAATAATTGCTTTATTATTGATACCTCGGGTGTGTGTAGTTAAAGGTATTCGATCATCAGATAATTGTTATTCCTTTGAAACTGCAAGTCCTAGTGTGTGTCATCGTGTCTTGCTTGATGATTTTGAAATTTGGCATCAACGATTAGGCCACGTAAATTTTCTGGAATTACATCGAATAACCAAAAATAAAATTGTGAGGGGAGTGCCCAAGCTTGCCAATTTGCAAGGGCTTGTGTGAGGGGGTTGCATGAAGGGCAAACAAATAAAAAGCCCTCATAAAAAGACAAACTTAGTTGCAACTACTAAATGTTTAGAGTTAATTCACATGGATTTGATGGGACCCTCGCGTATTGAAATTCTAGGAGGCAAGAGATACATTCTCGTTATGGTTGATGATTTTTTACGTTATTCTTGGATTGGGTTTCTAAGAGAAAAATCTGATGCGTATGCTTGTTTCAAAATAATTTGTCAACGCATTCAAAATTAGTGACCATGGTCGTGAGTTTGAGAACTTTGACATCGAAAGATATTGTGATAAGAAAGGTAATAGGCACGAATTTTCCGCACCTCTCACACTCCAACAAAATGGGGTTGTTGAAAGAAAAACGGCTCGGATCAAGCCCTTCCCGGTATACAGTTTTTGTGAAAAACGGCTCGGATCAAGCCCTTCCCGGTATTTTTTTTTGATGATTTCTTACGGAGACCCTTGAAAACACCTTTTAAACACATTGGATGGTTCGGATCGTCAAAATTCGATCGGGAAAGTCGAGGTCTGGATTTTTTTAAAATCCGGGCTCCCTGACTGGAAGTGGACTATATATATATATATATAGGTTCCGCTTCTAAAACGGGATTCCCCTTTCCGGACCCCATGATCCAAACATTTTTTTGACGATCCGATCCGTCCAATGTGTTCAGAAGGTGTTTTCAAGGGTTCCCGCGAGAAATCTTCAAAAAAAAAATACCGGGAAGGGCTTGATCCAAGCAGTTTTCGCAAAAACTTTATATTTACAGTTTTTGCGAAATCTGCTTGGATCAAGCCCTTCCCAGTATTTTTTTTTAAGATTTCTCGCGTGGACCCTTGAAAACACCTTCTGAACTCATTGGACGGCTCAGATTTTCCAAAAATAATTTGCAACACAAAAAAAAATCAATTTTTTCTTGTTTCCGGGAGGAGTGGACTAGAAATTTTCCATATATATATATATTCCCTTCATTTTTATTTTTGTTTTTTCTTTTATCTTTTTCGTATATGCGAGTTTTGGGTTCATAATCTTGCATGTTGATGCTTTTATTTTTGCTCCAAATGAAAAATACATACATATACATATATATTATACATATATATATATACACACACATAGGCAACACTTCTAGTCCGGGATCCGGGACTCCATGATCCGAGAATTTTTTTGACGATCCGAGCCGTCCAATGTGTTCAGAAGGTGTTTTCAAGGGTCCAAGCGGAAAATCTTCAAAAAAAAAATACCGGGAAGGGCTTGATCCAAGCAGTTTTCGCAAAAAATATATATTTACAGTTTTTGCGAAAACTGCTTGGATCAAGCCCTTCCCGGTATTTGTTTTTGAAGATTTCCCGCGTGGACCCTTGAAAACACCTTCTGAACACATTGGACGGCTCGGATTTTCCAAAAATAATTTGCAACACAAAAAAAGTCATGTTTTTCTTATTTCCGGGAGGTGTGGACTAGAAAATCCACCTATATACATATACATATACATATATATATACACATACACATACATACATTAAACTTTTTTGTTTTTTAAAAAGGCTTAGTAGTCATACATGAGACTCACACAGATGCACATCTTTGAGAATGTATGCACATTTCTCATTAACTCCACTCATGAGATGCATTCGTACATTCGGTGTAACATGTTTTATGACTCTATGATAGCCACCTTTACATGTCTGGGTTAGAGAGATTGATATCTGGGCCAACAGTTTTGACCCTTACTTTTTACTAAGGTGAGATTTCATTTGTATACTAGCTGCTTGCCCATTTAGAAAGTGACTCAATCGTGTAACATTAGCAGATATTGATTTTAAGTATGGTGTTGTCTTTTCTCTCTATAACTCACCGAACTTATCTTTTCACATTCATGAGAATCATAGATCTTTCCCAATTCATGCTAGATTACCTTTTCAATTAGAGGAATGCACTAAATTAGGGTTTGTCAATGCAGTACCTGGTTGTTTTGATGGTGCTGATCTTGGATAGCAGTAATCCAAATCCATGTTCTTCTTGGGAGCCAACTACTTTAAGCATCCTTTGGAGGAATTGCACACTCGAAGTTGTTATCGCGGGAGGATTAATTTGTAGAGTGTTTTTTTTTTTTTTTCCAACTTTCATCTGTAGACTTGACTACTTATTTAGCATCTTGCTTGTGCATTTCTATTTTCTCATTAGATGAACTATTGTCGTAATATTTCTGGGGTTAAATACATATGCACTGTCATGCCCTCAATTTTAATATCCAAAATACAAGTATTATCTACGTAGGATAGATCAAAGTCAAAGATACAACTTCCAAAATACAAAGTCCGCGTGTCTCTCATCAAGGGTACCCGAACCCAATTACTTTAGTATCGAAAGTATATAAAGTTATTACATTTATCAAATTTGTCAAAAATGCACATGAAGGCGAGTTCACTAGCCCAGTAGGAAACTTTTCTACTAATGCTAAGGGTATAGAGAATGACAAATGCACATGAAGGTGTAATAAATGTGAATGAACTGACTAATAGAGGCTACGATTGATCAACTCAATGATAAAATGTCCACAAGATACGTACCCAAATGCCCAACCAATACGCAAGTGTCCATTGATTTGCTCTTAATTGTTACAATTCGTGTCGTGTGTTCAATTTCATCAAAATACTGTTTCGTTCATGAAACATCTCATTTTCAAATACTTCACAAAAATAACCACTTGTTTTAACAAGGAATGAATCTCTCTGCCGGATTCGTGGGCTCCGTGCACCCATGGCAAGGGACGCACCAAACGGTGGCCCTAGTATTAGTTATCTCCATTTTCAAAAGTGAATTTAACCATCATGTATCCAAAACATCCATGTAATTCATTTTATTTAAAATCTTGTGGTGTATCGATTGTGGCGAAGTTAACACGTGTCCAAGAATGTGAGAAATCAAGACAAAACATAAATTGTACCACGATAGACTAGAGAGGTGTTTTCCAATAAGTTTCAAGATGTAGGGAGTGGATATGCCAAGTAAAAGCACGAACAAGCGACCGAAATCGACGAAAACAAGTTTTGGTGAGTTGAGGGAAGTAGGATTGATCCAACTCTAGGAGTGGATCTATCCACCATGATGAAAACGTGATCAGAATGATCTGGATCGATCCAACCCTAAGGGTGGATCGATCCACTATGTTCCAAAGGTGAATCAGAAAGTTTTGGATCGATCCAGACAACAAGTGGATCGATCCACTATGGTTCAAAGTGCCAACAGAAGGTTGTGGATCGATCCACTGGATCAATCCACCTGTGTTACGAGTGAAATTTTGACAGCTTTTCTCAAAATGATGGGGGCTTCAATCCAATTCAAATGTGAGGTTCCAAATCACAACAAAACATCAAAGGAGCATGTCTAAGCACTAATTCAAAGACCAATCCAACAAATGTGTGGAGAATCAAGCTCACTCAAGTTCAAATTCAACATCCATGGTGGTGTAAAAGCTAGGCAAGAAATCAAAAGGAGATATGAACACTATGCCATAATTCAAACCATATACACTTAGAGAAGGTAGAAATAGGTCCCCTACCTTAGTGGTTTAGCTCAAATAGAGAGACGAATGAAAACCCTAGGTTGTTCTTGCAAACCCAACCGAAATGAGCTCCTCCAAGGTGATTCCAAGAAAGCCCGGACTCCAAATCACGCGTAATGACGAAAATGAGGTTGAATCTTGAAGAGATGAGGTGTGGAGGTGTAGATTTGTGGAGAAAATGGAGTACATTTTGGAGAGGAGTAGAGAGAGAGGGAGCCGGTGTATAGTGGAGAGGGAGAGAAGTGTGTTTATTCCCAAAAATCAGCCAAATATATCTAAATACACACCCCACAAATTACACTCACACCCCTAGTATTTCTAATGTGTTTCACAAGTGCCCAAATGCAATATTGAGTTCACATTGACCCCACATTTCACTTTAAAACATTCTCACACTTCCCCAACATTATTATCGAAAAATCATGTGAAATTACAAGTCCTTACATGCACAAGCTCTCTTTTTGCTGGTACATTTGTCTCTCTGTAATCGAAATTATCCATGTTTGAAGGGTTATCCAAGGTATTGTACGTAAAAACTACCTTAGCTATCCAAAAAGTGAGATTGTTTATACTGGAAATTGTCACGGTTTTTCAAAGAAAGTGTGATATTTTGTTCATATATAATCACAGTTTTACAAAGAAAGTGAGATTAAAACTTCCAAAACAATCACGTCTTTTAATTGTGGTTATATAGAGACATTTAATCACAGTTTTAAAGGAAAACCGAGATCGAAAACCAGAAAAAAACCACGTGCAATGATTTTTCATCTCAATTTTTACCATTTTCTCTCACGCTTTTTGGGCGTGATCATTTTTAACTTTTGATCACGCTTTATAGCCGTGATAAAACAAAACCTCGATTTACCATGTCACCAGGGTCCATCACGCTTTGGGGGCGAGATAGGAAATGAAACATTACGGCTAAAAAGCGTGATGATTATGATTTTTTGTAGTAGTGACGCCCAACCTAAATGACTGGAGATCCCAAGAACTAGGTTCAACGGGACAACGAAGTTAATTTGTTACTCTCACTAGGGTCACTAAGGAGATTAATTCTCATACCCCTTCCTATGATACAACAGTGATGCCTGCAATGTGCTTAGGATAAGTTTTGCTTTTAATAATTCTTATATCTTGAAAACCTAAGAGGGGTATTGCAGGATACTCTTAATAAGAAGATCACCTATGTGAGTGTGAAGTGCACCGCTTTTATGAGAATTTTAAGGTTGAATTCTTGAAAAAACACTCTCTGAAACTAGTTGGTGTTCCAGGGCAAAATGGACACAACCGTGAAAACCAACTGTGTTCAACAAGTTTCTGTATGGATTCTATTGTCTTAGTTTACACAAAATGCCGAGTAGTTCAAGGCATAGCATCCACTGATTAGCAAATAAATCCCATAGTCTTTCACAATGGAAGGTTCAAGGCTAAAAGCTACCTATGTTATGCAGGAAATTTCCACTTGTACTCTCTCTGTCGTTTGCATTTTTTTGATATTATATTTTCCTTTGTGTGTGGATGAAAATTTTAAATACAAAGTTGTGTTCGCTCGGTGACATCTATTTGGATGAATAGGTGTGTACTTCCTTTCATGACTTTTTTGTAGAGCCACGAACATCACTATAAAGTAGGGGGTTCCTCATTAATTCTTGATGGATTTTTTATTGTACATATTTTCATTGAGCCTGAGTCATTCATTTTGAGAGAGTGCAAGATACTAGGAGGTTCAATAGACTCACCAATTGTAGTGCTACTTCTTTGGGGCACTCGATCAAGTAGTGCTGGGAGATAACCGCAAGCACCGTAGCGGAGACGAATCTACATTAAGTACAGAGTGTGTAGCGGCCGGGCTCACAGGGGTCAGCAGAGGCATCCCCCTCCACGTCACGAAGAGCCAAAAAGATCATTACCTCAGAATCTGCAAAACCGAATGCAGTTCGAACCGCCTGGACGATGCCGAACGAACGGTGCCCACGGCGGACGATGCGGACACAGGGTCTTGGACGAATATAGGTTTGAACGGAGACTACCGAACGGCTCGGTGCCGAGAGCATGGTACTCGCAGCTTGGTTCCCAGACAACCCTCGGGAGCTCCGCCGAGCGACGCGCCGAGCGCCCAGGGGGCTGGGCCGCACGCCTGCCGAGTCTGTTGACCTCGGTAACGTGGGGGCTCGGGCACATCCGGTTTGGTGGAAGTGTGTCGGGCACGCCACACAGTCCATGATGAGGCACTAAATGCGGCAGTCACCTACTCTGCCACCGCCGCCTGCAGAAGCACGTGGGTGATGGGGAATGTCTCGAGCTGATTTGACTACTCGAACCCACGTGCCGTGACGTCAGCCCAGACATGGCGTCTGGGGCTGGGGTGAAGGTCATGTCACCTGTCATTCCGAGCGTGAATGACAGGCGCGTGAGGGGCGCCGAGCGCGTGGGACGCACGCCCCTCAGCCTATAAATACCCAGCCACAACTACCACCATGGAGATTCCTCTCTCCTCATTCAATACCCTCATAACTCTACCTCTTTATTTCTCTCTCTGAGATTTCTGGTGCATTTCTCCCCTCCGGTGACTGACTTGATCATCGGAGTGCCTTCCCGGACCACCACCGTCCGGGCTAGGCACTGACGTGGTTGTCTACGTGTGCAGGTTATCATCTCCGGTGAGTAGCAGCGGCTCAGGCGTGCACTGCCCTTCTCACTCCAAGAGGTCCAAAGAGTTCACTCCGGCGAAGAGACCCCCACAGAGTGCAACACTCGCCTTGATCACTATTTTGTTCTTGTAGATTTCCAGGTTTTGCGTTTCAATTTTATTGCATTCGTATTTTGGGTTATCACAAAAAGTGTAAATATTTACTAACAGTTATAACTATGTACACAAATATGGTGAAAATAAGGAATACTTAGACATGTTATGATATGCTTAAATACACTAATTAATTGTTTTGAAAGGAAAACAAAATGATCGACTAAGTTATTAGCTATCGTAGTTTAGATAAAGTTTTGAAAACACAAAATTCATGAAAAAAAATATGGGCGTAACGACACAAAATTTATGGAAAAAAAAGATGGGCATAACGAACTATTAAAATTTGTATACAGTACAAACAAATATGATAAATTTATCGTTCTTAAAATTTTAAAGTTTATCAACAATTTTGAAGGAAAAAAAAAAATTAGGAAGGAAAAGGCGAAATATAGTTGGTGACAATTTGTATACAGTACGAACAAATATAGTTTATCAACAATTTTGGCGAGCGAGAATCCATGCATGGAGTGTCTTACTCTCAATAATTTTTTCAGGTTTCTATGTCAAATTGACTAGGTCCGAAGATGGCTACAATGAGTAGGCTGGCAGGTAGAATGCAATGCTATTATGGAGGTGGCTTCATCAAATTAATGGGTTTTAGCTGGTTGCTAGAATTGTATAGGGTAGGTTTCACAAAACAAAAAAGCCAAACTTGGTTTTTTTTGACGGACTTTTTTAGTTTTGTCTTTATTAAAAAATTGCATTTATTAGTTTTGCGGTCGGAAAGAATAAGAAACTAAAAAATTATGACCCAAACCCAAATTTGAAATTTTTTTTTTTGGATTGTTGAAAAATATTTGGATTTCAGTCATGATTTTTTAGTTTTCCAAAGCCTCTCATCGAGATGAACTAATAATCCCTTAAAGTTTGACACATAACGCGAAAAAAAATTCGAGTAAAGACAAAACTCAAAAAACCCGTTTAGCCCAAAAAGCCAAGTTAGCTCTTTTTTTTATACCTAAAAACAAGATGCATTAGAAATGGTAAGGTTATCAAAATAAGTAAACTTAGTAAAACCAGTAAACACAAAAGATCAAACATTTCATTAATATAAACAATTTTGGTGAAAAATAAGACAGTTTTAGATATGTTATGATACATTTAAGTGCACAAATTTCAGAAAAGGAATACAAAAGGATTGATACATTTATATAATATATAGATAAAAAGTTCAAAAGCAATAAAAAGTTTCTTTTTTATATATAAAAAACGATGGACTTAACAAAATAGAACATATAGAATACGAACAAAGACGATAAATTTATCATTCTAAAAATTTGGAAGTTCATCAAAAGATTTGAATAAAAAATTAAAGAAGAGAAAAATGAAATATTGTTAGAGGCAATAATCTAGAACAAGTAAGGAAAAAGAGAACACAAAAAGTAGAAAAAGGAAACAGGAGCAGAGAAAAAGGAAATAAGAAGTTTCCTATGAGGGCTCCTTCACAAAAAAAAGTGCAGGAAAACAGTTGTGGGCTGTTGGATCGCGTGAAGGGCATAGGATCCAACGACCACAACTGTTTTCCCGCACTTTTTTTTTGTGAGGGAGCCCTCATAGGAAACTTCTTGTACACATATTATATATTATATATACATAATAAGGGAGCTCAGTTTTTGAATCCGCTATATTCTCAACCATTGGATCTTGAATTAAGGGCTCAGATTGGAAGGGAAAGTATTTTAAGGCTTGAGCAATCCCCGCCGTTGGATGCTTCTCCTTCTAACTGCAGATCTAATCCCACACTTCATTCTCTCTCCCACCCATGTACCCCTGTTTCCTCTAACCTACGTTCTCCCCTTCTCCTTCTCCCACGCACGTTCTTCTCTCTTTCTCTATCTCTCTATCTCACATAAAACCCATGAATCTCATTGCAAAAATTTCTTTCTTTCTCTCCCACGCAGTTACTACCCATCAACACTGAGTTTTCTGGAACCGATGTCGCATTATATAATTGGTTGCGAAGGCAAGCCTAATTTAAGCATGCCAAATGTTCGATGAAATGCGTGAACCATTAATTTCACAATTTTGCAGTGAAATTGTGGAGGCAATATCGCAATCAGCCATCAACGGCATTTAGACGGCAGTTACTGGCCGATTAGATCGAACTCCCTCAAACAGCATAGTTGAAGTTGAACTCCACAAATTTTGGTAAGAATAGTTTAAACTCTGAAATAGTGTTTGCATTATGCTTCTCTATTTTCTATTTGTAGAGTTTTCATTTCAGTTGTTCTCAATTAGAAAGCATCATACAGCTGTTAATTCATTGAGTATGGTTGAAAGAAAAGGTGTTCTTCAGTAAGCTATGACTTTGGGGTGTAAAATATTCAAGAAAAAGTGTCTATAGGCGAAGAAATCAAGTGTGGTGCAGCCAATATGCATTGCTGGCTCCTAATGCACTTTTATTTGGCCTGCCTCCCTAAAAAAATGGGTTCGAAATTTAGATACCAGTAGCTTCAATTTTTTTTTCCTGCCATTAAGTGTAGGATTTGTTCTTTTTCTTAGTAAGTTTCTGGATAGGTGAGCTTTTGGCGCTACAAATGGTGTAATTGGAGGTTACGAATCTCTGGCTATGGAGCATATGTATCTCTTTCCATATGCATGCAGATTTTTCTCAAGTCACAGTGCTAAAACTGTAATGATTAATAGTATCCCTCTATTTTATTTTATTTTTTTATATTTTCTTTTGTTTCCTCTTTGTCTTGCTTGGTCTCTTGGAGAACCATGTACGTTTTACATCGTGCGAACTGGATTTAATGAAGTTATTCTTTCTATACACTCGCCCATAAGAAGAAAGAATGGCCGACTTCAATTTTCCGTCTCGATCTTTTTGGTTCTGTTGCAAAAAAGTTACATTTTGGAGGTAATTTTCATGGTTTTTTTGCATTTGAACTACTTTAGCCTTAAATTTAATCTATATATATATACACACACACACAGAATTATGCATTAAAGAGTATGTTGACATGTATTGGAGGAGCTAGCTGGTTTGAAGAATGTGGAACGAAGTTTGGATGAGCCAATTTCATGTGTTGTTCTAATTCTTGAGGCGCGTAGGCAAATCTCAACCACGGCCGATGGATTTGTGAATTTCTGGAAGGCAGAGGTTGATCAGTTGATGCTTGAACGTAAGGTTTCCTTATTTTCCCCGTGCACTCTTTTATATCCCTCAGCTTTGTCTTTGTGAAAAAACTGTATTTCTTTTATTTTTATGTCCAAAATGTTGTGTCCTACAATTACCTATTCCCTATCAATTCGGTTTGTCGTCAATTTATTGCATGAACTGCAATTTGCCGTAGTTATTTCTGTTCTATATTCTGCTTTGTTTGGTTTCTGGCAAAAAACGTGAAAGAAATTAGCAAATGTTGATGTCCCAAAGGGTTAATGAGCATTGTATTGTTGTGAGTTTTAACAGGTGTGAATTTGAGGAGGAATTTAGATGTAAGATGGTTTCATGATTAATGGGGTTTTGAATTGTATTGGATCTTAATGTGTTATTTTGGATTAGAGGTCGAAGATAGGTTCAGTGTGCATGGTGTTCAGTGTGCATGGTACCAAGTATGGTTTTGTAATGCGTAATATTCATGTTTTAAGGTCATGCAATCACCTCACTTTTGGATTTTGGATAAAGATGACTTTGTTTATATTATTTGTTTTCTTCGTGTGGGAATCATTATTAATGGGGGTGGTAAAAAATAACCACGGGTTTGATTTGGTTATAATCAAAATTTATGGGTGTGTCAACTTTAAGTACAAGCAAAGCAATGACACTAGCTCGAAGCGGTATTAATTATCGAACTTTTAGATCAAGCACTATTCTCTCTATTTATGCAAACTTTTTGGCCCAAAATAATTTCATTTTTTGCTCACACCTTGCTCATAGTCCTCGAAACAAAATTGAATATCGATGTTCGAGTCGTGTCTTCAGACACAAGCATGCAATAGTATATATATATATTTCGGGAATTCATGGAGCGTACTTTTGTGGTGTCTATGACTTTTTCAGTTTGGAATCTATGCCAAATTGACAAGAGTTTCAATGGAAGGTGGCCATTGGCCACAATGACTAGGCCTAGTAAGTGGGGATGGTATTATAGACGTGACTTTGTCATATGATTGGATTGTGGTTGCTGTTGGCTCGTTCCGTATTGTTTGCACGTTTAATTTTTTTTGAAAAATTTTGCACTTAAATTTTACATCAATTTTTTTAGGTTGTGTGATTCGTCTTGACAAGAGGAACCAGAAAAGAAGATTATAATCGAAACTGATGATTAAAAATAGGGAATAGATTTGCTCCAATTTCCAAAATTGAACTTTGAAAAAAATAGTAAAAAGTAATGTTTGTATATATGGGTGTATATATGTATACTAGCGAGTGACCTGTGCCTGAAGGTACTCCACCAAACGAAATTTGAGTATGAAATACTTGAATGACATTCCAATGTCTTGAAGTTGCAGTTCCAAGCTAATATAATCGTCTGCCTGACTATAAACATCATCCTATTTATCAAGTGAATATGAGAAAATAAAATAGAGAACCATACCATTAATACAATAAAGATAGTTTTTAAAAGGTACTTTGTCCGAACTTATAATACAATAAAGAATTTGTCTATTAAAGCCTCTAAATTTCTTATTAGATGTAGTGTAGGAAAACAACAAAAGGCACTGATTTTGTCAAATTGAGTCCATTCATTACCCGTGTCTAAAGGCACTAAGCCTATTAATTGGTTGAACAATCTAAAACAACTATTTTGCCATGCACCAAATATCCCTTCTCAAATTAAATCTTATATATTTGATTTATCAATCAAGTTTAAGTAGTGTAAAAAAAATGAGTAAGAAACATACGGCAAAAAAAAAGCTATACCATTGATTAAAAGTACTTCCCCATGTAATTCAAGACTAATGTAAACCAACCACACTATCTTGCATTTCATGCCTATCCAATCCAACGTTATTTGCTTGAACAAATAAACTTGTTGCACAATCTATAAAAGCAATAGCAAACACGAAACCAAAGATCCTTACACAAATAAACTATCACATACTTAATTGACCAATAAAGTTTTAAGCAAATAGTGATTTCAGGAGGGGAAAAGGTTAATTTTCGTAGGGGGAGAGAGAGGAATAAAATAGATAATTGCTCAAGGTGGGAATATGGAAAAAATAAATAGCAAAATTATTTTGGTTGTTACATGATTGAAGCTTTCATTTTCAATTGTGGCTATTATATAATTGAAGAGAGAATGAAATTTATGTTTCCAAATCAATAATCATGTGTAAGGAAGCGAGGGAGAGAGGGATGGTATCAAAATAGGCAACGTTTTTTGGTTCCCAAGTAGGGCTGACCATTTAGGCGGCAAAATCTGAGCTTGAAAGTGCAACTTGACCATTGATTAAAAGCCTAATTGATCTAAGCCCTTAAGGGCTGACATGAAAATCAATCTCAATCATTCATTGAATCCAAGGGCTGAAAATATAAGGGATTCAAAAAACTGATCCCTTTTATAATATAGATGTTTGTGGATGAATGTACATGTATGTTTATATTTATACAAATACAAATTAACAAGTAAAACAATAGTTTAATGCAGGGCATAATTGCTCACCAAGTTATCATTGTGACTAAATTAAAATTCAAATTTTTGAAAATTATCACTTGCAAATCAAAACATATTCGCATTCATCAAGGGGCCCATAATAGGGCGTAGTTATCCACTAATTCATCAGTATGACTAAATTAAAATTTCATAAATTCTAAAACCACACACAACTGTACATAAAAACGTGCGCACACACTTGTATTCACCTAGGGTGCGTGTGCATTTGTGTGCATGTGTTTCGTATGACACATTGTTGTTAAAATTCGAAGAAGTCAACAGACACTTAACCTAGTTGATAAAAAAATTGAATGTTTTTATGCTGTATCCTTCTTCAAGATTATAACCCAAAAACTTGCCAAGTTAAGGGGACTAATATGAAACACAGATCAAAGTCTAGGGTTTTTTATGTGATTGTCGACATAAATATTCAACTTGGACGCCATCTAGGGTTTTCACCGAAATCTGCAACAGCCCAAATCTGTAAATCGAACAGGTACCTCTCTCTCTCTCTCTCTCTCTCAGCTTCTACGAGGGCCAGCCCTGATTTTAGATTCAGCTTCCCTAAGTCTGTGCTGCAACTTGATCTGATGTTGCCTTTTTAGTTCGTCGTTAGTAGATATATATATGTGAATGGTTTTGTCCGTAGGTATCTGTCCGATAGTATCGATTTGGAAAAAGCAATTTTGTGCGGATGTACACAGTTAACTTGTTCTCTCTCTCTCTCTCGCTCTCTCTCTTCAAATTTCTTACGGGAGAGGTGGGATATAGGGAATTTGTACTTTTGATGTTATTTGGATATAATAAACCCTTTTCTTTTGATGCTTATGTCTACATAAGCAGATTTACTGGAAATTTGGAAGTTGTCAAATTTTTTTTTGAAGCATTATGACTTATTGGTCCAGTGGTAGGCTTGTATTTGCAATTTATTTTCCAAGCATTATGACTTATGCTTGTATTTGATACTCCCTCCGTCTCCAAATTTTAGTCCCTCGTCCTATTCTAACCGGATAAAAAACTAGCTATAACTTTAAATCGGTAATGAATTATATATTTAATATGGATCTTGTTTGATAGATCTCAATTAGTTCTATAAAACAATGTTTTCGAAATCGTGTAAAACAATATAAATTATGAGATATAATCAATTGAAAAGTGGCACGAACTCCCAAAAGGGACAAATAAATGGGGACGGAGGGAGTACCATCTTCTGTGTAACATGGACTATGAGTTTTGGTCTTGATTGAGGCCGGGGATTTCAATGCATATATAAAAATATCTGTAGAGTGATAGTTTTGTATTAAAAGTGTAATCCAGTAGATTTCGCTTTCTTTGCCATTACTTTAAACTGTAACCTTTATCAAAGTCCAAATCACCTGCTTGGTTGCGATGTTTTGCTTGGGATTATGATGGTTGATTGCACAAAAGGGTACCGGGGTAGGGGGAGCAAACATAAAAGACTAAACCCCGATTGGTGTCTATGTAATTTTTGTTTTTTGGAGACAATAGAGAAGCATTTCGTGAACGCAGATTCTTAGGACACAGGTTAATCAAGGAGCCCTGGCTGCGTGGTTGAAGATTCCTTGCAGTTACCTAAAGTTGATGTTACTTGTTTGAACTCAATTTTCTTTGTAGTGTGTAGATTTCTTTAAGTTGATAGCTGGTACACACATAGTTGTCAAAGGCGCGCCTAGCCAAGAGGCACACCTTTTGCGCCTAGGCTCAACCCAGTTGAGGTGACTTGAACAAGGCGCAGCCTAGGGTCATAAAGATGACAGGGCACCAAAAGGCGCGCTCCTTTCAAATTCAATCACAGCCCTAAGATTATGTTGTTGATATTAAAAATAATACTTTTGGCCATCGATCTCAGCCCTAGCACCCCACCTCTCTCTCTCTCTCTCTCTCTCTCTCTCTCTCTCTCTCTCTCTCTCTCATCTGCGTCTGTGAACCTGGTCGTTCATTGAGATCAGTCGATCAATGTGGGCTCTGAACTTCAGTGACTATGCCGATCATCTCTCTAGGTCTCTCCTCTGTCCATCGTTTCTCTTGTCTCCCATCCCTCTAGTCTGACTGTCTTTCTCGTCTCTCCTCTCTCTCGTCGACTATTTGACATTTGGTAAATGTTTTATGTATCTTTTGGATGTTATACTTTCTAAAACTCATTTAGGGTTTATTATTTGAATTTTTGGTGTATGCTATTTTTTCTATTTTTTTCGCATAGGTGGGCATCTCTTCAAAAAGGCGTGTGCCTCGCTTTGCACCTCTTGCCTATGGCCCAACAGGACTTTGCACCTTTGTGCGCGTCTTGCCCTTGATGACTACGTACGCGTTTCCTTCTGCTATGCTACTTTTTCTTTTGTTTGTGTCACTCATTACTTGGAGCACTCTGAACGCAGTTTCAGATCCATCTCCTGGCCATTGCTGCTGCAGTTACGGTTTGATAATTTTCTTTGTACCAAACCATAGTAGCAATGAGAGGCTACATTCTTGACTTTAGGTTCATTAACTGTATCGTGAATTGATGATTCAAGATCTGTAAGCTTTAGGATAGCAAGGAAGCATAGTAGATTGCTGTTTAGACTTTGGCGTTAAAGAATAGTTTATTTGAGTCAAGTTGCTTGCTTTTCTTATGCTTTAGCTTGTTGAAATTGAAAACGGAAACATGTAATAAAATTGAAGTGACTCTCTCTCTCTCTCTCGTGCGCACGCGCGCGCTCACTCTCACATGAACACCTACTGAGAAGCATGAAGGTCATGTGCCTGAGCTATTTTTTTGTATTCTGATACTCAATTCTCCTAGTAGTATTCCATAAGTGAGTAGTATTGTGCTCCTTTTCTGCTTCTTGAAAGCCACAAAGTCGGTTTCAGTGGAAGGAATATCATGTCTTTGGTAAAACATCTGTACTTGTTCCAAATGGACCAAATGAAATTGATGATGTCTGAACCAATGGGTTTCCATGTGTGAGTTGCTCAATTATATGAAATTTGCTTGTCTTTGAGGTTTGTTTTTCGCTTCTATTCATGTGACCATCCTTTATCATGCATCTAGATTCTTTTCTTTTTTTTTTGTAATCTTGATCCTGCTTTAGCCACCTTTTACCTCCTTCCATTAGAGGAGTTATTTATAGTTTATTTATTTATTTTTTTTGCAGGTGCACTTGCTTTACTTGTTCCGCAGCTTTTCGCGTCTCTTGCAATGGCGGATGGTCAGGAAACTGACAAGAACATTGAGATATGGAAGATCAAGAAGTTGATTAAGGCACTGGAAGCTGCTAGAGGCAATGGCACAAGCATGATCTCTCTTATT
Organism: Vaccinium vitis-idaea; assembly: GCA_963854785.1. Classification (NCBI taxonomy): domain Eukaryota; kingdom Viridiplantae; phylum Streptophyta; class Magnoliopsida; order Ericales; family Ericaceae; genus Vaccinium; species Vaccinium vitis-idaea. Next base: position 21,807,652 of record OY978226.1, on the reverse strand, counting down.
ATGCCTCCACGTGATCAGATATCTAGGGTTACCAAGATGCTTGGTGATGAATTTGGAACTGCTTCAAACATTAAAAGTAGGGTGAATCGTCAGTCTGTTCTAGGTGCAATCACATCAGCTCAGCAGAGGCTGAAGCTGTACAATAAAGTTCCTCCAAATGGCCTTGTTCTCTATACTGGGACAATTGTTACCGATGATGGAAAGGAAAAGAAGGTCACTATTGACTTTGAGCCTTTTAAGCCCATAAATGCATCTCTATACCTTTGTGATAACAAGTTCCATACCGAAGCTCTGAATGAACTTTTAGAATCGGATGACAAGTTTGGGTTTATTGTGATGGATGGAAATGGGACCCTTTTTGGGACATTGAGTGGAAACACAAGAGAGGTGCTTCACAAGTTTTCTGTTGACCTCCCAAAGAAACATGGAAGAGGAGGGCAATCAGCTCTCCGATTCGCTCGTCTTCGAATGGAGAAGCGTCACAATTATGTGAGGAAGACAGCAGAGCTTGCCACACAGTTCTATATTAACCCTGCCACCAGTCAGCCTAATGTTTCTGGACTAATACTTGCTGGATCAGCAGATTTCAAGACTGAGTTGAGTCAGTCTGATATGTTTGATCCCCGTTTACAGGCAAAAATTCTGAATGTAGTGGATGTGTCTTATGGAGGGGAAAATGGCTTCAATCAAGCAATTGAGCTGTCCTCTGAGATTCTATCTAATGTGAAGTTTATACAGGAGAAGCGATTGATAGGCAAGTATTTTGAGGAAATCAGTCAGGATACTGGGAAGTATGTTTTTGGTGTGGACGACACATTAAAAGCTCTTGACATGGGTGCAGTTGAGATACTTATTGTTTGGGAAAACCTGGATATTAACAGGTATGTGCTGAAAAATGGCTCTACTGGTGAAATTGTTATAAAACACTTGAACAAGGAGCAAGAGACTGATCAGAGTAACTTTAGAGATCCGGCCACCTCTGCTGAATTGGAGGTTCAGGAAAAGACATCGCTTCTAGAGTGGTTTGCTAATGAGTATAAAAAGTTCGGTTGCTCCCTTGAGTTTGTTACAAACAAATCACAAGAGGGATCACAGTTTTGCAGAGGTTTTGGTGGAATTGGCGGAATCCTTCGTTACCAGCTTGATATGCGATCATTGGATGAGTTTTCTGATGATGGGGAAGTGTATGAAGACAGTGATTAGCAATCAATGGAACATCAACCAGATCCGGTGCAGGAAGATGGGGCAAAGGCCTGCACTGGGTGCTCGAGCTCGCGCCTTTGTTTTTACTTCTCCATTGTTGCTTGCGGTCAAGGTTCTAGTAGTCCTAATTAAGGTTAGTCCTTGGATTTTTTAAGGGTAGTTATTTTAGCGCTCTCCTTCTGAAACCCGCACTTTTATTAGTTTGATCTTATTCATGTGAATATGTCTTCATCCTTTCATTTTTTCATTTCCTTACGACTGAAAGGATAATATTATGAAATCCTACGAATCAAGACACAGAAGGAAGTGTGGGAACTAAAAAAAGGGAGTGAAAATCAATTATCATATTTGAACTTGGAATATAGTAGTGATATATAGGGCTTAATAACCTTGGGTGGATCTTGTAGGACCATCTTTAGTTGTTTTCCCAATGTTCATGACCTTTCTTTCCTCTTCAACTTGAAGGAGATCACTGTTAGTGGTGATGCAGAGAAATTGGGTAAATCGTCTCAGAGAGTGGAGCCCCTTCTACTGTTCATGGGATTCCATAGGAAGCTTTTGCTTTTGCATCACCGTGGTGTTTGACTAGATTAAGACGCTGAACATATCATTATGGACCTATAGACAACTTTTTATGGTGGAGAATCCTTTGTATTATTGTCTTTTTATTTAAAAAAGTTGTCATTGTTTAAGATTTATTAAGTTTGTTTAAGATTTATTTAAAATTTATGCACAACTTCGCTGAATGTTTGTGGCGTCATAATTTATGAGTGTCCTGTTCTGACAGTCGTTGGTTATTCTTTGGTAATTGATGTGTTTTATCCTTTTACCGTGCTGAGACGAGGTACTGTTCAGCTGTTTCGTGGTGTTGATGGTGATATATATTCTTCATTTGTTCATTTTGTAATATGATTGCCTTCATTAGCTTGCACATTTGTCAAGGCTGATGAACCTCTTGATCAGGTGTACATGGATCTTATCATGGCGTGTTATTTTTTGGTCTGTTTTGCCTTCAAACTTTGAATATGGTTCTTGGTTGGTGGTTAATGTTTGTTTAGTTCAAGCTTCTGTTTAATTGTTTCCTAGTCAAGATTGGAAGTTCTGGAATGTGGTTTTGTGAAAATTTTGGCAGATGGGTAGTTTTTTGCTTGCTCATGCTATATAATATAGCAGAACGAAATTCTTTTAAGCACCTCATATATGACGACCCTCTGATTTTGACTCCACCGTCCGTTACCACTCCCAAACCAATTAAGTATCAAAATTTCCATTTCTTCCTCCTTATGACGAAGCCAAATTCGTGAACAAATTAAACTGCTACATAATTTCAAAAACAATAGAAAGAGAATACTGGATGAAAAGGGTAGGAGGAGAGTAGAGAGAGAGAGGAAGCTCATATGATAGAAACAAAGAGGTTCCTCAGCTTCTCACTTCGGAACCCTTTAATGGTAATTCCTTTTCCTTCTGTTTTTTCCTTGCTTTCTTTTTTTTGTTTGTTATGCGGTCTTTCGTGGAGATCGATTATTGCTTTGCAAAAAGGAAAAGGAGAGTTGAGGGTCTTTCTGGCCAAACTCGCATGGTTTTTTTTTTTTTTTTTTTTGTCTCAATTATTACGAGATTCGGTATAATTCTTGCATCATATTCTTCTGTGGGAGGAATCAAAAAGTGATAATTTTCAAAAAGTTTCTAAAAATGGATTCTTTTTTCCGTTTCACACTTAATTTTTCAACTTTTTGCCATGTTTTTATAATTTTCGTATATTTACCCTCACCAAGACGAAGAACATAGCACATAGCGTAAAAATTATAATTCAGTCTCCTAATAACTAAGATAAAACAACCAAAAAGACCATGGAAGAATAGTATAGTAGGAGTATATTTTATTTGGTTTTTGGTATTCAATTTGGAGCTTCTCCAATGATGTGTTATTTCAATTGTTATTGCTATAATATAGCAGCCATGATCAAAATGAGAGCTCCAATGGTGTGCTATGTAAGTTATGCCTATAGGTAAAGTTTGCCAAGTCACTCTTTTTCTCCAAGCACATCCTTGATTTGATTTTGGTCATCTTCCTCAATTGAACATCTCCTTCCCTCAAATTACTCTTTATGTCCATCAAGTAAAACGAGAACTCAAAAAATAAAGGTACTTTTGTCAAAAATGTTTGAACTTTTTCCTTGACACATCAATGAGCTTTTAGGGTTTTTTTTTTTTTTTTTTTCAAGCAATAGTGAATTGCAAAACTCACGACATATGTTTTTTTGCCCAAGTTAAAACACCAAGATAGCTAAACACAAGGGTGGCCCTAATGCCACGAGTACTCTTGTTAGAGCCACGATAAGTTAAGCCCATTGACATCTTTACCCTCGCATCTTAACTCACTTTTCCCTCTCTCTCTCTCTCTCTCCTCGCGCTATTTTCTTCTTTCTTCAAACCCAGATTCACAATCGGATGAGCAAAAAAAAGTTCACATTTTGTCTAGTTTAAACACTGCGTTCCTCCCCTTGCAGCTGACAACTATAAAACCGCACTTCTATGCTTCCTAGTATGTTTCTTTAATATTCATAATTCAGAATGATACCAATAGAAATTTTAAAAAAGTTGTAATCACCGGTGGATGTTGATTTCTTTTCGATTTCAGAATTCCGAATGATGGTGGCAATCTGAATTCCAAAAAATGGAGCTTGCTTTACTCTTTGTTTGGTTTTTCAAAGGACTATGTCGAATCAAGCAAATCTGCTGCCGAACTTGTGAATGTGAATCCAACAAGCGAGTATGCTCCCGGTTTGGAGGACACCCTTATCTTGACCATGAAGGGTATTGCTGCTGGGATGCAAAACACCGGTTAAAACGTTTTCTCGTTTCTGTCAATTGTCTTCCATTTGTCTATATAGGTTCTACCCGGCAACATTCCTAAAGTCCTGTGTCGCAAAACAATGCTATCTTTCGCAGGTGGGAAAATCCGAGTTATTAGAAGTCGTTTTTATGTTTAATTCCCAGGTGGGAAAATTCGAGCTATTCTGTAGCTAGATTTTTGTATACCGGGCGGGTACCACGTGGCCGAGTCTACGTAGTGCCCGAATGCTGCATCTGGGCCGTCCAAAAGTGTATTGGATGGCCCAGATTGAAACCCTCTCTCCCCCTTTCTCTCTCTTGTTTCTCCCTCTATAATTCGGACCATCTAAAACCGAAATGGACAACCGGATGTGACACGTGCAGGTACCACATTACTTATCTTTTTACTATTTCCTCAATTTCGAAATCAAAATACCGCAGTGGAAGATTGGACAAAGTTATACTTGCTTACGATTCGTTGTTAAGCAGTGGAGATTTCAATTCAAAACAACTAAAACACGAGGCAAAGAAAACCATAGAATCGAACAAGATAGTTTTACGAGTTATACAAAAACTAGGAGTACCATAAATCCTCCTTAATGTTTCCGAAGGGATCCACAACAACTGTGACCAAAAAAGCATACACATTACACAAGTACATAGCTAGCATTGTCATTGAAACAGGCCCAGCACGAGCCCTCAAACGGGCAAACTGCACGCAGCAGTTGAGTTTCCCCAACTCCTGAGAAGCCACCTCCTTGTATACATACAACAATCACTACACAGTACACACAGCTGAATCAGTACAAACTTAATAGTACAACAAAATGCCCATAGACATCCGATACATATACACACTCCGACACAGATCTCCGAACACAGATTTTTCCTTACAGTGGAAAAATCAATGAGTGGTCCCGGGAAAACGCCACGTGTTTCGGGATCCAATATTCTTGTTGTCAAAGGCCTGCAGTGTCCGGGTCTTTTGCTGAGAAGGGACCCACTGGCCATTCTCATATTCCTGATGCACCCTCAAAGCAGAAACAGGGTAAACATACTCATCACCAGAGCACTCAAAATGGACTACATACTTGGACCCATCTCTCCTCCCAGTGACCCGACCCACCCACCACCCATCAAGATCATACGCATCCACTTTGTCCAGCACATTGAAACTCGAAACCCTAACCTGTGGTGGCACTGGCCTCAAATCAGAAGCTCGAACCACCTCCTTCAATGGCCCCTTCTGGTCATTAGCCAAAAGGGTTGTGTACTCGATCCTGAATTTTTCTTTGCCCACTCTTGAAATCACTTTTGCCCCGTAGTAGGAACCCAGAAACCCATCTTCATTGCTGCATATTTCCACACAACTGCCCACAGAAATATCCATATCTCTGTTTGGGATGGATTTTATGGATCCTATGTAGGGTGAATCTTTCCTTTTTCTTCAATGGGTTGGGGATTTTTTCCTATAAGGGTAGATTGGATAGGTAGTTGTGAAGAAGTGGGGTTTGGGAAAGTGGGAGTGAGACCTCGTTTTGTTCTAATTAGGCAATATACGTATTATTGTTCAAGTTAAAACAAAAAAAATTAGGAACATAATCATCCGAACACAACGTCTCGCATACACGTTTTCTTTTTTGGTTGTCTTAAAAAATTTTGTCCATTTTTCCTTCTTTGGATGACTCAAAATTTGTCCACTTTCCATTTTTTTGTTGTCCCAAATTGAGTTGTTTTCTTTTTACCCTTTATCTCCACATTCAAATTCATACACAAAATAGAGGGAAAAATGTACTGAGTCTAAAAAAGTAATCATTGAGTCTAAAAAAGTAATCATTGCAATTCAAAAAAGATGGTAATTTTGGAAGTTTATATATTTTGTAGGGTCTTGATTGTGTCTCCTTAAAATGTTAAATTTCCAAAGTCTTGGGAAGGAGGAAGTATTACAAAAGACTCACGTGTATGTAAGGAGTTGTGTTCGAGATTGTACGAGAATGATTGTGTTTCTAGTATCTCTAGTCTAGTTATAAAAAAGGCAACAATAAAAATTGTGGACGGTTTGGGAGATGGGGTTGGGATTGTACATGAGTTTGGTAAACGAGATCTAATGCACGTGAACGTTAAGATTTCTCTTTCTTTTTTTTTTTTTTTTGATGTTATAGGAGACACCCCATGGTAGGTACACTCATTGAACCTATCTGTGTTATTATATATCGTAACACCTTTCAACAAAACTTAGTTGAAAATTGACGTACTTCGCATGTCACTTATTTTCTATTGCAGATCATTTCTTTTCGTGAAGGATGGTCCACTTTTTGGTTTTGATCGTAAGTAGATAATTGATGTTATCGTTCCTGATTCGAATTTGGATGCTGTTAATTATGAGTGGACGTCGATTTCACATGATCTGGTTAATAGTGATTTGTCTCCATCTGCTGAGTACTTTTTTTGATCTTGTATAATTACCAGTTGTAGGAGTATCTTTTTTGTATTCACCTTTTTTTTTTTGTTGCACTATTTGCTTTTAATTTTTTTTTTTTTGGTTTTGGTAATTAATAGATGTTGCGACTGTGTCTTCCTTCGGATATGTTACCGAGGACTGTATGATGCAGTTTGGTAATGTTTCCGGTGTTCAAAATTCTATTCTTGAGGTTTGTTTTGTCGTTTTGTGCTGCGCAGCCCCGAGTTGCGCAGCGTGCTATGCGGGCCCATTTCGGCGCCGCGCCGGCACTGTTTCAACAATCGGAGATGTCCACCGTGTAGAGCTCGTCAAGTCTATAAGTGTATCAAAAATCAACTCAATCGGATATCGTTAAGTGCCTCATCGGAACACAAATAAGTTGAAAAAAATAGTTTCAATGGTTTTCACCTAGTGTTTCAAGACACGTGTGTTCCAATTTTTTCAACTTATTTGTGTTCCGATGAGGTACTTAATGATATCCGACCGAGTTGATTTTTGATACATTTGTAGTACTCGACGAGCTCTACACGGTGTATGTCTTCGATCGTCGAAACGGTACCGGCGCGGCGCCGAAATGAGTTGCACAGCACGTTGCGCAGCACTGGGCTACGCAGCACATTGGAGCAACATTGCTATAATATACCTTTGACACTTTCCATTGTTATGTTATATCAACAACAATTCAAACTGTTAGGTGGTATTAAACTTTCTTCTGCACATTATTTGCGAATAATCTTTTCCTTCAAAGTTCCAAATTCTACATGATGAAGTACAAGAAACCAGCTAAGTTTCCCATAACAAGGAAAATTTTTGTTTTTTGATTGGGATAGTTTAACTTTTGAAAAGAACGTATGACCTTTGATAATAGGTTAATAAGCATCATGATAATCCATCTCATAATTCTTTTGTTCAAAATTCAGAATTCTACAGTTTGAATAGAAAATTGAAAAAATGGATTAAGCACATAGAATTTGATTGAGCTGTTTTTTTTTTTTTTATAAGTCACTCAGAAACTAATTATAAAATTGACTGGGTTGAATTATGTGTGTAGGACTTCAAAATGGATCCCACGCTCCAATCCATGCCCAATTGGTGCAATCTCGTTGGTACCATAGAATTATGAAAAAAGTATACATTAATAAAAAAGTATTGCCAAATTCTGGGTAATTTTTTTGAGAATGTAACACTAAATGCAAAGTACCTATAAAATATATCTAGGAAATTGTCCAAAATTTGAAATTAACGAACCAATCCAATGATTACGTTGATAAATCAATAAATCACACACCCCCGTGGTGGTACTAACATAAATGTCTCGGGCCATACACCGAGCTCGACGTAAAAACCCTTCTACAGGGATATTGACCACTAATAACTTATCTTTTAAGTTAACAAATCATCTCGGTAAGTTTTCACCGAGTCAATCAAACTCTTGTTAAGGGGTATTGTTTCAACAATAACTTATAGTCCTAAGTTACACAATTGGCTCGGTTTTCCGAGCAGACGAACCTCTCTTTAGGGGTACTAAAATTATTTCAACATCTTACCGAGACATGTTTTATCGTCAAACCAAACCACTGATATCACTCTCGGATTACAACACTTGTGAAAATTTTCTCAACTTTTACAAGTCTTATTATGAGCGTTCAATTATTATCAATTAACTCGGCAACACATCCGAGAAGACCTGTCAATTGCTTCGGATATTTTCCATGTCTTAGCAAAAAATTCTTCAACATTCATCTCAACTTAGGCCAGGGGTATTTACTTGCCCTAAGCCGAAACGAATGGGGGTATTATTATAATATCTCGGAAATGATCATTCAACAAGATACAAAGAAGAAAGGAAACCATCCATTCAACCAGTCATTTCCACAAATGGCTCGGCATATAATTCCACCGAGCCATGGTTAAAATGAAACAGAGAAATAGTTCAGAGGGAGAAAAAGAATCTGTTCCACTACAAACGGTCTGGCATAAAATTCCACCATTCGTACCAAAAAAAAAAAAAACCAGACCAAAGAAATTGTTCGGGGGAGAAGAAAGAGACATTGTTCAAACAAATCTTAAAGCTAAGGACAACAACATTAAGCGTCCTTCACAGGCTCTCGTTCGACAGTCTCGGTGGGATCTCCTTCAACGTCAAGCTCAGTTGCTTCCTCTTCTTCTTCATCCTCTTCCTCTGAGGGGATCTCTATCTCGGGGATCTCAACTTCGGGGACGGCTCGAAGAGCAGATTCAGCAGGAACGCTGCCAGCATCTAATCCGAGCTCGTACCCCTTAGCTACTCCCTTGAAGTAATAAATCTTTGCGCCCCTTCGGAAACCATTGTTTTGGATCTTGGCTACCTGACCTCGGTAGTATTCGACGATCTAGACCTTAGCCTCTTCAAAACCGGTGGTGTGGGCCTTGGATAGCTCCTTCTCGTACTCCCCTTTCTGCTCATCCATCCTTAACTGCAAATCCTTCAATTTGCCTTTCAACTCGTCAAGCTCGGACAGCTGTAGCTTAGTAGCAGCAAGCTCGCTCTCGGCATTTCTCCTCTTTTGCACCTCCTGCAGATGCTTTTGCTTCAGCGATGAGTAAGAGCTGGAAATGGAGACAACCTTCTAGTGATAGCTCAGCACGGATTGACTAGCCTGAAACCACAAATTATAACGGTCACGACATACTCAAAATAATACAAAACGAAAGTAGAGCTCGGGATAGATACTTACCAAGGTCAGGTGGGAAAGCATATCAACGATCTTACCCTCAAGATCTGAAGGGACCTGCTTCATACCCTTGGAGTACGGGGAGGCCGAGCCTGGGATTAGCTCGGACACTATCAGAGATGAGGATCGACTGACCTCGCTTGACTTGAGGGGCAGAGATAAAGGGGATGGGGGAGGAAGTTTCAGCGGTTGCATCTATTGGAGGGGCATCCTTCTGAACGGGAGAGCTTTTGTCGGCAGCAAGCTTTTCTTTCCGAGCATCATCTGCTGAGCCTGACCCTAGCACGAGCTTCTGCTTTTTTAGCTCGGCAGCATCAGTCTCGGTGTTAGCTGGGGCTCGCTTGGTTTGACTCGGTGTACCTTTAGCTGACGCGACGACGGTTTTCTTCGATTTCTTTGATGCCAAGAGACTCGGAAGGCTGCCGAGATCGCCACCCATTTCTTCTTCTCCTTCTTCGAATTCCTCCTCAAGTGGCTCTCTGATCCTACCGATTAAGTCTTGAATTTGGGCTCCGTGAAGATCAACCTCGGTTTCCGAGCTCACCTCGATCGCTTCAACAGACTTCCCCTTGAAAGATGATCTTTTCCTCTTCTTGCTCGGACCATCCCGCTCGACTGCAAGCTCCTCTTGAGACTTCTTCCTCCTCTTCTGGAGATACGAAGTATAGGTAGGCTTGTAGCCTAACAAGACATGAGTGTACCTCTCCTCTACTGGCACAGCATAAGCAGCTCTGATGTTATCATCATTCTTTGCTTTAATCAACCGAGCAGAGATCGGGGAAGGTTCTGCAATACAGATAAAACTCGGTGAGAACAGTTCAAACCACAGGATACGCAAACAAGATAAAAACTAAAGTAATCCGGACCTATCAGAGTATCTGTAGACACCTCGATTTCGAACCCGGAACTCGCTCGAGCATTCCCAATGATGAAACAGACCAATCATGACTACCCAAAAATTGTGAAAATGGCTGGAACTTGATCAAAGTCAACCAAACACCACGCAAGCAACCAAAACAGCCCAAACCAACCCAAGCATTGTTGAACCAAGCCAAACCATCAATTTGCCACCAAGAATCTTGAGCGCTCAAGCTTGAGGCCTTGAGCGCTCAAACCCCTGAGAAACACATTGAGCGCTCAAGTCCATGGCTTTGAGCGCTCAACTCTGATCCAGTCAGGAATCCACAGAGCATCTAATCATGAGATTTTCTGCATGGGAGCGTCTGGGGTGATCTCCTACGATCTTAATACGTATACTACACCCTAAATCTACTCCTAAATCTACCCCTAACCCATTCCAAATACAAAACCCACTACCTCTCTCTCCTCTCTTCCCTCCCACTCACTCTATAAAAACCACTCACCACCCCCTGGTTTAGAGGTTACCAATTCTTACACCCCAGCTCCCAATTCACCCAGAAATCGTCCATCACTCTCTCTCTCTACAAAACCACTTACATTCCATCCAAACCACTTACAAAAACCACTCTTCAAACTCAAAATTCGATCTTTGATCATCAATCAACCTCACATACTGTACCACCCATCCACCATACTAACCAAAACACCCCTCATTGTCCACTCTAAAACCCACAATCAAGTTCAAGCCTTCAAACAAGTGAAAAAGGTAGTTAAACATGTAGTATATTCACTGTTTTGATCCTTCTGAGGGAGACTAGTGAGTTCAAACAAGTTCTTTATACTTGCATTGAACTCACAAATGTCTAAAAGTTGTTTAAAAATACTTTAAAAATCTGCAGTTTCAACAGGGGTTGAGCGCTCAAGCCTTAGGACTTGAGCGCTCAATACCAGCTCTGAGCAGTTTCTGTTCTGTTAACTTTTGTGCTTTCCCTTGGTTTTGATCATCATTAAACAATTAGATATGCTCATGTAACTCTCAAAACAGCTTATTTCTACCTCAAAATAACTTGCATGAGTGTAGATTAACTACTTTATGATGATCAAGCATCAAAACTTTCGAAAATCTTATATTTGAGTGCAAGACAGAGACTGTTCAACCTTATAAATCTTCAGTTTATGTATTTATGATCATTATGAAGTACCAAAAGCTTGCTTGAAGGTCAAAAGCCAGAAAGTCAGATTATGGCTTGAGCGCTCAAGGTTATGAACCTGAGCGCTCAAGCTGTTCTTGAAGCAGTTTGGTACTTATGCTTTGTTCTTGTGGAGTGTTGCTGAAAATTAACTGAAAGGTGTGTGTGAGTTGATATCACTGTGTTTACGATCTGGATCCCTCCCTTTCTTCCATTCCCAAGCATTTTCTTCGTTAATTCGTGGCTATTCTCTTCTTTTTGTCATTCTTTCAAAGATCAAACTATCTGTTTTCTCCTGATTCTCCATGAAAAATGTTCTATTAATGTTTGATTCCGTAAAGAATGAGAAGTGAAGTTGTGAAAAAGGTTAAAATCACAGAAGCCAGAAATTGGTTTGAGCGCTCAATCCATGATCCTTGAGCGCTCGAACTGGTTCGGAAGAGGTTGAGCGCTCAAGCCATCACCATTGAGCGCTCAATCCCCTTTCTGGAATCCAGATTGTAAGCCAGTTTATCAAGCTTCATATCCATGATTTCTTGAGTTGTTGTACAGTTCCTGCTGTTGTTTACCTCTGTAAATATTCATTGTAATTCTTCTTAGTTATTATCATTCCCATGTAAACCACGTGCACAAGCATCCATGTTAGATTTGCATTTTGTATTTTCTTATTATTTACATGATTCCCATCCCCGATTCCCCATTTTCGTGGTAGAATTAAATTTTAAATATTTCCAAAATCCCACAAAATGTTGAGTAGAGGCCGGTTCACGGACCGGGCGAGAGGGGTGCCGTAAAACCCTTCCCCTCTCGTAACCAAACCCCCGAATTCGAGAAATCTTTGGTTCCGCCATGATCAGTGAAATCTTTTTCAAATGGGCAAACGAGTCATATTTTTATTGGTTTCTCGGGTTCGGACCTCAAATCCGGGTGGCGACTCTAACAATCACAATCTTTTCGAACAATCCTGGTGGGCCGTCCACAAGCTGGCGACTCTGCTGGGGACAATCCGAAGAGATCCACGAAGAGATCCACGAAGTAAACAAGGCCGGGGCTCAGATTAAAGGAACACTACAAAAAGAGTCCTGTCTTCTCGGATGTATTTTGGCTCGTGCCCCGGCTTAATGCAACGGCCCAACGAGGAATGGTCAACTCCTTTCTCGGAAACATTGATCTCGGAAGAAGTTGAGGGGCTATTGTAGTGGGCCAAAAATTGGCAACACGGATGGGGCTCGACCGACAAGCTCGGAAGGGTTTGGGCCCAAACGGGACTCCAGGCCAGTTAAGGAACGCAATGCCATGGGCCGACCGAGCTTGACCCATCCGAGACAAATCGGTGTCTCGGCCGACAAACTGTGAACCGAACGAACCATCCAAGACGGATCGCATCCGAGATGGCTCGAAAGGATAACCGGGGATTTCGGTGACGACCTTCGTGACGTCACCCAAGGCGGTTAACACTCGTAACAAACTTGGGAAGGCACATGTGCGTGCCACGGTTGTCCTTACGTCAGCGTGACATATGCCGAGCGGTTATGCTACGTGTCATAGCCACATTGGAGGACGCGTGCATGCAGGACTTGTGAGATCGGCTCGTGACGCTCGGTGATGTCATCCGAGCGGAAATGACGGGCTTGCCCCTGTACTTGGGAAGCCTATATAAACGTAACGAAAATGCCCTAAAGTGGTAGACAACACTTTCTCTCTCTACTTTTACACTCTCAATTCTTCCTTCTTCTCCGATCTCTCACTAGATCGTCGGAGTGCCTTCCCTAGCCACGTTCCGGCCAGGTTGGGTGCTAACGGCGTGTGTTACGTGCGCAGGAGCTCGTGAAGGATCACTCACCATCCACTCGTCGCTCACTCGGGTCAGGAATCACTCAAGAGGGTTCACTGGATTTTTGAGGACACCACAGTCCACTTTTTGGTTTTGATCGTAAGTAGATAATTGATGTTATCGTTCCTGATTCGAATTTGGATGCTGTTAATTATGAGTGGACGTTGATTTCACATGATCTGGTTAATAGTGATTTGTCTCAATCTGCTGAGTACTTTTTTTGATCTTGTATAATTACCAATTGTAGGAGTATCTTTTTTGTAATCACCTTTTTTTTTTTGTTGCACTATTTGCTTTTATTTTTTATTTTTGGTTTTGGTAATTAATAGATGCTGCACCTGTGTCTTCCTTCGGATATGTTACCGAGGACTGTATGATGCAGTTTGGTAATGTTACCGAGGACTGTATGATGCAGTTTGGTAATGTTTCCGGTGTTCAAAATTCTATTCTTGAGGTTTGTTTTGTCGTTTTGTGCTGCGCAGCCCCGAGTTGCGCAGCGTGCTATGCGGGCCCATTTCGGCGCCGCGCCGGCACTGTTTCGACAATCGGAGATGTCCACCGTGTAGAGCTCGTCAAGTCTATAAGGGTATCAAAAATTAACTCAATCGGATATCGTTAAGTGCCTCATCGGAACACAAATAAGTTGAAAAAAATAGTTTCAATGGTTTTCACCTAGTGTTTCAAGACACGTGTGTTCCAATTTTTTTAACTTATTTGTGTTCCGATAAGGTACTTAATGATTTCCGACCGAGTTGATTTTTGGTACATTTGTAGTACTCGACGAGCTCTACACGGTGTATGTCTTCGATCGTCGAAACGGTACCGGCGCGGCGCCGAAATGAGTTGCACAGCACGTTGCGCAGCACTGGGCTACGCAGCACAATGGAGCAACATTGCTATAATATACCTTTGACACTTTCCATTGTTATGTTATATCAACAACAATTCAAACTGTTAGGTGGTATTAAACTTTCTTCTGCTCATTATTTGCGAATAATCTTTTCCTTCAAAGTTCCAAATTCTACATGATGAAGTACAAGAAACCAGCTAAGTTTCCCATAACAAGGAAAATTTTTGTTTTTTGATTGGGATAGTTTAACTTTTGAAAAGAACGTATGACCTTTGATAATAGGTTAATAAGCATCATGATAATCCATCTCATAATTCTTTTGTTCAAAATTTAGGATTCTAGAGTTTGAATAGAAAATTGAAAAAATGGATTAAGCACATAGAATTTGATTGAGCTGTTTTTATTTTTTATTTTTTTATAAGTCACTCAAAAACTAATTATAAAATTGACCGGGTTGAATTATGTGTGTAGGACTTCAAAACGGATCCCACGCTCCAATCCATGCCCAATTGGTGCAATCTCGTTGGTACCATAGAATTATAAAAAAAGTATACATTAATAAAAAAGTATTGCAAATTCTGAGTAATTTTTTTGAGAATGTAACACTAAATGCAAAGTACCTATAAAATATATTTAGGAAATTGTCCAAAATTTGAAATTAACAACGATTTACTTCAGCCACTAATTTTAAATTCTGAACAAATACTTCATAGATTTTGTGGGTATGTAGGACAACTGTTCAATAAACCGAGAAGCAATAGTGGAGAAGAGAGTTGCTGTTCAATTGTTCTACCGACACCACATGGCCACTCGCTCTGGAGTTTGGAGTAGCGTCGAGACGAAGAAAATCGTACATACATACATAGTACTCGTCCTCTTTCACACAAACAAATCACACATGCATGTCTGCATCTATCTATCTACTTCCTGTACTTGTAATTTCGTCCGATCATAGCCAAGTAAGTTGATCTTCCTTTTTCACTGGTCTTACCTCGAATTTTCATTTTTTCTGGAATAATTCATTTAATGTATTGTTTTCGTTAAACGAAGGCATGGGTTTTGTTCCATTTCTTTCGATACATCTGACGTCATATGTGGATATCAACCATCTTCATGAAAAATATTACTAATGATCACAGCAATTGCAATGTTTCTGCAACGTTCTTGCTGGCACAATGGTGGATTTTTTCCCCCTAGATCAGTGAGAGGAAGGAGCAACTTTTTGGGTTTGGTGAGGTAGCAAACTTGTTGCCTAATTTGGCACTGGACTTTACTTTGCTAAACTTTGGAAGCAAGTTTGGCAGTCCGATGGAAGACCTTATGCCATATTTATTTTGCCTTATTTAGGCAATGACAGGTGATTTGGAAGGCCGGTGGACCCGCATCAAAGTGCCAAATTTTGGCAATTTCAAATTTGTCTATTGGTGCAAATGTGATACTGTTTCCCTTTCTAACCTCCATTGATCTCTCATATCTAGCTTTCTTGGGTAACAAATGGAGTTGCCAAATCTTGTGCTAGATCTGGTTTCGGAATGACATTGTTGTCAAGATTCTAAGTGGGTCAACTGAGATAAATTTTAGGGAAATATTGCTATAAGTTGATTTTGGCAAAACCTTTAGTTGTCGATACTCTTGCACACCGGCCAAGTTCATCGAACGAAAGTTAGGCGTTTCGTTGTTTCAACAAAAGTTCAAGTGCTATTATAGGAAATTGTCCTTGCTGTTACACAATAGCTTATCGCCGTAATGTTTATTTAGCTTCGTGAGCATGATAATACATGAATAAGGAAAGGGTATGTGGGTATGTAGGGAGCCATACAGCTTCTCTGGAAGTATTTTCCCTAACTACTTGAATAACAAAAGGAGTATGTATTTACTCATTAAAATCTATCCTTTTTCTTATCAACTTCACTGTTAACAACTGCTATGGTTGCTCTGAAGATCTTAGTATTGGTATCTCAACTTTCTTGATGCAAGAGTTTATCTATGTTCGTGTAGTTCTTCCTTTGCATTTGTCTGTGTAGAATTTGAGCACTCATTTACGTTAATTTCTCTTTTTTCAGTAAGGTACTGGTTTGTTGATTGGCAATAGTATGTTGTAAATGGTGCAACACTAAAGCTAAAGCTCTTAGGCAAGAGCCTCTACAGTCTTGTTACTCCTCGACGTCCTTGTGCTATTGACAGGATACAATAAACTTTCATGGGGGCTTTTTGGAGCATGTCAAATACCCCTGACACAACAAGCACGTACATCGAGGTTTCTTCGGCTGAAACCTTCAAGAGGCAAAAGATTTCATCAACCTACTGTGAGGAGAACTTAAGATTGATTCCTATTCTTCCCGATGAGATATCAATCCATATTTTTGCTAGACTTCCAAGAATTTGCTACTTCAATATGAGGTTGGTGGCACGAAACTGGAAGGCAGCCATGACGAGCCCTGAGTTATTCCGTTTGAGAAAAGAACTTGGCATGACAGAGGAGTGGCTATACTTGCTCACAAAGTTTGAAGATGACAAGCTCTTATGGCATGCTCTTGATCCTCGGTCCAAAAAATGGCAAAAATTGCCGCCAATACTGACTGTTTTCCATCAAGAGGAATCCAAGAAGGGTTTGTACAGACTTTTGATGCGGAACATGGTGGGGCAAAGTAGTAACTTTACCAACCTAGTAAGGGGATGGGTTGGGCAAAAGCGTGAATCCGGGTTGTTACCATTTATCGGTTGTGCCACTGGAACGGCTAATGGATGCCTTTATGTCCTAGGAGGATTCTCAAAAGCTTGTGCTATGAGATGTGTTTGGCGATATGATCCAATTATGAATGTGTGGAGTGAAGTGACTCCAATGTCTACAGGTAGGGCATATTGCAAGACAAGTATTTTAAACAACAAGCTTTATGTTGTTGGTGGGGTTAGTCGGAGCCATGGTGGATTGTCCCCTCTTCAATCAGCTGAAGTTTTCGATCCTTGCACAGGTAAATGGTCAGAGTTACCGAGCATGCCCTTCTCAAAAGTTCAGGTTGCACCAGCTGCTGTTTTGGCCAACATGCTAAAGCCAATTGCCTCTGGGATGACTTCGTACAAGGGGAGATTATGTGTTCCTCAGAGTTTGTATTCTTGGCCATTCTTTGTTGATGTTGGAGGAGATGTGTATGATCCAGAAACGAATTGTTGGAATGAAATGCCTATCGGGATGGGGGAAGGGTGGCCAGTGAGGCAGGCAGGGACCAAATTGAGTGTTGTGGTAGATGGGGAGTTGTATGCATTGGATCCTTCTGCTTCTCTCAATAGTGGGAAAATAAAGGTGTATGATGAGAAAGAGGATGCTTGGAAAGTAGTTATCGGAAAAGTTCCTATGTGTGATTTTTCGGAGTCAGAATCTCCATATTTACTCACAGGTCTTCATGAGAAGCTTCATGTCATCACGAAAAATGAAAATCACAAAGTTGTAGTTCTGCAGGCAGATGTCTGCAACAATACTACTTATTCTGCTTCTTCATCCTCGTCGACTTCTCAAGTTTGTGCTAGATCCTCGGTTGAACATTCGAATTCAATGGCAGGATCAGAAATGGTTGTTTGGAAGGTCATTGCTGCAACAAATTTTGGGTCTGCTGAAGTTGAACTAGTGAGCTGTCAAGTTGTTGATATTTAGCATTGGATTTGTTGGATGGCTTGGTAATCAGCTTATTCTTAGATTACTTTTGCTAAATTGGGTTGCAGTTGCATATCATTTCCAAATTAGTGGGTTTTTCAACAAGCAGCAGTTCGTTACAAGGGCTGGTACCTTGGTACAAACTACCAACAATAGAAAATAGATAAATTTGAAACTTTTGGATGTAAAATTTCAGCGACTTGCAACATCCAATTTCTTGGTCCCATCATCTTTGTAAAGTATGTCTTATTCATGCTAAAGAGTTACACCGGACAAATTAAATATCTTCAATGTCTGTAGAAAAGATAGCATTTAATAATCCCTATTGTGGTCATTAATTGATATGCACTTCTGATTCTGGAGTCCCAGTACTGTAATCGAATTATAATCTGAGTTTTATGTAAGATGAAATTATAAGCTGATTGCTTTAGTAATCCTTCTGATTATTTCCTTATTCCACTGAGCAGTATTAGTGGTGGGTCTCCTGAATAATGCTCCATTCCATCTGCTAAGACAACTATTGGTTCCCTAAATTTATTAGGAAAATAAATACTTAAAAAGCCAAACAAAAAAAATCATCCATCAATGAGTAGATAAAATCCATATATGGTTTTCATATGAGAGGTTTGTTTGATTTCCTTGATTATGCAAGTGATTCATACAAGATGGAAAAACAATTTGTTATTGCTGTTGATTATTGACGAGGATGATATCATTGCAGATTAAAAGACGATTTTATGGTTTTCCTCAGAAGCACATCCATGTAGCATCACATATCCGTGCCCAGCACGTCTTGGCATGGACAGAACACTAATGACACTCTTCGGAAACGTGTCAGTCACACCTAGTTATGTTGTTTTGGTCAGACACATGGATACTCTTAACTACTGCGAGACAATCTGATGATCGCACTGAAACACTTATGAGGAAACGTAATGGATTCGTTAGGAGGTTAAAATGTTATTTTTAAAGGTAGGCCAGAATCAACATTTTCATGTATGATTAGTTCAAGTGCACTTATACAATGACAGTTGACTTTTGTATCTTCTTTATCCTAATACTATTATTTGGGCTATTTTAATCTTATAGGATGGAAATAATGTTTCTTGACTTTTACAAATTCCTAATATGGATCTACAATGTATAACATATTGTATATTCGTCGTATCCTTATGTGTTGGTGGCAGAATTTTTGAATAAACGATGACATTATGTGTCAGCATGTCCTTGTTCCGTTTCCATGTCCATTCTTCTCATTTTGTTTTCTACTAGTTTGGGTAGAATCACGTAATGTGAAGAAGCTCCTCGATCCCAAAACCAATAACCGGCCCGTTATTCTGAATCTGGCTCGCCACCTTCTGACTTCAGAACCCTTTTTTGGTAATTTCTTTTGCTTTTTTGGTAATTCCTTTCAGATGGTATATTTATTTCGTGTCTGGTATTCAAGTTAGCTGGTGTTTCCTTTTGTCTGCTCTCTTTACATTATTGACGATATGATCTTTTTCTTCGAAGTTCCAAATTCTAAATGATGAAGAACAAGAAACCAGCTAAGTTTCCCATAAGCGCTACAAGGAACAGTTTTTTTTGGGTATCGTATATCTTTTGAACAGAACCTACGACCTTGGATAATATGTAGCAGATTCTGTAACTTGTCAACCTAACATAGTTGAATAAGTATCATGATAATCTCAATACTACTCTTATGTCATCTGCTGGAGGCACCTTTATTTATTACTGTAACAGTTCCAATTTATCAGCTGCAAAAGTATTGTTATTGCTTGTTCTTCAACCTGGACAGAGCTAATATGAACTAGATGACTAGATCAGACAATCATATCTGAATAAAACAATGACATGTAGATTTTGGGTACAGTATTATCTTTTTTGTTAGGTTGTGTTAAGTTTCCTCTTCTTTTCATTACTGAGGATACGGTCATTTTCCATTCACGTATCCGTGTCCAATTCGTGTCGGACACCTGCACAACACTACACGACGCTTTCCGGACACGGGCAGGCACACCTAAGTACGTGTCCAATGTTTGTATTACATTCTTTTAGCTAGACATGTGGACATTCTAGAACACGGTGGGGATACTTTGAGGATCACAATGGGGACTCTTTGGGAAAATTCTAAGGGCACGTTAAAATGTAATTTTCAAAGGTAGCCTGAAGTCAAAATTTCCAGAAATACCATCCACATCTATAATATAAATATATCTTTCCTTTGACGTGTCCCTAACATTTTTGTGTCCTAACTTTGAGAGAAATGACGCAAGAATTGTGTTTATGTATTGTCGTGTCGTGTCCTTGTGCCGTGTCTGTATTCATCATTCTCAGTGTTTCTCTATTAGGCTGGACAACATGGCAATGCAAATTGGCTTTGACTCGTCTGCTTCTAATTCCTTTTTTTTCCCCTTGTTATTCAATCTTTCATGGAGATCAATTATTCAATTGCGAAAAAATGGAAGGGAGAATCAGATTCAGATAGTATATTTCTTTTGTGTTTGGTATTCAATTTAGGTGGTGTTAAGCTTTCCTCTGCTCTTTACATTATTGAGGATATGGTCATCTTCTTTCAAGTTTCAAATTCTACATGATGAAGAACAAGAAACCACCCAAGTTTCCCACAAGGACTACAAGGAATATTTTTTTTTTTAGGGAATAGTATATCTTTTGGAAAGAACCAATGACCTTTTCTATAACATATAGACCTACCATAGTTGAATAAGCATCATGATTATCTCATTATTCCAGTACTAAGCAATTTTACTGGTGGATTTCATCTGCTGGAGACAACTGTATACACCTACCAGCTTGGCTATCTAATTAGTACTCCATTTGTCACCAACCATTTTTCAAGCAATATGGTTTCCCTCTTTTCTTTATTTTCTCTTTGCCTTTCTTTCTTTTCTTTTCTTTTTTTTCGGTATGATATTCGAGCTAAACGAGTCGAGCAGTCGAAGAATACATTCGTATCGGACTTGGGAAGACTAGTCCCAATCTGGTTATCTTAATGTTACCTAATGATGTCCAACCATTTTTCAAGGGAAACTGTTTTTCTCTTTTACATTCCTGTTTTTTTTTCCCTTCTCTCTTTCCTTTTCCTTGTGGTTTTCCAGCACCAAACAGAACATAAAGGTTTTCCAGCAATCATGGTGATGGTGATGACCATGATTCATCGAATCTTTGTATAACTTGGTTGGATATTTTGGATTTCTAAATATATTCACTTAGATGTATATCTATTTCTATTTATAGAAATTTATAGAAAATAATTTTTTTTTTACAACATAACCCTTTTTTTCCTTTTCTCGTATATGTTTGTCTAAAATTTAGTAATCCAAGGGAATAAAGTTTTCGCGGCCGAATATTTGCTCTATAGCTGTTTCAGTTGTAGGGTCAGCTCATAACTTCTCAGAATAGATTTATCTATTCTTGGTTACTTCCGCCATCCCAACCAATGAATCATTAGCATTTGTTTGCATTCACGGACTCCATCGTTCTCATCACTTCTTGTTTAATGGTTAGGTCTTCTACTGTGTCATCTTACATAAGCATTAAACTCTTTAAAAATGTTGGCCTGCATTGAGTAGACTTATTAATTATTTCTTTGTGGCCCATGAGATGGTTTTGGTTTATATTATTAGGTTTTCTATAATCGGAAAATTGAAATAAAAAAATATTTTTGTTATTAGATTTTTGTAGCCATCTGTATTATTGTGGGTAAACTTTCGTTTTCGTAATATACTACCTATTACCATTGTTATTGTCATCAGTGGTTGCTTCCCATGGGGCATTGATGTGGAAAGAGTGCACAGGCCATCCAAACTATTCCTCAAAAGAGTACTGGATCAAGCAAGTTATCCAGTCTAGTAGGAAAAGGCAATACACACCCCTTTAAAAGTTACTAATTTTTTTTATAAAAGTTTCTATTTTTTGTTTATAAAAGTTACGAGACATGCTAAAATGTTACGAATCATAGAAAATGTTATTGCTGAAAAGTTACGAAAAACTAAAAAATGTTACGATTGCCAATGAGGTAGCACAATCTGGACCATATAATTGGTGCATATGGTACACACCTTTGATGGGTGTGTATTGTAGCCATTTCCAGTCTAGTTTACCACACAATATTCATATTTATTAAATTGACACAAATGGCATTAGATGCTTCATAAAAAATTGATGTTCTAGGCCTTGAGAATCAAATACACTTTCTATATTATGCTTTCTTTCCAATAATAACATTACCTATTTAATACCCAATCAATGGGGTATATGGTAATTTTTTACTATGTGGCTAACAAGCAACAATCAAAAAGTCTTATCTACGAAATAGTGGATTAGTGGTGTCTTGTACCTCCAAAAATCGAAGAACTCAAAGGACGTTATGGGCCATGGCGTGAAAAAGAGAGAAAGAAATATGCCACAGACGGTATGTGTGGGAAGAAAATATTCTAATTTTTTTATTTCATTCTGTCTACGTCCCAAAATGAATCCTCTGCGAAAAGACGTGCAATTTTCGGAACAAAAAATAAAGTACTTGCGTACATGATTTTCTAGTTTATTCTCACCAAATTAAAGATATCGATTAGTTCCTTAATTTTGTTCAAAAAAAATATAAAAAAAATTATGAACGGAAGCATTTTATTTATTTATCCAAAAATTGCACGTCTTTTCATAGGGACTATTATTTGGTAACCTAATTCCTTGGCCATGTGTTAAGGGATCAAATCCAAATGGAAGAACAATGCTTCCTTCGTTGTGGGAGAATGAACTTCCATGCCATTAACCTTAATTAATCAAAGCAAAACCTTGCACAAAACTTTTCTTGAAAATCAAGTATTGTAATGGAAATTAGGTAGTGTTATTGCATTGGTCTAATGTCGCAATCAAACAGCCAATTAGTCCAACAAAACAGGGTAATACAAAGTATAATTCTTAATAACATTGGTTCCTCCTCTAGTAATTAATTAGTAAATAACAACTCAAAGGTGATGTGGAAAGATTAAAACAAGCCAAGATGTTCGAAAATACAAGAAGGTGGTGTAGCTTAATTATCATTCCTACTCCATAAAACATGAATTTAGGGATGGAGTCACAGGGAGGCCAGTAGGGGCAGTCGCCCTGGAAGGGGGGAAAAAAAAACTTGTAGTATTATAGACAAAAAAAAAAAAAAAAAAATTCCTATGAATTATTGGCTCGCTCCTGCGCATGTAAACTATTTTGGAAAAAAAATTCGTCCTTCGTACGGAAATTCCTGGCTCCGTCCCTGCTTGAATTGAAAAGAAATGTGAAGTCCAAACTTCCACTGCCAGTTTAAAAACTCAATTTTTACAAGAAATGGTCACAGTTATCATGTTGTGTTCATTTTTCAGCCAGAACAATTTGCAAGAACATGAAAAACAACTTATCAGATGTTTTCTTGGAAATTGATTCCTTTATATAAATAAAATAAAATAAAAATCGACAACAAGTTTCTTATACTGTGAAAGATGCTGCTTCTTTTGTTTTTTCTATTCTGAAAAGAAGAAGTTGAGAAACCAAATATGATAACAAACACTTTCTAAGCTATTCTAACTAAAATGAAATTCAAAACTTTGGAAAGACTCTTGTGTGACTCAAAGGAGGCAGTGAAACATAAATTTTTATTCTTATTCAAAAAACACAACTTTTTAAATTTTTGGACAAACAGCTAAGATAAATACACATGCCCATATATATCAACCTAAGCTGGGGGTGCTGCACAGCCAAGTGTTGTGCAGCGTGCTGTGCACGCACGGCTCGGCCGCGCCGGCCACGTTCCGGCGATCCGAGACGTTCACCGGATAGCCCTCGTCGAGTATTATAAGTGTACCAAAAATCAACTTGGCCGGATATCGTTAAGTACCTAATCGGAACACAAATAGATTGAAATGAAATGGAACACAAATGTACATAAACACTGGATCCAAATCAATAAACCCATTTTTTCAATCTATTTGTGTTCCGATAGGTACTTAACGATATCCGATCAAGTTGATTTTTGGTACACTTATAGTACTCGACGAGGGCTATCCGGTGAACGTCTCGGATCGCCAGAACGTGGCCGGCTCAACCGCGCCGTGCGGCTGCATAGCACTTGGTTGTGCAGCACCCCCCAGAGTCCTCAACCACCCTATACGTATAAGAGAATTGTGACTTGCCACTTTTTTTACCGTTTTGGACGAAAATGCCCCTTCTATGGATGATGGGTGCTGTGCTATGTGGAGGGATGGTGAGGAGGGTTATTTCGCAAACGGATAGAGAATAATAACACCTAATAGAATTTCAGCTTCTTCTTTTTATTTGGGTAATTTAGCTATAAAATTTCAGCTTCAAAAAGGTATTGTGAAACTTGTACTCTATAAATACCCAACTTCTCACAAAGTAGATGTTAATGCCAAAAACATATACTCCAACTACGGATGGGCGTCGTGTCATGTTGTGCCGTGTTCGTGTCGTATCAAGCCGTGTTCGTGTCAAATCAGGTTCGTGTCAAAATGACCTGCTAAATTAATTGTGTTGAGAAATATGAACCCTAACCCGACCTTCTAATAATCGTGTTGTGTTCGGGTTGACACGATTAACCTTTTTTTTTTTTTTTTTGCACGGTGATTTTTTTATTATTAATCCACAGTAACTATTACAATAGATTAAAGGGACTAGATATCAAAGAGAGTGCCAACCAAAATGATGTGTAATTATAGCCAGCCAAAACGTTGTGTAGGCTTAGAACCTTACCCACCATAACAAAACCTTGCAAATTTGAGAACATGAAGAGAATAACTTGATATCAAAGGATAAACTTCAGCTGCAGCAGGATTGAGCTTGAAAACTTTCA
The DNA here is from genome assembly GCA_963854785.1 of Vaccinium vitis-idaea. Taxonomy (NCBI): domain Eukaryota; kingdom Viridiplantae; phylum Streptophyta; class Magnoliopsida; order Ericales; family Ericaceae; genus Vaccinium; species Vaccinium vitis-idaea. Next base: position 21,783,194 of record OY978226.1, on the reverse strand, counting down.
TGCACAAATTCAGAGAATGAAAATGTACATGTTAATTCGTGTCATTTTTAGGTCGGGTTCGGGTTACCGTGTCAACACGAGTAGACGAACAAGTAAATTCGTGTCATTTTCGGGTTATGTGAGTTCAACCCTAACCCTACCTATTTACTAATCGTGTTTTCGGGTCGTGTCATATACGTGTTTCGTGTAAAAAATACTCAACACTAACCCGCTAACTTCGTGTCGTGTTCGTGTCGTGTTGTAGTGTCGTGTCATAAATTCTCACCCCTAACTCCAGCTAGTTTCACAATTTTTGGAATAGGAAATGCCAATTGATTGGGACTTAAGACTTGATTTGTCTTGATATTTGCCTCTTTTATAATCTTTTTTTAATATAAAATATAAAATATATGGACATTGCACCTAACTTATCTACACCAGAATGAGGGATGAAAAAAGATTAATTCTAAATTTTTGAAATGTTAGGTAAATTGATGGATGTCTTACAAAGTGAGCAATTGTTAGATAAACAAAGGCACAGGTTATACATGTTCATGGTACAAGGTAACATAAATCTATATCTTACGATCTAAAAAAAAAGCTGAATTATTTTTCTGAGGACGGTTATATTTTTGAAATATAATGCTCTCTTTTACATGTATTTACATAAGGAATGTACCTTACTTCTTGAAGTAAAATATGTGTACGCATGTATTCAATGTGAAATCAGTCAAATATATTTTTCAATGTATTTCTAGTTAAATGTCTTTCAAAATTCCCATAAATAAATGGACAAAAACTTGAAATGAGCACGAGACTGTGAAATAAGAATGTGTGAGTTGTTGGGTTGTTAGCCATACGCCTCTCTCTCTCTCTCTAATTGCGTAGAAAGGGGCGTGATTGTGATTATAAAAAGAGGTGATTGTAACCTCAATGCCATTTTTTTTTTTGTTTCTTGACGATAGAATATTAGAATTTGTTAAATTATTGAAAATGAGTACATACAAGTTGAACTCTAATCCTCACAAAAACACAAAATCGTTGGGTCAAACCTAAAAGTCTAATGTTAACTTGCAAAAATGGTGAGAAGAAACTAACAACGATATAGTAGTAACAAAACATGGTCTGGCCATGCAGGGCCGGCCCTGATGTTTGGGTTGCCCAAGCCCGACCAAAAATTTGGTTGCCCACTTAATATTAAGTCATTAAAAAAAATCGAGTAAAAAATATATATCTATGTTACATTGTGCTTTTAACTAAAATAAACTTTTATAAAAATTCATACAACTAGAAAAAATGAATCAAACATAACAAAATTCTGCTCATGCTTATGTTTTCTCTAACCAATCATGTTTTCAACTTAAATCTATTAAAAATACTATTTTAACAATAAAGAATATTTATTTTAAATCTTTCTTTATCAAAGTTCGTTGAGTAGAAATAAATTATTTTGGTTTATTAATTGTGTATATTTATTTATTTATGAATTCAATTTGGAAATTAAAATAAACTAAGAGAGAAAAAACACTTATAAGAACATTTATGGTGTGCAAAAAATTTGGACCTTGGACTTCTAAAACTACTAAAGTATAACTAAAATTCAACACTAGTTGTTTAAGAGTTTTATTTTTATCTCTAATAGTTCAAACAGAAAAATTTCAAAAATAAAAATTCGGTGGCTGGAATTGTTTCCCCGGGGACTTGAACCCAGACCGTCTGCTTTCAAATGCACTCACTGACCAGCTGTGCACAAAACACGGGATATCTTAGTATATTATGTGTACCATCGCAAACTTTTTTTTTTTTTGGGTTGCCCTTGCCCGGGTGGGTTGCCCAAGCCCGGAGACTTGCTGGGCTTACCCTAGGGCCGGCCCTGTGGCCATGGACCAAGTCCTCTTTTTATTCCACGTTTGCCATCGGCTCATCTTCCCTTGAATTAAATCATGTTATTTACTAGTAGGGTTAGGTCTCCTTGTTGGCATATGAAAGTACTCTTCCATTTTTTCCTGGTCAGACTCATATGGCTGCGTAACTTTTTCAACAGCCTTCAACTATCACCAACTACCATTTAACCCCACAATCTTGAAAACGAATCAAGTTGACCCCATAAAATACTCAAAGTCTTGGGCTTGTACATGTGCACACAATTAACCAATGTGCTAAAAACCATCATATATTTTGAAAAATCAACAGACAAAAAAAGAACTTTCCTGTCTTACCCTCTCTTTTCTTTTTCTTTTTTTTATATGGATGTTTCAAACTCACAATGGGGAAAAATTATTTAGTGTTCAAAACAAAATGTATGAGCCCCAACACAATGTGTGATGGAAAGAGTTATGGCACCATGGAACAAGAATAATCTCTCCACACAAAGTGACTAAATGATATGGAGATTCATGAACATTAAAGTGCAATTATTTTCGTCCTAAAAAAATCAATATTAAGGACGTGGAGTAGTATTTTTTAACTGGTCAAGAGCAGTATCATCTAAAAAGAAAAAAAAAAAAGGCCTATAAAACTGAGGGTGTTTTTGGAACTTGGAGAAATAAAGAGAATAATGAAGAAGAAAATCAAAGAGAAAGCTGAGAGGAAATTGGAGAGAAAATGAAACTTATTTTAGAAAATTTCTCTCTATAAATCAAATAAAGGAAATAATTTTATTTTTTTTAAAAATTTCTCTTTTTTTTTATTTTTTTCCCCAAGTTTCAAACATAAATGTTTTGTGTCCTTGTGTCCTAATCAAAGAAACAATGAAGGGGTGCTATTGCTATTATCCAAACCTTTTTTAGGGTAGCTATGCAAAAGTGTCAGCTTCCAAATCATTGGGGTTTCCAGTGTAGATTCATGTTTAAAAACCTCACTTAGGGAAGGTTTCAATCATTCTCGGTAGTTATCTTTCTTCTATTTCTACGTCAAGCAATTGCAAGAAGTTTCTGATTCTTTCTTCTCACACCGCCATCGAATCCCTCACCATTTTCAACCCTCCCACCAATTCCAATTCCGAAGTTTCTTTTTAATGCTTTCTCATTAAACTGATATCGTGGATTTCTAAGTAGTTGTATTCTTGGTTTGACATCAAGAACTCGTATCATTCTTCTTCCTTACAAAATTGTTGAATTTTTCCTTACAAAATTGTTGAATTTTTCCTTACAAAATTGTTGAAAATAAGTGGTTGGTTTGTTTTTCCAGATTTTCTTTCTTACGGTTTTGTTTTCTACGGGTTTAATTGAGTGAGATTTGATCTGGGTTCTTCCAGATTTAGGCTGAAGGGAAAAGGCTTCTTGTGATGATATTTACCTGTTATAAGGGTAACATAGAAAAAAATTGTTGGGTATATTCGTATAGTTTGTGCTGATAAGGTTCGGTGATTAATTTGAGGTGGGTTTTTGGGTGGGAGGTTATTAAATGGCTGAAGAAGATTTGGTTGAGCTTAAATTCAGGCTTGCTGATGGGACCGACATCGTGCCAACCAATTGTAGCCCTAGTACCTCTGTTGGATCTCTCAAAGAAAGAATCGTTGCACAATGGCCTAAAGGTTGTAAATTCTTTAACCAACCCTCATTAAGTTTTGAATTATGAACTGCTGATCGATAAAAAGGTTTGAACTATGAATTTGGATGTGTTTCAGAATGTTTGATATTGCTATCCTGTGTGTTTGTGGAATCACATGATTGTTGTGTACTGTTTTTTGTGGTGTTGTTTAGTTATTTTGCTTGCAAGTTGGCACATCAGTTCAAAGTTTGTATACAAGTACTTACTTTCTTTATGAAGATATGGCTTTTAGAGACACATTTTTTCCATAAGAAGTTATTCAACCCGTCACGCCTTTCCTAAGCCAGACGAAAAGAGGAAAATAAAGGGTGCATGAATCATATGATTTTATCTATATTATGATCCAGAGATTTATCAACAAGTTTGGTCTATTTCATTCAAAAAATGCAGTATGTTTATAAAACGTAGATATTTCACTGTCTGACTACTTGTAAAATGGCCGGGTTTTTCTACTTGTAATTCTTGTATCCACCATTTGACAAACTTCATGAAATCTTAATATAATAATATCCCTGTTGTGGAGAAGTTCGATTAGTGCAAGCTTTATCAAGATATATGTGTCCGGGGTAATATACATTTGTGGCATCTATATATGAAACTAGAACTCAGATTGTTTGACGTTGATTGTTTTTACAACCTTCAGCAGTAAATCTCTTCAATAATCATGTGGCTTCTGTTTCATTTTTTGTTATATCCCAATGAAAGCTACCTATGTTGGACAGAAAAAGAGAATGCTCCAAAAACTATCAATGACGTGAAACTTATTAATGGGGGAAAGATATTGGAAAACAACAAGACACTTGCTGAGTCCAGACTCCCAATTGGGGAACTACCGGGAGGGGTCATCACTATGCACGTTGTCATTCGTCCTCCAGCTTCGGACAAAAATACTGGTAATTCACAGAGCACGTTTAACGTTTTATTTATGCATTTATGCTGGGTGATGAGGGGATACAATCATACAATCCTGGATGGTTTTTTTTCTTTGATCTGACATTCATGGATGCTTATAGAGCTAATGATGTTACTGCAAACTTTATGCTTTCTTGAGATGGCAACGTAGCTTTAACGTAGTATTTCTTTTCATGGCCTAAACGCAGTTGAAATGAACCGTGTTCTTTCTTGTATCTTTGTTTCAGTAGTTTTGTGTTCTTGAACTAGGCCATATTTGTTTCAAGGTTCCTTTGAGTTTCTTCCATTTGCGAAACTTTTCTGGCCTTCTCATCAGGAGTTAGTTCCTCAAAACCTCACTATAGAGCTTCTTAAGGTTTCTGACCCCAGTCGTTACAAAGCAGCACCGGCCTTCTTCGTTGAGCTTCCTACTCTGGGCTATACCTTTGATGGCTTGATGGTTGGTGCCAACGTCATTTAGTGTTTTGCTTAAAATCTTCCCATTCTCTGATGGCAGGTTTTGAAAATTTGTGGATTTATTACTTCCATACTCTGATGACAATTATGTTAATTTCTGGATATGTTGGGATGTGTACGTCAATCTTGCATGTGGCTTCTAATTCCTCTTCCTCTTTAACCCATGAATGAAGACTAATATGTACCGGACATTCTTCATTTGTATATCTTCCTTTACACTGATTTATGCTTCACAGAAGTGCACTTCCACTCGCTTTTTGATAACACACGTTACAAAAACAAAAAACTGTGGGTGGGAAATCTGAAGTACTGATTCTTAATGCATTTGTCGCAGAAAAACTGAAGGATGACTTCCCACAGAAAAACAGGTGTTTGTGCACCATTCTGTAAACCCTAGTGTGAGATCGACAAAGATCCTTCTGTTGGTTTCTGTCTCTCCATGTGTGTCAGTCAGATGGTTGCCCAGTTCCATTTCTGAAGCTCTCTGGTTTTCAGGTGTTGTTGCAGAAACAAGGTTTCTCGGCTTGTCATTGGCTTCAGTGGATGTTTTTGTGTTTTTTTGATGTTGTTTCTCAAAGCAAAGGTTCTTTAGTTCCACTTCCACAAGTTCAAGTAGGAGAGAAGGAATTAGATGCATTTCTCCTTTTCTTTTGATGATACAAATTGTCACAAGGAAAACAAAAACAAAAACAGCAAGAGCAAAAACATGTATTGCAGAAGGATATTGTTATTGGTTTCAAATTTTTAGTTGGGTAACATATTTGTTAAGAGTTTTCAAATAGGTAAAATGTGTCCTATGTACTATGTAGGCACCATAGTGGTGGTGATATCTCTTTGTAAAAAAATTGTTCCCTACATTAGAATTTTACTGGCCAAATTCCTCAAGAAAAACCTGAGCAATTCATTGATTTCAATAAGAAAATAAATGCGATGGTTGAAGACATTGGGGAATTATGGAATTCCTCTTTAAAAAAAACCAACTATCTAATTCCTAAATAGCTATGCTGAGTTATCAATAGCTGGTCTATGAAAGTTGGATATTTACTGCTTTGACGTTACAACACATGGAAACAAGTGAATTATCGAGCTTTCTTTCAACACAAGAATAAATACCCTTGGATCGACTAATATCGTCCGAAGGCTTCCTGAAGCCTTGGTTTTTGGGTAACTGCCACTGTGCTACCCGGGGCTTGTGAATTGATATGTCCAATTTAGCTTAATGTGGCAAAATTTTCAAACTACAAGGTACAATACCCTACATTCTAGGAACTACGACAAATATGATCCATTAGTTATAAATAGACGCGAATCTCTACTCTTTACAAACCTAGAGCGAAAGGAATCCCAATGGATTCAAGTTTTTACCAATTCAGATGCCCAACTTTACAAGAAAGAGAAATCTAGAAAGTCGCGTTAACCATTCGGTCAAAATATCGCACAACTCAAAACAATTGACTTCAACTTCTCAACACAAAACAGGGCAAATTCAAAGGAAATGAAGAGAGGAAGAAAGACATTCATAGTGTTTCTCGTACGTATAAGAACGATAAGGTCAATTAAAAAAAATAAATAAATGAATATCTTTTCCTATACACAGAAATTGCAAACACCAAGGGCAAAAGAAAAAGAAAATGGGAACAGAGAAATAGATATAGAAAGCAGGAAATAGGTCCAAATGTTACAGGCAATCATCTATATCTTATATCACGAGCTGTTGAAGGGAAATATTATATACAATGGAACTGATATCCCTCAAGCTTGTTGTACGAGTCATCCCTTCTTATTGCACAAGGTCAGCAGCCCCTATAAGCTGAAGTCAATGCATAAGTTAACCATTCTGAAAACCATTGAACAGATAAAACTCTGCCTACAAGGGATGGTCCCCAAGAGCAGCCGATGAGGAGCGACTCAGGTGATTAAAAACTCTTGGATGTTCGGACATTCTTGAGTGTCATCGAGAGTTTCTGTCTCTCTCCTTCCACCTCAGCAAATTGGAGACTCAGTTGGGAGTAACGGTCGTGCATGTCCCTCAGCTCATACTCCACAGCTGCATACCTTCCCTTGAGTTCCAACATCTCTTCGATCAGCTCATTGATATCTCTAAAGCTTTGGAATATTGCTTGCTCATCAGGGTGTTGCTTCAGGAACGAACTAGATCACAGAGGAAAGGGTTGTGTAAATAAAGTAGAAAAGTAGTTGAGTATGAATTTAAGCTACCAATTTGTATAAATCTGATTTGTTTCGAAAATGCAAGTTTGATTGGTGTTCGAGCCCCATGAATAATAGAAGAGCAGACCACTGGATGTTCCTGTGCAACAATTTTGCAGTAGCAAGAAGAGACCGTTAAAACCAAAAATCGTTACAAGCCTAGAGAAGTGAAAAACAGAATTTGAGAGATTCAAACACTAAGATGACTCCACACTCCACAGGGACAGAGAGAAACTCTGAGAGAGAGTAATCGAAGGATGGTAAAAACCTTCCAATCAACTATAATGAGATGCAATGGGAAATACTTATGCTCCTCCAGAGGAAAATGTTGAAACCAAGAAACGGTAGTTTTTAAGTCATATACCCATGGAACTAAACACCAAATGACCATCGTTACTCGTAGATGATATATTTTAGTTTAGTAACATAAATACAGGTTACTATTTCAGGAAAACAATAAGACGTGACATGACAGGAGTTATTATTCATTAGGTCCTCGAGACAATAACGGAGCCAGGTCCCCAGTTTTTTGGGAAATCCATGAGGTTGTATTTGGATCCTGGTTGGAGGGAAGGGAAAATGCAAAAAACAGGATGATAATATGAAGCAAAGAAGCTAATTTATTTCTCTATTTCCCTATTAATTTCCTTTGCTTTGGTAAAGCCCTCAAACCCATAATCCACAAACAGGCGTAAGTGCGTGACAGTCAATAGAACTACGAAATTAAGCACAAGAAACAATTTTCAGAAGTCTCTTGAGGTAGTAGTAGCACTACTAGTTAAACATTAGCAAGGAGAAGAAAAAATGACTGACGATTTTGTCTTGTGCATGGAAAACACCCCATAATAACCAGTGGGCAGTTAAATTCACGCAAAGCAAAGAAATACAGGCAGTTGCAAAACATCTAAAACTCAAAGCAGAGCAAAACACAAAACCTTAAGCATAAATACACCAATATATGGACTAAAAGCATGACCATGCGTTTTCTGTATGTTGTAACACAACCATGCCTCAAGGCATGGAAATGTACCTCATAATTTGAGTGCAGGCCCTGAAAGAGTAAAGATAATTTTGGCTGCAAGTAATAAATCTCAGAACCCAAACTCAGGAGCCTGAAAATGCAGGTTTTGACTTTTGAGCATTTTGTTTTGCAGCTCAGGTCAAGCCATAGTGTTGTTAAACGTATATGAGCTCTAAATAGGCACAATGTAATTAAGTTACCTATTTTACATCACCTTATTGAGATACCCACTCTATTGTCACAAAGAGGGAGAAGTTCAGTTTTCTGTCTGGCTGCCCCCAAGCCCTTTACAGCTGTTGCATTTGTGGTTAAACGAAAATGAGGACATACCTCTGAAAAAGAGTGCTTGATTTCTGCTTTGTCCGTAATGCTTCAGCAAGCTCAATTTCCAAAGCAAGTAACCTCTCTAATGCATTCCCGCTACCCGGAAATTCATTGAACAGAGGAAATACACCTCTCAACTCTTCATTTGCCTTGAGCCCATGAGGAAGAAAGGAAGAAATAAGAGTCTCAGAAAAGGGCACTGACACACTATAAGGCAGTGTTTAGTTCATCAGAATGATGCCTGCAATGCAATGGTCATGCACTTGGAGTGCTCTTTCACCAATTTTGGAGGATGACCATTCCGCGGGGAGGCCAAGGAATGACCAATGACCACTCCATCGCTTCCCAAAATCATTCCAGCGAATCAAACACTCCCTAAGAGGTTTCAAAATAAAGATCGTGTTACCTTGTGTAACTGCACCAGTTCTCTTTGTAAACCTTGAGAATCGGGGTCAAAATGAAGATCATCTAGTGGAAGGGAGTTCTCACTTTTCATTCTGTCCAACTGCAAATCAGAAGTGAAGCAATCATATCGGGTTGCATCACAAAGTCTTTAGACAGACAGGAGTTCATCACTCATGCCTTCCAACATATATGGTGGGAAACATGATCAGCAAGACATTTCTCAATTGCCTTCTAGAACGAAATATGTACCTCTTTTTGTAGATTGTCCATGCTACTCTTTAACCTCTGGGTTTTGAAATGGCCATTGATAACAGATAAATGCTTCGCATCATTCTGCAGCAAGGCCCCCTGTTCCAGAAAGGAATGCTTTGAAATTCCACCTTCAGTTTGCAGAACAAGAGCACCCTGCCGAATGTTTGCATGTATAAACTTTCTTAGAACCACACTTCAATGTGCAACTGAAACATATTCTATCAAGCCAGAGAGATAAATGGGGAGTGAATGCAAGGTTTGGGACTAAATTACACCATTGTAGTAGAATTCTAATCTAATTATACAGACTAACGAAATGCTAGGATAGTAAATAAATATGGAAATGAAAGGTATAATGTTTATCCATCTTGGTTGCTTTATCAAATTTTTCATCACGCAAGTATTGGGTCCACAGTCATGTACAAAGCACAAAGTTTTTAACTCTTAGTGGAGGGACCCCACCAATATTCAGTTGGTTGCTATCTCAAGAATGTTACATAAAACCTGTATGTCATTGTTTCAGCAGAACTCAAAAGTAAAAGCAGAAAATTAATGCTGTAATAATTAATATAATGATCAATGTCCCTTTTACTGCAGGCAATCAGGAATCAATGGACCAACAATGGTTAAACTAACAAAGAGAAAATTGGTTACCTCGAAAGTTTGAATGTTTGCAAGAACGGTTGACTCGTCACCTTCAATTCTTGGAGTTGTACTTGCACTTTCTAGTTCTTCAGAATTACTAAACGTATGTTGGTTCATCCAGTTAAGGAAAGGCTTCCCAGTTGAGCCATTCCCACCAGCAGCTACATTTTGCTTATAAGCCTTTCCTAAAACTGTATCACCAGATACATGGCCAAGCTCAGCTGATCCGTTGATTTCTTCCTTCTGATTTCTCATGGTAGATGCAATATTTTCCAGCTGTCCCTGGGTCAGGGTAAGTTCAGCTGCAATTCTACTATTCTCCTCATAGCACTCTTTCAAAGCATCCTCGACCATTTGTTTTTCTTCCCTGCAGCATTCAAGGCTCAATAGTGCACATTCCAACTCCGCCTTCATACGGTCATAACCCTTCATTTTTTCACGTTTTTCAGAAACTACAGACTGTAACTCAGCCTCCAACTCTGAGATCTTCAGTGATAGCTCTTCATTTCTCTTCAACTGAGAAGCTTCAGATTTCTTCCTTTTCTCAAGTTCATCAACAGAATCTTGCAACTTCCAAAGCATCTCTTCACCATGCTTTGTGGAAACAGAAAGCTGTTGCCTCAATTCCTGCACCCTGTTTTCACACTGTTCCTTGAGAAAGGCGATTCTCAGTGAGTCCTGCACAGCAACTGATCGGCCTTCAGATTCTTTTTTTTCACGAGCTTTGGCACATTCAGCTTCGGCTTCTTCTTTAAGATGCTGCAAATGGATTGACAAGTTTTTGAACTCTTCCGTCCTCAGAATCTGTTCAGAAAGTTTCTGGGCGAGCTCATCATTATATTCATCTTGTGAAGTCATACGAACATGCACTTCATCCAGTTTGGCTTTGTAAACTAGTACTGTGATTTCCAATTCTTCCTTTGAGGACATCAGGTTGTCAATCTCCTCTCCAGAAAGCTCCAGTACATGCTTCAAATGTTGTACCTCCAGACTATGCTCACTCTTCTCTTTGAACAAATAAACCTCTAAAGTTTCCAACTTCTCCTTGTATTCGTCCAGTTGAGTCTTCATAAGGTGGTTTATATCTGAAAGGACTCCATGGTGAGTGACAGACTCTTTCAAGTCTAATCTAAGGGTATCAATATATTCTTCATATTGCAACAGCTTGCGCTTCAACTGTTCTACCTCCAGACTATGCTCACTTTTATCTTTGGAAAAACCAGCCTCCAAGTTTGCCAACATGTTCTTGTATTCCTCCAGATGAGATGTCATAGCGCTGTTCAAATCTGAAAGGACTCCATGTCGAGCAAAAGAGTCTTTCAACTCCAATCTCACAGTATCAATCTCTTCTTTAGAAAGCACCAGCATGTTCTTCAACTGTTGTACCTCCAGAATATGCTCACTTTTATCTTTAGATAGCTGAACTTCCAAAGTTGCCACTTTTTTATCGTATTCCTCGAGTTTAACCGACATAATGCTGTTTAAATCTGAAATGACTCCATATTGAGCAGCAGACTCTTTCAAATCAGATCTAAGGGTATCAATCTCTTGTTGAGAAAGTGCCAGAATGCGTTTCAGTTGCTGCACCTCCAGACCATACTCACTTTGATCTTTCGAAAACCCAGCCTCCATATTTGCCACACTTTTCTTGCACTCCTCCAGTTGAACTGACATAATGCTGTTTAAATCGGAAAGGTGTTTTTGTTGAGCAATAGACTTTTTCAACTCCGATCTCAGGGACTCTACACTATTCACTAACATTGCATTTTCTTCAATCCAATGTGCTTCACCAGCAAGAGAGCGATTCAGCATGACCTCAACATCAAAAAGCATCTTGCGAAGGTCCTCGGTTTGGGTTTCACACTGAGTTCTAAGGAAGATGGCCTTAATATCTGCAGCAATTACATATCCATCCATTTTTGACAACTCACTGTCCACTTCAGCAAGGCGAAAAATTTCTTCGCGAAGATTTTCTATACATTCCTCATGCTTTTGCTGCAAAATAAGGCAGTCTCTAGATTTCTCTTCTTGCAAATCTGATGCCAGCTGTCTGAAATGTTGATTCTCATCCAATCGGGAAGTTAGATCCGCAATAGTACTCTCTAGGTTACCTCTGAAGCTTCTCTCAACATGCAGCTCATCTTGCAAAAATCTCAAACTCTCTTTCAAACTATCAAGCTCAGATGCCAGCTTGACAGATTCCTCAGTTTTATCCTTTAAAGACATCGTCAGATCTTGGGTTTCCTGTGTCAACTCAGCAATTTTCAATTTACTCTTTCCAACTTCCGCAGTGATAGTATCCAAGTCCAATATCTCTTTTGAAAGGTCCAAATTCTTGGAAGTAAGTTTCTCCAGCTCTGATTCCAATAGTGCTAGATCAGCTAAAAGCTCTTCATTCTGGTGCACATATTTTTCTTCAGCAACGGAAGAGCTGATAAGGAGTTTATTAGCAAGAGTCTCAAGTTCCAACTGAAGCTTTTCTGCAAGGACATTGAGCGCCTCTACTTTAGAAGACATATTATGTATGTCATCCTTGAACTTCTGCTTCACAGCCATCATTTCTGAGTTGGCAGAGCTTGAGGACACCTGAGCACGGTCTCTTTCAGATTTGATAGTTTTCAACTCTTCTTTCAAAGAGGATATCTCATTTAGAAGATTCTCATTTTTTAGTGTTTCCTGCTTTAACAAATTTGCCAGATCTGCTTTCTCAGTAGAGCAAACCACGTATTTGCTTTCATAAGTTCTGCATTCCCTCATTAGTGCCTCCCATTCTGTAATCTTCTGAGTAAGGAGACAATTTTCGCTGGAAACACTTTCTACCTTTGCTTCCAAAACTTGATTCCTCAAAGCCAAATCACTGCACTTCATGGTGCAACTAGCTTTGTACTCATTCAGGGCCTGGACATCATCCAGTGCAGTTTGCAGGTGAAGCATTAACAAATTCTTGGACTCATTTGAAAGGTCCAACTCCCGTGCCAGTTCAACTGTTTTCCTTTTCATAATCATGGTGTCAACTCTTGCTTCAAGCAATGTCTCTTGTAGAACCTTAGAAAAAACATCCAAGTTCACGTTTACCACATGCATTTCAGAGAGTTCTTCTTCAACCTTATGGTAAAGCCCTTCCTGCAAAAGAATAGATTTTTTCATGTCCTCCAAAAGTATATCACTACCAAAGGCTTGTTTGTTTTCGCCCCCATTTTGATTCTTATACTGCCAAATTTTTTTGGAATCAGATCCTTCGGGACTCCAATTTGCATCTGGAAGCCCTAGAAAGCACGGTTGTGAAGTTTCTGAAAACGTTTGCTTGATAAGGTTCTCATTTGTCTCAAACATAGATACAACCTGGAAAGATAGCAGATCAAGGTCCTTTTGTAACTGATCCACTGCGATAGAGTAATTCAAGCGGGCCCTTTTCAGAGCTGCTTCTGACGTAATAGCCCTCCTTTCAAGCTCCCTGTTAATGGAATCCAAGTCACGTCTCTCCTGAGCAAATCTTAAGATCTGCTCATTCATTTCTTGACGCATTGATTCTACGTCAGAACTTGTGGTGGCAATAGTGTAAAGGCAAGTAGAGTGCTCATTTCTGAGATTCTGCAACTCTACAAGCATTTGCTTCTGATTTTCCTCCAGCTCCTGAATAAGAGCCTCATAGTAACATTCCATCTGGTCCATTTTCCTAGAAAGGCTTTCTCTTTCAGCTTTGGCTTCATCTAACTCCCTTAGAAGTTCAAAGATTTTGCCTTTCATTTCACTGGTACTAACAACTGTAGAATTAGGTTCTATGCTTAAACAATGAAGCATATCTGGTGGCTGATACAGGTCCAGATCTAGCCCATTTCCCAGCATAGTCTTTTCGCTTCCCAGTGAAATTGGACTGAACTCCTTCATATTTACTATTTCTGAAGGGAAATTTAGCATACAACTTGTTTCCTCAGTTCCTTGTTTGAGTCCCTGTAGAAGAACAAGCAATGCCTCCATATCTGAGTGAAGAAACCTCAAGTCTCTGTCATGGAAACCGAGGTATAACTTGTGTTGAAGCTCTCTAATTTTATCCTCCACGATTGAAATCCCCTTCAATTTTGGACTTCTAAGCTGTTCAAGATCACCTTTTAACTTTGAACACTCTGACCGCATGAGAGAAACCTCTTTCGCCAGCTCTTCTCCTGAACTAATCTCAGAAGCAAGTTGATGGGCAAACTTTTGTGTTTCAATGCCTATTTCATCTGCATTGTTTTGTAAAGAGCTTATTTCCAACTTAAGCTCAAGAATAGAAGACTCAGCCAGTTCCAAACTACTCCTGAGTCTACTATTCTCCTCATAAGCAATTGTCAAGTCATTGTCCATGGAATAGTCTGAACTCCAGCCATGTACCCAGTCACTGCTTCCCTGTGCCAAATGCCGATGACCAGACGTATCCCCTTTCTCTTCCCTAGGGCTTTGACAATGAGAAGGTCCGTTTAGATCACCAGAAACTGTACTTTTCAGGCTTTCAATCTCATGTGTGCTAGAGGCATCGTGCTTTTCAGCGTACAAACTTTCTGAAGTATTGGATGAAGCATCAAATCCCGCGGCTGAGTCAGCATAATCTTCAGTTAACCCCACCTCTTGTTCAAGAGATGTAAGGTCTCCAGATTCTGGCCTGAATCTAACTCTTGCATTGACCTATATTCAAAGGGAAACAACAAAGACAGGAAAAAAATAGATCATGGTCGGAGCCAAACAAAAATATTGGCTGATTACATGACAAGACCCAAAAAACCATTTGATAGGATTTACTGGATTGTTTAAATTTGCTCACATAACACAATGATCATTTTTTTTTTTTCAATTTATTTAACTGAGGACATGGATGATTAAAACAATTCTTAGAGAAACAAAAATGCATCGAGGAAAGCCAGTTGCATGATTGTCTCAGCAGACACCCGCAACTTAGTCAATCCACTTATATCTTCCTAATGGGTTGAATTCAGCATGGAACCTTGCAGACTAACATGCTCAGACGTGTTAAGGGCCAACTTTTCTTGAACAATATACTCTCAGTCCCCAACTTATGGAATACGCGACTGAAATTTTGGGAGGGCAGAGTCCCACAACTAATTGGTCACACATGTGACATTGGTCATAATGGGTCTTGATTTTCCCTGTAAGTGTTTGCCTCCAATGAAAGAAGCAGTCTGTCAAAACTAATATAAGAAGCACACATCGATGAGACAGCAAGATGAATACTACCCAACATGAGGTATTTGACGAAAATGAAATTTCTGACACAAACAAATCCCAGCGCTCTTGATAGTCTGTTTACTCCACTCTCTGGAAATATTTATTCTGCTTCAGCTATGCTAGGAGTGTCTAAACAGCCTGGCCTTTCATTGAAAATATGTTATGGGGTTTCCCCACTTCTTCAGCATATTGTACAAAAAAGTTACTTTTTCAGGTCATCTCGATGAGAGGAACAGGAAAAGTGAAAAATAATGACAAATTTTGAAAAAAGTTCACCAAACACAAAAAAGAAAGGCCAAATTTCTTGCTTTTTGGCTTTCTTTGTCTTTAGTGGACTTTTTTAACATTTCATCTGTATTCATCCAGGTCGTCCCAGTTCCTCTAGTCAAGATGAACCATAAGAAGTTGAAGTTTGAGCCAGAAGCAGAAAGAATTACATATTCAAAAGAACGGCTAGTTTGTTAGACCTCCCAAACCTAACCTTATTTCAAGATGCATCATATCTCACAAAAGTAAAATCCTGTTAAGGCACTGCTGTTCTTTTTCTTTATTATGAATAGGTAAGCTAACCAGACTCAATTTTTTTGGGGAAGGGAGACTAAGCTGGCAGGGTGTCCGGAGGAATAGGGCGTCCAAAAGGGATGTTACTCGTGGGAAATATGATGCATCTTCTACATGGCAAGGTTTTTCTTCAGATACTTTCAAACAATTCAAGCATAAGTAGAAATGCTTTCGAAGGTAAATTCTTTATGGTGCTCCTGTGTTTTGCTCTCGATAATCTACATGGTGACAGCAGATACACCCAGGACCGGCCCTAGGGTGAGCCCAACAAACCCTCGGGCTTGGGCAACCCCCACCACGGGGCAACCAAAAAAAAAAAATTAACTATCAAGTATGTAATAAATATACAAGTTAGTGCATTCTTGAAGCAGTAAGGTACTTTGGCCCAGTGGAAAGGTTGTCTTTCCACACAACATCTGCAAGTTCAAGTCACAGGGCTTTCTACTTTTGCTTCTATTCTTTTCAATCTGCCCAAGGGAGCCTAGATCATCCCCCTTTCTTTTTTATCCATTTTGTCTCTCCATAAAACATCATTTTTAAAAATTTGCCTACGCCTCCTGCTATTACTTATTTTTGTATTTTATTTTTTTTATGTTTTTTCTCAAACTGATAACTATTTTACTTTCATATTTCTTTTCTTACAATAACTGATATAGATGTTAAAGTGTCTATATGATAAATATTACTACTTGCTTAATTTTAACCTTCGTAGACTTTTTTGCTTGGATTTGTCCTTTAAATTTTTCGAGAGTTAGTTTCATGAAGTTTCTAGTTCAATTTTCCTTCAAATGTGTTTCTCAATTGCGTGATTATAAGGTCTTATTGGGAAGATGGTGTTTTCCAAATGCTTTGTGGTTGCTTATCAAATTTTGTTGAATGTACCGGATACAGATGCTTTGCACGGGAGGAGTTTTTTTAGTTGAAGTAGATAAAAATTTACCTTCGGACTATAATGGCACACAATAGATTAAGAGGATTGTCTACAATCTCAATTGAAAATGAGTACATGGATAAGTTAAAGTACGATGACTTAATTAAAGAATTTGCTTCAAGAAATGCTAGGAGATTTCTTTGGATCGGATCATGGTATTCATAAAGCAATAGAACCGGGGTTACATTTTGGTTTTGATTTTTTTGATGTAATTCAAGTTTGATGTAATTCAAGTTAAAAACACAATGTAACGTCGATTTTTTTTAACTCGTATGTCTTTCTATTTTTCACGACTTAATCGTATGGGGGCAACCAAGTTTGGGGTCGGACTTGGGCAACCCAAACATTAAGGCCAGCCTTGAATACACCACCATTGCTCAACCCACTATTTTAAGTGTTGCAAAGTGAAGCTTATACAAAGAGGCTGCTGCCGCAGAATCGTAACACGGGAACTTCAAGTCCATAAAAGAAAAAATGACCAATAATAAAGTCAAGCAAAAGAAGACTCAACTGAAGTCATTACAGACAAAACAAAAGCCAACCTTGTCACTCTGATCATTGCCGAACTCTACTGAAGACGATACTTTACCAAGACGTTCATCATGCCTGTTTAGCTCGATGCCTGTCTGCAGCCCCCTCTCTCTAAGTTCCCTTTGCTGCTCAAATTCTCTGTAAGCACATAAATCTTGTGGTTAATTGCTCAGTTGAAAAAGAATGTGCTAGAACTGTTCCGAGCAGTGATGCGATACCTGAATCCAGTTTTCGAAGTTAGCAGCTGAACTGTGACCTGGCAACAAAAACCACAGTCAACCACGACAATCTATGGCAATAACGACAAAGTATTAACAAAAAGCGGAAAAACCCAGATCTTAAAATGGTAGCAAGACAAAAAGAGAAAGAAGAAATGTAATGTAACAAAAGTTTACAGAAGCCAGTGGCAATGAATTCAATACCAGTAGATCTGATTACACAATAGACAGCGGCCGTGTCTTTCCTTGTATTTCCAACTACGGACTACCCAATCTCAGGGTATGATACCAAGAATTATGGATAGATAATTATTCATTCAAAGTATTAACATAATGAATTACTAAAATAGAAGTTGCCAAACAAAATTAAGTGATTAGAGAATAGGTTCATTAGTTTGTAAAACATGCCAAGCAGGACCAGGATGAGGCGTCTGAAAAGTAATAGCTGTACATAGTATTCATGTACCATGGGTATGACTAATCCTACAATCACCTAATACACTCAACTTCGCCGTATTTGGTAGAAAATGTCTCACATGTAAAACTGTTCTGGAGTCGCATCCATGAAGAGGCAGTGCAACAATGGAAGGCTTCAGCGCATCGGCATAATCAGCAAGGTTGATACAAGCTTCGCCGAGGATACTAGACCGTGAAGAACCCTGATATCAACATATTGGCATCAATAAATTAAGGAAAACGATATAGCAAAAGTCAGTTCAAAGAGATAGTAGTAATGCTTGTCTAATGATGACGAGGCCACAAAAACTTCAGCGCAAATAAACAGCCTCAAGAGTTTTTGTTGCATATTATCAGCAATATAACAGATCCACACAAGGCTCAAGATTGGAACTAAGTAACTTGTGAGTAATACTACCATGGCCACAACAAATTTGTATATCTTTTCATCATATTGTTTGCTTTTGGAGTCTTGGAGAAGTCTTGTAGTCTCATAAATAGGATCTCCCCATTTGCATGCCCCATTTCTCACATTAGCTTTTGTTGTCTTTGCGGTTGCCTTTCCAGAATCGGCAGGAATGAAAGATATAAACAGCTTATCCCATCCAGATTGTGGAATCTGAAATAATGACAGCAAAGAATCAACTGCCCAATTCAGATAGCATTTATTCTACTATGATTTTTCATATCAAAAGAAAACACAATTCAATTTCATTTCCACATGATACAACCAATTTTCCAACTGGTGCAACAACCAGAGACGAAGTAGAACAATCAGTCCAGATACCTATAAATGTGTCAACGACCATAGCTTATGCTTATAGTGACTGATAAACTTTACGCACTTTGTCAACTTTCTTGATTGTATCAGATTGTTTACCTTTAGTTGAATAAGATTTCCCTTCTTCTTCAATCGAGAAATGAATTTTTGTCGACTCTTGACTCTTGTCTTCTAATGAAGCTTACTAGACAACCAAGCGATAAACAGATAGGCATGGGAAGGAATTGAATGTCAAGATTAAGCATGCCTTGGAGAGGGGCAAGAGGTAGATGAATCAAGTCCCTAGTGTTAAGTTACCAATAGTCCCAAAAGCTTAAGCTATTAGGAAATGGGCCTGATAATGTATATCAAGCTATTTAACACCCTCCCTCAAGTGCCACCGCGTCTTGCACGTGAAGATGCAAATCATAGTTATCGAAATCGTGAGATTGCGATTTGAATTGTACAATTCGGTTCGATTCAGGGTGTTTTCGATACGAACCGATACTAAGAATCGCAGGTGTAGTAGAACCGTACAATGAATCGCTGAATCGTGAATCGAATCAGTGAGTCGCGAATCGAATCAGTGAATCGTAAGAATCTTACGATTCAGTTCAATTTTAAACCTGTCTTGCGTGTGGGCCAAAATGAAATAATTGATAAATTGCGGGGTTTTCTTTAATTTTTCTAGCATATAAATTATCGATTCTCTTTTTAGAAGCTTCCATAGCACTTTTCAAAAGCTTGTAATGGAAAAAAGTTAGGGTTTTACACCTGCTGGGAAGACCACGACCACACCCCTTGCTATAAGAACAAGTGTCTTGTGGTTGCCTATTTAGACCATTTGATCATCTATTTGTCTTCTTAAACATTACTTTTATTGATTCCAACTTGAAATCTACATTTTTTATGCATTTTTAAAAAAATGACCGAATTGGAGCGATTCACGATTAGCAACTGGACCATTTTGATTCTTGATTCGATTCATGATTTGACAACTATGATGCAAATATTCATACGAACTGCAAAAGAATGCTAAGGGGAGAAACATAGTGCAAAGGGGGAGAAAATGCCCATAGAGAGACTTGAACCCCAGACCTCTCACACCTTGAGCTCTGATACCATGCTAACTCACCACTAGTCCCAAAATTTTAAGCTCGTAGGAAATGGCCCCAACAATATATTTCAAGCACCTAACACCGAGTTCATTTCTAAGAAGGGCAAAGTAGTGTAAGTGATTCCCTAGTTATTGCATAACATTGTCATCATGACCATAATTTACTATACTCAACAAAAGTTCACATGCCTTCTAAGCGGATTATCAAAATAGGTTGTACGGAGGAAATGAGATTAAGAAACTGAGTCCTGACATTTTCGAGAACCCTAATTCATAGACAAAGAGCGGGGTGGTTTCTTTTACCATGCAACAACATTAAATTGAGGTCCCACCATGACTCAATTTCATGACAATTTCAAAAGTTGGGCATCTTAACCTTCTTGGTTCTTATTCTTGCGAGTTTTGAGGCATCAAAATTATGTTGGGACTCAATGCTTCGTTTGATTTTGATTACATTTAATTAAGAGGGGGAGCAATCTCGAACATTACAAGATACCCTTCCTGTCAGCATAGTTTGTTAAAAATGCAAATCATAATATGCAGTTATACTGCAATATATGGTATCCAAGCTAAATTGAGTCATTGTACTCTGGAAAAGACAATTAACAATGTCATGTTTATATTAGTAGGATGAACCTGAATTTAGTTACCAAGAATTTCATGTATCCTAAGGGAAAGCAACTCTAAGCCACTAGTAGTCCTTTGTACATGTTTGCAATTGATATCAGATATGAAGTATTGCTGGTTAATACAGCAACTTGTTCTGTAACCATAAACTCCATCTGCGTGGTCAAAGCTCAATCATTCAATTTTAATACGTACCATTGGTTTTGTTTCCCCAAAGTTTGTATTATATCCCTCATATTCTAAGTTTAACCTCAATCTTACCATCATACCAAGCTAAGAGTAAAACTCACACTTCACCACGACACTACTTGGCAAAGACTAGCAAAAACTACTCTGTGCTAAGAAGTATACAAGAGAAAAAGACCAATACACTTTTTTAGAGCTCCTTAGATGAATCCTGGAAAGGAGGTTTCTCTAGGCTCCCACATTGCATGATAGGATTTTAACCATGGAACATTTGGAAGAATAACACACAAATGCAAACATACATGTGTCTATATATGGAGATTTCCAGAACGCGTAAAAGGGAATACATTGACCAGCAAAGCAAGTCAAAGCAACAAGTAAACAAATAATTAGACAAGAAGAAATCCATAATCAACCAAGGAAAGGATATATACACGTGAGGGCAACAACCATGGAATATAATATCCTAAATAGCAAACATACATGTGTAGCATGAAACTGCAGCCGAAAGACAACTTTCACTTTTGTCTTTTCAAGCTTCCACTTTGCAACCCTCGACATTGCTACACCCTCAATCCACCATCACCTCAGATTTCCACCCCAGACTCATTCAGATCCATCTCAAAACCCCTGCGCCATTTGTACAACAAATACACAACTATATTATTATGTCAATAAAACAACTTTAGGCAGTAAATGCTTTCTCTAAGATGAAAGACGACAAATTGCAAAAACAAGACACAGTTTTATGTGCCTGCCAATGCACAACACAATCACATTAACTTAGTTGCAGAATAAAAAAATGAATAGCACATTGAGATTTTGGTGCCACTGAATGTTAAACAAGTTAAAAAGTTTTTCGCAGTTTCACCAATTTAGCCTCTCCCCTCCCCCAACTCAATCCTGAGAAAAATAAAATAAATAGAATAACATAACAAAGAAAGGGAGCTACATATTTCAGAAATGACACGAACAGCCCTTGACAGAGTATCTTCCATATTGATACTTTCCAGAGCGCAGATGATCTCCATGACTTGTCACAAGTAGGAGTGTCAAAGAGCCCTTGCATGCAACACAATTACGAAGATTACGTACACAAAAACAAATTATTCTTTTGTTGGTTAGTAAAGCGAAAAGGTACTTACATATCATTTTAGTAGGTAAAATTGCTCATGGTTTACCTTGATTTGGCTGGTCATAACTCGAGCAAAACACAAAGAGTGAATTGAGTCAGGGGCATATGTCCTTAACGACTCATCTGGCGGCGGATAAGGGTTTAGGGATAAGGAAAAAGGGGATACGAGGTGGATATGCTATAAGGGGGAATTACTTATGAATGAGGGATTAACTAAGAAGGGTTTGCTTGGTAATTGAAATGGATAGATAAGAGTGGGTGGATAAACAACTGATGATAAAGGTTACTTAATTTCCGAATGGTTTGGAGCAGTTTGAGTGGCGCGCCGGTAATAACGCCCACCCAGATAAGCTAATGTGTGGGGTGGGGTGGTTTATCGCCAAGACCCTTGCAGAGGTCTAAGCTTATCCACCGAATAAGTAGTCCGGCTGCAAAGGAGAAACTAAACACCGGATAAGAGTGTGCCCAGATAAGATTATCGCCCAAGGCCTTATCGCCCTCCCTCCTCCGCCCACCAAACAGCCTGTAATAGCTAATAATCATCTTAAGTAAGGCTTAAGAGGAAAGGAGTATAATTACCACTAACAGAACCAAAATTTTAACGCATGACCAATGCCTAGGATAAAGATACTCATGTTGCACATATTCTGAGTATCCATCTGGATGCTCACGAGGGCAAACTCAAATCAATTCAAGCACAAAATGTTAAACCAGTTTTGGGGTGGGAAGAGAGAGTATAAACTTAGGGCACATGGATTTCTCATGCATTCATGACAAATTAGGTTAAATGCCTCAGAGACATTTGGGAAACAAAAAAGAGGGGTTAGGGTGGTGAAGGGGCCCAAGGGAGTATTCATTATTCTTTCCACCCAACCAGGCATTTGTCCTTTCAACCCATAGAAAGCGGATGGTTGTCTGGTTTACTTCTCGATACATAGTAATGAGGAACGGAGAAAGTAAATCGTTATGAGTAGAAAAGGAAATGCTAAAAAAAAAAAAAGAACTCATAGTAAAATAAAAGAGCCACAAGCAGATGTCCCAAGCACAAGTAGAATGAGAAATGTAACTTGACCATTCCTGGCACTCGGGATACTTTGCAGAATGAATATCCTCGGAAATCCAAACCAAAATTTAGAAAAACAATAGTGATTAAAACTATCTAGGAATAAGCTGGTTCAGGTGTCAGAGACAATGCTGCATTTTTCATATTCAAATATCAAAATCACAACAAAAAAGATGTTAAAACTAGCATCTGACAGATAGTATCACGCAGCAGAGCTTATGGACAGGTAACACACCCACATTTTTTCAGCACAAAACAACTCAGATCTTTGTAATTGAAGCCAAAAACACACAAACCAAACGAGCAAGATCAAGCATCGCTAAACACAATAACAAACTCAAATTAAGCCATAAAGTCCAGCACATACCTCCCTTGAATATCCCCAAAAATGGCTATCAGAAGAATCCCCTCTGATCCAAACCCTGTGCTGACAAAAAAATTACCTACAAACTATCCCAAACAATGCCAGTTCGAACTACAAAGCCAAACCCAAAACAGAAAAGACGTCACAGACCCAAAAGACCTTTACCTTACCGTCTACAGCAAAATCTGAAATGCGAATCTGAAACCCTCAGTTCAAAAAAAATAAAAACGAATCTTAAACCCAATGTCTTGCCAAATTTAGACCAAATGTACACCCAAAGGTAGAAGACTGAAAGCTAAAAAATGAAAACAGTACTGTTTTATGCTTTACCTTCAATTAGTATTATAGTTATTTTCCCCTGTTTCACAAAACGTCAAAAACAACCCCCAAATAATTACCAAGCAGGAAAACCCATTTGACGTCACTTGATAGAGATGAGTAAAACCAGCTCATTCCCAATATTCTTTTCTTTTTTTCTTTTTTTTTGAACGACCAAAACTTCATTCATTCCCAATATTCAAACATCACGTTCAATCATTATACCCACATAAATATATGTATATAAATATTAATAGATAATAGTAATATACAAGGAGGTGTGTAGTTGTCATACCTAATCCGGATCTGGGGGAGCTTAAGCTGGAAGCAAAAATGGGTGGTCTTCTTGAGGGAGAAGCGAGAGCAGTGAGAGATATAGTCTGAGATGCGTAAGAATGCAGTAAAATGGGTAAAATAAGGTTTTGCGCCATTAAAATGGGTTTGAGATGAGATTACAGCTCAAATATCAATTTTTATTGTCCAAAAATGTTGAGAGACACATCTCTGGTTTTAGGTAGCTAATTACTCGTAGCTGATTAAAGTAAAGAGATGTAGGAGTATTAAATAAAGTAAAAGTGATTATCCCGCCAAAGACTGTAATTTGCAATTAATGGAGCAACTCTGTTTATTCTTCAAATCTTGGTGTTCGTGTTGGAGAAGTTCTTGGTTTACTAAAATGCCCCTATGGATTGATAGTAGTAAAAAAAAAATTCCGACATAGGATTATTTTTTGGTCAGAAGAGAGAAAAATACATTAGTCAATCAAACAAACAAATACAACCACTAGTAATAAAGAGGAAAAAAAAAAACAGAAAAGGAAAATGAAAAAATACACTGTCGGAGCATGTCGTCGCGGCTGTCACGCCGGAGCTGCCGCCGCTGTCGATGTTGGAGCCCAAATCTGAAAATCCCAGACTTGGCTCTCCCTTGTCCAAAAATCGGGATTCCGGGCACCTATAGGGAGAGGTGAGAAAAATCCGATCGTCTATGGGGAGTTGCCGGCAATCCAAAGGGACAGTAATAGGGGAGAGCAGAGGGGAGGAGAAGAAGAGGTGGAAAAAGGTGGAAGGGAGCGGACGGGAAGGGAAGGTGCGGTGGCTAATTATTAAGTACTCTTGGAGTATCATGTGGTACTCCTTACAAATAAAATATTGTCACAACACTATGTGAGTCACTTTTTGTCTCCTAACTATCTAACAGAAGTGACTAATAATCTTCCCTACCGATTAATTTATTGATATGTAAATACTTGAGAGTACCACGTAATTAACGTCTTACATATGTCATTAAAGCAATATAAGGGCCAAACTCGTTTCCAAATTTCAAAGGTCTAATAGACTGATGATAATAGATTGATGAGAACCATGTGACTGGATTGGTTTGGGTGGGTGACAGGTAACAAATTAAGACTTTTGAGAACTACGAATAATGAAGTCTTGGCTGGAATTTTTTTCAAATTTTTTTTTTTTCTCGATACCACACGGTCCATACCATCAAAAACTAAGAACTTAGAATTGTTTTTCTCATTACACCTCGTCAAATTACATATATATGTTTTATATTTAGCAAACCTAAGATGACCATCACTAGGTACGCCCTATTATTTTACTGCTTCTGTTAGGTTACTTGGCTCTTTCATATTATTATTTTATATTGTATTCAGGTTGGTTATTTAGACTTTTGTGGCATTAAAAAAAATATAAAAAAATCATCCGAAGTAAATTAATCTTTATAGTTTTTTTTTTTTGTGTTCCTTTAATTGCCTTCATTCTGGAGGTTCAAACTATCTAATTTTGTTTCATGGTAATAGGTATCGACACACACTTAGTTTTTTTTTTTTCAAATTTTATAAATCTGAACAATAAATTGGTTTGGACCATAATTTAAGGCAATCTTTAACTATTCATCTCTGTATATCCGAATGAATTTAATCGAGCTACTTTTACAAATGTTTAGAACTCCATGTACAAAGTCAAAACTTACATTTTCATTCATAAATTTTTTTTTTTGGTAGAGTTTGATCGCTGCTTTGTCTTTACAAGTTTGTTGGGCAAAATGTCTTTACAGTTTACAGGTTTGCTCTTATGCAAAAATAAATACTGTAGTAGAAATTGTGAGGAAATCAATCAATAGCCCGTACAAATATATTTCGCCTACAAAAGACCCCAAACCTCCGATCCTAATTCATAAGAAATTTTCTTTTTTAATTAAATTTAGAGAGAGGGGGAGAAAAAAGGCAGGGTACCCATCATTAGACAATTACTCCACATAATTAGATAAATCTCGAGGAGCTGGGGGGCGTGCTACATAGCTTGGTGCTGTGCAGCGTGTTGTGCACCCGCACGGCGCGGCCGGCCGGCCACTTTTCGGCGATCCGAGACATTCACCGGATAGCCCTCGTCGAGTACTACAAGTGTATCAAAAATCAACTTGATCGGATATCGTTAAGTATCTAATCGGAACACAAATAGCTTGAAAAAAATGGAATCGGATCCAGTGTTTATGTACATTTGTGTTCCATTTCATTTCAATCTATTTGTGTTCCGATTAGGTACTTAACAATATCCGGTCAAGTTGATTTTTGGTACACTTGTAGTACTCGATGAGGGCTATCCGGTGAACGTCTCGGATCGCCGAAAAGTGGCCGGCCGACCGCGCCGTGCGGGTGCACAGCACCAAGCTGTGCAGCACGCCCCCCAGCTCCAAATCTCGATGGCGTGATAATTTTCTTCGTTTCTTTTTCTTTCACCCCAAATCTTTCATGAGTTCACATGTCTCTTAGTCTCTCTTTCACGTCTTTCGTACCTCGATCTCCTTGTTCCATTACTAGTGTTGTGCCAGTTCAATGCACAGTGAATGAAAAAAAATCGTTAAATGTAAACCTTTTTTACATTGTCCCTTGCATTGAACGGGCACAACACTTGGGATCCTAATTTTCAGTTTTTCATTTTCAACTTTTTGGATTTTTGGTTTTTGTCAGAATTTGTTTTGAATATATGAGAAGTATTTGGGAGAAATGTGCAGAATACATTTCACAACAGTAGTAGTGTGTGGGGGAATAATAATGAAAATGAATTATGAATTAGTTGTTTACCATTTTGTCCTTGCTAATCTCACATGCCTTTGGTCAAATCATTGGTTTGAAAATGGTTGGAGAGAGTAGAGGGAGTGAGTGAGGGCGATTGCCAGATAGTGGTGGCCTCAACTGATTGCTACTGAATTTTATTTTATTTTATTTTTGGCTTTATTTGAGTGACCTCCAACGTTCAAAACTGGTAAAAATTACATTATGAAAAGGAAAACATAATTTTTTTTTAAAAAAAAGGTAGAAGTGGAGTTTTTATTTAAAGCTTTAGACATGCAATTTTGATTCCGGTTTTATTCTTAACATGAGGAGGATAATTGAGTCATTGAATTTGAACCCAAAACAAGAATGAGAAAAGCTCCTCCTACTCTCTTTTTGGCTTTTGGCCTCTATCAACCAAAAGCTAATACTCATTTTGGTGAAATGAGTTCTTGGTGTGGAATGCCAAGCTACCAAAAGGTGAAAAGTCAAAAATGAAAATGTAAAAAATTGGCATCCAAACACCCTCTAAGAATAGCATTATGGAGTTTTGTGAGCATGACAGTCGGAGTCCTTTCCAATAGAGGTGATGGATGATTCGATAGTATTAAGGTAATTGGCTATATACCGATTACGACAAACCATTGGAGCATGTATATTGTTTGGGTTTGGGGGGTTAGAAGTCTAGGATTGTGTCTAGATGCTCCAAACCGTAGGGCTGCACAAAAAAACCGGTGAACCGTGAATCCGGTCCGAACCGATCCGATCCGCACGTTTTGGATTTTAACCGTGGATTAATGGTCCTGACATGGATCCAAAAAATAATAAACCGTGACTTGCGGTCCGGACATGGATTTTGATTTTGAAACCGTGGATTAACCGATCCGGACCGTGAGATTTTTTGTTATATATAATTTTTAAAAAATAAATATATATGTATGTATGTATGTGTAAATAATTTTACCACGTTCATAAATATTGTCAATTTGACATAGGGTTATAATGTTATCTCCTATAAAATCTAGGAGGTAAATTGTTACCCCATTTGATGTATTAATTCCACTGCCGTGCATTTGTATTGGACTTTAATCAATTCAGTAGTTGTTCACTGAATTTAGTAGGTGTTCAATGTTTTTTTTTTTTTTGGCTATTAAACGGTCATTATTTCTATTCCACTATATAACTGAACTAAGCTACATGCTTTCCACTGCTGCTTGTTTAGGCCCGGTCGTGTCATCACATGCTCCATCTAAGGTCTCTCTATTTTCTACCTTAGATTTTTCAGGATTTTATTTTGATGAAATTGTTTGTTACTTGTTTACGTATGACATGTAATCCGTGGAACTGAACCGTGACTCGCAGATCGGATTGGAACCGAACCGTGAGACTTTTGGTCCGGACACGGATTGTATTTTCTAAAAACTGTGACTCGCGGATTAGGATTGGATTCATGCCAATCAGGACCGTGTACACCCCTACCAAACCGTGTTGAAGCATTGAGAAAAAGATGGTGCTCATGCCGGTGCTCACTTTGGTTATTCAAAGATATAATTCATGCATTTAGCATTGCTATTTAGTCTTATGTTTAAATAAAAACATGTTTTAATTAAGCTAAGCCCTTTGATTAATCTTTACATTTTACTAGAAATATCTTTTTATTCTAAGGCATGTAGTAGGAAAGCGCTTTGGTGGCATCACAACGCATCTAGGACGCTTGTAGTGGCGCTTGCTTTTATTTTAGCCTTGGCAAGCTTCCTTGACACATTGGATCTAGCTCCTCTCTGGTAATGGGAGAGGAGCTTCCCGTTGAGTTTGGCCTTTTTGGGCTCATACTAGACCTACATTGATGATCGGAATGGTACATTCTATCTCGTCGAGTATTTCCATCTTGCAAAAATTCATGTTGATCAGATGCCATTCTTTACCTAATCAGATCACATTAATTATGAAAAGCAGGTACTGGACACACTGGATCACACTTTTTTTGACTTTTTTCAAAATAAATGCTTTCCGATCAGGTATTGAACTGTATGCAATCAACATGAGTTTTAACAGAGTTGAAGTACTTAACGAGATCTACATAATGGTATAAGCCCAAAAATACCGATATGGACAGGGAGCTTCTCTCCCATTATTGGAGAGGAGCCAGATCCGTGTACAAAGCCACAAAGTATCACTTGTACATCCAATCGCTCGTTTTTCTAATGCTAATTCAGCTTGTAATCAAACTTATGGTGCACATGGTGTGGACCATAGCAATATACAGTAACATTTTTTTTTTAATTACGTATTTTTACTTCTACTACGTACTTTTGGGTGTAATTACAAATAGATGTCTACCTTAGAAAATTAAAATTGAGCATATTATCCGTTAGGAATTTTACAGTTCACGTGTTACGCAGTTTTTATGCTTCGATTTGTTAAATCCATTTTTTGGTTCATTGTTTCAACTTCTTATGGTGTTTGTTATGTATTATTTTGGTCTACGATGGGGTGTGCGTAGTAAGCACAAACAAGTTACAAATTAATTTGGCCAGTTACAAAAGTATTTGGACTATTAGTTACTGTTGGAACATGTAATTCATATGTATCTACAGCTAGATACATGATATTAGTAGCTCTTATCACATTGGAATATTGTAGACACCCCGATTTTGACCCGAGAAACTTATCAAGCATCCCCAAGGATGAAAATGCCCGATAAGAGCACGCGGAGCTTGATTGTGAACTTGGAAACCCCTCCTAAATCTCTTCAAAATAAACCCAATCTTGGACCACCTTCTAGTACATTCAAAACCCTCTTTTTTGATATATAATACGTCCCAATCCATTTTGAAATGAGGGAGATGTGCACGTTTTACCAAAACGATTCATTCTTCCGACCTTCTGAGGGTAAAATGGTCATAGATTTTGATGTATAAATCATTTTGGGTTCAAACCACCTGGGTTAGAAAGTAGACTTGACAAGCTTTCCAACGCTTCAAACCATGCGCAAAACGAAGTTTGGTAGCACCTGGAGCGGCCCCGCGAAGTTTCATATGTTGTGCTGTCTCCTAATCCAGGCGCCTGGATTACCCTATTCAAGGCGCCCAGACTCAATCCAGGCGCTTGGATTCCCATTCCGGGCGCCCGAACTCAATCCAGGCGCTTGGACTCCCCAATTCCAGGTGCCTGGATTCACTCCAGATACTTGCTGTCCAAGGTCAAGTGAGTGGGGAGGAGCGTCTTGGAGGATTCTTTTGGGATTTTCTGCAGAAGTTTGTTAGAGTAAGTGGAGGGAAAATAGAGTGGCCTACTTGGACCCCTAGCATGATCCTCTAAGGGTTCAAGTGGCCCTTTTTGGACCTTGCTTTGCCTATTTATACCAGCTCTCCTCCATTTGGGGAAGACCAGCACTCCTCTCCTCCCCCTACTGTTATTCTGCCAAATTTATTCCAGAAATTTCAGCCTCAATCATCTCCTCTCTGTTCTATTCACTTCTAGCCTACAAACCCCCCCTTTCCCACAACTCAAAATCCACATATTTGCACCATCCATAACCAAACCTTCAACCAAAGTACTTGCAATCAAGTTATCTCTATTCCAACAGCCCATTTCAGTTTGCATAATCACTAAAAATCACCCAAACAATCTCCAAAGTTCACAAATCAAGCTTTTCAAGGTAGATTGTCTACCAATTGTGCTCAAAAGGCCCTAAGGGGACACCATCCAAGCTCTTACTAGTTTTTCATACTAGTTAAGAGTTTGGAAAGGTTTCAAATGTCATAAAATAGAAACTTATCACTTGCACCCATATCAGGTCCAGGCGCCTGGACCATCATGGTGTGGGCGCCTAGAATCCATTTCCATGTCTTGTGCTTTTCTCTCATTTATGCATATTTAAGTTCATTTCATCCTATTCTTACTTTGATGTTTCCATCACATGGTAAAAGAGTCCATTTTAGATTGTGTTTGGTTGCATTTGATGGCAAAATCATGATAAAGAAATAGGGTGTGTGTTGGTGATGAATTATAAATGAATGCATGATCCATTTCTTAATTAAGGTAAGTACACTTCAGTTGATAGGAAGGAGATCTTGACCTCATAAGCATTTGTCATATATATTTCCATAAATCATTCATAATCTCATCATATGTTCTTTCTTTCTTTTCTCTAAGAAGCAATAACTCTTTCCATTTATCCTAAACTAAACAGTAGGGTTTGAAGGGCATAAATCACAAAGGAGATCAGTTTGATTCATTCCTCATTGTTCTTGAAGTATTTTTGGATCATAATGTTCTAAGTAGCAAATCACCATTTTCGTTAATTTTTAGGGGTTCATTTAGCCTAATGCACCTTAAAACATCATTGTATATACGAGGGAAATAAGCATCAAAGCTTGCATTTGTCATTTGCCTTAAGGCCTTGATTGAGTAAATTTATGTCTGGTCAGCATTCCAGGCGCCTGCATGGATATACTCCAGGCGCCTGCATGGATATACTCCAGGCGCCCATAGTTCTTCCAGGCGCCTGGATTCCCCTCTTCCAGGTGCCCATCTCTGATCCAGGTGCCTGGACCAACTTGATTCAGGTGTCCAGTAGGCAGTCCAGGTGCTAGTTATGTGTTGTTCATGGACTTGTTCTGGGGAGGTTTCCAACATTGCTTGATCATGTTTAGGACTATTTAATGCATTATATGTTTGTATTTCATTACACCTTGCACTTTTTAGCTCATGACATTTTGCACATGCATACGCATACATCACTCTTACTATACAAATGTATTTATGTGTTCTTGTATGAATTTATAAGTCCATTTAAACAATGTTTTCAAAATCCTTTCAACATTTAGTAGAGACCGGTGATCACACCGGGCATGAGGGGTGCTTTAAATTCCTTCCCCTTACGTAACCTAGCTCCCGGACCCGAGAAATCTCATTCTGAAAGATTGGTGCAATATTTTCTATCCCAAGGGCAAAAGAGTCATTTTTCAACTGGTTTCTCGGGTACGGTCCTTAAACCCGAGTGACGACTCCTGTCAATCAATCAAATCATTTTCCAAAACCGCAATCATTTTCGTGGACAACTCCGCGGGGTGTTCACAAATATGTAAAGTCCTCAAAGGTTAATATTTTCTGTATATTTCTCAACCTTCTGAAGAGGCATTATATAAGGTTACAAGATGTACTGCACTACGATAGTACACGTAGTACACAAAGCTAAATAAGGAATACACGTAGTACAAATAACTAACTAAGGAAAAGAATAATATCTACAACTAAGTAAGGAAAAGAATAATATCAACACAATTCACGCCAACACTCCCCCTCAAGTTGGTGCATAGATATCTCCTATACCCAACTTGTCGAGTGAATCTCAAAATACTTTCCCGGATACTGCATGTGTCAATACATCCGCAAGTTGCTCTTCTAATCTCACAAACGGAATAGCCACTAGACCCTCATCCAATTTCTCCTTGATAAAGTGTCGATCAACCTCTACATGCTTGGTACGATCATGTTGAACCGGATTGTTTGCTATTTCCCAAGCAGCCTGATTATCACAGTAGAGTTGCATAGGACTTCCTACGTCAATGCCTATCTCGGTAAGTAACAAACGCAGCCAGAGAAGTTCACATATTCCTTGAGCCATACCTCGATACTTGGCCTCAGCAGCTGACCGTGAAACCACGTTTTGTTTCTTATTACGCCAAGTGACCAGGTTACCACCCACAAACGTGAAGTAACTCAAAATGCCCATGTTTCTTGAACAATAGACCTTTGCCAGGAGCAGACTTCAAGTAACTCAAAATCCACATTACAGCCTCCATATGATCCTCACTTGGGGAGTGCATGAATTGACTAACAACACTTACTGCATACGCAATATCAGGTCGAGTGAGGGATAGATAAATCAATTTTCCAACTAACCTCTGATATCTCTCTTGATTAGTTGGAGCTTGATCATGATATATCCCTAGATGATGATTCTGCACAATAGGAGTACTTGCAGGTTTACAGCCCAACATTCCAGTTTCAGTCAGCAAATCCAACACATATTTTCGTTGTGACAAATAAATGCCGCTACTAGAGCGAGCAACTTCAACACCTAAGAAATATTTCAAACCTCCCAAGTCTTTCATATCGAACTCAGATGCTAAATAACCTTGCAGTTTTTGGATTTCATCAGTATCATCACCTGTGACAATCATATCATCAACATAAATAACCAACAAAGTAACCTTACCACCCTTTTGTTTTATAAACAAGGTATGATCAGAATTTCCTTGATGATATCCATATCTCTTCATGGCTTGTGTAAATCTCCCAAACCAAGCCCGAGGTGATTGCTTTAGACCATAGAGAGCCTTCCGCAACCTACACAATTTCCTTGATTCATTGACCATCTCATATCCTGGTGGACAGTCCATGTATACCTCTTCCTTCAAATCTCCGTGTAAAAAGGCATTTTTTACGCCAAATTGCTTCAAAGGCCAATCAAAATTGGCTGCTAAGGACAGTAATACCCGAACAGTATTCATCTTTGCCACTGGTGCAAACGTCTCCTGATAATCCACACCGTATGTCTGCGTATATCCTTTTGCTACCAGTCGGGTTTTGTACCTATCAATTGCTCCATCAGCTTTATGTTTAATGGTAAAGACCCACCTACATCCCACTGGTTTCTTGCCTCTTGGTGCTGAAACGATATCCCAAGTTTTGTTCTTCTGTAGTGCCTCCATTTCTACATTCATAGCCTCTCTCCATTTTGGATCCTTCAAAGCCTCTTCAACTCTGCTAGGAATTTGGACTGCAACCATCTGATTCACAAATGCTTGAGACTGCGGTGTCAATCTATGTGAGGACACATAATGAGCAATAGAGTACTTTGCCTTTCCTTCTGGAGAAAACCTGTTGGGCGGATGACCGCGATTCTGTCTAAGAGGCAACTGATAAGACTTTTCAATTGTTTTAGGATTAGAAGAAATATTAATGTCCAAATTACTTACCTCGGGAATATCCATGGGAGCATGGGCAGGTACTATAGAGTCACGAGAGGGGGAATCATCTACTGAGTCAGCAATCACAATATCAGGTGTAGCAGATAACCTTTCGAGAGTATCTGGTGGATCAGACACAACATCTTTTAGGACAGGACTCAAGCCAATTTCAGTTTCAGCTGTCGGTACAGTTTCAGCAGGTACATCTTCCAATATGACCTCAAACCAATCAGGTCCTTCAATTTCAACATGTGTCTCCCCCTGAAGGACATGGTTGGACATGGAAGAAGCAAAATACATTTCTGACTCTGAGAAAGTCACATCCATAGTAACATAAGAGTGTCGGGTGAGGGGATGATAGCACCGTCACCACATTGATTGTTCACCACCAAAGATGAGAAACCAAATGTGCTTGGCATTGGCTGCTTTGTTCCAGACTTGTAGGGATTTAAATCCTAGACCACCCTCCTGCTTAGGAGAGCACAACTGGTCCCAAGCCACTTTAGAGCCAGAGCTCTTCAGATCGGGTCCAGTCCAAAAGAAGGTTCTAAGTATAGCCTCAACCGCCTTGATTACCTTCTTTGGAAGGATGAATAGGGAGGACCAGTAAGTTTGCATGGAGAAAAGGAAAATCCCAAAAACACACACCGAATAGTGTATGGGTCCAATTTGCTCCGCTGATTTTCGTGAAGATGAACATAGGCCACGCACCCAAATATGCACGGAGACAAATTTAAGTGGGTTGTTAGAGGCACATAAGATGCCAAGACATCCATGGGAGTGTGGAAATCAAGAACTCGAGATGGCAACCTGTTCATCAGATAGATAGCATATTGGACAGCATCAGCCCAATAATGCTTAGGTACCGAAGCACCAAGGAGAAGGGCTCTTGCAACCTCGAGAATATGACGATTCTTACGCTCTGCAACACCATTCTGTGTGGGAGTTTGAGTACATGAAGTTTCATGTATCATACCATGATCTTGAAGGAACTGAGAGAGTGCAGAATTAATATACTCCCCACCATTGTCAGAGCGAAGAACCTTGATAGCCAGAGAAAATTGGGTTGTGATCATTTGATGAAAAACCCAAAAAATAGGGCCAACATCACTCTTATGTTTCATCACATACAACCAATTCATGCGAGTACAATCATCCACAAAAGTAACAAACCATCTAATTTCTATTGGAGTAGTCACGGGGGAAGGGCCCCATACATCAGAATGAATTAATCCAAACGGAATAGTACTTTTATTAAAACTCAAAGGATAAGGAACACAATGACTCTTAGCCAAAATACAAACATTGCATTTGAACTCGGAGTCTTTAACATCCTGAAATAAGGACGGAAGCAAACAACGCAAATAACCAAAAGAAGCATGCCCAAGACGACGATGCCATAACCAGATTTTCTTGCACTTATCATCCGTTGTCCCACGTACCTTGAGAACTCGACTGGCTGCAACTTCATCCACATAATATAATCCCCCTCTCTTAGTACCATGCCCAATGATCTCCCGTGTCTGGATATCCTGAAGCAAGCAAAACATAGGAAACATTAATACAACACAATCCAATTGTTCAGTACCTTGGCTCACAGATAATAAACTGTTTGACAAAGTGGGAATGAGTAAGGTATGGTGCAAAGATAACGATGGAGTGAGAGCAATTGAACCAGCCCCTGTCACATGAACAGTATCACCATTGGCGGTAATAACATGGTCCTTGCGAGGGAAGGAAGCATATTGAAATAAGGATTTATCGTAAGTCATGTGATCAGTGGCGCCTGAATCGATTATCCAACCTGGGTCGCGATCGTTGGATGAAATTAGAGCCTTTCCCAGGTTGCTAGTATCTGAATTAGAATCTTCGAGAGAGAGATGATAAATAGGGGAAGTGTTCTGGTCAGAGGGACTGCAATGAGACACAACAGACTTGTGGCTCGAGTCGACAGAAGGTGTTATGCCAGTCGCCACAATAGCAGCGACGCCAGGTCGGCAAGTACTGCGCTCACCCTTGAGCTGCTTACGACGTTCCAAATACCAATCAGGAAAACCATTTTTCTTGAAACAAGTATCGGCAGTATGTCGAGTACCATTACAAAAGGTGCATCGCAAAGCATCCTTGTTTTCCACATCAGTGAAACGAGGAGGGCGAGAGATTGGTGGACTCGGTGCTTCGGAGACCATGGCCACAGAAGGGAGACCACCAGCACTACCAGAGCCGAGCATAATATTCTGGCGTTGGGCCTCACGACGAATATAGGCAAAGGAATCCTCCAAACCAGGAAGCGGCTTGAGCCGCAAAAAATCACTCCGGACTTTATCGAATACATCATCCAAGCCAGCCAAAAAATCATAGATACGATCTTTCATAATTTCATCTTGACGTGCTTTAATATCAACAGGACAAGCCATGGAAATAGGGCGGCGCTTATCAAGTTCTTGCCATATAGCTTTGAGTTCGGCAAAGTATACAGGAACCAGACGGCCACCTTGTTTGATACGGGTGGCCTTACAACGCAACTCATATAGTTGGGAATCGTCGGCACCATCGTAATACATCTGGGAGACACCCCCCCAAACGGCAGCAGCCGTAGGAAGACCAAGAAACAAGCCAAGGAGATCAGGCTCCATCGTTTTCACCAACCATCCCTTGACGACGGCATTCTCCCGCTGCCACTTCTGTTAACCGGGGTCAGATTCAGCGGGCTGAGGAGTATCACCTGTCAAGTAACCCATTTTTTCTTGACCGGTAGCATGTAACTCCATCATCTGGGACCAATAGTGTAGTTCGAGCCATTCAATTTAAACCCAAACGGAATGGCGGTAGAGAAGTCGCTCTGGACAATCACCAGTTGGGTATTGCTGCTGGAGTTCACCAAGGATTTTGAGTCACTCCCGTCAGACATGATTAACACGAGAAGTAAGGAAGAAGGTAGGGTTTTTGATCGGATGTCACTGAGTAAGAAGCGCAGAGACGGAAGTAGGTTTAGGGATTTTAGGGTTTGCTCTGATACCAAGATAAAAGCAATAAGTCGAATAGGTTAATATTTTCTGTATATTTCTCAACCTTCTGAAGAGGCATTATATAAGGTTACAAGATGTACTGCACTACGATAGTACACGTAGTACGCAAAGCTAAATAAGGAATACACGTAGTACAAATAACTAACTAAGGAAAAGAATAATATCTACAGGTAAGGAAAAGAATAATATCAACACGATTCACGCCAACAGTGCTTCATTCTCTAATTTCTTCTATGTAGTCCTATAAAAGGACATCGCATGTTATGGTTTGTAATGGATTAGAAAATCAAATAATCAATCAGTCTCGTTCATCTTCTATACCAAGCTCTCTAGCAAAGTTCTAACGAGTAGGAGCTTTGTAAGGCTCCGCCCTACATCTCAAAAAAATATCTTCTTTTCTATCTTTTTTATTTGCTTCTGCTGCCCCCCAAAAAAACCAACATAATATCAGAGCTGGTTGCGTTCATTATTTGGGCGTAATCATATCGTTACATTTCCTAACCCCTACTTTTTCGTGCTCAACTCCACAAATTTTTCGCCAAATCCAATTGTTTTTTGAAAGGCCATTTTTTGAAAAATTATGTTCCCATGATCCTTTGCAAAAAGTTTGGAGAAAAATCAAAAAGTTTCAAGGTAGCCAATTGCTACAAAAATTTGTAAAACCAAACAAGAAAAGCTGAAAGGGCTAGCCAAATGGCAATGAGCAAGTTGAGAAGTTTTTTCGTGCACTTCTCCTAAAATTCAAATTGGGTTTGTCTAGCGACACTCACAAAAGGAGGAAATCTCCTGCACAAGAAGGGCGCAGCCAATGCTGCAGCCTGAGGGCCAATCTCCTGCCCAAAAAGGGCGTAACCAATGTCGTAGCCAAAATTCAAAATGACTCTAAATATTCAACTTTTTTGCAAGATCATGGAGAACGAAATTGCTACCACTGTTATCAAAGTATCATTCAAGAATCTCTTAAATGAAATTGTGGGCAAATTCCACATGGCTCCACCAATCTGGCAATTCCACCAATCCATTGGGAAAAAGTTCCGGGAAAGTCTTGAAATTCAAGACAATGCAATTGAAGGTGGCAAAATCAAGTTATACAGTGGCATGCACAAGAAAAAGATTGAGGCCGAGCAAAAAGTTGCAAAAATTCCGATTGAGCATTTGAAGAAATTTCTAGATTTTGAAGTTGAAGAATTTAACTATCATGACAAGGAGCTTAATTTATCGTTTTCATCTCAAACATACAGACTTCGCTTTTGGCTAGTGCGCTACAAGAGAACAAGGATCTCAAGGATCACATTGCAAAAATCACAACAAAGGCACGAGTTGAGAAAATTATGAATTGGCACATGTAATTCATAATTATCTTAGATATTGGAGATGTATGTATCTACAACTAGATACATGGTATTAGTAGTTCTTATCACATTGGAATATGTAAAGTCCTCTAGAGACTTGTGCTTCATTCTCTAGTTTCTTCTATGTAGTTCTATAAACGGACATCACATGTTATGATTTGTGTAGACACCCCAATTTTGAACCCGAGATACGCTCGTGCATCTCCGATGATGAAATGGATCAATTATAATTACCTGGAACTTGTGAGAATGACTTGAATTTGATCAAAACCAACCAAGCACCACCCAAACAATCAAAATGTGCCAAACCAACCCAAGCACTGCCAAATCAAGCCAAGCCAGCAAACTGCCATCCATAGCCTTGAGCGCTCAAGCCCATGGCTTTGAGCGCTCAAACCCCTGAGGAGCACCTTGAGCGCTCAAGCCCACGGCTTTGAGCGCTCAACTCCGGTCCAGTCAGCAACTTGCAGAGTATCTCATCATGAGATTTCCTGCATGGGAGCGTCTGTGGTTGATCTTATACGATCTCTATACGTATAATACACCCCACTAAGTCCTAAAATACGCCTAAAATGCTTCTAAATACACAAACCCACTTCTCTCTCTCTCTCTTTTCTTCCCTCCCACTCACTCTATAAAACCACCCACTACCCCCTGGTTTTGAGGACGGGCTCTCATACTCCTCACCTTCGGTTTCCACCAGAAAACCACTCCTCTCTCTCTCTCTCTACAAAACCATTCTTTTACCATCAAAACCACCTACAATACCATTCATCAAACCCAGAAATTCGACCCTTGATCATCGATCAACCACCTACATTGTTCAATTCGTCCAGAATACAAGCCAAAAACATCCACAATCAACCTCTCAAAGCCTAGAATCAAGCTCAAGTCACAAACATCTTCCAAAAGGTAGTAAAACATGTGATGAACTCACTGTTTTGATCCTTCTGAGGAAGGCTAGTGAGTTTAAGCAAGTTCTCTATACTTGCATTGAACTCACAAAGGTCTGAAAGTTGCTAAAAAACCTTTTTCAAATCTGCAGTTACAACAGGTTTGAGCGCTCAAGCCTCTGGCTTTGAGCGCTCAAGCCCAGTTCTGAACAGGCCTCTGTTTTGCTAACTTCTGAGCTTTCTTTTGGTTTTGATCATTATCTAAAAGTTAATTTCGTTCATGTAACACTCGAAGCAGTTTATTTCCACACCAAAACTACATGCATGAATGTAAATTAACCATTTCATAGTGATTAAACATCAAAAACTTCAAATTTCTCATATTTGACTGCAAAACAGTGGCTGTCTGTCCTTTTGAAACTTTATTTTATGCCTTTGGTGGTCCTGAGGAAGTATTAAAATCAGTTTAAAGGTCAAAAAGTGGAAAGCCATGTTATGGCTTGAGCGCTCAAGGTCAGATCTTTGAGCGCTCAAGCTGTTCTTGGCTTATTTGCAGTTTTCCAGCAATTCTGATGATGACTTATGATTTAATTCCTTGTTGGTGTCATCAGTGTAGCATTTGTGATCTGAACCCCTCTCTCTTGCAGAATTGGTTTGAGCGCTCAATCCATGAGCCTTGAGCGCTCAAACTGGTTCTAAAGCAAGTTTGTTTTAAGCATTTTCTGGTGATTTCTAAAGAGAGGTGATACTTGTGTGATGTTTCTGTAGTGGTTTGAAGTCTAAAAGCATCATCAAACATTAAAAACCAGCAAGGAAAATGTGTGGGTGGAATGAGGGTTGAGCGCTCAAGTCATCACCCTTGAGCGCTCAATCCCCATTCTGGAATCCAGATTGCAAATAGTTTGATAAGTCTCATGTTCATAATTTCTTGAGTTATTGTATGATTTCTGTTGTAATTTACTTCTGTGGACATTTGTAGTTTCGTGTTCATCATCCATGTAGATCGCGTGCACAAGCATCCACTGTAAAATCGCATCCCTTGTATATTTTGTTATTATGTGATTCCTGTCCCCGATTCCCCATTTATGTGAGTAAATTAAATTTCACACATTTCCAAAATCCCACAAAATGTTGAGTAGAGACCGGTTCACGGACCGGGCGAGAGGGGTGCCGTAAAACCCTTCCCCTCTCGTAACCAAACCCCCGAATCCGAGAAATCTTTGGTTCCGCCATGATCAGTGAAATCTTTTTCAAATGGGCAAACAAGTCATGTTTATTTTTGATCGGTTTCTCGGGTTCGGACCTCAAATCCGGGTGGCGACTCAAACAATCGCAATCTTTTTCGCACAATCCCGGTGGGCCGTCCACAAGCTGGCGACTCCGCTGGGGACATTGGTTAATATATATTTTATTTAATTACACTTGTGCAATTTTTGGTTGCACTTGTGTAATTTTATTGAAATACGTGTTAATCAAAGCGGGTTTAATTCGAAAAATATTTTGTGGGATTTTTCAAATGTTTAAAATTTAATTTTTGCATTACATTTGCATTGTTCTTAACCCCGCTGGCGTGTTTTGGCAATCCTGCCCGGCTTGCCGGTGACAGGGAATCCCGAAATGCCCAGCAGCCCTCGACCGTGATAAATCACATTGTCACTATCGTTTTTAACGGTAGGAGACGATTTTGATTTTGAGTCCGGGGTACCCTCAGTGACCAAAACCGGCCTTTGCATATAGTTAACCATAGAACCCCACGTTTAGCAATCCACCTGTGTGTTAGGTTTACGTGCTCCGTTTTGTTACATGCTATGTGTTACCGCTTTTTCTCGCCATGCCATGTTGCATTCATACATTCGCATTGTATATAGTCACTGCGAGCGTCGGTTGTATAGGTTTTCTGTGTACATATCCCATTTGGTTTTAATGCCTTTACAGTTAGTAGAAGGTTGCCTTGGCCCGATGATGAATCGTGCATTCCATATGCGGGTTGTTTTTGCGAGATAGCCT
Source organism: Vaccinium vitis-idaea (assembly GCA_963854785.1). NCBI lineage: Eukaryota > Viridiplantae > Streptophyta > Magnoliopsida > Ericales > Ericaceae > Vaccinium > Vaccinium vitis-idaea. The sequence goes on along the minus strand of OY978226.1, from coordinate 21,742,628 downwards.
TTAGGACGGCCGGACGTGGGAAAATTTGGATCATCGAATTCCTAAACACTGATCTAAACAGGTTTAAGGGACCTTGGCCCGAGGAGGGTCAATCGCCCTTAGGCATCTGATCTTAGATCATTGTCGGAAGTTGTATGGACCAGAATTTCCCAAATCCGACCATCCGATATCAAGGACTTATTACTCAAAAAGAAAACTTGAGGATTGAGGCAATCTTCCAAGACTGTCAATTTTTAGTCCAGGAGACTTAAAATCCACGGAGTTTGAGATACCTCCGGTGTTGGTCGTGCCCGAACGGCCACCGTGATTTGGACTAGCCTTAAGATCATTGATATCTGGATTACAACATCCAAATTGCTTTGTCTCGGATGATCAAGAAAAGTGATTGGCTCTGATTCCAGCAAAGTTTGGAGTTTAACCTGCCGAGTAATGGTCTACCCGGGGTGTTGGAAAATCTTCTGTGCAATGATCTTAAGTGAGATTCAGATCCGGTAGACTAACCCTAAGATTGAACATGTAGTCTAGGAGACTTAAAATCCACGGAGTTTGAGATACCTCCGGTGTTGGTCGTGCCCGAACGGCCACCCGTGTTTCGGACTAGCCTTAGAATCGATTGTAACTGGATGGCAATATCTCATTGCTTTGTCTCGGATGGTTAAGAAAAGTGCTACGGCGTCAACATTTAGGCTTAGGTTGAAACGCCGTACTCACCGAGTAATGACTTACCCGTGGTGTTGATACAATCTGCTGTGCAAACGATTCTAAGTGAGTTCCGAAACCGGTAGACTAATTCCTAAGACTAGAAATAAGACTAACTCCGTGAGTTAAGTTGTGGCGAGACGATAGTGAGCATTCATAATTCATTCATTTTGTGCATAGTAGACACATCGAGTACACATCTGAGTCCGGTTTTTGCTTTATAATCAGTTCTTGAATCATTGGGCCTGCAAAGAAGAAGAAGACCTTACCTGTTTGGACTCGACCTCCTGGACAAAGATTGTCTAGATCTTTATCACCAAAGGCCGAGACAAGTATGACAGAAGAACAGGGACAAGACCCCCCAAATGAGTTTGAACGACTGAGGAAGGAAATGCATGATGAGAGGGTCCGAAATGATACCCGAATCGCTCAACTGATGGCGATTATGGTAAACATCCAGGGTCGACTTCCCCCACCGCAGCAGCGAGTACATGATGATGAAGCTCGGGATCAGGAGATTCCCAATGATGAACACCCGGAACAGCCTCCTCCCCCTGAAAATCCCCAACTGGCTGAAATGCTAGCTAAAATACTTAAGCTGGAAGAATCTGTGGCTAAAAGTGAAAAGCGAGCCATTACCGGCTTTGACATGAACAAACTCTGCATCTTCCCAGGCGCAAAGCTTCCCAAGAGGTTCAAGCATGTAGACTTCGAAAAGTTTGATGGGACTGGGGATCCAAGAGGACATATTCAGGCATATGTAAGCTCCCTCTCATTGCAAGAAGTCGATGAGCCTGCCATGGCACAGATGTTTCACGAAACTCTCACAGGGCCTGCACTTCAGTGGCTCTTATCCCTTGACATTTCAAAGAGACAAACTTGGGAAGAGATGGTGGCTGCTTTCATTAAGCAGTATGAGTATAATGTTCAGCTTAAAGTCACCACTCGAGAGCTTGAGAGCATCAAGATGAAGGAAAGGGAATCTTTCGCAGATTTTGTGAAAAGATGGAGAGCGAAGGCTGCGCAAATGACCGATCGTCCCAGTGATAAGGACCAAATGCGCATCATAACCAAGAACCTTCAACCCGATTTGGCTCAGTACATGGTCATGGCCCAAGCACATAACTTTGAAACCTACTTTGAGATGGGTTTGTCAATTGAAGAAGCTCTGCAAAGCGGGATGTTGAAGAAAGGAGACTCATTCCCCAAACCAAAGCGAAACTACATCGGTAACACCTCTTCCCTGTATGCAAACCCCAGTTACACAGCCGGTACCTCATCCAACACCATGAATCACCAACCCCATAAAGCTGAACCCATAAACGCCATCTTATCTCAGCCAATCCAATCAATTCAACCGCCACAAAATCAAAGAGGACGGCGTATCTTCACCCCTCTTCCCCTACCTTTACCTGTTGTTTTCGAACGACTCGTACAACAGGGAAAAATCAAACCTCTTCAGCCAACTCCACCTCCACAAAATCCCCCGCCAACATATAACCCAAACGCCTTCTGTATATTTCACCAGACACCCGGTCATCCCACTGAAAGATGCCAGCGCCTGCGTCATGAGATTCAAGATCTCATTGACAACAAACAAATCCGAGATCCCACTGAAAAGCCCAATATCCTCACAAACCCTCTGCCAACCCACAAAAGGAATGCTGACATAGGTCAAATTACCTTTAGCTCCACTCCAAGAGACCTAAAATCCACTCCGTTTGACCCAAGCCAGTTCATCTTACCCGAAACAGACCCCAAGCCCATTGTGCCAATACCTGTTGAGCACGAGGTATGCTTTCTAGACATCCACTTGGACCCCACTGTGTGGCAAGAATGGGGTGATTTGATAATGGTTATGGAAGCTCGGGAGTATGAGCAGATGGTGGCCAACAATGTGGCAAATGAAGAAGTTTGGCCGCATAATGAACAACTTAATGAAGGACTTCCATTTGGCGCAATGATTAACCTACTTTGGGATCCAATGTTTGAGGATCCACTGGATGGACTTGCGCTTCCCAACCTATTTGAACCTTTGCCTATGCTACAAGATCAACAACCTGTGGAAGAAGGACAAGGACAGAATTGGCAAGAAGAGAATGAGGCACCTAATGGTGCACAAGAAGATGAATGGGACCCCACACCCAATGAATGGCAGCTCATGGACCCTAACGACCCTCTGGATGGATCCACACTTCCCATGTTCTTCGAAGAAGCATATTTTCCAATGCCACCACTATGGGAGGGTCGCCCTGATTTTTCCATGATGAGTGAGTACGCAATAAATCGAATGACGGAAGGGATAGAGTTCACACCTTATGACTACATAGTTGATGAAAATCTTCCGGCACCCCGAGTGCAAATCCCGGAAGACTGCAACATCATGGTTTTGAATGGAGGTTTACCCGATGTTTGGGGACAGCAAATGGAAGAAAATGTTGTAGCAAATATGTGGGCCAATCAGAATGAAGGCATAGCACCGCTGTGGGTCGGAAACAATGAGGTTTGGGCTGTTAACGAGGCTGCCATGGAAAATAGAGATGTTTGGAGTGAAGCGACTGTGGAAGGAATTACCAAGGGTTTGGAAGGAGCTAGTATTGCAAAGGGAAAGAGAAAGGCGGAAGGGGATCTTGTCGATTTCTACACGGACTACACTGATTTATGGGGGGATGACATCGACTCGGTTCTTCATCTTCTTCGGAGTGGTCGGTTTTATCAACCACCTCAGAGGTTCACCGGAAACACTTCCAACCCACCACCGAATATTACAAACCAGCTACCATTCAACCTAGCTCCACAAAATAACCCAGCTCCACAAAACAACCCAGCTCCACAAAATAACCCAACTCCACAAAATAACCTAGCCACACCACCCTATCCAAACAACCTTAGTGACCCAATCGCTAACCCAGCTGATTTCCAAAACCTCTTTAACCCAACAACCAACCAATCCCAAGCTACCTCTACGGCCAACAGTCGTGTTCCTCGTCCGAAGCCTCCGCCAACCAACGAAGAAAATCCCATCCAGAAACAACTTGAGAAAACCCCAGCCGCTCTTACCATTTGGGGATTGCTTATGAGCTCCAGTGAGCATCGTCAGAAACTCGCTCAAACATTATCCTGCATGGAAATTGCGCCTGATATCACCCCTGAGGCCATGATGGCCGCCATTGTCACCAAGCCTACCATCGCCACTAAGCCGACTAAACATGTTGTAACCTTTACCGAAGCTGACCTACCGCTTGAGGGAACTGACCACAATAAGCCTTTGCATGTCACCATGAAGTGCATGGGGAAATGGATCCCGGTTGTATTGATAGACAATGGGTCAGCGCTCAATGTATGCCCTCTTCGAACGGCTTTATGTTTGGGACTTAAACCAAAGGATTTCACGCCATCTAGTCTCACTGTTCGGGCTTACGATAACACCCGTCGCAATGTGCTTGGGACTGTTGAAATGGAGATTGCTGCAGAGGGGTTTAAATCAACAGTTGAGTTTCATGTGCTTGAGATCCCAGCTTCGTTCAATTTGTTGTTGGGACGTCCTTGGATGCATCGATCTGATATCATGGCAGTTCCATCCACCTTGCATCAAAAGGTTTTGCTCGGTTTGGAAAGTGGGACATGTACGGGGATGATTCCACGTAACCCTGGATCACGTGCTTCCTTGAATCAACCCTAGATCTGCAAGACAGAAAAAGGGTTAGAGCACCTTTGCCTCTCGTTGGCAAAGGCCCTCCGATGCCTAAGTTAGTATCACGTACTTGAGAGTTCAAAACACAATGCGTATGAAAATAGGTTTCACAGCGTACCTTTCTTCATGGATATCGTTCTGTATTTATAGGCGTGGGTACCTTTTGAGTTTAGGCATCTCGTGCCTTATGTTTCCTATTCTCTTTAGGAATCCTCTTCCTAATAGGACTTTCCTATTAGGGGCAAGTCTCCACGTCCTGCTAGATCTCGTCTAACAGGGGTCTTCTTTTCCATATAGGATTCTTTCCTATACGAGCTATATTCCTGATCACGTTAGGACTTCCCATATTAATCCCTTATTTCACGGGGTTGCTCCTTATCTCATAAGGAGCCGCTGTAGAGTATTCTGGAATGTCTCACCGCCCTTCTCGTGGCTGTGCCGTGCTTCCACGTAGCTCGGAATAACTCGTACATAGTTCAGCTTATTACGCCGAGCTGAATTATGTATTCCAGAATGCTATTCAAGCTATACACGTAGCCTTAACTAGCTCGGCCATACCAGGGGTATCCCTTTATGTCTTATGCCGAGCTAGTGCATCCTGATATATTAAATTACTTAATTATCCTGACCTTATTCATGGTCCGGGATCAGATCGGCACAGGGCCCACGGACTCCCTATGTGGTGCCGAGCTATTCACCCTCTCGTGGTGATCGCCTTAGGCACGTGCTATGCCTAAAAGTAGGGTAATCAGATTTTACCCACTCCAATTGCTCCCCAGCTCTGCTACTGCTGTCATTCATCAGCGGTGCGCAGAGCTTCCATGATTCCAGATGCATCTTCTTGCACGCCTCCCCCTCACGTGGGGAACCAAGTTACTTTCGCATTAAATGCGAAATGACCCGTTGAGGGCTGGATAAGCCCAAAGGACGATTTCACTGACGTTTCACATACGTCACGTCCCATCTTTATGGGGTTCTGGGCGGGATAATGATTACTTTTCCCCCCTAAACCCTTCAAGTCTAAAAAATCCCTCTTCCTTCTTCACCGCTTCATTTCAACAGCAGCAAAGAAGAGAGAGAGAGAGAGAACGTCCCTTCCACCGTCGCTCAAGTTTTCTGCAACAAAGCTATCTCCGATTTTCGCCGAAAAACGTCCTCCCGTCGGAGAATATTACCCTAGGTTCATTCCTTATCACGTAAGTAGCCCCTTTCTAGTTCTCCATTTCCATTTCGTGTTCGTTCCCTTCGCCATTTTTCAACGCTTGTTCATCTTCTTTCCTGGGTTTCAACTGTGAAACCCTAAATCTTAAGCGAAAATGGGCAGACATAGGGCTCTTCTAAGCACCCCCGCAAAAGTAATAGAATTCCGTAGGAAATACGAAATTCCCGCCGACGTACAATTCCGGCTAAATAGGAGTGAGGATTTAGAGGAGCAAGGCCAGGATCAAGATAAGATTCACATTCCTCTGATCTTCATAGTTGAAGGTGGACTAAGATTTCCTCTGCACCCGTTTTTTAGGGAGGTCTGCAGTAGGTGTCATCTTAACCCTATGCAACTTTGCCCCAACTTCGTTAGGGTAGTCATGGGCACAATCGCCCTTAACAATCTGCTCGGCCTCCACCTCGACTGGTGGGACTTGCACTATCTCTACAGTGTAGTCCCTACAGTTGACAATAATTATTATTTCAAGGCCAGGGACCCCAACCAGAAGCTCATCACCGACCTGCCAAATTCCTCAAAGGGAGAGGCAGATGACTATCTCGTAGTCACTGGCAACTGGGAGCCCAGGGATGCCGAGGGGAGGACTATTGGCTTTGCCTGCCCTACCACTCCAGGCCGACTGCGTTAGTACTTCGTACCCAAATAGTTTCCTTGTTATTGTGTTTGCTCTTTCTTGAAACTATGATTGATTCTTTCTTCATCCTGTTATTTTGCAGCGGATAACCTCAATCACGGCGGCCGCTTGATCCACGGCAACCTCCATCGCGAGGATATCGCCAGGGCTCTCTACTTCGACGGTTTCGCACCAACTCCCGTTGGCCTTGGCCGTGCAGCTCACCTGCTACTGGGCTATACTCCATACTACTGGGGTAACATCAGAAGAGCTGGAGAGCCCAGAACGAGACATCCTTGGCCGCCGTCTGCTCCACTGATCGTTACACGCCGACCAGCTGAACAAAGAACGTCTCGTGCCCGAAGAGGCCGAGCCACAAGGAGATCAGCGCGTTCCACTGCTCCAGAGAATCTTCAGCAGCAAATTACATTTGCCCACGTACCCGACATTCCAACTGCCATCCCCATCCTTACTCGTACCGACCAGGAAGCCAGCACATCTGGGAGGACGACAGTAGAGGAAGAAGAAGAAGAAGGAGAGGGACTCGATTACCGTGCAGTCGTTCAATCCCTAGCTGAGCAAGGCGCCCTTCTTGCCGACTCCGACGACTCGTCTGGTTACTCACCTTCTCCAGATAGAGGAGAGATGCCTCGCCAGCCGATCAACCTGTTGGACGAGCTAAACCTTGGCGGAGCTCCCCTTGCTCCGTCCGCTATCCGCGTCATCACTCCTTCTCATCTCCTATCCTCCTCTCTCCCTGAGAACCAGAGGGACAAGAGGCCGATCGAGAGCCCTCAGCGTGACCAGCCCCCCTTGCAGAGGAGAAGGACTGGGGACATGAGCTTGAGCTCTAGCCAACCCCTCTCCAACTCTCCTCCTCTGGTACAACCCTGGTCCCCTTTGCTTGCTCGCCCCGATGGTACTTCTTTGAACATGATCGACAAAATTTCCTCTGTGGATGTCGCATATGGCGTTTCCCGAGCTGCTCTTCTCCCCTTGGATATGGATAGGGAAAAGGGCAACTCCTACGACAGCCTCATGAAGTCCATTTTTCAATCCAGTGCCAAGGTAAGCAAAATTCCCTTCTACTCTTGTCTTACGCTTTTACCCTTCCACTTATCGGTTGTTTCGTACTTTGCAGATCATGCAAAAGGCGTCGGTTGGTTTGGAGAGGGCTAAAGACGCTGAGAAGGAACTGAAGAAGGAGCAAAAAAGGGCGGAGAGAGCCGAAAGAGAGAATGCCCAATACACTCAGTTGCTGAAAGATGCTCGGGAAGAGACCGAGGGACTGCGGAGGGCTAATGCCGAGCTAAAGGGGAAGGCTGAGGAGGTGGAGCGTGGACTTCGGCAACAACTTGCGGATGCAGAGGCCAGAGCTGAAGCCGAATATGATCGTGCTGTTGGTGTGATCACGGACAATTACAAGGCGCAGATGCCAGTCGTTCAAGATGCCGTCTGGGGTGCGGCCTGGCAGAGATGTCTTACCAAGCTAGGTGTGGATCCGTCGTCCCCACTCTGGGCCGACATGGAACTTCCCAGCGAAGTAGCTGCTGCCGAAGCCAACGCTGATGCTGGGGCTCAACCCACCTTAGAAGCTCAACCTGAGTCTGCTACCGAGCTGACTCCGCCAGAGGAAACCATCACTGACCTTATTGTCCTAGGTGATGGTGCTCCCGCAGACCTTGGAGGTGACAATCCTGACCCTAACCTTGCCACCAATGTTGGCCAGCATGGTGAAGAGGCTTGATGCCTATTATATTCTTACTCTGTTATCATCAAAACTCCTATTCGTGACCCTGCGTGGTCTGTTCGGCCGTCTGTGGCCTTTTTAATATCTGATGCTGGTGTACTCTTTAAGTATTTTCGTACTTGTTATGCACTCGTATTTCTTCAAGTGTTTTCAAGCTTTCAAGTGTAAGCTTCTTCGTGCTACACTTTTTCCTGCATGCTAAGTGTTCAAGTGTTTTTTTAAACTTTCCCAAACCTAAGTGTTTTCATACTTAGATGGTTACCAATATTCGTTGGAGTTTGTATATCTAAGTTTATTCATACTTAGAGATCATTGCAGTATTCGTTGCAGATCTAAGCTTTTCGTGCTCAGAAAGTTATTGCAATGTTCGTTGCAAATCTAAGTGTTTTGCAATATTCGTTGCACGTATCACTAAGTTTCTTCATACTTAGGATTTTGTTGTCGCAATATTCGTTGCAATTTTGCAATATACGTTTGCAAATCTAAGTGTTTTCATACTTACAGACTATCTGCTCCCCAATAGGAATCCAGAGTGGAAGCAACTTGGGTTCATATTTAAACAACATTACAGTAAGGAAAAAATGAAAGTTTTATTAATGAAGACAAAAATCTAAATAACTGTTTGGTGATTTTATTCGTAATCCCAACATATGTGAACTTATTCGCATTCACCTCTAAAAAAAAAAAAAAAAAAAAAGATGTGATTGTATTCGTAATCACATAAGCAGATCACTGGTAGAATTTTCTCAGGTTCTGGACATTCCACGGCCGTGGAACTGGATCACCATCCAAGTCGGCCAAACGGTAGGCCCCGATTCCAGCAATTCCCACAATCTTGTATGGGCCTTCCCAGTTCGGTCCAAGTTTCCCATCTGAGGACACTTTGGTGTTAGCCAAGACCTTCCTCAAGACTAGGTCGCCCACTTTGAACTCCCTTGGTTGTACCTTTTTGTTATAGCTTCTTCGTAGCTGTTCCTGGTATGCTGCTAAGGTAATGAGTGCCCGCTCTCTTTTTTCCTCAGCGAGATCGAGCTGCTCGGCCAGGGCTCTATCGTTGCCCCCCGACTCCACAAGTGTAGTACGAATGGTCGGCAACCCAATCTCCAAGGGAATCACTGCCTCTGTCCCATAAGCAAGGGAATATGGCGTCTCTCCCGTAGATCGCCGTGGGGTGGTTCTGTAGGCCCAGAGTACGGCTGGAAGCTCATCGGGCCACTTTCCCTTTTTCTTCTCCAACCTCTTTTTGAGACTTTTTAAGATAGTCTTGTTTGAAGCTTCTGCTTGCCCATTGCTCTGTGGGTAGGCTGGGGTGGAGTAATAGTTCCTGATGCCGTACTGAGCACAAAAGGCTTTGAACTTCTTGCCGAACTGGGACCCATTATCCGAGATGATGGAGTAGGGTACTCCAAACCTTGTGATTATCTTGTTCCACACAAACCTTTCCACCATGGCTTCTGTGATTTTAGCAAGAGCCTCCCCCTCTATCCATTTGGTGAAGTAATCAGTGCCAATGAGTAGGAATTTTCGTTTCCCCGTTGCCATAGGGAGAGGACCCACGATATCCAATCCCCATTGAGCAAACGGCCATGGACTGGTTAGAGGCAATAGATCCTCTGCTGGGGCTCGGATGAGGGGAGAAAACCTCTGGCACTTCTCACAAGTTTTGACAAAAGCTTTTGCATCCTCCTGCATGTAAGGCCACCAATACCCCTGGGATATTGCTCGGTGGGCTATAGATCTGCCACCGGTGTGTCCCCCACAAGTTCCAGCATGGATTTCGTGGAGGAATTTCTGAACAAGGGCTGGGTGTACACACAACAAATATGGTCCAAGAAAAGACTTTCTATAAAGCTTACCTTCTGGAGAGAGCCAAAAGCGTGCGGATTTGGTCTTGATTTTGTGTGCTTCCTTCTTATCTTCTGGCAAGGTCCCATCTCGTAGGTATGCCATTATTGGGTCCATCCAGCTCGGCCCAAACTCTATTTCCATGACGACTTCCACCGCTCGGCCAATGCTTGGTTCGCCCAGATAATCCACCGTCACTGTGCGGCGATACTCTGTCCTGATTGCTGATCCCAGGCAAGCCAGTGAGTCTGCATGTGCATTCTGACCCGAGCTGATTTGCTGGATGTGGACTTTACAAAATTTATCAAGTAGATCTTTGGCTGCCTCTGAGTACGCGGCCATCTTCTCGCTTTTCGTAGCGTATTCTCCTGAAAGCTGGTTAACAACTAATTGTGAGTCACAAAATACTCGCAATTTGTTTACCTTTAGTTCTAGGGCACTCTTCAATCCCGCAATCAAGGCTTCATATTCTGCCACATTATTGGTGGCACTAAATCCCAGCCGCAGCGCTTGCTCCAGAACCAATCCTTCTGGAGAGAAAAGCACAACCCCTGCTCCAGATCCTTTGTTGCAGGCTGACCCATCTACGTAAAGCCTCCATTCGTCTGGTTCTGGATCGGCCATTCTCGTTGGCTGCTCGGGCTTTTCAGTTTGCTCCTTCTCGTGGAGAGGTGGTGGCGGTGGTGCCACTGTTGGAGTAAACTCAGCTACGAAATCCGCTAGAATCTGCCCTTTGACTGCTGTTCTAGGCTGGTAATCAAGGTCAAACTGACTCAGTTCTATGGACCATTTGGAAATCCTGCCAGAGAGATCTGCCTTTCTGAGCAAGGCTCTTAGTGGATACTCAGTGAATATGGTGATAGGGTGCTGCAAGAAGTAGTGGGGCAGCTTTCTTGATGCTATGACAAGAGCGTATACCAATTTTTCCAACGGCAGGTAACGTGTCTCAGCATCCACCAGTGTTTTGCTTACGAAATAAACTGGGGCCTGCTCCGTCCCCTTTATTCGTAGGAGGACCGAGCTGACCGCACGATCAGATACGGCTAAGTACAATATTAACCGCTCCCCAGCTTCTGGAGTAGAGAGTAAGGGTGGTGATGATAAGTAGCTTTTTAACTCCTGGAAGGCCTGTTCCTGCTCGGCTCCCCATTCGTAGCCTTCTCTCTTCTTCAGAAGTTGAAAGAAAGGTTTGCAGCGGTCTGAGGATTTGCTGATGAAGCGATTTAGAGCTGCTGCCATCCCCGTTAGCCTTTGGACCTCCTTCGTGGTCTTTGGGCTTTGAAGGCTTTGCAGGGCCGTGATTTGATCTGGATTAGCTTCAATCCCCCTTTTAGTTACTAAGTGCCCAAGAAACTTCCCCGAGCTGACCCCGAAGGCACATTTGGAGGCGTTTAGCTTAAGCTTGTATTCTCTTAGAATGTTGAAGGTTACCTTTAGATCGGCAAGGTGATCAGGCCTCAACTTGCTTTTGACTACCATATCGTCGATGTAGACCTCCATAGTCTTGCCGAGCTGCTCCTTGAACATCTTAGTAACCAGCCTCTGATAGGTTGCTCCAGCATTCCTCAACCCAAACGGCATAACCTTGTAACAGTACAGCCCTCTGGGGGAGATGAAGGACGTCTTCTCTTGATCGGGCTCGTACATAGCTATCTGATGGTATCCTCGATACGCGTCAAGAAAACTCATCCTTTCATAGCCTGATGTAGCATCCACAAGTTGATCAATTCTGGGAAGTGGGAAGCTGTCTTTGGGGCATGCTTTGTTGAGGCTGGTGAAATCCACACAGACCCTCCACTTCCCATTCTTCTTTTTGACTACCACTGTGTTGGCCAACCAATCTGGATAGCTCACTTCTCGTATGGCATCCGCTTCCAGTAGCCGTTCTACCTCCTCAATTACAGCGTCTGCGTGCTGTGGGGCCGACCTCCTTGCCTTCTGCACAACTGGCTTGTGCTGAGGGTCCACGTTCAAGTGGTGGCAAATGACTTCAGGATCTATCCCAGGCATTTCCTGGGGGGTCCAAGCAAACACATCAACGTGGTCTTTAAGAAAAGTAACCAGATTTCTTTCCTCTAGCTCGGAGAGGGTCTCGCCGATCAGGAAATACTTTTCTGCATCGTCCTCCTGAATCTGTATCTTCTTCAGTCCCTCCACCATCTTCTTGGTGGGATCACCCCCGACATCCTCCAAAGTTGGTTGGTCTGGGACCTCAACCGTTTGGACTAGCTCGGCCTTTGGGGACTTTTTCAAGACCAGGGCAAAACACTGATCGGCCACCTTCTGGTCGCCCCTGATGCATTCTATTCCGTCTGCCCCGGGGTACTTAATCTTTTGGTGGTAAGTTGAAGAGACCGCCCTCATCTTGTGCATCCATGTCCTTCCTATAATCACGTTATAGGAAGAAGGGATGTCCACCACAAGGAAATCAGTCTTCAATACTACCGACCCTGCTCGGACAGGTAGAGTGACCTTTCCCATAGGCCATACTGTTTGCGCGCTGAAGCCAACCAAAGGGACAAGACATTTTTGCAGCGAGTTCGTCGGGAGTTCCATCTTCTTAAAGGTGTCGTAGTACATGATTTCTGTGCTAGCCCCTTGATCCACAAGGATTTTTTCCACGTTATATTCCCCTATTCGTAGGGTGATCACCAGCGCGTCGTTATGGGGTATTGACACCCCATCCAGGTCGTCATCAGTGAAGGTGATTGGGGCCTCCATGACTCCCTCAGGTCTTGACCTTTTCGCGCCGAGCTTCATGACTTGTTTCGCATGCCCGTTAATCCTTTGGATGTGCCTTATCTCGTTGTTTGTGTATGGGGCCACCAGTCCGTGTATCATATGGATTGTTCCTTTTGGACCTTTATCGTAGTCCATCTCCTCTATCAGCTCGGCATCGTTCTTGCTTTCAGCCAGAAATTCTTTGAGATGACCCTCCGCCACCTTCTCATCCAAAAACTTTTTGTACTCCACGCAGTCCTCAGTCATGTGCCCCCAATCTCTGTGATAGCTGCAGTGTTGATTGGTAGCCCTCCTTTTCTCTGGGTTCCCAGTCATCTTTGGGGGTCTTCTGAACCATTGCTCATTCTTGATCCTATACAGCATCTTGTAGATTGGAATGTTGAAAGTTGCCATAATGCTGAAATATGACTTGGGATCTGGATTAGCTCTGTCCTTCCTCTGCTGGGCGTAATCCTTTCTTTCTGTTGTGAAGTCCTTCTTGTATACCTTTGACTCCATGGTCCTCTTTTCTGGGAGCTGAGGTTGTCCTGCCACGATCTTCCCTCCAGCCTGCAGGATATCATCTTCTACCCGTGCATGTTCCTGAATTCTCTCCATCAATTTGGCCACAGTCTTGACTGGGTGCATGGTAAGCGATTCTCGTAGCTTACTATGCACGGGCAGACTTGTTTTGAATGTTGCTAGGGCATACTCCTCACTACAATTTTCAATCTCGTTGAAGGTTTCCCAGTAGCGCTTCGAGTATTGACGCAGAGTCTCATCATCCCTCTGTCTCATAGAGGTTAGCGCATCAAAGGTCTTTGGAGCCGCTCGGCTTGTAAGAAACCGAGCAGTGAACTCCTCGGCCAGCTGAGTCCAGCACAGGATGGAACCCTCTGGGAGCTTATGGTACCAACTTAGTGCCACTTTCCCCAGGCTGGATGGGAACATTTTGCATAGCAGTGCATCATCTTGCTCATGCATGAACATGGCCTGTTGGTAATGCTGAATGTGGGCCACAGGATCCGTGCTGGTTTCGTATGGGATGAACGCTGAGTGCTTCACCCTGCTCGGCGTCTTCTCCGCGCGGATCCAATGGGCCAATGGTGATTTGGAGATCTGGCCTAGGGCCTCTTTAGCTGCTTCTCGTGCAGTTCTTGGGCCTTGACCAGCTCGGTCAGTATTCCTCCTTCTCGCATGCTGCTCGGGAACGTGCTCGTTGGATCCAGATCTCTCGTATCTGTCCCTAGCATGCTTCCTCTTTTCCCTTCTTTCCACAGAAATACTCCTGTCTCTCCTTTTTCGTGGAGAGGCAGCTCGGTCAGTGGAAACGTTGTCGTGGTGACGACTTTTTTCTTGTCTCTCATACTGCACGGATCTCGTCCGTGAGCGTAAATCTTTTTCCTTCTCTTGGAGCTGCTTTTTCAAGTCCTGAATTTCTCGTTCCCGTCGAGTAACTTCACGGGCCAATTCCTCTGCCTCTTGCTCTTTTCTGTCAAGGCTGTCTTCCCTCTGTCGATCCCTTGTGTGCCTATGACCATCCCTCCTTGGGGGGCTCCTTCCTCGCTCACGTCGGGTGGAGGCCTCCCCACCCCTGGGCGGTGTCTTTGAGTGCCTTGCCCTTGGCGAATCATGGTGTGTTAGGCGTGTATCCCTGAATTTTGGAATCTCAGGGATACTCCTCATGTCAAACTTCTTGGTTACTGGCTTTTTCAGTGGTGCCCTTAGGACCAGAGGAGTTTTGTCCACCCTTGTGCTCTTTCTCGTAGTATACACAAGCGTGGTACCATCGTCTTCTACATCTTTTCGTCGCGGAGTGCATAAAAGGGGTTCTGAAAGCACCATTGTTGATCTCCGTTGAGAGGGATCGAGCTTTTTTCGTAACCTTTCCCACAGACGGCGCCAATTGTACGGGGATGATTCCACGTAACCCTGGATCACGTGCTTCCTTGAATCAACCCTAGATCTGCAAGACAGAAAAAGGGTTAGAGCACCTTTGCCTCTCGTTGGCAAAGGCCCTCCGATGCCTAAGTTAGTATCACGTACTTGAGAGTTCAAAACACAATGCGTATGAAAATAGGTTTCACAGCGTACCTTTCTTCATGGATATCGTTCTGTATTTATAGGCGTGGGTACCTTTTGAGTTTAGGCATCTCGTGCCTTATGTTTCCTATTCTCTTTAGGAATCCTCTTCCTAATAGGACTTTCCTATTAGGGGCAAGTCTCCACGTCCTGCTAGATCTCGTCTAACAGGGGTCTTCTTTTCCATATAGGATTCTTTCCTATACGAGCTATATTCCTGATCACGTTAGGACTTCCCATATTAATCCCTTATTTCACGGGGTTGCTCCTTATCTCATAAGGAGCCGCTGTAGAATATTCTGGAATGTCTCACCGCCCTTCTCGTGGCTGTGCCGTGCTTCCACGTAGCTCGGAATAACTCGTACATAGTTCAGCTTATTACGCCGAGCTGAATTATGTATTCCAGAATGCTATTCAAGCTATACACGTAGCCTTAACTAGCTCGGCCATACCAGGGGTATCCCTTTATGTCTTATGCCGAGCTAGTGCATCCTGATATATTAAATTACTTAATTATCCTGACCTTATTCATGGTCCGGGATCAGATCGGCACAGGGCCCACGGACTCCCTATGTGGTGCCGAGCTATTCACCCTCTCGTGGTGATCGCCTTAGGCACGTGCTATGCCTAAAAGTAGGGTAATCAGATTTTACCCACTCCAGGACAGTTGCCCTCTACGGAGATACAGGCATTCGCCCTCATGCTGAAGACAATGCTCCCTTGTTAGAAATTATGCATGATGAGAATGATGTTCAGCTTGGAGGCTTTGCTTTCGATACGTCCGGTGGTGTGTTTACGCTTCGTATTGATGATGATTTTTCAATCAGCACCACAGCTCTCGAGATGATGAGAAGAATGTCTTATCTGCCAGGCACGGGCTTGGGACGAACTCACCAGGGGGTGGCTCAGTTTCCAGAATTCCCTTCTCAGCGAGGCCGTTTCGGGTTGGGATACGAACTTACACTGAAAGAGATGCAAAGGGGGAAGACCAATGGAGCAAGTAGCAGTGCAAACCGTCGGATTCGCTTTGTTGGAGAAGGGTCGAAAGCACCCTATCGTGGCCAGCCTGAGCCGTTTGTGAATGAAATAAGTGGAAAGGTGCACCCTGGGTTCGAAATCTTTGCTAATGATGCTTGGGACAGCGAAGATGAACATGAAAAGGTCGAGAAATTGGTGAAAGACCTTAAAGCAGATTGGATGGAGGCTTTGGATGGTGGGGTCTTGATGTCAATGTTCGACGAGGTCAGTCTGACAGGTAAGGATGAAGAAGAGCCAGCTGTGATGATGCTCGGACAAGAGACCCTCGATGATCCCAGTGTGCTGATAGTGGATGCAGTCGGTGAATACAAGAATTGCACTTTCACTCCTGTTGTAAAATTTACCAGTGCATTCACTAAGTTAGAGTTCGAGTCCGAGTCAGGGTTTGAATTTGGCTGTGAGTCGGAGTTTGTGCCTCTTGGCCCTCCACGTCGTCATTTCTATTTCGAGTTTGAGTCTGATGCCATGTACTGTGCCCCAGAGGGCTTTGTTAATGAAATAAATGGTGATTTCGCTTACTTTGTTGTTCCCGAAATAAATTGTGTTGACCCTGACAATGATGAGACTGAGTTCGAGGGAGAAATACCCAAAGAACTCAAGTCTCTAATCGAAAGGGAAAATGAAAGGCATGCTCAGCCAATAAAAGAAGAAGTTATTTCAGTTAAATTGAGAGATGAGGAGAATCCTCGCATGGTTCAAATCGGTTCCGGGCTATCTACTGAGGAACAAGAATTACTCGTCGATTTACTCAAAGAATTTGAAGATGTCTTTGCTTGGTCCCACGCAGATATGCCCGGAATCGATCCTGAAATTGTGCAACATCGAATTCCCCTGTATCCTGATGCAAAACCGGTAAAACAGAAATTGAGAAAAATCAGGCCAGATTGGGTTGAAAAAGTCAAAGAGGAAGTCACCAAGCAATTCAATGCCGGCTTTTTGATGGTAACTGAATATCCACAGTGGGTTGCAAATATTGTGCCGGTGCCCAAGAAAGATGGAAAAGTCAGGGTATGTGTAGATTTCAGGGATTTAAACAAGGCCAGTCCGAAGGACGATTTTCCCTTACCGCACATTGATGTATTGGTAGACAACACGGCAGGGCACGCGCTGCTATCATTTATGGATGGTTTTTCGGGATACAATCAGATTTTGATGGCACCAGAAGATCGAGAGAAAACGACCTTCACCACTGAATGGGGGACGTTCTGTTATCGGGTCATGCCGTTTGGATTAAAAAACGCGGGGTCGACTTACCAACGGGCTGCAACAACTTTGTTGCATGATATGATGCATAGAGAAGTTGAGGTATATGGGGATGACATGATTGTAAAAGCCAAGGAAAGGGAAGGACATCTCCCGGCGTTACGCAAGTTCTTTGAAAGGATACGGAAGTATCGGATGCGTCTCAATCCACAGAAGTGCACATTTGGGGTCACCGCAGGGAAAATGTTGGGGTTTATGATCACTACCCGAGGGATTGAAGTTGATCCAACGAAGATCAAGGCGATATTAGAAATGGAGCCACCAAAGACAGAAAAAGAGGTTCGAAGTTTTCTTGGGAAAATTCAGTTCATCAGCAGATTCATCGCCAAGTTGACTTCAACTTGCGAGCCGATGTTTCATTTGCTCAAGAAAGGAGTGCTATTCAATTGGGATGGCAGGTGCCAAAAAGCCTTCGAATCAATTCGGCAGTATCTTCAAAGTCCCCCAGTATTGATGCCGCCGACACCTGGAAAGCCGCTGATTCTGTATTTATCAGTAACACAGTCTGCAATGGGTTGCATGTTGGCACAGGAAGGTGAAGCAGGTATCGAGAAGGCAGTGTATTATTTAAGTAAGAAAATGGTCGGAGCCGAAGAAAGATACACCCCTTTGGAGAAGACTTGTTGGGCTCTTGTATGGGCCTCTAAAAAGCTTAGGCATTACATGTTAGCTTATTCGGTAGTGTTGATTTCTCGGATGGACCCCCTCAAATATCTGTTCGAGAAACCGGCACTCACTGGGAAGTTGGCACGGTGGTTGCTCTTATTGGCCGAGTTTGAACTCAAGTATGTAACGCGAAAATCGGTGAAAGGCAGGGCTGTGGCAGAATTCTTGGCAGATCACCCAATCGAAGGGCCAGAAGATACGGAATTCCAATTTCCCGATGAACACGTTATGACAGTAACAGAGGATGTTTGGAAATTGTACTTCGATGGAGCTGCAAATCAGAGAGGATTCGGGATCGGCATACTATTGGTCTCACCAGAAGGGCCGCACATTCCTCTATCTTTCAAATTGAATTTCGAAGTTACCAATAATCAAGCAGAATATGAAGCGTGCATTGTCGGAATGGAGGCTGCTTTTGAAATTGGGGTTAAGAAGTTGGAAGTGGTCGGAGATTCGAATCTGGTAGTTTCTCAAGCCAATGGTGATTGGAAAGTGCGAGAGGAAAAGTTGAAACCATACCACAAAGACCTCGATGACCTGATCCATCGATTCGAGCAAGTTACTTTTACACATATCCCGAGAATGAAGAACCAGTTTGCCGACGCTCTTGCTACCCTGGCATCCATGGTAGAATTGCCCGTGGGAGTGAGAATGAGACCAATCATGATTGAGCAAAGGAATAGGCCAGCATACGAGTATGTGATGAATGTTGGCGAAATCGACGATGGTCTGCCTTGGTACCATGATATCTGGAATTTGGTTGAGAAAGGAGAATATCCAGAAGGAGCAAACAAGAAAGATCGAATAGCATTACAAAGGTTAGCTTCACAATACATCCTCTGCGGTGGAAGGTTATACAAAAGGTCGTATTGTGGCATGCATAAGTTGTGCATCTATGGTGATGACACGAAAAGGGTGATGGAGGAAATTCACGAAGGAATCTGTGGTCCTCACATGAGTGGATTAATGATGGCAAAGAAGATTCTGAGGCAGGGGTATTTCTGGTCAACCTTGGAAACAGATTGCGTGCAGTATGTGCGGAGATGCCATAAGTGTCAGGTCCACGCTAACCTCATGCATGTGCCGCCATCGGAACTTCATACAATGGCAACGCCTTGGCCTTTTTCAGTATGGGGGATAGATGTGATTGGGAAAATCACGCCACCAGCATCGAACGGACACAAGTTTATATTGGTGGCAATTGATTATTTCACGAAGTGGGTAGAGTCGGCCTCTTACGCTACATTGACAGCAGTACAAGTGGCTCATTTCATTAAGCAAAACATCATCTACCGATATGGGGTTCCTAATGCCTTCGTGTCAGACAATGGTGTGCATTTCAAAGGAAGAGCAGCAGAGGTGCTTGAGGAATTCAATGTTCAGGTTCACAAGTCAACAGTATACATACCACAAACCAATGGGGCAGTAGAAGCAGCAAACAAGTCAATCAAGAACATCTTGGAGAAAACCATCGAGTCATCCAGGGATTGGCATGAGAAGCTACCATTAGCATTATGGGGGTACCGCACTTCGATCCGAACTCCAACAGGGGCAACGCCCTATTCACTGGTTTATGGAATGGAAGCAGTACTTCCTATTGAGCTCGAAGTACCATCCCTGAGGGTGATGATAGAAAGTGAGATTAACGAAGCCGATTGGTTGAGCGACAGGTTCGCAGAGCTAATGTTGTTTGATGAAAGGAGGTTGCGGGCATTGTATCACATTCAGGGATATCAGAGAAGAATTGCCCGCGCATTCAACAAAAAGGTGAAGTCCAGGGATCTGATTGAAGGGGATATGGTGGTGAGGGAAATTCGGGCACCGATATTCGATCCGCGGGGAAAATTCAGGCCAAAATGGGCAGGACCATACATCATCAAGACTATTCTCGACGGTGGAGCAGCAGTGATCCTTGATTTGGATGGTAACGAGTTCAGCAATCTTGTCAACTTGGACCAACTCAAGCGATATTACCCCTGAGAGATGCTCGTTGGGCGGAAAATCGCAAGGGCGAACCGACCCAAGCAAAAATTAGAGCAAGCCTGCTAGTCTGAAAACCCACACTGGGCAGTCTAGGCAAAATTTAAGGCGAAAATTCAAAAGAAGCTCGCTGGACCGAAAACCTGAAAAGGCGGTACCAGGCAAAACTTAGAGCACAAAAAGGAGAGTGTTAATACCCGAGTGAACCTATCCCTGAACTACGCCATGACCTGATTCCTTGAAAAGGGATACGTAGGCAACCCTATCTTGGGGTTCGGTCTAAATCTGATGAGTTGGCCCGCAGTTTTGCAATATTCGAAGGAGATAGCATATGGAACTAGATGAACCAAGAGGGAGAAACCCTTCATTGTTCAATTTTATTCAAATCACTTCTTCGATTACATAAGCTGAGCATAAAAGCTTAAAAAAAAAAAAAAAAAAAAACACCATTTATTTTGGGAAACAGCCTAGTGAGTCGGAAAGAAAGTTGCGCTAATTGCTTCAGCGTATGGCCCTCATCTGCATCCTCATCCAATCTCTGTAGTGTCCATTCAAATGAATAGTTGGGTAGGGATCAGGAGCCCAAACAACCCTGCGCCTCCAAGAAGAACGATAGCGCTCAAGAACGGAATGTTTGAATAGGGGAAGGATGAAAGTAGCAGGGACTGTATACTCCACTTCTTGGCGAATGCAGTATTGACGGAGAATGCGCTGTGGGAAATAATATGCATAAGCTTGCAGTCCCGCTAAAATCACCCACGTGTCTCCTATGTGATTGGCCGTCATGTCCGACAAAGGTAACCAATGGCACCTCCAAGTAATGTGATCCTCTTCCAGTGACCTGAAGAAGTCGACCCATTCATCTTCATCAGGCTCGTCATGAACAAATGGCCTACTCACCCAAGTTCGAGGCTCGTAAACCCAATCACCTGCCGGCTCCCTCAAAAGCCCAACCTTGTCACACAACCAACCAAAAATCCCCCAAAATTCCCAAAAACCCAAAGCATCCAAACCAAATAAACCAAACCTGAAGCAAAAGCGGACTCCCAGCAAATATATCCGTTCTCCCAGCTTTAACCGCATCCAAGCCCATGATTGTCTCGGCCAAAACCAAAGGAACCACATCCCGCCGCTGTTCGACCTGAGCAGCAACACCGACGATGGCAGAACTGGGATGGCCATCACCGGGGACCACCAAGTATAATGCCAAGAGGCACATGCAAAGTGCAAACATGCGCCTATTCTGAATGGTAAAATCTAAAAGATCGCCTGTTGGGCTGTAATCCGCAAAGAGACGGAGGATGTTGAGAGTCTCGTTGCGAATCAAAAAGCGCGCAACACCATTCCCAAGACCAAGCTTCCTGCTGAGAATGTCGGCGTAATTTTGACGGATGGGCGGTATGACGGGATCAGCAAAAGCATTACCGCCAAGATATGCTTGAAATTCTTCGACGGTCGGGCAAAGTTCTTGCATGCCGAAGCGGAACACATGGAGCTCTGAATCCCAACAGCGAACGGCGGCACGTAAGATGTCCTGGCGAATAGGAAAAGTGTGGAGGTGGCGAAGGGCATTAAGGCCAAGACCCCGAAAGTTGAACCAATCGATGTTTTCAAGGCTAGCAATCCAAGTGTTGATAACGGAAGGGTCAAGGGTGGCCATGGAAAAACAATAGAATATTGATGAAGAAATATGTGGAGTAAGAAATGAGAATTGATGAAATGGTGTGTGGGAAAAAGCTTGATCATGAATGGTATTTATAGGGGACTTGTGAGGAACCTTACAAATTTGCCATGCAACATTGGAAATCAAAGATTACATTTTCAAGATGGTCAATTGCATGTTTTCAAAGTATTTGTGTTTGAAAATTTGAAAGTGCATTGGAAATGCATGGCATTTGTGGGGAAAATGTGAAAAGACCTTGGGAAGGTGATGTTCAAAGCTTGAAAGGTGTTATAGCAGAGCAACAAGACATTTGGGGCAGAGGAAACCATGCAAAAGAGTCCAAAAATGCATTGGGAAGCAATACCACAAGCCAGCCCAGCACAGGCATTGAGCGCTCAAGGCCAGAGAGTTGAGCGCTCAACCCCCCCCCCCCCCCCAGATCACCTTGAGCGCTCAAGGTAGTGAGCTTGAGCGCTCAAGCCCCATTGAGCGCTCAAGGCCTGCAGAAACTGCAGCAGACAGCAGCAGCTGCATTTTTGCCCGTTTGATGCCCGAAACCTCTTCCAAGCTTCTTAAACCTCATTTAACACCCAAGCCAAGTTTCAATGAGCATTCGTGACTTCACGGAACGTCCCGTACCCCGAGTTATCAAGCCGATACGTGTACGGATACGAGATACGTGAATACGGAAGGTTAAAGCTTAAAATGGCCATTCAAATGTTCAAATCCATTTCCGAGCCTTGCTAGCCATATCCAATCATCGAAACACGTGTCGGAAGGTATTTATGACTTGTCGGAACAATTCCCGGGGCAATTCTTCAAAGATTCAAGGTTTTGAGGTTCCGACGGCTTATTCAAGCAATGAAATGGCGGCCGTCACCATGTCGAAAATGGTTTTTGAAGTTTTCTTGATGAATGGTCACAATCCCAGGGGCATTTATGTCATTTTTTTGACTTGGTCAAAGTGGTAACATGGCAATTCATTACATACAAAGAGGCTCATGAAGCATTTTACTTTCAAATTTGCCTTATGAACATCAAATTCCGTTCTAAGGTCACTTTGTATAGATTGTTATTGATTGCTCATATGCGGGAAGTGTGTCAAGTTGTGCGGCGTGTAAATACATCTTCCGGTTGTACATAAATTCAAATAATCATGTTTCGTCCAAATTCTCGAACATGTTAGCTTTTCTTAAAGGTTGAATTTTAGGACCTTATACTCGGATGTTTGAATTCAAGAGTTTGGTGGATAAATCGCGTACATTCTACAACAGGTTTGTTCGTTTGTACATCAAAACAGCAAGTAATACAACGAACGATGAAAGTGCAAATCATGTGCATAAACTGAACCAAATCCATGCAAGTCAAAATATCAAATCTGTGCAGGGCACACAACGCCCAATAAAGAAATCCGCAACTGGGGCACGCAGGCCCAATCCATCTATCTACTGGGGCACGCAGGCCCAATCAAAAAGAAAAGATAAAAAGCAAAAGCAAGACTCTAAGCTACTCTATATCTACTATATACTACTCCGCCTCATCCATCGTCTCGTCCGAGCTCTCAGTCTCGTCTCCCTGTCGCTCCTGCCGGGAAGAGGGATAGTTAGCATCGTCAACGCTATCATCGCTTGAGCTCGTGGTCTCAACTATCCCCTCAGGTGCTACCTCCACCCTCTGACGGGTCGATCTCCGTGGCCTCACCTCCGCGGGCTTTGAACGCCCAAGCCGCACAGTCGTGTCTCCAGGACCACCAGCTCCGTCGTGAGTCCTCTTCCTAATCACGGGTGGCTGCATCATCAAGCAAACAAGGAATAGAATCAGCACATGGTATAGTCAAGAAATTGAAAGCACAAGGAAGGTAAATTGCATACCGGTGCGACTCTCAGTCAAGAAGGACCAGGAGCAGCAGGAGGTACTGGCTCGCCCTCCCGGCGGATAGTAACCTCCTCTCCAGCTATGAGGCGGCGAATCAGGACGCGCAGTCCTCGGTTCTGCTCATGCAAAGTCTGTACCGCCTCATGTGAAACCTGCAAGCACATCAAAATTTGAGTCATTGGTACATTTGGGCATTCATAATCAAAGTTTACAAATTTGAAAAGAGTAAAGTGTTTCTTACCGGTGCCGAAAGTCGCGGGAAGTCTACCGGAGGCCTTGGGATGTCTATATCCCCTATCTCACCACCGGCAGAGGTGACGCGCACCCACCACCTAGCCCCCGCTATCTCCTGAGATGAGGTACCAGTACCCTCGCCTCCTGCAACCCCTCCAGCTGAGGCACGCGCCTTCGCGGCCTTCTCCCTCTCCATCTTCTCCATCCACTCCGCCGCTCTCAAGGGACCGGCCAGGTACCTGCTCCGGTAGTTAATATAGCTCAAAGCAGGGCGCAGATACTGACGCAGGTCCAGGTCGGGCGTCGTATAGCGCTCTATCTCCACTAGTGTATACCGGGACGTCATCAGCACCCGGGGAGGAAGGCGTCCTGGTACCCGTGGTTTATCGGCCCGTATCGACTGGCGTAGCACCCTGTCACCAAGGTACCAGAACCAGCCGTACTGGCACTCGAGTAGGACCCTCCCTCTCGTGAGCTCCCTGCTCCGAGCCAGGTAAGGCTCATCGACGGCGTCCCATACTTCCCAGCGAACCTGCAAGAACCATTAAGAGCATCAGATATTGAATACATAAGGGAATCAAAAGCAAAATGAGTACATGAGAAAGAGTTCGATATCTACCAGAGAAGCAGGAAGTCTGTCCAGCGAAGCACGGAGAACGTGGATGTTCCCCCGTGCTGTGCCGCCGTAGCGGAAGCCTTCACCCCAGCACAATGCCCGGGGGATGACGTTCGGATCCTGGTGTCGTGTCTCAGGGGGGTGCAACCCCAACACCTCGTAAGCCCAGAGCTGCAATGAAAACAACGAATCAGTCAGTCAGTGTGAATTTTGGTAATCAAGTGCAAGTATCGAAATGCATGCAATTAAATTTGAAACTAAGAGTTTTGAGTTTTACCTCCCAGACGCTCCATAGTCCTGAAATGCCCGTCCCTTTCCGCCTCGAGACGACATTCATGAACGCGTAGCAGCTTCCCAGCGCTGCCCCACCCCAATCATATCTCGCCGCCCTGGCGAAGTCTCTCAAACCTCCGAGATAGGAGAGGTACACCCTGTTACGCCTGTTTGGGTACAGTGATGCCCCAAACAGGTACAACAAGTAGCACCTCGCCTTCCGTGCTGCATCCTCTTCGTCGGTCGGCTCGCCCAATCCCTTTGTCTTGAATTGGCCATATGTGGCCGTCTCCCCCTCCTTGTTGGGCACGAAACCCAAGAACCACCTCAGCGCTGCATCATCCCTGCCAATCCCCGAGTCAAATGGGATCGGGTCTCCTCCTACCTGCAGTCCTGTGATCGCCGAGAAGTCCAGCGGCGTCATCGTCGCCTCACCGAAGGTAAGGTGAAAAGAACTCGTAGAGTCCCTCCACCTCTCGGCCAGTGCTGTCACCACAGCATGGTCGTGCTGTGTGCCCGTGAGAGTCGGGATTAACCTCCCAAACCCGGCCAGATCCACCAGAGCCCTCACAGAGGCATGCAGCTGCTGGTATACCTCCCAACTTGAGCCCATGCCTCCATGAGCCTTCAAGCGCAAGTCACTCTGCACACAATCAAACAGACAGACAAACAATCAGATGTTAGTCCAATCTCTTATTCAAATCCAGTCATCAACAAGCAGTAATTCAATCATTCAATGCAAATCAGGTTTATTAATTGCTAAAGTGCGTGAAAACAACAAAGCAAGGAAGTAAAAGAAAGCATACCGTCAGACAGTCCGTCGAAAGGTGGACCTCGGGGTCCAGTAGCACCTCCTCTCCAAAGTACAACTCCCGTTGGGGAGTGTAAGCGTCTGAAGCGGAAGGCACAAAGAGGTGCACTGGTGGAGCATAAGTCGCCGCATCGAAAGCTGGCCTCCCTCTCCTCAGCCACTGTCTAGCAGCCTGGACCACCATCACTCTCCGTCCAGCTGCTCTCTCCTCCTCCTCAGCCTGTGTCCTCGCCTCCTCTGCCGCCTCCTCTGTCTCAAACTCCTCGCAGAAGGCCCTCGCCGCCTCGTCCTCAGCGGCGGCCTCCCGTAGCATCGCCACCTCTCTCTCTCTGCTCTCAACTACAGCCTCCCTCGCTGCATCTAGGATCCCCGGGGCATCTGCTGCGGCTGCCATCACCACCTCCGGTGGCGCGTGCTCAAGATAATCCTCCCGAGAAATCCCAACCGGACCCTGATCCGCCGGCCTACTACTCTGCCCCCGAGTCAGTGACTCTCCACCAATCACCACTGCCTTCCCCTTATCCCCCTCGCTAGGCTGCCGATCAGGTCTCGGCTCAATCCTCCAGCGAGTTACCCTAACCTCGGTATCCTCGCTGTCACTACTGCTGTCGCTGTCCACTTCTTGGACCTCCGCCATCTCTTTGCCTCTCCCATCTCCCCTCTCCTCTACTCTCTCCTCTACCCTCTCCGACGCCGGGGCATCGTCACCACCACCATCACCACCTTCTCTCTCACCACCCTCACCATCACCACCATCACCACCCTCACTATCACCACCTAAACCACTACCCCCATTGCCGCCTTCTCTCTCCCTCTCTCCTTCATCGTTTCCTCCTCTCTCAACCATCTCCACGGCTGTAGATGACGGCGCGGCCTCTGATGGCCCCTCAACCACCGGGTCAGAGCCTTGAGCGCTCAAACCTGCCGGAGGTGACACCACCGCACTACCACCACCCTCTACTGCCGTCGGCGAGCCCATCGGAGGCCGCGTATCATTAGGATCTTCCATTGAAACCGATCTAAACCGTGAACCGAACCCTAATCGAACCAAAATCGATCAACTATCGTACGGGAAAGCCCTAGGAATTGGGGGTTTTTCGATTTTGCAGAAATTTGAGTGAGGTTTGTTAGGATTTGGTTCGGAATTGCGAGAGAAGTATGAGGGGTTTGATTTCGGAAAGTTTTGGAACGTTGTGAAGGTTGATCGGAGTAAAAACGGATTTAAAACCAGACGTTATGTTTCTGAACCGCCGTCCCCGATCAGGGGTCTAAGCGCTCAAGCTGGCCCTTTTGAGCGCTGGAGGGTCAACGTTTGAGGTTGAGCGCTCAAGGATTCAGGATTGAGCGCTCAAGGTAGGGTTGAGCGCTCAAGGGGGAGGACCCTGAGCGCTCAAACCCAATCCTGGCATGACTCTTGGCTTCTTTTGCAAGCTTTGCAGGGGCATTTTGGGCATCCCTTATGATTTGTTAGTGTGTTTTGGACTTGTTGGTCCCAATCAATTGAACGCGTAATGATCCAAGGATCTAAATCTCGGTAATTGGTCGCGCTAGACCATGTTAATCAATCAAGATGTGTTGTGTATCATGCTTCGCGTTAGCGTATGCGCGAAGTGTTTTGACTGCGGTCTGAGAGCTTTATGCTCATTTAAATCATTTTCTGAGGGCCACGTGCTCGTTTAAATCATAAGTTCACCAATCATGCTTCGTGTTAGCGTATGCACGAAGTGTTTTGACTGCGGTCCGAGAGCTTTATGCTCATTTAAATCATTTTCTGAGGGCCACGTGCTCGTTTAAATCATAGTTCACCGATCATGTTTTCGCGTTAGCGTATGCGTGAAGTATTCTGACTATGGCCTGAGGGCCACGTGCTCGTTTACATCATCATTTTTGAGGGCCATGTGCTTGTTTAAAATCATCTCTTGAAAGCCACGCGCTTGTTTTAAATCATGTTTAACCATCGTGTTCCAAGTCAATCTCATTAATCATCTGAGTTTTTGCTGATTACTTAACTGTCGTGCCGCTAAAACCATCACATTTATGTGTTTGGTTCAATAGCGTATCGATTGTCTCGTTGCTCAATAGACAATCATCTTATCATTGGCTATCTTGTTGCTCAAGGGATAGCCCCATTAAATTTAGCCTCCCCGTTGTTCAGAGGGTAGCTACACTCAATCACAATCACAATCACAATCACAATCACAATCACAATCACAATCACAATCACAATCACAATCACAATCACAATCACAATTATTTGCTTCATTTGCTAAGGCGTTTCACGACCCGGGAAGGCTCGTCGATTCGCGTTGTATCAATTGTCCTGAGGGACCAAACTTTTGATCAATCGTCCTGAGGGACAGGAAAATCCATTGCGTTTGAATGCACATACCCCCAGGAACTACGCCGGTCTGATCCCTACAATGGGGTACGTAGGCAGCCTGAATGGCACGACCGATTGATTTTTAATGTTTCCTTTTGGCAGTTTGAGATGTATTACGGATAGCGAGTTGGGTTGTCTATATCTTGGATGTTACTCATACCAAATCAATGGCATCGAGTCTCATCCAAGAGGGGCAACTGTAGACACCCCAATTTTGAACCCGAGATACGCTCGTGCATCTCCGATGATGAAATGGATCAATTATAATTACCTGGAACTTGTGAGAATGACTTGAATTTGATCAAAACCAACCAAGCACCACCCAAACAATCAAAATGTGCCAAACCAACCCAAGCACTGCCAAATCAAGCCAAGCCAGCAAACTGCCATCCATAGCCTTGAGCGCTCAAGCCCATGGCTTTGAGCGCTCAAACCCCTGAGGAGCACCTTGAGCGCTCAAGCCCACGGCTTTGAGCGCTCAACTCCGGTCCAGTCAGCAACTTGCAGAGTATCTCATCATGAGATTTCCTGCATGGGAGCGTCTGTGGTTGATCTTATACGATCTCTATACGTATAATACACCCCACTAAGTCCTAAAATACGCCTAAAATGCTTCTAAATACACAAACCCACTTCTCTCTCTCTCTCTTTTCTTCCCTCCCACTCACTCTATAAAACCACCCACTACCCCCTGGTTTTGAGGACGGGCTCTCATACTCCTCACCTTCGGTTTCCACCAGAAAACCACTCCTCTCTCTCTCTCTCTACAAAACCATTCTTTTACCATCAAAACCACCTACAATACCATTCATCAAACCCAGAAATTCGACCCTTGATCATCGATCAACCACCTACATTGTTCAATTCGTCCAGAATACAAGCCAAAAACATCCACAATCAACCTCTCAAAGCCTAGAATCAAGCTCAAGTCACAAACATCTTCCAAAAGGTAGTAAAACATGTGATGAACTCACTGTTTTGATCCTTCTGAGGAAGGCTAGTGAGTTTAAGCAAGTTCTCTATACTTGCATTGAACTCACAAAGGTCTGAAAGTTGCTAAAAAACCTTTTTCAAATCTGCAGTTACAACAGGTTTGAGCGCTCAAGCCTCTGGCTTTGAGCGCTCAAGCCCAGTTCTGAACAGGCCTCTGTTTTGCTAACTTCTGAGCTTTCTTTTGGTTTTGATCATTATCTAAAAGTTAATTTCGTTCATGTAACACTCGAAGCAGTTTATTTCCACACCAAAACTACATGCATGAATGTAAATTAACCATTTCATAGTGATTAAACATCAAAAACTTCAAATTTCTCATATTTGACTGCAAAACAGTGGCTGTCTGTCCTTTTGAAACTTTATTTTATGCCTTTGGTGGTCCTGAGGAAGTATTAAAATCAGTTTAAAGGTCAAAAAGTGGAAAGCCATGTTATGGCTTGAGCGCTCAAGGTCAGATCTTTGAGCGCTCAAGCTGTTCTTGGCTTATTTGCAGTTTTCTAGCAATTCTGATGATGACTTATGATTTAATTCCTTGTTGGTGTCATCAGTGTAGCATTTGTGATCTGAACCCCTCTCTCTTGCAGAATTGGTTTGAGCGCTCAATCCATGAGCCTTGAGCGCTCAAACTGGTTCTAAAGCAAGTTTGTTTTAAGCATTTTCTGGTGATTTCTAAAGAGAGGTGATACTTGTGTGATGTTTCTGTAGTGGTTCGAAGTCTAAAAGCATCATCAAACATTAAAAACCAGCAAGGAAAATGTGTGGGTGGAATGAGGGTTGAGCGCTCAAGTCATCACCCTTGAGCGCTCAATCCCCATTCTGGAATCCAGATTGCAAATAGTTTGATAAGTCTCATGTTCATAATTTCTTGAGTTATTGTATGATTTCTGTTGTAATTTACTTCTGTGGACATTTGTAGTTTCGTGTTCATCATCCATGTAGATCGCGTGCACAAGCATCCACTGTAAAATCGCATCCCTTGTATATTTTGTTATTATGTGATTCCTGTCCCCGATTCCCCATTTATGTGAGTAAATTAAATTTCACACATTTCCAAAATCCCACAAAATGTTGAGTAGAGACCGGTTCACGGACCGGGCGAGAGGGGTGCCGTAAAACCCTTCCCCTCTCGTAACCAAACCCCCGAATCCGAGAAATCTTTGGTTCCGCCATGATCAGTGAAATCTTTTTCAAATGGGCAAACAAGTCATGTTTATTTTTGATCGGTTTCTCGGGTTCGGACCTCAAATCCGGGTGGCGACTCAAACAATCGCAATCTTTTTCGCACAATCCCGGTGGGCCGTCCACAATTTGTAATAGATCAGAGAATCAAATAATCAATCAGTCTCATTCATCTCCTATACCAAGCTCTCTAGCAAAGTTCTAACAAGTAGGAGCTCTATAGGGCTCCGCCCTACATCTCCAAAAAATATCTTCTTTTTTATCTTTTTTATTTGCTTCCGCTGCCCCAAAAAAAACCAACAGTTACAAGTTATTTTGATTAGGTAATGCATATATTGGTCAAATTGAACGTTGCATAAATTTCTTTCAAACTTGTGTTTCTTACTACTTGGGAAGGTATACACACCCTCTTTGGATGGGATGTGCACCATACGTACATAGAAAATGTTATAAGTATTTTGCATAAAATTTACAAAATGCATCAATATGTTATGATTTTTAGTGAAAGTGTTATGAATATTATTACTGAAAAGTTACGATAAGCGAATTTTATGTTTCCTATTGAACATATTATAAAGGAAAAATCTACAGTACACACCCCTTAAAGTTGTGTGCGATTTGCATCCATTGGTCTATATTGCGCCACCTCATAATAAATGACTTGGAGAACCGGTCATTCATAACATTTTTATGAGTTTTATAACTTTTATACTAAGAATTCGTAACTTTTTAGCAATATGATTCGTAACATCTTCTTGTGTTTCGTAACTTTTTGTGGGACTCGTAACTTTGAGACAAAAAATCATAAATTTTCTCAAATATGATTCGTAACATTTTTTTGCGTCTCGTAACTTTTAGACAAAAATTCGTAACTTTTCGCAAATATGTTTAGTAACATTTTTTTTCGTCTCGTAACTTTTCAACCATGTATAATTGATTGGGTAATTGATTAAAGTGTATTTCGAAGAAGTAAATGTGTTTTCTTTAAAATATTTTTAGTTTCAATTTTCACAAAAAGAAGAAAAAGAAGATATTTTTATTCTAAAATTAATTTCATATACTAATTTGGGCCTCTCTTCCCTTAGAATTTGAAAACACTTTAACTATAGCTATGGTTCAACTTACTTGAAAATTTAAACTCTTTAATTTTTTTCAAACTATAGCTATGGCGTAATTTAAACCATTTCATTTAAAAGCAAAAACGTATCAAAGAGAATTATTTTCAAAAAGGATACTTTTTGAAAGTTTTTTTTTTGTTGAAAATAGTTTTTTGAAGGAAAAAAAACTAATTTTGGAAATAATTTTTTACACAATTTTTTTCCAAAATTATTTTCAGATTTTTGGAAAAAAAATTATTTCTAAACTTTATTTTTTAAATAACGGTTTGCCAAAAACTAGTTTTTATCTAGAAATATATTTTCAAAACTTTTGTATTTCAAAAAAGTATTTTCAAAATTTTGTTTTTTTTTCCTTGAAAAAAATATTTTCGACAAAAAATTTCAAAATGTAGTTTTTAAAAAAAAAAATTCTCTTTGATACTTTTCTTTTTTGAATGAAAAAACGCTTAATTTAAAAAAAAAAACTTTTTAAACTCTTTTAAGAAAAATACGATTTTTTTCAGGGTGGAGGATATATATTAAGGGTACTACGGTCATTGCACACAAAAGATTGACATTGTTAGCCTTAAAGTAACGGCAGGGGCGAATATGACAATTAGTTGAAAAGTAAAGGAGGACAATGGAATTTCAGAAAATATACGAGATGTCTATGTATTACCTTAGGGGAGGTGAGTGAAATTTTCCCTCCTTTTTTTCCTTCAATTTGTTAGGTCACCTGTTGCTCAGGTTAACAAGTAATTGATTCGTAACTTTTTGTAATCTGTTCGTAACTTTTTAAGATCCAAAGGTAGATAACTTGGATGCATATGATACACACTAAAAAATGGGTGTGTATTCTAGCCATTTCATATTATAAATCATATTGCTAAAAAGTTGCGAGTTTTTAGTATAAAAGTTATGAGAACATTAAAATGCTATGAATATATCTTTATTAGGTGACACAATTTATACAACACATTAAGTGGATATGGTACACTCATTTGAGATATGTGTATCGCAGACTTTCCTTCTTATTATTTTCAATTGTTAATTGTTTTCATATTTTTTCTAGATTGTGGTTGCACAAATTGCAATGAAGTTTAAAGTCGACTGCGGGAGTCTGGTTTGCTGAGAGGCAAAACTGTACCGTTTAGCTCACCCCATGGCCCATGGGTCCAAAACTTCTTTCCTGAAGGTCTTTGTTTGGCAACCATATTTTATTTTTGATAAGTTAAATTTGGCAACCATTCTTGACTTTATGGCATTAAAATGTCATGCCCCACTGAGGCCCCAATACATCAATGCAAACCTAAAGGGGTTTGGCCGAGTTGTTACAAGAAAACAATAAATATTTTTTTATAAGGTCACATGTTTCAATCTCATAGAGAACAAACATTCCAAATCTTAGAGCCATTGGAGGTTTACCTGGTCGTTAACTTCAGGACCTCGGAGTTAGTGTGAGCAAACTAACTCGGACATCTAGTTATAAAAAAAGAAGGAATACATCAAGGCAGTGTATTTTTACTTTTATTTTTTTGGGTTCAACGAACCTCAATTATTCTTGTCCCAGATTCGGTCATCGGCATACCATCTACACTAGGAATAAGGGATTTACAAGAGATTTCTCTTTTTGCGACTTGACTCCAAAAGGTTGCCAAGTTTCGAACTTAGGGTGAGTTTCCACTAAAAACACCGTCTTTTCACTATAGTCAAAAGTAGGTGTCATTTCCGCTAAATGATATTTTTTTAATGTATGTGATGAGAAAATATTGTGACTAAAGTGAAAAAAAAATCAAGAATTCCAAGTATAACTTAATGGAAACTTGGCATTTGAAAGACTGGATTACAGTTCATCCATATTGTGACTTGAGCTATCTTACTTGGGGTTGGGTATTCAATGCATAGATCACAGCAAACCCCCGTTATTTTGGGCCCTCCGCCAGTCGAATAAATAAAATAAAATAAAAAGAATTGTTCTCAAATTTGCTATTAAAGATTGAATCTCAATAGATAGAGATAAAATTGACATTACAAATCCATTCATAAAATTTCTTTCTCAGACATCGTGTAAGAGAGATACCGAGAAGTACCCTAATTTTTGGAGGGAATTTGATCACCCTTAATTAAGCCGTTTAGTAATTTAGTCAGCCTTGAATGCTAGGCGTAAATTGCACTATTGCAGAACCCAAAAAAAGAGGACAAACGATACATCAAATCGGGCACCCATTCCCTTGAAGGAGAGACAGAAAGCCACAATGGAGGGCTAAACTCCAAAGTACGAGAATCAACACCTCTCACACTTCGTTGGCAACAAAGCAACACTGTCAACAATGGATTCGATACATTATCGGGAATGGTGAAGATACTTTCCTTTGGACGGATAATTGGCATCCTCTTGGCGCTTTATTTCAACGATTTGGTGAGTCTGCCGTCATCAATAGAGGGAGATCCTTATGTGCTAAGGTTTCGTCTATCATTGATCACGGAGCTTGGAAGTGGCCTCGACAGCGAAACAGGGTAATAATGGAAATTCAGAGACAAACTCCTTTAGATTTCCTTCCTTCTCCTTATGCTTGTGATAAGGTAGTTTGGACCTTATCCTCTGATGGTTGCTACTCTGTTAAGTCTGCTTGGGATGCTTGTCGACATCGATTTGCAACTAAACCTTGGCATAGCTTGGTTTGGTTTAGCCAGGGAATTCCTCGTTGGAGTTTTATTGAATGGCTAGCTGTTTGGGGTCGTCTCTCCACCAAAGACAGATTGGTAGGATGGGGTTTAAATGTGACTTCTCTGTGTGTGTTGTAATCCACTGGCGTTGAATCTCATTCTCATCTTTTCTTTGAGTGTGCTTTTTCTACTGTTGTGTGGAAGCGTGTGCTGGCCAAGAATGGCATCTCTAGAGCTGTTATTTCTCTGGAACAGGAGCTAGATTGGGCTGTCCATCATAGGATGGGTAAAGGTATGCGCAATTCTGTGTATAAATTGTCGTTGGCAGCTTCCATCTACTTCATTTGGGGGGAACGAAATCTGCGTATATTTCAGGGGAAAGCTAGGAGTGAGGTTGATGTGTCGTCTGCTATTCTTGAGGCTGTTAGAGCCAAGCTGAGCTCTTGGACAACTGTTAAGTTTACCGTTGTTAATAGGAGAATTTGTGATGATTGGCTCTTAGATTCTAGCATTTTTCGAGTTAACACTTAGTGTTAGGTTTTTGTGTTGTTTGCCTTGTTGAGGTTCTTTTCTTTTGTTGTTTAGCGTTGTTCAGGGGTATGCCCCGGTGCTTTTTGTAGCTATTCTGTTCTTTTTGGTGAAATGAATTTTACTTACCAAAAAAAAAAAAACAAAGCAACACTGTAAGTAGCCTCACTGCCACTCTTCGTCATAAAATGAGTTGACATCTGCCATGATAATCCCAATGATCTGATGATATAATTTGACATTCAAACTTTATAAATTGGAATAGTAAAAAAAAAAGCTCTCGAACAGCCCTAATTTTGACCTATTTTAGTATGATATCCCCAAAACAAAGATATTCCAGCTGAATGAGGATAATCTACATGAAGCCAATGGATCCAGGAAACAATGAAATTTCTGAAGACAATAGATTTCTATGGGTGAAATTATTCAGAATCCGAGGGCAGTGGTGCTCTAGACCGCTTTATAATCACACATTTTCGTGGAGTCCACAGCTAATTGTATAGACCTTATATGAATTGTGGTTCTGGAGTAAATCGAAACAACATAAGGCAGTATTTCCGGACTACTAATTAAGAGCACTGATACATACCCAGAATGTGTACCCAGAAACTACCTAGAATTTGAACTTCAATGGTCCACTTAACCAGAATTTAGACCGTTGAAGTTCAAATTTTGAATTGTTTCTGGGTATCCATTATGGATACCTAGACTATCTGACTAGTCATTGTAGTAGGGTCACTCACCCTTTAGTGCTCTACACCCCTCGGCGGGCACTATCCACATGGGTTTGGTGCAGTGAATTATTTTTATT
The DNA here is from genome assembly GCA_963854785.1 of Vaccinium vitis-idaea. Lineage (NCBI taxonomy): Eukaryota > Viridiplantae > Streptophyta > Magnoliopsida > Ericales > Ericaceae > Vaccinium > Vaccinium vitis-idaea. The sequence goes on along the minus strand of OY978226.1, from coordinate 21,707,928 downwards.
TCCTTTCTCAAACTCTAAATCAGATACACGGATCAGGGCCATATGATTTTTCAGATTTTTGTCACTGGAAGCCCCACCCACTGCTTAGCCAACACCCACTTTATCACATGATGTGCCTTTCCCCGTCACGTGTATCCGGCACGTGGTAGCTTTCAAGGGTCACATACACACATCACATGCATATGACTATATATCTTCTTTCTTTCTACCTTTTTTGGGATGACAACTTTCCCATATCCAATGGATACCTGCCCCGCCCATATGGAGGCGGAGATAACCCAGAATTTTTTCCAATATTAGCGGATATAGAAGGATATCAAGAAAATCCGCTCGAGTATGGAGCGGGTATGATTTTCTAATCCCCATCCCCAAATACCCGTACCCGCCTCATAGCTCTCCATACCCGGTTATACATACTACATATACCATATAATATATGTACATATAAATAGGAACATATGTATAAATCTTGAGTATAGTTACATATGTAAACAATTACCTTTTTAATTGCAAATCTTATCAATTACTACATATCCTAGACTACTTAATATTCAAAAACATCAATTAAGATTATATTTTTAAATATAAATATCAATTTATTTCATTCTTCACTTATTTATTTATTTATTTTGTTTGGATATGGGTATGTTCGGGGAAACCCCAATCTCCATCGGGAGGTGGGTTTGGTTTTTCATCTAATATCCCCAGTGGGGATGGGGGCGGGGATGGTGAAAGATCTTCCAATCGGAGATCGGGTATGGAATAGGATCCCCCGATCTATACCCTACCCCGTTGCCATACCTGTCCATTTTTTGGCACGGCAATGAGATTCTCTTTTGATTTCTTACATATGATTTACTATTGGCTTATCTACTTTTTTGGTCCCTACAAAATGAGCTCGGTTTCATTTTCGTCCTCACAAAATTTTCCGTTTCAATTTTACCCTTCAAGTTTCATACCCATTTCAATGTTACCATTTCCGTTAGTAAATGGATGGAAAACCAGAAAATGGCTACGGAAAACACTAGTTGGACTTATATGTCTTCTTCCCTGTACCCACTTCACCTTCATTGTACTCTATGGTATCTCTTCACAAATAGAGACTGCAATTAGAAGGACAAATCGATTTTGGGCGGATTTACTCTTCGCAATAGAACCTGCAATTAGAAGGTGAATTCGATTTTCCTGTGTCGTACTGTTTTTTTTTTCCTTTCTCTCAAACCCTAACTCAGTCGATTTGTTGGCGAAATCCAGAGAAGACGAGCAACTGAGGAAGGCGTTGTGGTCAATAGTAGAAGAGGAGTGGTACAACCCAAGGTAAAAGGCTTCGTTCCTCATTATTGGAATGGTATAGGGCTTTCTTGTTCGTAACCATGGAACTAATTAAACTAATCAATTAACTATTATATGTAATTGCTATCTTTTGTTAATTGGAATAGCAGATTTGGCACTTACTGAAATGTTTTTTATTTTGGTTCTTTTAAGCCTTGTTTTAAATGCATTACTTGAATGGCAGATTCACCCCCTAAGTTCAGTTTTAAGTGCATTACTGGAATGACAGATTTAAACTTGGTTTTAAATGCATTATGTATGGTATAAAGTGAAGTGGGTTGGGGGAAGAAGACATATAAGTCCAACTAGTGTTTTCGGTTAGCCATTTTCTGGTTTTCCATCCATTTACTAACGGAAAGGGTAACATTGAAATGGGTATGAAACTTGAAGGGTAAAATTGAAACGGAAAATTTTGTGAGGACGAAAATGAAACCGAGCTCATTTTGTAAGGACCAAAAAAGTAGATAAGCCTTTACTATTAATTTAGGACTTGCCTTTTTTCCTTTTTTTCTCACTATAGTCGAGCATTTGTAGAAAGAGCCACTACAGTGTGACCGGTCGACTATGGGTATAGAAGAAATTATTAGTTGTTCTTGCAGCAATGCTCCAAAGGCCTTCCACATATATATTTGTGTGACCTGTGTTCCCATACAAATGTGGGATAGGGGAGGGCTCTAGAGCATTGCTCCAGGAGCACCAGATAATCTCTCAACATGTGTGGAGGGGCCGTATGTACAGGTAATGACATTTGGGCCGGACCCATTATAGGGTCGTACCTAATAAAAATCTTAAAGCATGGGCCCCGTCAGGGCCGATGGAAGACATTACCGACGGTTGTCCTTTGAGTCCCAGTAGGGCCGTAGGGCATGATTGGATCTTCGGATCGAGTAACAGGCCTCTCGAGTTATGCGGTCTCCGGGCGGGCAGTGAAGGCTCGACCCATGAACTAACCCGATTGGGTCATTGAGGCAGTTACGGAGGGCACGTGCTGAGGGACACCCTGGCACTGGATAAGGGGGCTTCTAGAAGCCTCCAAATAGCTACGTGGCGCCTTGTCACAGGCCGTGTCACGTGACCGAGGACGTGATGGGTGACGTCACCTGACTTGGAGAGCAAGTACAGAGGTATCTATAAATACCAAGGGATAAACCATAGAGGTACACAGATTATCTCAGACCTACTTCTCTTGGTACCCTTTCCTTCTCTCTACTAACTTGATCGTCGGAGTGTCCTTGGGCAAGAGGCCCAAGTGATACTAACCAGTGTTCTCTGGTGCATGATCTATTAGAGAAAGAGGAAGTACGCGCAGAAGGAATCATCCACACGGAAAATCCCCACCACAATTGGCACGCTCGGTGGGACGCTACAGTTCTGTAGTAATTCAACGGATTTCCTTCAGTCGTTCAGAGATCTGAAGTATTTGAGCCATCGTGGCAGTTTTGGAAGACACCCTAGCGGAGGGGGAGCACACACCACCCCGTACCGCCACCAGGTGGTGGATACCGGCAAAATTCACGCTGTCGCCACCTCAGCACCTCCTCAGTTTGAGGATGACGACGACGACCGCCAAGAACAATTTGCTGACACTCACGCACATGCATATATCCGTACTTTGGAGGATCGTATGGCGCACCGCGACAAAACACTTGACGCTCTTCGAGAAGACATCCAACTAATTGCTACAGTCATTCGGTCTGGGCAGTTCAAGCAGCCCAGGACTCCATCCTCTTCTCGAAGGAACGATGGCGAGCATCGACGCTCAGCCAAAGATAGACTCGGCCTGTAGATACAGGCTGGGTATGAGGAGAGACCTACGAGGTAGGTCTTCGAGCGGCTGCGACATCACAACCCTCCACCAGTCATTAGTTCTCGTTCTGTCTATCGTCACTTGTCAGAGACGGCCAGTCACCAGACGACGATTGACCGTCAGTATGAATGACTCCGTAATGGTGACAAGGAGGAGAAGCGATACAAGGACCGTCAGTCATACAAATCAAAGAGGGATCGCTCGTCAAGCCCAAAATACAAGAGATCGGCACATAAAGGAGAAGGCCGAAAGCATCATCGCGAAAAGGGCCAAATCCGGGAAACTAGTTTGGAGCACCCTGCAAAGAAGGCCAGAGATCCGTCCCCAGAAAGGAGACACTCATTCTCACAGGGAATAATCCCCAAGGAGGAGCCGAAAAGACGATACGATGGGTGTGAAGTACAAAACGCCGAACAAGGTTATTGCCGACGATGTTTCTACCAGGAAAACCAAAAGAACTAGAGAGGATGAGACCCTGGATCGGTTGGCATCTTCCCCGTTTTCTGATGAGATCCTTGCTGCCACGGTGCCAAAAAACTTCAGTCCCTCTAAGTTTGTGAAGTTTGACCCTAAGACCGAAGCGTATGCTCATCTCGTTCACTTCCAACAGATGATGGCAATTTACTGCCTGAGTGACGCTCTAATATGTAAAATGTTCCCCACCAGTTTGGGTCCGCTCGGTCTCATGTGGTTTAACCAGCTAGAGCGCGGCTCCATAACGAGTTGGAAGACATTTTTCCGAAAATTCCTCCAACGGTTTGTCACCACTCAGAAACAAGAAAAAACTATTGCCTGTTTGCTGGCTCTGAAGAAGTCCAGCACAGAGTCCGAACGGCAATACGCCAGTTGGTATTGGGACGTTTTCAATAAAATTAAGAATTGCAGCCAGTACCATGATGTGGCCGTCCAGCAGTTCAAGCTTGGACTCGATTCTGCGAGTTCGACATTTGCCAATCTGATACTCAATGTACCGGCCAACATGGACGAACTCGTGCTCCGAAAGGGAGAAAGCTGAACAGAAGTACTTCCGAAGCGAAAAGGGTGCTCATAACCGAGAAGAGGTTAACAACATCCAATACCCTAAGAATAGAAAAGGCAAGAACCCTCGGTAGAATTCGTACAAAGGGCCGAGATCACAGGAGTTTGAAGGTATAGTCACAGTGTTCAAAGAACCGCTGCATGAGCTCCTGAAAAAGATCAAACAGGAAGAGTGGTTCTCCCTAGCATCGAAGAACGGCCCGAAACCTCCAGTGCGCGATCTCAAGTATCGCTGTCGGTATCACAATACGAAGGGGCATCTCACCACTTGGTGCCCCCCGTTTAAAGCTTATTTGGAGGACAAGGTCACCGAAGGTAAGCTAGGTGAATACATTGATCACGAAAAGACGAGAGCAAAGGCCAAAGGAGGCAAAAGTACCGAAGTTGAGCAAGATTAAGAGCTCCTAGACGTGCAAGTTATTCACGGTTACGCCGACGCTGATGCCGAGCATCAACTAAGGGAAGAACTAAAGGCCGTAAACTCTTCCAAAGAGGTAATGGCCGTAAACCAACCAAACAAAAAGATGAAGCCAGAAGTCGGCAACAAATGGATGATCACCTTTACCGAAAGGGACCTGGAGAACGTACGGCTTCCCCATTGTGATGCGCTGGTCGTAACCGTACGGATTGGGAGATGCCGTGCTCATCGTGTCTTGGTGGATCAAGGGAGCTCAGCCGACATTATATATTACTCCCTGTTAAAAAAGATGGGACTGACCAACGCTGATCCCACTCCGGTTAAATCTCCCTTGGTTGGACTTACAGGGGCTCCAGTTTGGCCAATCGAAATTTTTTTGCTGCCAGTAATTGCAGGATCTAGAACTGTCACCCTAGATTTCGCTGATCCACAAAATGCAAGCAATTGCCTCAACCTACCATTAGGTGGTCCGGTTTATCGGCGAATTCGGTCAAGAAGACCTCGTAGGAGAGCAAATCTCAGCGAAGGCATGTTTTGTGTCGGCAATAAACAGGCGCCGGAAGGCTGGACTAGTTAATTAGGTAGAAGTGACAGAAGGAACTTTGGCCGAAGAAGTGGGAAGGAAAGGCGAAGATAAGTCAGTTGAAGAATTGGTTTTCGTACCAATCAACGAGGGGTCCGACAGTTTCTTCCCTGTTGGCTCCGGTTTAAACGTGAAGGACAGATTGGCCATGGTAGGTTTTTAAAGGATAATATCGAAGTTTTCGCATGGACGCCTAAGAAATGCAAGGGATCGACCCCAACTTTATATGCCACCGCCTGAATGTGGATCCCGCAAGGAGGCCGGTAATACTGAAACAAAGATGTTCGGCTGCCGAACACGTTGACGCAGTCATCAAAGAGGTCAACAATTTACTGGAAGCTAATTATGTCAAGGAAGTGCAGTGCCCCACGTGGTTAGCCAACACAGTGGTGGTACCGAAGAAAAATGGGAAGAAGCGGGTTTGTGTGGATTACACTAATCTAAACGACGCTTGTCCCAAAGACTGTTTTCCCGTACCACGGATTGACCAGTTGGTGGATGCAACAACTAGACACGCTAGATTCAGCTTCATGGATGCAAGCAGAGGCTACCACCAGATTGCGATGTACGAGCCAGATCAGGACAAGACGGCAATTATCACTCCTCTTGGAATCTATGGTTACAAAGTGATGCCTTTCGGCCTAAAAAATGCTGGGGCAACATACCAGTGCATGGTAACACGAATGTTCGGTGCTCAACTTCACGATACTGTCGAAGCATATATCGACGATATGGTGGTCAAGAGCAAGAGGGAGGAGGATCATTTGGCCGATCTTGAAGAGGTCTTTGGAATTATGAGGAAATACAAGCTTCGCTTGAACGCAGAAAAATGTGCTTTCGGCGTAGGTTCGGGAAAATTCCTCGGTTATCTTGTAACAAAGAGAGGAATAGAGGCCGACCCAAATCAAATCTCTGCAATTTAGAACCTCAGGCCGCCGACCAGGATAAGGGAAGTCCAACGACTAACAGGAATGGCTGCGGCGCTGAACCGCTTCATTAGTAAAGCCTCAGATAAGTGCCGACCATTTTTTGGAACATTGAGGGGAGCCAACAAAAGGTTTGTCTGGACATTTGAATGTAACATTGCTTTTGAGAAGCTGAAGGCTTACCTCAGTTCACCACCCTTATTAACAACGGCCGAAATGGGGGAAGACCTGTACCTCTATTTGGCCGTATCTCCTCATTCTGTTAGTTCAGTTTTGGTGCGACAAGAGGGGAAGGAGCACATACCCATCTATTATACCAGTAAGACCTTGCTTGCTGCTGAGACTAGGTATCTACCGTTGGAAAAGCTTGCATTTGCCTTGATCATTGCCGCACGAAAACTGCAATCGTATTTCCAAGCTCATAAAATCATCGTTTTAACTCAATATCCTTTAAAAGCATTGCTCAGGAAGGCCGATCTATCGAATCGGATATCCAAATGGGTCGTGGAGCTTGGGAATTGCCATATTGAGTATCAGCCACGGACTGGCGATAAAAGCTCAGGTGCTGGCAGACTTTGTAGCTGAATTTTACCAGGTGAGGAGATAGATGAAGCCGGAGATGATGTGCGGAGTAAGCGAGAAAAGAACGTCCCATGGCAGATGGTCCACGGTGACATATGGAAGTTGTTCGTAGATGGAGCGTCAAATTACAGAGGGTCCAGGGCTGGTATTGTTTTAATCTCCCCCTGCGGAACAACTCATGAGCACGCCTTGAAGTTGAACTTTATGGCTTCCAACAATGAAGCCGAATACGAGGCTCTCATAGCCGGTCTAAAAATTGCAAAAGGACTTGAAATCGAAGACTTGGTAGTCTACAGTGATTCTAAACTCATAGTGAACCAAGTGACAGGCGAATACGAAGCAAGAGATGACCGAATGACTCAGTATCTAAATTCGGTAAGAGAATTGACCAAGGCTTTCTCTGGAATAAGGATGGAACAAGTTGGCCGAGAAAGCAATACCCACGTCGATGCTTTGGCAAGACTCGCCGCAGCTTGCGAGTACAGAATGGCCGAACAATAACAATTGGGCACATTGATCGGCCTACCATCGAGGACGCTCCAGTAGAAGAAGTAATGGTATCGATGTATGGACAAAGCTGGATGGATGACCTTGTGGCGTACCTTAAGGATGATGTTCTGCCGAAGGATAAACGAGAAGCCAGGAAGATAATCCTAAAGTCGTCGAAGTTTGTGCTCGGTAAAGATAACAGTCTTTAGAAAGGTTATGAATGGAGGAGGGTACCCATATGTGCAAGCCCAGTGGTCATGGCTTCAGCCTTTGCCAGAAAATGGCAAAAGTTCAAATATTTGGTGTCACAATGGTGTGCCATTTTAATTTGGTGCCATAAATGGCTCCAGCCATTTCTCTTGCCATTTTCTCCCAAAAACAACAAACACATTCGTGCCAGGTCACCAAACTCAACTGCCAAATCTTTCCCTCCCTCTTTGTTCCCTGGGCAAATAAGTGTGTGCGTGTGTGAGACAGAGTACTTCTTGCCAAAGGCGGGGCTGCTAATCTCGCCACTGTTGAAGATACGAAAAAATCAGAGAGATAGAGAAAGAACAGTGATGATACGGATACGGAGAAATCAGAGAGATAGAGAAAGAGTAGTGATGATAAGGGAACAAAAGAATTTTGTTAAGCATGAAGGTAATTTTAGTTTTGCAAGCGGAGACTGGTAGATAGTTGTAGGAGATGGTTCTTGCTATAGCCAAATATGATGAGCTGGAGAGGTATGAATAATCAACCGTAAAGACACAGTAAGAAAGAGAATGAGGTGGTCTAGGGGAAGGGTGAAGAATAGAGCAGGTGTGCACAGAAAGAATTAAGGCAGTGGATTGCACTCAGTCTAATCCGTGATACCCTTTGTGACCTAGGAGATGGGGACTGGCTTGCAGAGAGAATGATCTCCTCTCAATCAGCAATTGTCATTTTCTCTCTCTAGGATGGCATATACCTCTGCAAAGATTTCGCCAACCTCTGGGCATTGAAAGGGAATGTCCCATATTTATAGGCACATTGGACCAATCATCAGGTGCCAGGCTGTTCCCCTATAATATGATACACGTGTCATTTTCGTACAACCTGACCGTACGGGTGACGTCATCACCGCACAGCTGACTCACGCGGTGACGAGCCATTCCCCCGCGTAGTGATCCTCTTGTTCTTTATAGCCACCAAGCCACTAGATCTCCCTTATTCCCATTAGGGCAAGGTCGTGACCTATTCGGTCGCGCTTGTACCGCAGCCAAGCCTCAGGGGGCCCCCGGGGTCCTGCCTTCAGACCGTAGCAGGTATAATTACCTGGGCTAAACTAGACTAGCTACTCGCGTTCTCGTCCATATTCTGGACCGCGCTAGTCGTTTGGGCCATGAGCTTTTCTCCCGTTCGGATGGCTCATGGTTGTCCAAGCACCGCCCTTACTAGACTTGGGGTGCGCGCTGCTGGGGCGCCTTACGTAAGAGGGTCCCGCTCTAGTGCCCCCCCTGCGCGGAGGGTGCCACGTGTCGTGCGGTCATTACGCCATCTGGGTGACACTTTTCATGATCTTAATGGTGGGTCAATGTTGACTTTTGTCAATGGGGAGTCTCGTGCTGACCTCCCCTACAATGGCCCCCATGCGTGTGTGGAACACGCAGGCGCGTGGCGTGTCCTTCACGCGTTTTCCCACGCGCGCATGACATCAGCACATTATCCGTTTTCTGACAACTTTTCGGCTGATTGATGCGACGGTTTGGGGGCGCCTTTTCGGTTTGTCCGAGGCTATCATTATTGCTGACGTTTCGCCTCCGACATGATGGTTGATTGCGACCGTTCGGGGGCCCCTTTTCTCCTTATAAATATCCCGTTCATTTTCATTTCCCCACTTCTTCTTCCTTTGATCGAACTCAGAGCTTCTCTCTCTAAATTTCTTCTATTCATCTTTCGTCTTCAACCCTTTTCTTCCAAGCCCAAAGCAGCACTTCCTCTGCACCAAAATGACTCATGGCGAGCAAGTTCAGGGGGGAAGGCCTACTGTTCAAGGTGGTCTGGTGCCCCCGTCGGACCAATGGCGTAGGGCTCCTTATTTTCATGGAAAAGGTGACCCATTTTGGCAGAAGGTGGAATCATACACTCCGGTGGGTAGCGAATTGGACGACGTTTTGTGCATTCGCCCAGAGGCACCGCTTGAGGATGGAGACATGGTGCCTCCCTCTTCTGTTCTTCATCTTCGACTAGAGAGGGAAGACTTTCCTTTCTCTTCAGTTCAGTACTCTTCTCTCTCTGCACCTCCTGCTGGCTGGAGTGAGTGGGTGAATGATGTAATCGGGGATGCCGCTCACAAGAAGGTCTTGGAGTGTTCTCATACACTGGAACCTATCAAGATTTCCCAGGTTCTGACTTTGAACAGGAGGAACGAAAACATCGACTTCTTGGTGTCAAGGTGGAGCGCAGATACCCACACCTTTGTGTTCCCGTGGGGGGAGTTTGGTCCCACTCTTCAAGATACTAGCGCGCTCCTGCACCTCTCCCTCCGTGGAAAGAAGGAGTTTGAGCCTACCAAGTCTGATTATGAAGATCAGGTGTTAGTGGGCAGACTGAAGTTAGCCTACAAGGCTGTGGGCCACAGGGGCTCTCAATGGGACAGGAATGGTCATAGGAGGGCCATGACGGACCCAAAGAAGACTTCTTGGGGTTCATGGATAAGGTACTTCTTTAAGGATCTCCAGCCCGCGCCACCTGGGGGTGCGGAGCGTCAGGCCATCGATGGTCCGGAGTACAAAGGTGATTTGTATTTGCCTGCCTTCATCACCTTCTTTCTTTCATTCTTTCTATTCCCAGATTTTCCAATCGATGCACCTAACGAGTTTGTTTTCCATCTCGCGGTGAGGATTGCGCGAGGGGACAGATTTCTGCTGGGCCCTCTGTTTCTCGGACATTTATACCAATAGTTGGACCGCCTGTCCGCGGACTTTGAGCGCTCCGTGGGCCGCTACGACATCACTCCCATGGTGCACACTCAGTTCCTAACTGCACTGGTGTACGAGCATTTTCCCATCGCCGCTCCAAAGCCCAAGAAGTTTCCCGCGCAGGTATTCAAGCCAGTCTTGGACAGTAGGGGTCGTCCGGTCAAGGAGGATGATGGCCGCCAGCAGTACACTCTCGAAGGTCCGATATGGCCTATTGTCTTCCGCTAGAACAACACGGCCACGACAAAGCTTTGGGAGGAATACATGGACAATGAGTCCCATTTCTATCCACGCTCATATACCCAGACCTTGGAGGGCGTTTGTATCTATAGCCGGAGCATTCCAGGGGAGGATAATTTTTCCCATGCTGACCTGCCGTAGCGCCACCTTCTCGCCGGTGTATATTGCATGAGTCGCCTGGCCTACTTACCCGCGATTGGAGTTGAAAATTGGCAGACGGTGGTGTATAGGCCCGACAGGGTGGCGCGCCAGCTGGGGTATGACTTGGTGGTACCAGCGGCCGGGTCGGAGCCTCTGGAGTTTCAAGCTGCTTTTAACCAATTTCTGGTTTCTTATACGGACATTCTCTTGGACGAGGTCGGCCCTTGGCGTTTTCCAAAGTCTCTCAGTCCTCCCCTTGTATTTACCCAGCTCCGCTTACACTGGCGCATGAATCTGGACTCTTTTTTCAACTTCGTGCAAGGTGAGGCCGCCAAACCCACCCCGCGCGTCGTATTCAAGCCAGATTTCACTCTTCACACGCCCAAACCCCAGTCCGCCGACTGGCGAGGAGTGCGGAGCCGCTGGGCCTTGAAGGACGATACTACTGCGGCACCCTCAGAGGTTCGGGTGGTGGAACCGCTTTCTGTCGTTCGTATCAACAGATCTCGGGCAAGGACCCAGACGTCCTCTGCAGATGAGGAAGAGGCCACACGGCCACTCGTTCGTCGTAGGTTACACAGGGTATGTACTACATTCCTGCTTGATTTGTCCACTATGTTAATTGCACTGTTCTCCTTTACTCATCGCTTTGCTTACTCTATTTTCAGGCAACGACTAGTGAGCGTGTCAGAGAATCGCCAGAGCGCCCATCGTCCTCACAATCTGGCGGCTCCGACCAAGCTCCTCATACTGAGAACATTCCCTTGCGAGCTCGCGCCATAGCATTGGCTCAGGGTCACGCCGCAGGCCCTTCTATTCCAGCGCCGCAGGGGGTGGAGAACAGCGATAGTAACGGCGATCAACTCCCCTTCAGTACCGCCCTTGGCAGGAGGCGTAGAAGAGCTGTGGCTGGTGGGCCAGAGCCTGGCCAACATGCAGAAGCTGCTCGTACCCCCTCCCCACCTGCTCAGCCCGCAGAATTTGATGAAGAATCCCTCCCACACCCGCAGGCAATAGAGAGAGGCATGGGTTCTTGGAAATGATGCGCTCAGGGGAGCGGGTTAGTCCATCCATCGCCGACATGTTTGGTCTGCGCGGTGAGAGTGGCACCAGAGAGGAAGAAGTAAGAGAGATTCACTCCGGGGGACATCGCGGCCCGGAGCCACAGACGGAGAGGTGCTCAGGAAGCACCACTAGGGGCTTTGAGCAGGAGTTTATGCATCCCTATGTCGATAGTGACGAAGAACAGAGCCCTCTCACTGTTGTTGAAACGGGTCAACCCTCGGCTCGCTCCCCTCAGCGCGCGTCATCTGCAGAGAAAGGTAATCATCCTGATTCTTCCAGCACTTTCCAGAACATATGGGGTGACATTCATGCGGGGCTAAGCTTTAGGCCGCACACTACTCATAGTATAGGAGAATTTGTGCCAACTTCAGTTGATCCAATTATTCGTGAATTATTCAAAGATGATTTTTCAGAATTGGAGGCTGTTGTTGACCCTCAGAGGAGAGTGCAAGAGATGCAAGCCGCCCTCCATCAGCCCGTTCCCGAGCAACAAGAGCCTTTGCCGGAGCCGCAAGGGGAAGCTCAGCAGGAGCGTTTGGCCGCCATTCCTGAGGGAGACGTGCCTGAGAGAGAAGATAGGAGTGAGGCAGAATCGAGTGCTCCGCAAGAGGGTGTCGGGTAGTTGGTTATTTATAAAAAGGATGCCATAGATGTTGATGACAGCTCGGAAGCTTCAGGGGGAGCGGGATAACAGGGGTCTCCATCCCAGTACAGCGATTCTCAGTGCCAGGACCAGACACCTCCTGCCATTCCTGCGTCCGCGAAGCCGTTTCTGTCGTTCCGCGTTGCCACTACCAGCTTGCCTGTTCTGGAAGTTGTTCATAGGACGCACCCGGAGACTTTCGCCAACTTCCGGGCGCAGAGCGCCTTAGGTGGTGGCATGCTCCTGGACAGCCTGACCACGATCATCACTTCCCTGCACGCCATTCCTCTGAAGAAGTTTGGCGACGCGTCGCTGCAAGATGGAAAGGGGGCTCTCCTAGATCTTCAAAACTTAGGAGGCTTGGAGGTTGGTTGGCTCATTGTTCACATGGAGCGTATGCACGGCTCTCGCCGGGCTTTCAAGTTTCTGCTCAAGGTTGAAGCAAAGTAGAGGGAGGTTGAGCGGGCCCAAGAGAGAGTGGACATCACTCGCGCGGCTCTTGCTCAAAGAGAAATTGATTTGAGGGATAGGCGGGCTGAACTAGAAGCCGTTTTGCGCGAGAAGGCAGAGTATGAAGCCGCGGGCGGGGAGATATTTGGGAGGAACGAGCCAGTCACCAAGGGCCTGTTCCCTGACCTTCCGCCATGACTGTATTTCCTTTTCTTTCTCTTGTAATGATTTTGCGACATCTGAATAAAGAGGAACTTTTGTTCGTGGTTTATGTTCATGCTTTTGTGGTTACCAAGATTTCTTTGAATAATTCCCTCATCGTGGTTTGCATGAAATGGAATTCTATTCATTACTTCCCGTAATTACATACTTCATTAACTTTCCATACTTAGCATAGAAACGAATTACAAAATGACGATAAAATTTAGGACTTAAACAAAACGTCCTTTCATTCAAGGGTAATATTTCTTCATGAATTTGATATTGATGGGCCCTGTAAGGAACCCATCGGAGACTCTGGATAGTCTGTAGTGACCACTTGTCCCCGCATTGATGACTTGATACGGTCCTTCCCATTTCGGAGTGAACTTGGGAAGTTTGACATTCCTCATCACGTCTGTGGTTGACTTCCATACCAGGTCTCCGACCTTGAACTCTCGCGGAACCACGCTTTTGTTGTAGAATTTCGATACTGACTCCCAATATTTGGCCTAATGCTCCGCGGCAAGCTCCCGCCTTTCCTCCAAGGCTTCCAGATCCGCGCGCCGCTCTGCGGAGGTGACCTCTGTTGATAGAGCCAACCACGCGGAGGGTATACTCAGCTCGACTGGGAGTACAGTCTCCGCCCCATAGACCAAGTTGTAGGGACTAGTTAGTGTCACCGTTCTCTTAGCTGTGCGGTATGCCCAGAGCGTCGTGATCAAGTGGTCTAACCATGTTCCACCCTTTTCGTCTAACAGCTTGCTCAGGATCCGCACCAAAGACTTGTTCGTGGCCTCCACCTAGCCATTTCCCTAAGGGTAATATGGTGTTGAGGTCTGGTGTTCTACAGAGTAGGACTGAAGCAGCTCGCCCACATCTTTGTTAATAAATGGGGTCCCATTGTCTGACAGGATTACCTTGGGTATGCCAAATCTGCATATGATGTTCTCTTTGATGAACTGGGCGACTGCCGCACCAGTCGCGTTTCTCAACGGCACTGCTTCCACCCACTTAGTACTGACTTCAGTGGCTGCTAGGATCCACTGATGTTTGTGCGAGTGCGGTGAGATAGGTCCGACAAGGTCCATCGCCCAAGTATGAAAGGGGTATGGCGCGCGGATCGCATGAAGCTCTACTGCTGGCGCGTGGACCAGGTTTCCAAACTTTTGGCATGCGTGACACCGGCGAACATGCGCCTTAGCATCAGACTCCATCCGCGGCCAATAATATCCCAAATGGATAATATGCTCATATAATTTTCGCCCACCCTGATGTTTTAGCTCGTGTGCTTTGTACAGCACTTCCTCAGCTTCTTCATTGGACAGGCACCACAATGGAATACCGTCCAAGGCTCTCCTGTATAGATTCCCATTTTTTATGAAGAATCGACTAGCGGACATCTTAATTTGTCTTCAGTATTCTCTTTCCACCGGTAGCGCGCCCTCTTGTAGGAAATCAATATACTTCTGCTTGCATTATAACTGAATCCTAACCCAACCCGGAATGGGGGGAAGAGAATGGTGAGAAATGCACGATATAAAGAGAATTTAAAACAAGCAAAGTGCATAAAACAACGTAAGACCGACCTACGGAAGCGTCAGTATTTAAAGTTGTTATAAACTAAGACTCGGTGTATGCCGAAAGTCTGCCACCGGCCTGAATAAAACAGAGTTCACAATCCTCGCATCCCTCAAAAACAGAAAATCCTACGGCAATGGCTCTTCATGTATTGGCTAACCGTCAAAAAGGGCCGTTTGAAGGTCCCTAGTGACTTGGCGGATTTCCTTGGGGTCTGTTGGGGGGTTGACCGTTGAAGTTGATGAGCCAGGAGCCGTAGGCCGAGGACAGATTGGAACTTCATTGTAGAGAGGAGAAGTGGATTGTACTCCAGCAACCTCAAGTGCACCTTTCCAACCAAAGTTACACCCATACTGCAACAAGCCTGGCACTTGATCCTCGTAGGCTTTAGTGATAGTTCTCTCGGCCTCGTTCCACATCTCGTCCTCCTTGACCTTCAGGACTTCCGGCATCTTGTCAACCTCGACTTAAAGAGAAGCGGCCTTCTGCACTGCTTCGGCATACTTCTGGCTGAGTTCCTCCAGGGCCTTCTTGCTGTCGACTTCATCCCTCAACGCCGAGGAAGCGTCAGTTTTGGCTTTGGCACTCTCCTCCTTCAGCCGAGCGTTCTCAGCTGTCAAAGCCTTCACCTTCTTCTTGAAACCCAACAGAAGCTTGTTGCGTTCTTGAAGACCATCCCTAACGCTGGTCATCTCCTGGAGGGCCTGTGAGGAAGGGGTGTAAGTATTCGGTAAAATATATGAACACCAAAAAGATGTAGATACTTACTGCGAAAGTGTGGTGGAGGGCTACGACAAAAGCATCTTCGGCTTCTTTTTCCACATGGGCCTTGTCTTTCGGCAGTTCCACTGCCTTAAGCAAGGCCAAGGACAGACCAGGGTTATCTCGAATACTGTCAGTTTGCTTTAATAAACGGTTGCAGTAGAAAAGTCGGGGAGCCCACGGCGTCTCGTCGGTATCTTAGTTTTCTATTGGAATCACTGTTTGATTTAGATTCTTGGCCTCACTGCCCGACACAGAAGACTGACCTATGTTGCTGTCCCCAAGACTGGAGGAAGCTTCGGCATCTATTGTTCAACGTCTTTTTTGTCTCTCTTGTTCAGAGACCGTAGGCTGAACATTGGTGTTGGAAGGGGCTTGTGTCTGAGAGTTGGTGGCAGCAGGCGTTGAAGGGACTCCAGTGGTGTAGAGTAGGGATTTGGGGGTGAAATTGCGCCCCATAATGTCGGCAATAGAGTCAAAGGGGTCGGGCTAGTCTTTGTCTAATGGGAGATGTTCGGAACCCCGTAGAGGATGGTTTGGCGACTATGGAAGAACTGAAGGCTGAGGCACTTGCACTGGTAGATCTGTAGTGGCTGGAGGAGGTACGTTCGGAAGCTGGTGTCCTCGGGCTCTTTCCTCAGCAGCAAGTTTCTCTGCCCATCTTTGCCTCCACCGTTGATCGAGGGTTGTGCTGTAGTTCGGCACGTAGCCGAGTAATGCTGGTGCCGCTCGGTCTTGAATCTGAAAGAGGGCTTCGATCCTTTGCCAATTTGCAAAGCATTGCCGAGTAGAGGCGAGTGTTTTGTCTACGGCATCAAAAGAAAAAAGTGAATAGTTAAAATTACAAAATGTTTCAAGCAAAATGTTGAATGGTAAAATACCAATTCCCATGTTGACTGTGCGTGGGACCGGAAATACGTTGGGTTCATTTGGGCCGAACTCCCAGTTGCCCCTCACAAACACGAAGTCATTAGCGTACTTATCAGAATCAGGGAGAGATGTAACGGGAAGGCCATAAGTGGAGAACTTGTAGACCACGTTCTCCGTTGATATGGGAGACAGGAATATATGGCCAGCCGTTGGGTTTTGGCCCACATAATAGATACCGAATAGGTCATCCAAAGTGAACTCCAGGTTATGTAGCCTTTTTAGTTCGGCTATTCCGTTCACGATCCTGAAAGTGTATAGGCTCAGTTGTGCCGGAGTCACGTCCAATGTATGGAGAAATTGGCGGGTAAATGTTTGGATAGGGAATCTCATGCCTGCGGCGCAAACGACAAAGATAGGGACTACAGTCTCGTGGGGTTGCGCGGCGCGATGGGTGCTGGGATCTAGGGGAATGGGTTTAAGCTCCACATCGGCTGGAATTTGGAAAGACTCCCAAAAATCCTGGAGTGCCTCCTCTAATGCAAAAAAGGCACGGTATGTATTAGATCCCATCGGCCCACGACCACGACGTTGACCTGACGTTCAGCCACGTCCTCGTCTCTGGCAGCTGTTGGTTCCACAGGCCTCTTCAATGGGATTGACTTGAGATTGGGTTAGAGAAGTTGAAGGTTCGGATTGTGGTTCAGCTGAAGGACCAGTATCTTCGGCAGAGTTGCGTGAGGCCTCATCGTTACGGCCTTGGTCATAATCTCGGACCCCATTGTCCTCATCAGTGGTTATTGAACGGAGATCGTCAGACATCTTAGGAACTTGGAAGTGCACGGGTGAAGTTGTTACCGTCTACGATTGAAGAAACTAAGCCTACGGCTAAACTTAGGGGCTTTCGATTCGACAGAAGGGTGAACTTTTGGTGATTTGATAGCGTTTAAAGGGGGTTCCAACTTAAAAAACCTAGAAAAACATGCCAAAATCCCCCAAAGGAGATCATAAAACAAGAAAAAGCAGAGAAACGAGCACGAGAAGAGATCGAAACATGACTGACCTGTGGATTGAAGGGAGCTTTGATGCTTCTCGGAGGAATCACAGGTTGAAATTGAAGGGCGGAGCAATTTTGCGAAGAACTCGAGAGCAGTAAAAGTGTCTCTTTCCTTCTCAACCCTATTTATAGGGGAAGGGTTGAGAAACGAAGAGGAGCGGGAAACAATGCACCGCCGCCGAAATTTGAAACGACAGAGGTACAGACCAACGAGGATGTGACACGTGGCAAAAGAAGTACATGGCCCTCGTGGGGCTGTCAGCGAAACGTCGCGTCATAATGATACGCAATGATTGCGTAGCTCAGAATGCGACACGTGGTGAAGTGATAAGCTCGAATATAGAACGTCGAAAAGGACAGATGCGGTATTACTTTTGTTTCGGCCTAAAACTGTTCAACTCCCCGTCTTGACAGACGAAAAGTAATAACATTTGGGCCGGACCCATTATAGGGTTGTACCTAATAAAAATCTTAAAGCATGGGCCCCGTTAGGGCCGATGGAAGACATTACCAAGGTTGTCCTTTGAGTCCCAGTAGAGCCGTAGGGCATGATTGGATCTTCGGATCGAGTAACGGGCTTCTCGAGTTATGCGGTCTCCGGGCGGGTAGTGAAAGGCCCGACCCATGAACTGATCCGATTGGGTCATTGACGCGGTTACGGAGGGCACGTGCCGAGGGACACTTGGCACTGGATAAGGGGGCTTCTAGAAGCCTCCAAATAGCTACGCGGCGCCTTGTCACAGGCCGTGTCACGTGACCGAGGACGTGATGGGTGACGTCACCTGACTTGGAGAGCAAGTACACAGGTATCTATAAATACCAAGGGATAAACCCTAGAGGTACACATACTATCTCAGACCTACTTCTCTTTGTACCCTTCCCTTCTCTCTACTAACTTGATCGTCGGAGTGTCCTTGGGCAAGAGGCCCAAGTGACACTAACCAGTGTTCTCTGGTGCAAGATCTATTAGAGAAAGAGGAAGTACGCGTAGAAGGAATCATCCACACGGAAAATCCCCACCACAACATGGGTGCAGATCCTTACAGCTTGTTCGTTGAGCAAATAAGATTTTCGGTAGATAAAGAAGAACGATGGATATGTTATAAGAGGGATTAGGTAAGGAGGGGAGTAGCTTATATTTAGTTTGAATGGTCGTTTTAAGTAGTACTAGTTGTTATGGGTGGATAAAAGTGAATAATGTGATAAATTACTTGGTTACCCTCATTAAATCATTGCATTGAGAATACAAAAAATATTTGAGGGGTAATTTGATAATTACACCCGGATTAGCTAATCCTAAGTTGGGGGCAGGATAAGCTCAGAGCCTTTCAGGGAGATAAGCTCACTTGTAACGCCAGATTTTTGGAGATATTATTTAAATTAGGAAAATTCTAAAGTCATCCCATTGGGGTGACATTAAAGTTTAAAAAGTGGATTGAAATATGTAAAAAGTGTAAAAAAAAAAAAAAAAATGTCTTGAAATATGTGAAAAGTGTTTAGGAATGTGTATTTTTTGTTTTTATGCATGCTTAGAAAAACCCAATAGTTTAGTATCAAATAACAAAAGTGTCTTGAAATATGTGAAAAGTGTAAGAATATGTGTATTTTTTGTATGTATGTGTTCTTATTGTCAGCCCAATAAGAAAGACCCAATAATTTATTATAAAAATTTTAATTGATAAAAAAAATTTTATCTTAATTAAACAGCGAAACAGTGAAAATAACATAGTTTGATTACAACAAAAAGGGCGGTACTTGTTTTGATAGTCAGATTACAACAACCCAAAGCAAAAGTAAGGAAAGTGACAGCTTTCTACAGGTCTACGTTGAGATCTCATTCTTTAACAGGTTTCGGATTGGCGCAGGTTCTTTGTTCTTGTAATACTGGCCGATGTCTCCTTCTTCGATACTTAACATGAAATGTCAGGGTCACAATAACACAATAAGCAAGTAATCAGTCAATCGATACTCTCTTATCTTTTGACCCTTACATTACAAGCAAGGATGGAGCCAATGGGGGACAAGTGGCGGCGGTTGCCACCACAAGGTTTTAAAAAAAACGTAATTATTACGAAGAAAGTAAATTTTTATCTCTGAATTATGTAGACTCGCCACCACTAGATTTTTTTAATCTTTCATCCTCATAATGCATTTTGTTTTATTAATTTTTAAGTACATATTTTTGCCACCACAAAGATAAAATCCTGACTCCGTCTCTGATTACAAGTAATGACAATTCATTGTAAGAGAAGTGCTAAATTGAAGAGCAAGCAAGTATTTTCATTAACTAGCCTTTGTCCTACATGTTTTCTAAGAATCTCCACCTTCAGAAATATCCTCTCGTGTTAACAACTAAGACTATAGCCATTCATTATTCCGCTCTCCCCTTGTTTGTCTTTGTCTTAACCGGGAGCCCATATGAAACAACCCAAGTTATCTTTAAAATTAATTAAGGGCTCTAATCGTTTGTGTGGGAGCTTATATGGGTCCCAAATGTCATATGTACATAATTTATATAACTAAGCTTGTTACCCATATTATTTGGCAGTACATCATGGTTATGGGTTACGGTAGTGAGTTTGGATCTTCTCACATAGTGAATTAATAATTTGAGTTGTTCATGTTGGAAGACTCGATGAGATTATCAGCTATTAAACACATGTAACAATATGCATTTGGAAAAAAGAAAAAACTGAATGGTTCATTTACAACATCCATTTCTCTTTTGTACTCGATCAAACATTTACAAATACCCAATCAACCTACATTTTGTGTAACGGTCCGTTATTTTATTTTATTTTTATTTTACAAAGTCATGTAAATTCTAAGTTTTATTTACTTAACATAAGTGGACCTTATTTACTACATTTTGTTCACATTTATAGATACATGTATATAGATATACATGTGTGAGTATCCATTTAGTTTCTAACCAATTTTCTTAATTAGGTCCTACACCAACTAAAATTATCCTAACCGAATTGTTTAATTCCTAACCAAATTCCTAAGTAGCCTAACTAGACATCATTTCTCTCCATCAAAATGTCAACTTCCATTGTCATTCCATGTTTACCCATATATGTATATAACTTTACTTCAGCCATCTACAAGCCAACAACTCCCCAAGAGAGTTTCCTTTAACCCTTGGGCCATTTGTCACCTCCTAATCCAATGGTTTATGTCCAAAACCCACTCCCCTTTATCTCCCCCTCCTTCACTCCGAAAATACACACAACCACACATTTTTCTGCTGCAAATATAGAAGAGATAGGAAGAGAGAGAGAGAGAGAAGCTTCAACCATTTTAATGGAGTTTTAGGAGTGAGAAAATCAAGTGGGTTTCACACACACACCACTCCACCCTACAAATCTGAATTTCAAACCTTCTCCTACATTATCATACACCACCAAGCTCCAACCATTCACCTCAACGCCACCCCGTGGCCTTCCCTCCGGTCATCTTCTCCGTTTACATTTTTTCGCCAAAAATCTCTTTTTCACGCTAAGACTTCGGAGGAGAGGTAGATTAACTTTTTCCCATCTCCCCTAAGTATATTTTGATGTTTATATGTTATCTCCATAGTTTAGTAGTGATATAAACCGAGCTAATGCGCAAAAACCAATCGACCAACTTGTACTCTGTTTTTCGAAGAAAAAAAAAAAACCCAGTTTTGTACAGTAACCGAAAACCATTTCCCAAGTTACACTAAAACTTAATACCTAGAAGTGTTGTTTTACTCCATTGTGTATAAGTAATGTTTGGACCCCACTGATTTGTTTCCCACGTGTACTACCAGAAACTAAAGTGGAAATGATTTTATAAATCCCAAACCAAATTTGTTGTTCTGATTTTTTTTTGTTCTATTACCGAAACTGTGGTTAACATGTGGTGGATTCATTTGTTGTAATTAAGTCATGCATGAAATGGGTTGGGCTTCCTAATACATGTATCCCTTCTATTTGTAAAGCCTACATTGGGAACCTGTGGATGCATGCATGATTTAAAGTTTCAGAAACTGAGTTGTTAAACTAAGTTAGTGGTGCACCAAGAAATAAATTACTATTATTTTTTTAAGAAATTAGAAGTTGTTTAGCCAAAAATCTACTTATAATTTTCTACTCTACAATGTCATTGTGTCTTAATAAATGAACCGAAAAGTTAGACGTTGAGGTGCATTTGTATAGTAGTTAGGATGATTCATTGTTAAATGTATTTTATTAATTAAAATGAAGTTATCAGTAAGCATAAAAAAATAGAAGTGCCTAATTTGACTAAATTACGAGATACAACAACTAATTGGAATTTGGTTCTTTTAAATTTTTATTATTTCTATTACTTAGACTTTTGCACCAGTGGATGCTTTACACAAAATTACTATTTTGACATTTATTAATAAAATGCTAAATTATGATAGTAGCCTTTTACATGTTTGTACATAATTAGTTAAAATGCTCATATTTAAGATATTACAAGTATCAATATTTTAGTAAAAGAAAATGGTATCCATTTCTTATATTATCACGTGGTTTTAATAAGGTATTTTACGTGTTTACCTTTCGTTGTGGCAAAATTACAATTTTGCCCTTGTATAAAGTTTTATTTACAAAAAGGTCCCAAAGTTAGTAAAGATTTCGCGAAGGACCCTAGAACCGTGAAATTACTTTTGTTACTCTTATACTTACTTAATATTACGAGGGCGATCCCTTATTTCTATAAATTACATTTATGACCCTATACTTTATTTAATTACGTTAAGGCCCCTTGTTTTAGATTACTTTGGGTTGTGATGACTTGTGAACTTGTGAATCGTGTTATCTGATTTTGTGACCTTAGAATATCATTATCGCTTGCTTCTTCTGTTGTGCGCACTTACCATGAAATTGTTGAATGTTAGAATGGACACTTAGGTTCCCGGGTTGGGTGATCGTACGCGAATATCACATAGACGATGAGGTTAATGGAAAAGTAAATTGGGATTGATTGATGGGGAGTTACCCCGAGATTGTTGTTGAATGGCAGATCCGCCAAGTGATTGTTTCGGAGGATTGTTTGGCAGTCTGCCATGATTTCGAAACCCTAGGATGTGACACTCTGTGATTTGCTTCATTTGAATTCTGAGGCGTTATAAGGGTGGAAGTATTATAGACCGGGTCACGGCTATATACTCCCGAGGTTACGGTTAGTTCCTCGTGGGCCCAGTGGTACGGTTAGTCCCTGGGAAATTCATCCTTGTGAGGCGGTTGACGGTTGGATTAAATACATAACTTATACCTTCCGTCAGGGCTCCCGGTCAGGGCAAGCAAGGGGGGAGTTTAATCACAGATTGGTCATAGTCCTTAGTGGTTATTTGGGAGGAAAGTTCTCTAGGTTGAGAACTTAGATGAAAATGTAAGTTAATGGCTAGTAATGAAATCAGTTATGTGTTTACTCTTTTACGTACTGCTCTTCAATCATATATGTTGTTCTTGTATGTAGTGTAAGGGTTGGGGGTTAGAGTAGCTATTGAGTGATTTATCGCTCACGGTGTTACACTTCGTGTGACCCTGGTATAATACCATGATGTTGCTTTGCGACTCGGACGTATTATGCCAGATTGTGATCAAACAGGAAGTGTAGGTGTCGAGGGTGATGCTTATTTTGGAACAGAAGGCTTTCCAGTGGATCAGGCTCAAGAGGAGCATTGGGATCAAGATCTCAACCTTAACCTATAGAGCCAATCTCCCTTATTTTTGTGTTAGAAAACTGTAATCTAATTTCCCAACAAAGTACTATGTTATTGTTGTAATCGAATTAAGACAATTATGTTATTTCCGCTGCTTATTTTATGAGATCCTTTCTATTTATATTAATCATTTATTAAATGATTTAAATTAATGCTTCCGAAAATCGGGGCGTTACATTTTGCGTAGATATTATAATACACATGAACTCCTACATATGAACGACTCAAATCGTTAGATAGAAAATTGATGAGTCTATTTTGCGTCATGTGTGAAATCTCTATGTTGAGGATTTTGATTCACAAATACTGCTAGTATGACACTCGTTGATTGATTTTAAACTTCACGAACCTCCCCAATTTATAGATTAACTATTTTGTTTCCCAAAACAGAATGTTTCCAACTCTCTCTTTATCTCTGCTATTTTCAAAATTCAAAACACGACCAATTTTTCATTGCAAAATAATTCCGAATCTCAGAATTCATTGTGATGAACATAACATTCATTGTTAAGTGTGCTTCTGTGTTCTCCGAGGATGTTATGGAATTAGCAGCGTCTATTTCGGGTACTTTGGCCCTGTGTTTTAATGTCCCAGTCCTATACCTCTGTACTTTGATCTTTGTATCTTATTTTAATGACAATAGCAGACTGGCAGTGGACTTCTAAGGAAAAAAACTTAACAGCCCAACAAGAGTCTCAGAACCTGAAGTATAAATAAAAAAGCAGGACGGCCTTGTTAGAGATCAACTGGACCGGCCCAGCTTCTAATGGGCTTCTCAAGAATATGAGAAATATATTGGTTCTTACTGGCCGACACTATTTTGTCAAGAGCTTTCCTTCCAAGCCCACCTCATGTCAAACACATTTCGCTTAAACCCATTTTCACGCACGGAAGTTAATAAGTACAAGCTACAACTTTTCGACAATAATAAATGAGTAGATGCTGTCACATCAAGTCACATGGGAGGCGTTGAACTCTCTCTCTCTCTCTCTCTCTCTCTCTTCAACTTTTCGGCTGTAAGCAGGTAAAGTATGAACTTTGGTCTAATCTACTTCAAGGTACAGATGCATGAGGAGATTGTTCAGAACATTTTCCTTTAGTTTAATGATGGATGACGAAATATGGGATTGTTTTTATAAATAGCATTGTCTGTTTTATTTTATATTTTAAAATAAAATAACTTTTATTATACACGATTATTTTTTATAAAAATTATATATTTGAAATCTACTTGACGAGATCTTTTCAAATAAGATCCCATTTGAATATGAAATTTTGTACATGTAAAAAAAAGTTGTTTTATACCGATTAATTAATACTAATTTACACAATTTCTAAACAATTCACATGCTCCAAAATGAAAGAATTCACAGACTTTAAATGCAGAATTCACATGTGTCACAACTCAGTCTCCAAAATATATAATTCATACCCCCAAAAAAAGAATTCACACCCCTTAATGCAGAATTCACACCACTTCTAAATACTTCACAACTCGCAAATGCACACGATTCACACCCATGCAACAATTCACACGACCAAAATAGCTCACAATTCACACCCCCCAATAATACACAATTAACATCATTGCAACAATTCACACCATTAATAGCACACTTTCTTTTTGGGTGTGAATTTTGTCTGTTGGAGGGTGACTGATGTGTGAATTCGGCAATTTAGGTATGTGAATTCTTTTTTTTTTTTTTTGGGGTGTGAATTGGGTTTTTTGCAGAGTGAGTTATGATATGTGAATTCTGCATTTGAAAGATGTGAGTTCTTTTATTTTGGAGGATGTGAATTATTTAGAAGAGGTATGAATTCTTAATGAACGGGTATAAAAAAAACTTTTTTTACACGTATAAAATTTCATATTCACAATGGATCTTGTTAGAAAGATCTCATCGAGTAGATTTCAAATATCTAATTTTATAAAAAATAAATGTGTATAATAAAAGTTATTTTATTTTAAATCTAAAATAAAAATGGAGAGAGAGAGAGAGAGAGAGTGATAGTCTCCATGTGTGTCAGGAGAGAGAGAGAGAGAGAGAGAGAGTGATGGAAGCGTGACACGCGGCATGTATTGAATGAAAAAAAATCTCCCACGCACGCACATGACTTATTTAGGAGTGAAAAACAAAATAGGGTTTTGACGAAAGCCCCCACAAAAAGTGGAGGCGGCTTGGAATTTTTCGTATATTCCTACTCTTTAAGCCGGTAAAAGAAAACCGACTCTTTTACCCATTGCATTACGAACTGGATCGGCCCATAGACTATACGGATCACTAATGTAGAGGATTCACAAGCTGCAAGAGTGTCTGGTTAGAGCAAGACCACTGATTCGGCCGAAATGGTATCGGACTATCAGTCATTGTAATTTTTCGGCAATTTATTGACATTTTGAGAAAAAATGGATTTTTTTGGGCAATGTTATAATGCTACAATGTCATTTGCAATGTCATTATTTTCAGTAATTCCATTCTGTGTCCGATTTTAAACCAACTTTAATCAATTATTATTCTTATTTTCAATTTAATATTACTATCTACCAGTCTCCGCTTGCAAAACTAAAATTACCTTTAGGCTTAACAAAATTCTTTTGTTCCCTTATCATCACTGCTCTTTCTCTATCTCTCTGATTTCTCCGTATCCTTATCATCACTGTTCTTTTTCTATCTCTCTTTCCGTATCTTCAACAGTGGCGAGATTAGCAGCCTCGCCTTTGGCAAGAAGTACTCTGTCTCACACACGCACACACTAATTTGCCCAGGGAACAAAGAGGGAGGGAAAGATTTGGCAGTTGAGTTTGGTGACCTGGCACGAATGTCTTTGCTGTTTTTGGGAGAAAATGGCAAGAGAAATGGCTGGAGCCATTTATGGCACCAAATTAAAATGGCACACCATTGTGACACCAAATATTTGAACTTTTGCCATTTTCTGGCAAAGGCTGAAGCCATGACCACTGGGCTTGCACATATGGGTACCCTCCTCCATTCATAACCTTTCTAAAATCGTCATGGAATCATGCAAAGGTGAGTCTATATTGAATAACATTGTCTTCCCTGCCAACTCGGCCTTCATTCTCATCCTGCCAAGCTGATGCGTAATCTAGGAGGTGCTTCAGCCTTCAGGCTTGGTGATTGAAAATTCCCGTCCATATGAGACCCATGGAAGGAAAATGAAAATAATAATAATAATAATTTGAACTAACGGGAGAGATCAGTAAATTATTATGATGATCGGAGACGTTCACCTTGTAGAACGCGTCCAAAATAATAAAGATATCGAACTTAGGTTTTATAAGAAGTTGATAAATGCATGATCAGAAAACTCACTCACACAAAGGACAAAAGTGTTCCGATCATACATTTTTCGACATCCTATAAAACCTGAATTTCAATACTGTTATCATTTTCGACGCGCTCTATATAAGGTGAATGTTTCTGATTATCAAAATGTTGAAGCCTATATATGTTAATGTGGCAAATCGGTTGTAAGTTTGGTTAAACATGGTTGTGACTAGACTTATCCTACTATTTATTTAGGAATTCATCTTTTATCCTTTTGACTTTCTCTCCTCAAATACTACTACAAATTCAAGATCCAAATATCGCCTAAGAGTAACTTCTTCGTCACCTACCTAAATGACACAATAAGGCCATAGCCGCCATACTCTGTGACCCAAAGCAGGCACCAAGTACCTTGGTAAACATATACTGTAACCAAGTAAAAAGCATCTCTCTGAAGTTATAGAAAAACCAGAATGTTTTCTGGAAAAAAACAAAAGCAATATTGGGATAATTATATTATGGATCGGAATCTAGGGAACGTATATAGAATATAACATTTCCTTTGCTATTAAGCCTACCATTGGAGTCCAGGCATTTGCAATCAAAAGTCAAAACGCACATACTTTTACCGGGGGAATGTCAATAAGTCCGTTTACAAAATTATCCCTATGTTGTCTTGTGTGTTCCGAAAAAGCCAATGGAAGATGTATAATGCTAAAATAAGAGACTTAATAGTTGAGACCCCAATCGTAAGGCTGATAAACCACCTTCAACTGAGTGGTCGCAATCAGCTCAAGGAACGCTTCAGACTCGCCTGGTTCCAGGTAGTTTGCTGCGTGCTTCAATACCTCCACCTCATTCTTCCCAAAGTCAATACTGTACCTGAGCGTTCATAGCGTTAAACAGCACAAGTTAGAAATGAAAATGTGAATGCCAAGCATCTCCCGTATATTCGCAAGCAACAGTCACATAAATATATTCTAAGTACATAGTTTGCCTTTCAGCATACCTGCAAAATATATCAGGACAGTTTCATGGAACACATAGACGTAGATACAAGCTGGTTGGCATGAGAGAAAGAGAGAACCAAAAACTTTGAAACTTCAAGGAAAAAATGACACTTCAATGCACACGTCTACGACACCTACCATTTCAGTATCTTACTAACTGATGCGACCTTCGCATTTAGATCAACAATGAGCCCTCCATTCCTTAAAAAATTGCAAGCTGCCTCCGTTAATTCTTTGTCAATGTTGCCAGGTGAGTAGCATCTAAGAGTAGGCCCAGATCGATTTCCACAAACCAGTGCAAAGTGGATAAGAGGCTCTGAGTACGGAAGAGCAACCTGGCCAAAGAAAACAAGACAAATAAAAAACAAAAAGAATACTGTCAACTCTGCCTTTTGTGAGTCTAGCAAGAATCATCATTTATTTTGGACATAAACAACTGGGCACTCAAATCATAGATAATAATACCAAACCTACAAAATACGAATCCCTTGGACAGCAAATTGAATAAGTTATTCTTTATATTGAAAAGCAATGACAGTTCAATTTTTTTTCCTCTCTTTTTTCCTTTCTTGAATGTGCTAGTGCTACCAGTCCATGCAATAGAAATACAAATCTGCAAGAAAGAAGAGGATTTAGAGCAGCTTGCAACGAAAACATGCCAGAATTTAAGTACTTACCAATTATCAGTGCAAATATAACAGAAATATTATGAAATATGCATTTTTCTACAACAATGTTGTTGATATAGGAGTCTTTTCATGCTGTTAAAATCATCGCATACGTCACAATCAGGCGAGGTAGTGTGACTATCTCACCTTAAACCGTTTATCTTTCACACCAAACGGCTTAATAAGATTGTAAGGTGGTCTCTGATTGCTCCTTAAAATGCCATTCTGAATAGCTGAAAGGGTATAGGTGCACCCACCAATAACATACTTAAAATCCCCCAGCAGTTTCCTGCGCTCTAGTGCTCCAGCAGGGTGACCCCACACCAATATCGCATGAATGGCCATCATATTAAAAAGATTGATGAAAAAGGCTAGCTTCTCCTCCCTTGGCATGTCCTGCATATCTACTCTCTGGAGCTCCTCAACTATTCTTAAATATCTACACAAAAAATTTGCAATTAGCGGAAACAAGTAATTGAATATCATTCCCTGTACATTAAAAGCACAAAAGGTTATTGTACTACGTTTATCTATCTATATCAAAGGTTTGAGCTAACCTTGCGAATTCCTCACTTCCATGGATACTTCTATAATCAACATGTTTTCCATCTTCGGATGTGTAAGCTTCAAATATAGCATACGATAAAAATCTAAGCCTGGATGAAATTTCCGTTATAGGCTTTGGCTTTACTACAGTTATACCCCTTGGAATGTTGTGACATTGAGACATCACAACAGGATCATGATCCAAGAACCGGTACAAGTGGTTGCCATCTTCAAATACATTCTCGCTGAAGCAATGAAACCATCACAAAGGACAAAAAGCTATAAATTTCTACAAACGTTAAAATTATATTTGTTTGTCTCGGTAAGTGTGTGCAAGCTTGTGTGTACAAGAAAGCAAAAAACTAGATAACACGCAAAAGGAAGTTCAATTCTGCACTCACTCAAGAACATGTTGGAAGAAGAGTTTGCTTCCAAGCTTCCGACCAAATTCTACAGCCTATTTGCAAGACAAACAGTGTGAAAATTGTAAGCAATGATATCATGAAAGCAGAAACATTAGAAGGTACACTTCTTCCTTTAAATTTGGAAATCTTCATTTGCTAGTTTTTCCAGTTGTCATTCATTCATTAGAAGAAGTTCCAAATCTTCTAACACAAGATTGGGGGATAGAAAACCGTAGTTACGTCACTGCTTTACATTAAAAGTCTACTTTCTATGACATGTTCTGTGCAAAGACAACTTAATTGGTCAAAAGTAAAGTATCCTAGAGCCATTCAATTCCTGAATCATCATAACAAAATTAGCCCATCAAGGGACTCAGTACTCACAGAAATATACATAAAAGAATTTATGGAAGAGGTCCACAGTCAGACGACTCAGACCCTCAAATCAAATTGGAATGTGAGAGAATAATTTGGGTTCTTCCAGAGCATACCTAGTGACAATGACAAACCTTGACAATTTTAACGTAACATAGCATCACTCCAGCTAAACAATGCATGGTGGCTACAATTATCCTTGAATTTAGGTTGTTTACTTTGAAAAAAAGGGAAGCCCCTCCACAGTAAAATTATCCTCGTATCAACAAAAAGCTTAAGGTAGAGACATCCAGTCACCAAAATGGCCCACTAAAAGACATTTCTTCAAAAACCACAAAAGATGTGACTAATGGCAGTGTAAAGATTAGACTGGTTCTGCCTTGGGCTATGTCAATGATTGCGTATGAGAAGTTTAGGACTAAGCAGGAAGTGAAACATAACCCCAAAAAAAAAAAAAACAGAATCTATTCAGAAAGATTGGCAAGATGCACATGCAACAAACCTCTTCCCTTTCCAAGTATTGATCCTCCGACAAGAAATTCACAGCTTCTGAACCAAGAAAACAGTTGGTGAACCGTCGCATTTTGTAGAACCTGTCTTTAATCGGAATAGACTCTTTCATTTTGCGGACTATGACAGCTAGCTCATCAATAGCCCCAGAAGTGGACATATCATCCTCACCAGAAAGTGGGGGTAAAGGAGCTTCAAATGGAGGCACTTCCGCAATAACAAACTCAATCTTCTCACTGAGCTTGCCATCCTCATCCAAACCCTTCAGCTCACTCAATCCTCCAATATTGATTTCATTAAAGAACACTCTTGGAACAGAAGGAGACCCAGCAATCTTTTCAAGTTCCAGTTTTCTGCTGGGGTACACGTCAATGTTAATCTCAATGTATCTTAGCCTTTTTCCATGTAAAAATAACCTAGCCTCTCTGGATTCCTGGCATCCTAGCCTTGTATAAAGTAGGATTCTTCCCTTCATGACTAGTGGTTGCAACAAATCTTCAACCAACTCATCCTTCCTATTTTCTGTATCACCTTCGCGTGAAATCTTAATTAGGCTAAGGGGATTCCACCCAGATTTTTCTCCTGGTTGTTGAGAGGCTTCTTGGGCTTCGCTTTCCTTGGAAGAATCTGAAACTTCTTTTGTACTTTTATCAAAATTTTCATCCTTGCCCTCATCCTCAGGAATGTCCAGTCCACCATTATCACTTTTTCCTGAAAGGCGACGAAGAACAGTGGAGACAGCAACTGCACTCTTCTCTCTTACAAAGTTCTTAAGAGCTACTGCTTTCTCAGGCCAAACAGACCCTTGAGTCTCTGTGTCAAGATCCAAAGAATGAGTGGACATACTCCTGTTAGCTTCCATCCCAGGAACTTCTGTTCCATCAAATACAGGTTCTGCCTCCTCATCGGTTATATCCTCTAGACTCCCATTTGTTTCTTCTTCTATTCCAGAAGCCAATTCTTTACTTTGATCCATCTTGTTCTCCAATTCATCCGTTACAATGACGATCTTATTACCTTCCTCTCCAACCTTAGGTGATGTCACTTCCCTAGCATGTTCCACTATATCATCTTTTTTAATGTCAACATCATCTCCCTCCAGGTTTTCAGCAGTTGAAATATCCGACACAATAATCGGGGTGGAGTGTTCCTTTTCTTGTTCATCTTTCTGAGAATCAGGTGTACCCCCCTCCTTTTTGGCAGCTAAAGCATCCACGTCCTTCTTTTCCTTGTCTTCTTTCTGAACAACAATTTTATTTCCCTCCATTTCATCAGACGGAGTAATCACCATGTTTCTCTTGGTATAATCTTCGTTTTCCTGTTCTTCCTTCTGAACAGGCGTATCTTCCTTCACCCTGGCAGTTGGAGAATTATTCACCACATTGAGGTCTTCCTTTTCCATGCCAGCAATATATTTTGCCTTCTATTACAGTACCTGACCCCTAAAACAAGGCTCTCCAGTTACACTTCAGTAAGATTTGGCGCTGACATGATATTTTCCCTTCCGACTCTTGATTACAGTAAGTTGAGTAGTTTCTGACGACAAGCTTGCATAAAAGCGTAAATGTATGTAATGGTAACAGAACTTCAAGCCAATTGGGTATTAAAGTTTACTTTTTCACACCAATGAGAATTAGACTAGTCAATGTTCAGAGGTATTATAAGATGTGACATTATTAAATCAAGGGAGATAAATCTAGAGATACGTTTGATATTTTGAAGAAGTACAAACCCATCTAATACTGACCCAAATGAATGAGCAATACAATTTTCATAATTTTCATCAAATATTTTGTTTGAGACAACTGTACAAGTAGTTGGCCAACAAGAGTAGACCGGCACTGTGAGATATGCCTTCCATGAATCATAAATCTTGGTTCAGAAAGAGTTGAATGATACAAAGGGACATAATAAGATCAAATTGTGTGATGTTAATTAACACAATGGCCCCAGTGCTCACACACAAATAACAGGGACTCCAACATGCAGGCCACCTTTGTGCTACCCGATAAAGTGTGGGATGTTCTTCAAGACGTACCCTATTTGGGACAACGGTTGGTGTTCAAATGAAACACCACTTTATCATTGCACTGGTGCTGTCTGGTTACTGGTTACATTCTCCTAAATTCTGTGATGTCGTTATTAATTTGCATCAAGAGTTGGAAGAAATGGACATTCAAAGGAAACAACTCTAGGTAATACCAAGAGTCGGTGCGTAGCCCAATGGCACAAAGACTGAAAGGTAGAATCATCTTCAATAGAAAGCAGCTAAAACCCCAAACCCTAAAGATACTACGGTGAATACAAGACTACTGTCAATTCAAATTGAAGCCAATCTTCAACAAATATACATAATGGAAACTATTGAGGCATAGGGAAAATACACAAAGAGAGGAGAAATAGAAGTATATTTGACTGGTTAAGTTGACCTATTCCAACAGAGAGAGGAAGGGGAAACATATTAAGCATGTAATAGCCAAACAAATTCGAAATAAAAGAAATGCAAAACGACCAAATGGGTTACTCCTACTATTTATCGATACCTCGGAAGTTGTAATAACTCGTAACACACTCAAGGACATGAGATTCAAAAACAAAAGTGACATGCAATCCAACCTCATTAAACCAATGGGGAGAGCAAACAAGTAATTAATCATCAATCAATTTGACGCAAATTATCCTCATGCAGATCTAAATAAATCCATGAATATGTACCAATTTATAAGAAATTCCTACAGGCATGCATTTCGTACTGGTGCGAAAGAGGGGAGAACTTACAGATCTGAATCCGGAGAGAGAGAGAGAGAGAGAGAGAGAGAGAGAGAGAGGCAGAGAGAGGAAATGAGGAAGGAGAGATGAAATATGGAATGGCGATGAATGCGGTGATTTGAAATTATTAAGACACGGGATTTGAAACCGTCGGGAAATTAACAATGGAGACCAACGCAAGAAGCGGGAAGTCCCCTTATTTGTCCCGTCTTCTTTTCGGTTTTTCTCCACTAGAGAATCTAGTACCTCCGTATTTAACTGTAAAACTCTATTTTAGAGTGCGATGACACACATAACACGAGATGAGATTATAATTTACTTCCTTTTTTAATTTTTCATATTTTATGAATCGATTCGTCATCATTTTTAGAGATCTTTGTTTGGTTTGCGTTTTGAAGGAGGGTTTTTGGGGTAAGAGCATCTCCAATGCATCTTCAAATCTTCAAAATGAAGAACTGAAGTGACATATCAAGGAAAGATTTTGTAATTTATGTCCTTTTTTGCTCAAAAAATTGTACTTTTTGGAAGGACTCATCCTTCTTTTTGGAGAATTGGTTTTTCAAATCTATTTTGGTTCTTCAAAAGATACAAAAAGGAGGATGGGTCACTCCAAAAGATACAACTTTTTGAAGAAAAGAGGATATAAATTACAAAATCTCCCTTTGATATGTCACTTCCGTTCTTCATTTTGAAGATTTGAAAATGCATTGGAGATGCTCTAATGAGTAGAGAGAGAGAAATAAAACTTTATTGGGGACCGTGTAGGGTGGGTCTTGAGACCCAAACCGAACAAGGTGTTAGAGGTTTAACGTCTATATTTACTTTTTGGATCCTTGGAAAACAACACCTCTATTTTGTTCTCCAAGTCTCTCCAAAGGACGATGGGTCATTCCAACAAGAACAAAAAATTGAAGGAAAAAATGATAAATTACAAAATCTCCATTTAATATGTCACATTTGGTTTCTAAAATACAGTTTTAGAGTTTAATGAGAGATGCTCTTGTGGGTTTCAAAGTGATTTGAATTTACAACATTAATGTTTCATTTATACTCCTATGTATTCTTTCATATTCAGAAGGACAAAGTTGTAAATTTAATATCCTTTCATATTCGGAAGCAAAAAGTTGTAAATTCACGTATGACGAAAAAAAGAGTGTGGTTATAAAAACAAGAGAGTGTGAAAAGACAATTTCCTTATGTGTTTGGGTTATTTAATTGACAAGTCATATTGTTTCAAATAAAACTAAATGGTTCTGGATGCTGCAGGGGTGTTTGCCATAGTTTTTTCTTAGATTTTAGATAGTCAATTATCCTTCAGATTTTGAGAAGCTATGATTTGCTACAACTTTGGATTATGGATTAGATGTTACAGAAGCGCAAGAGTAGTGTTTGCTATAAAAGCTGGAAAAAAATAGGGGTATTTGCACTTGAGCCTCCTGTACTTTGCTTGATTTGCAAAGACACCCCTCGTACTTTATTTTTAGGCATTTATTCCCCAACAGGGATCCCAGATTTGGCTTAGGTTCAAAATTCGACTTTCCCGATCAAATTTCGATGATCCAATCCGTCCAATGCATTCAGAATGTGTTTTTAAGAATACCCACGAGGAATCGGCAAAAAAAAAAAAAAAGACCGTGAAGGGCTTGATTCGAACATATACCGTTTTACATAAAACTATATAATCCAAGCCCTCCGTGGTTTTTTTTTTGCCAATTCTTGTTCAGTACCCTTGAAAACATATTTCTGAACACACTGAATGGATCAGATCATCAAAATTTGATCTGGAAAGTCGAACTCTGAATCTAAGCGAAATTTGGGATCCCTGTTTGGGGTGTAGGTGCCTAAAAAAAAGTATGAGGGGTGTCTTTGCAACTCGAGCAAAGTATAAAGGGGTGTAAGTGCAAATTCCCCCAAAAAATATGTGACTTACTCTATGTTGTCCTCTACTAAGGTATCATATTAAAATGGAATGCAAGAATATTTTTGTCTTTCCACTAAGAGCAAGAGCAGCAACCACGCTACTCCTCTCTTCTTCGGTGAAATGGAGAAGAAAAGCCCAGATTTGTGGCTACAACAGCTTCTCTACTGTCTTCGGTAGAGTTCCTCCATGAACAGTACCACGATACTTCTACCGAAACACTGTTCAAGAGCAAACCATTATTTTATCATTTCACCCACAAGTCTCTCTCTCCTCACCTGCTCCGCCCCCTCCTTCTTCAACCCTTCGTGACTGGGTTCTGTTCAGATCTACGGGCTTGGGCAGAAAACAGGGGTTCGTCTCTCTCTCTCTCTCTCTCTCTCTCTCTCTATGTGTGTTTTTGGGGGTTTTCTTTTTTGGGGTAGTTCTTGTTTTTGGGTTTTTGATCTGAAAAGGAAAAAAAAAACTAGTGTTTTTTGGCTGCTACCAGTCAGCACCAGGAGTTTCAGATGGCTTGAAATTGAAGATCTGGTAAGGATAGCAAGCAAGTAGAAGGAATAACCTAATAGGGCAATTCAAGCGAACTAATTTGTGGAATCAACTGGGGAATTAATTGGGAATTTGAAGATTTTTGAAGTTGCAAACCAAGTGTTTGATTATATTCCTGAAAGAAACTACTCAGAATGGGGAAGACGAAGAAGAAACAAAGAGAAGAGGGAAAAATAATTTTTTAAGAAGTTATAGG
This sequence comes from Vaccinium vitis-idaea, assembly GCA_963854785.1. NCBI lineage: Eukaryota > Viridiplantae > Streptophyta > Magnoliopsida > Ericales > Ericaceae > Vaccinium > Vaccinium vitis-idaea. The sequence continues at coordinate 21,672,853 of OY978226.1, read as the reverse complement.
TAAAGTAGAGAATCTGCTGGAAGCATGAAAGAAATTCTGTCAATCTAAAATACAATTAGGCATTGTTGAGAAGCAAGAATAGCTATGTGCTACTGCTCTTGCTCTAATCACAATTTCTCAAAATTTGTAAAAACAAAAAAATTGTAACTTCTAAAATCAGCTTTTGGGCCTTAAAAGAAAATGTAAAAGGGTGATTCTATTTGCAACCCTTTTTTTTCTCCATACAACCCAGGAAAATGTCCTCAATTTTCATTGTTGGCTAAAGACCTAAATGCCCCTACAAATATGAAAAGTGTGGGTTTTTTTCGACATTTATACCCCAAAATATATAAACTTTTTCAACATTTCGATGTTGAAACTTTTCACTTAACCGAAATTATGCAAGACAAAGTTCAGTAATAAATTGTTGACTTAAGTTACTTTTTTCATCATCATAATATCGAATTCTACACATTACATCAACATTTGCATTCCGAAAATGATACCTGAGAAATTCCAAAACAATATAATGTTGAAATTTATAGATAATTTCTATGTTTTGATATCGAAATATGTACTTGTAAAATTTTGTAATTTGTCAACATACGTTTCAACAAGATAATGTTGTAATTATTACCTTATTTCGACATTTTGATGCCGAAGTTTATACTTGCAAATTTTTGAAAATTCGACCTTCAATATAAATTGACATGTGGTTGTCGAAAATGGGTGTGTATTTCAACATTCAAAGTACGAATGGGTTGAAGGGTATTTTGGGAAGTTTAGGGTTATTTAGTGGGTTGTATGAAGTAAATTGGTTTGGGAAATTTTAGTTGTGGGTTAGATGAAGAAAATGGGTTGTATGGAAAAAATGGGTTGTATGGAAAAAAAGGGGTTGTAAATAGAATCACCCATGTAAAAATGGTGGTGATTTAAAAAACTTCTTCTGGAATAACAAACACTCTACTTCAGAGTTTTAGAAAATTATGTATTCCTATCAGAAGAGTACCTAAACTTGAAAGTTTTCGATTGAAATCCTAAAAGATGGATCTTTCTCCATATGCCCCAACTGATTACTACCGTCTAGCTAGTACGGAGTACCACAAGGAAACTGCAACCCCGTTGGACAGAGAGTTGGAAAATGGGACATTCAACGTCAAGACCTATAAGGAAACCTTCAGACATAAATCTTTAAGGCTCCGTTTGTGTAAATAGATTATTATGTGGAAATTGATATTCACACTCCCAATTTTGATGCAGGGGCTCCAAGCAACACTAGTTTTCCAAAATTATGCTTTTGCAAGTTCTATGATTTTTTTCAGGCACTCCAAAATACCTTTACTCTTCTCCTTTACTTCAGGCACTCCAAAAGCAAATACTCCCTCCGTTCCTAAATAAATAAGAGCCCCACTTTCTCTCTCTTACCATTTTTCAAATAAAAAAATAAAGTACTTCCGTATATCATTTCTTGAATTTTTTCGCACCAAATTAAAGTACTCGTCGAGTACTTTAATTTGGTGCGAAAAAATTCAAAAAATGATACACGGAAGTACTTCATCTTTTGATTTGAAAAATGACACGACTTTTCGTAGTGGACTCTTAATTTGGAACAGAGGGAGTAGTTTTTTTTAATCAGAAAAAAGTAGATAGTTGCTCAACTCCTTTTAATGCACGTCACTGAATTGCTTACTATTCCATTACATCAGGTACTCTAAAAAAGCAAATAAATTTTTTTAATAAAAAATAAAGCAGATAGTTGTTCAACTCCTTTTAATGCACGACACTGAATTGCCTACTATTCCATATGTAATATTTCCGGTCTTCGGCCTATGATTGTAGAACCATCCTTTTGTCCATGCAAAGTCTCTTGAGAGTTTTGTTACTTTTCCTCTCAAGAGTTCTCTAACTTTGGTGATGTGCTTTGTTTGTCACAGAGTTTTAAAATGTAGATTTGCGGCCGTTATGAAGATTTTGAGGGAAAAATGTAGATGAGTACAAAAATATAAAGATCTTGTGTCGCAACCGTTATGAAGATTTTGAGGGAAAAATATAGTAGATAATGAGTACGAAAATATAAAGATCTTGTGTCGCAACGGTTATGAAGATTTTGCAGCATCAACATTTTCAATTGTGTGCTATTTATTTTGGAGAATTCTAGCAATGTTTAGTTTTTTTTTTAGTTTTTTTTTTTTTGCACAAAGTGGCGTGAAAATTCTGACATAGATGCATGTTTAATCTTTGGAACCAAATATTTTTGTTGTGGATGTTTAATGTTTGGAACGTAATGCTAATGTTAATATTTAGAACCTAATGTTTATGTTTGGTTTTGGTTCATTTTTCCGGTTGGAGTGCTTTAGTAAATGAGGAGATAGTTTGGGGTGGAGTGCCTACAGTAATTTTTATATCTTAAAAGAATAGTTTTGTAACTACATTAAATATTGGAATGCTTGCATGAAAAAAGGAAGCCCTAAAATCAGCACCCTATTAAGTTCTTTTGGTTTTTTTTAACGAGACAGATCATTCTCCTCACGTGCATCAATTAAACCTCTACCAAAAAGTCAAACTTAATGGATTGCGGACTTAATTATTCTTATAAAAGCAAATGCACATATTGCCATACCCTGTAGTGAGGCACTCACTACAGGGTGTGGTAAGCAACAGTGGCCGTAGATTCAGCAATCAATGGTGTAGATTTAAAATAAACTCTTCCATGTAAGAGACTATTCTTACATGTAGTCTCTTACATGGAAGAGTTTATTTCAAATCTGGACCATTGATTACTGCATCGAACGGTAATCGTTCCTCACTACACCCTGTAGCGGGTTTGACTCACTACAAGGCCCCATGCCAACCCTAAATGAGATCCAATAAAATACTTTTTTTGGATCCAGGATTAATTCTTCTTTTTTCTTTATTGAGATCCAAAGAAATGTTTCTATATCAAAAAAATAATTAGGCGTTTAATTTTTTCAAACTCTAATTACATAGGGATTCTATGGGGATTTCTCCCCTGGTTTGGGTTACCCGTAATAACCCAAGTCAATACATTTCCGTAATGACCTCAATTGTGCGCCTTCTATAATTTGTATTTGGGATCGGAACCATACATTTGGTCGGGAATGTTGTGTAGATCATTCATGTAAAAAATCAAATTAATTGGGTATTGGTAGTCATATGTTCGAATATCATATATATGGATGACCAATATCATTTGGGGAACACACTGTAGGACAAATTTGTCTCAATTGTGTTTCTACCAATCTCCGATGATCATAATTTTTTGCACCATCATGTGCTCAATATTTCTGAAAAAATGAACGGTTTCGATATCAAATGAAGATTTCAGAGGGCCCATAATTGAGGCCACTACAGGGATGTAGTGACGTAGCTCACTACGGGAACCCCAAGTCTCTCTCCACCGCTGTATGAAACATAGTTTTTCCTAATAAACTTGTTCACCCAAAAAGAAAAGAAAGTAGCATTATTCTGACTTTGCGCCATTCGAATTCATCAAAAGCCTCATTTTTTACAAAAATGATACACGTACAACAAACAGCTCAAACAAAGTCTTCCAACAGCCCAAAACGACGTCGTTTTTGGTCTGCTATCAAAATAAAAGAAAAGAAAAAACTCAAAATTTCAAAACCAGATCGGGGGCTCACAGAAATTGCTTACACCTGAGAGTCCTATTTGGTTACTTTGGAAAATATAACAAGGCACTAGCTTTGAAGTTTTCACATATCCTTTAGTTGTTGCACTGGCATTTGTTTTCCTACTTATCGCTGCCGGAAAATATAGTTCAACAAAATAGTTGCTTGTTTAGACATCCAAATACTTCCTGTGTAGCGTAGTTTATGTGACAGCCTAGAATTTGGGTATATTCTCATTTATAAAATTTGTGTGTTATGGTCAGGTCCTAATTATTTAATTGGTGCATTATAACTATTTGGGGCGTTATTGTAAATTTAGAAATTTTGGGACTGCTTCTGGAAATAATTCTTAATCCTTTTAGCAAGTGGCTAAAAGCGTGGGTTGCGGTTATTTTTCTTTCACGTTCAGAGAATTATAAGTTAGGGTTTGGGTTGTGGAGATAACTTATAGAGAGAGAGAGAGAGAGAGAGAGAGAGAGAGAGAGAGATGGAACCAGCGTGAGCAGCAGTAGCCGATTTCAACGATTTTCCTCGGCTTCTCAGTGCGGTAAACCTCTAGTCTTCCTCTGATCCTATTATCTTTACGAATACTATTTTAAGATCAAGTTCATAGGTGACGGAGATCAGTTGATTTGTGCCGTGTGTGGTGTGCGGTGGTGATCACTAATGTAGTCATGTGGAAATTGCAAGTGTAGGAGTTTTGTAAGATGATTTTAATATTATTGGTGGTAGTAGAGTTAATGGTCTTGGGTTATATTTTTGTGTGGAGATGTGGCAGTTTATCAAGAATAATCTAATGACCAGGTTGTGTGGACGTTGATTTGGGTTTTGGTTTGCTACAAATGGGTTAGTGATTTTGGGTTAGGTTAGGATTGGGTAGTTTAATGAAAAATTGTATTTCCATAGTCACCGTTATATTCATGTTAGTTAATTGTTTCGTGTGATCTATTTTTGTTCAGGTTAGTCTCCTTTTGCATTGTTCAATTACATTACCTTTGGACTCAGGTGAGTGGTTAAGCATGTTACGTATTTTCGAACTCGCCGTGTCCCTTGATTTATTCTTTTGGGAAAATTATCATTTGGTTATTGAAAATGTGAATTGTTTATATTTGATCTTTTATTGGCATGCGAGGAAAATAATATTTTGGTGAGAACTTGGTGGATATTGATGGGAACATTTATTATTGAAAGTCCAAGGAAATTAATCCTCTGTGTGCGGGTGACTCTGGCCATTAGGAAAGAGGCCGTGTCCTGGCCGGTGACCCTAATGCTCAACGGCTGACTTTCGCCGGATCGTTCTTAGGGAAAAGTTCCACGGGCTGCCTACTCGTGGTGACTCTAAGTTTCGATATTGGATCCAATTTTTGAGATATTTGTTCACTGGCACTTGGTACTATTTGGTATTGGTTGTGGTTCCCTATTGTTGTTGGATATCGTACTGTAATCACCAAAACAAGACTTGTTACGGGTAAAAAGATTTATTGATATAAATTGTTGTTTTGTGGTACACCTCGTATGCCTAATTATGTTTACATATTAATATATTTTTATCCCTGTTTTAGAACTGTATTTATTATACATGTTTTGCCATTCACTGAGCTTGTGAGCTGACGGATTTTATCCACCATCATTTTCAGGAAAATCGAGCCGGTAGATGAGAACTCTGGTGGCATCTTGGGGATTATTTTGTCGACCTCCATAGGATGTTGCATTCAAGATTTATTAATTTATTTATTCGCTTCCGCACTTATTAAACCTTTTTTATACATCGCATTTTTGTTATTATTGGTTAATAATTTTTTATTGATTGGTTCATGGGATGGTGTTCCCCATGATCATGTTGAGACATATTTGAATTGATTTCGTTAATAATAATAATAATAAAAAGAACGTTTAGTGGTCTATGCATTATTATATTTAGGTTTCGTGTCCACGTGTTAGCCTTGTGGTTCACGGCCGGTCATTTCCCATTTTGGGGTGTGACAGTTTATTATAGTACTTTTATTGATATTGACAGAATCGATACAAGTTCAATTATTTTTCATGTCTTATAAAGGATTCTAAACAGTTGATTTTAATATCTCACTCCTGTAGATATTTACCTTAGTTGCTTGTGTATTTCATGTCCATATAATTAATTATATTGCTATTTGTTCTTAAACGAGTAGATGATGTCGCCGGAGTTTGTTCCATTAGCAATGCCTCATCTTCATCTAGCAGTAGAAGAAGAGGTATGGACTGGAGACAGTGAAGATGAAGTAGAGTTGTGGAGTGGTCATTCAAATGAAGTAGGTGATGAGTGGTCCTTCGAATGATGAAAGTGATACCTGGAAGTTTTTTTTTTTTTGCTTGGCAATAAAATTTTATTAGTGAAACTTGACAAGGGTACATCAAGTTGGGGGAGAGGGGAGGGGACTCCAACCGAAGTTGAAGAAACTAAAATCACCAAATGGGTCAAAGCCCAAAACACCTGAAGGGCAACGCCCAAACACTCATAATGGCTTTGGGTGAATTCATGTGGATTTTAGAACCTTTGCAAGGATTTGGCAACCTAAGCCCAAAACCTCTCTAACTCGGCCAAAGTAACACGTGCAAGAGAGAGAGAGAGAGAGAGAGAGAGAGAGAGAGAGAGAGAGAGAGAGAGAGAGAGGATTTTTGAAATTTAAAATTCGCATATGAATTAAAGGATGGTGTTTCTTTTCCGAAATGAGATTCTTTCATATGTTTTTTTCTATCCGCTTTCTTCTTCTTCTTCTTCTTCTTCTTCTTCTTCTTCTTCTTCTTCTTCTTCTTCTTCTTCTTCTTCTTGTAATTTGAGAGAGAGAGAGAGAGAGAGAGGGAGAGGGGGAGAGGGAGAGTATTCTGAAATTGAAATTTTCCTATGATGGATTGGATGTCAGAGAGAGAGAGAGAGAGAGAGAGAGAGAGAGAGAAATTTTTTGAAATTTGAAATTCCCATATTAAATGAATTTTCTTTCATATGGTATTTTTTTTATTCCGCTTTCCTTTTCACAATAACAGAACCTATATTGGGGACTAGGGTGGGAGATGATTGGAGACAGACCTAACCTTCTGCAATATGCACAAAGTGGCCTGCCTAAACCTCTAAGAACCGAGGAGCTACAGGGATGTTTTGCTACAAAACCAGGCCCCCCAAATCCGTTCCTTTTTCCTTTTTATAAATTAACTAAAAGTTATCTTGGACATGCAAAATTGATGGAGCGGAACTCATGAGAGACTATTTAGCGTACTAGTCCAAACAAGATAGGTTCTTGAATCCACGAGATGTTCTTGAATCCACAAGAAAAGGAGAGACAATTCTCAAAGTTTGTTTATTTATTGGAAGATGATTTATGCCACAGGCTTAAATCCTTATTTATACTAGTAGTAGGCCTAGTTAATAAGGTAATGCTTGACTACCAAGAATATAACTTGGAGTAGAGACCAAGCAAAACAAAATAAGGAAATAAAAACAAGGAAATAAAAGTCTAAAAAACTAGAAAATAGGAAACTAGAATCATGCTAAACAAGCAACACAAATAAGATCTCCTAATAATAAACACAAATAAAAATTGTTACCAAAATAATATTTCCATAAGTGATAGGGGTATATATCTTGTCCTACATCATTCTCCTTTTCTTCTAAAGAACTCGACCTCGAGTTCTCGTTAGGAATTTGTCATCTTCCACGCCAAATAAAGAGATACTTAGAATACTTCAATCATTTGATTTCCTTCTAAAAAAGTTGCACACCAAAAATTACTTGCAATGATATCTTTTCGGGATGCTTCAATTGATTGATAAGATCCAATATATGAATATTAAGAATCCAATCATACTGTTGCACTCCAAGAAAATCAACAAAGTCAACTTGACTTTGCGGGTTCTCTTGATTTTCTACTAGTTTGGCATTGGTTGACACCTCAATGATCAACACACTTAGAAAGACCGGCTTGACCATACAACCATCACATAAGGTGGCAACATCAATCACCTCTTGTGAAAGTTCGTGTTGGTCCTCAACAACTTGATTACCAACAACAATAACAATTTCATGTTTCTCCATCAGAGTTTCATTCTCCTTCGAACTCATACAATATTGTGGTAAATTGACAGAATTTCTCGAAGCGCCAAATCAATCTGATGTTGAATATCCATCATTGGAGGGAGCTCGTTAGGCACATCATCAGTAACTAGCTCGTCAAACTCCTCCAACAACGACTGTATCTTGGTAGGCACTGAAATCACAACCTTGTTTATTTGTTTAGACTCCTCAAAATCTGTCACAAACTAAGCGTTTGAACTAGCAACAGGTAGAAACGATGACTGCTCTATTTTAGGTTTTACAGACACCCTTTGGCTGGAAGGAATCATAACCTTATGGTCTTTCCAAATGAAAGAGTAGGTGTTGTCACGACCCCTATATACCACATCAACATCAAACTGCCAGGTTCTGCCTAACAGTACATGACTAGCATCCATCTCAATAACATCACATATTTCATCGACCTTATAAAATTTTCCAATTGAAAGAGGAATTTTATAGACTTCAGTTACCTTTTTATAGGGCCTTTCCTTATCCATCCAATGTTGTGAGGTGGAGGATGGGGTTCTGTTGGTAACTTTAGATAGTCCACCAACCTCCTTGCCACGAAATTCTCACAACTTCCATTGTCCACAATCAGATCACACACCTTCTGGTTGATCAAACAGCTTGATCAAAAGATGTCGTGCCGTTGGTTGTTATCCTTCGACTTTGGTGCAAACAACATCCTTTGCACCACACAGTTTACTTGCTCCCATTCTTCTTCTGTTTCCCCTTCAAGTTTGAGTTCTGGGTCTTCTTCGCTATCCACACGATTAGCTGGAGTATCCCAACTACAATCTGGCTGCCAGGCTGGCGTTGGGCAAATCCCACCGCACGTTTCCAAACCTAGTTAAGAGGACGGCGTTGGGCAACTCCCACCGCACGATCTTCTTCAACCCTTACTGCTCCTTCGTCGGGGCGTAGAGATAGCAGTCGCAGCGATTCATGGATTTCTGTCATGATACTTGTCTGTTGTTCTTCCACCATCTTCCTCGGATCAACAAACCTTTGAGCAACGTCAAAGGGTGTGTCATCTACTTTGTTTGGTGCCATCGAGCCAAACCCGCTCTGATACCACTTGACACAACTGAATTCACGAGAGACTAGTTAGCGTACTAGTCCAAACGAGATAGGTTCTCGAATCCACGAGATCTTCTTGAATCCACAAGAAAAGGACAGACAATTCTCAAAGTTTGTTTATTAGTTGGAAGATGATTCATGTCATAGGCTTACATCCTTATTTATACTAGTAGTAGGCCTAGTTAATAAGGTAATGCTTAACTACCAAGAATATAACTTGGTGTAGAGACCAAGCAAAACAAAATAAGGAAATAAAAAGTCTAAAAAACTAGAAAATTGGAAACTAGAATAGTGCTAAATAGGCAGCACAAATAAGATCTCCTAATAATAAACACAAATAAAAATTGTTCCCAAAATAATGTTTCCATAAGTGATAGGGGTGTATATCTTGTCCTAAATCATTCTCCTTTTCTTCAAAAGAACTCAACCTCGAGTTATCGTTAGGAATCTGCCATCTTCCGCGCCAAATAAAGAGATATTTAGAATACTTCAATCGTTTGATTTCCTTCAAAAAAAAGTTTCACACCAAAAATTACTTGCAATGATATCTTCTCAGGATGCTTCAATTGATTAATAAGATCCACTATATGAATATTAAGAATCCAATCATACTGTTGCACTCCAAGAAAATCAACAAAGTCAACTTGACCTTGCGGGTTCTCTTGATTTTCTTCCAGTTTGGCATTGGTTGACATCTCAATGATCGACCCATTTAGAAAGATCGGCTTGACCATACAACCATCACATAAGGTGGCAACATCAATCTCCTCTTGTGAAAATTCTTGTTGGTCCTCAACAAGTTGATTACCAACAACAATAACAATTTCCTGTTTCTCCCTCAGAGTTTCATTAAATTTCCAATACCGCCGGTAAAAATTAAATTTTCGAAAATACTTTATTTTATACTATAAATATTTTTGTATGTCATTTGTGAACCAAATGTGTGCTAGCTTAGTTCGTAGTGCACGCGCGCGAGGGGGCAAAGGTCACGGGTTCAATTCCTGGGGGGAGCAAATTCTCCCCAATTTTACTTGCCATGTGTGTGCCACATATGGGCCAAGTGGCTGCCACGCGAGCAACACATGGGCGCCACGTGGCATTTCCCCCCTAATAAGGTAGTCGACTTTCCCGGCATTTGTGACGACTTTTCTTGGCATTTGTTAGCATTAACGACACGTGTATAGACGACATACATAATAAATGCTGGTAATGCCCTTTTCCAGCATTTGTGGTGGCTTTTCCGGCATTTGTTAAATGCCGCTAATAGCGAAATTTGGTGTAGTGGGAGAGAAATGAGAGATCTTTGAAACATGGAAATGCCATGTAGAACGGAGGGTAAGAGGGGGTGGAGAGGTGCTACGTGACACCCTCATGTCCCAAAAAAAAAAAACTAATTTTGTATTGCAATTATATAGTGTTATTCTTCGAACGCGTGTATTATTTTTGATATTAAGCATATTGAAGAGTGATTAATCGATAAAAATGTGTAATTTTGGGTACTAAGTATGTTGACAAATGATTTACACATAAAAATGTGTATCCTTTTGAGTACTACAGATAATTAAAGTTAGAACACTTGTACTTTTTTTTTTTTTATACTAATTACTTCCTTTGCCTGTAACGATAGTCCACTAAAAAAAAAACCTCCAATTTTTGGACAAAAAAACAAAACACTTCCATGCATAATTTCTTACATTTCTTGATAAAAATTAGCTAATTGAAATTAATTTTTATTCAAAAATTACACGTCGTTTCATAATATATTGTCCTTGTGGGACTGAGAAAGAGAAAATATTGTTTTTGTTTCCACCTCCGAATCGGAATCATAGCTCCGTCCCTGCGTGCTCATGCATTATGTCACCTGAATCCATCCCCTAAGTAAAAAACACACAAAAAGTAGGAAGAGCTAAGGCTCCATATCCAACCACAGGGTATCATAATGTTGCTTATGCTTGACCTGGACTCAATATTCTTTCACATTACTCCCAAAATCTTTACATTATTCTCAACTGAAAGAAATTAGGCTGATCAGATCTACAACATTATTTAGTATTTTTTATTTTTTGCTTTTTTAAAGTTACTAATGTTGCCTTCTGGCTTCTGCAGGTGCGTGTTATTCAAGGTACTTTAGTTTTGAATTGTTATAAAATGGTGCTTCCGTACTTAACATAAGTAAAGTCACATGAAGGCATTGCATGTACTTTTTTCCATAAATTTTCCATCCCATTTCTTCGATTACTTAATTGAAGGCATCGAAAAAAGAAGAGGATTCAGCCTCAATTAGTTTTATTCCAGTTCACAATCACAAGCCTTATGCAGATCAAGGAACACGGTTATCTCAATTTCAATGAGTTAGCTAGCCTGGCAGTAAGGGGGTCACACCGCGCCAAGGTTTGCACCCTAGAGGATGCAACGTCGAGACGTGTTAGTGACGCCATCAAACCTCCCCCCCAGTCTTCCACCCTAACTGGCCGCTTGCCTTGGGTGGAGCGGTAGTTGCTATGGCTCTTTGGTCTCTTTCGGAATCCGCCACAGGCACAGGAGAGGGCTGGTCACCCCTCATCCATCCTTTATGATTAACAAAAAAAGGAGTTAGTGAGGTGAAATGAATAAGTTGCTAGCACTGTCTACCGTGTGATGTCTAGCCTAGGCACAAGTCTCACCACTACAAATTATAGCCCGCCACTCAGCTATTTTTTCCTCTAGTGGTTAAAAATAAAAAAGAAACAAACAAAAATTAAGGAAAAAAGGGTGTAAATGTGTGATGAAAAAAGGTGCTGAGGCACTGACCAATTTTTTAAAAGAGAGTGGTAGTAATGTCAGGACGCAACTATCTGGAGAAGGATGTATAAGTATCACAATACGGGTGCATCATTGTAAGGTTGAACAAGCAGAAGCCCACAAGCAGTCAACGACCCTATTGAATAACTATTTTCCAAAGCACAAGGCTCACTGATTTCCAAGGTCCAAATCTTTAAATGCTTATGGGTGAATTCGTTGGATCTCCTTAAGCATACTATAATCTAACACAGGGCCGGCTCATGGGAAAACCCAATAAAGCTGTCGCTTCGGGCCCCCCCAACAATGTATGAAAATAGGAGCCCCCAAAACATGTAGGACTCCTATATAAGTACATATATTGGGCCCAAATAATTTTTAGTTAATTTTAGTCCATTATAAAAAAAAAACTTATCTTCGAAAACCATGTTTCAGGAAAGATTAAAATGGATTGGCTATATTATCCATTGAGAAGGATATAGTGAAGATGCTTAATTAATTATGAAGACTTAAAGTACATTTATAACTAAAAGTGCGAGAAGTGATGTTCAAATGATCGATTTCGGAGTATTGTAATGGTTGTTTGAGGTGGGCCAGATTTTAGGCCCTCGAAATAATTGGGCCAAGCTAGCAGAGCGAGCTAGAAAGGAGCGTGACCTGGATGGACTAGGCTCAATTGGGATGGACCGTCTCAATGGGTGGAGTAAAAGTCCTGGTGGCGTAGAGATTTCTAGAAGATGCTTAATAGATCTACTCGAGATAGCAGTCTGCCCTAATTGGGAAAGCTACCTTGATGAGCATCATCAAGTATCCCGATAAAAGCGGAACTCCGGATACGGAGGAAAATCAAACTTTTCTTATTATCTCTCAATCATACATATATTGGTGAATATAAAAAAAATGCAACTAGTAATACTGAATACCCAAAATCATGTAAAAGAAATTATCGAAAGGTGTGAACATTCAAATCTTAATAGAAATGACGGGAAAATCGAGTGTCAAATGAAAATTGACCTTTAAAACAGAGGACGGGCAAGACTATTACTCTTTACAATATATACTATATGTATATATATTTTTAGAAAATAAGTGAAAGACAACTATGGGCTATCGTTGCGCAATCTGCTACCTAATGTCCTAATTCCTCAAAAATGGCACTATGCTTCCGCTGCGAATTCTGAAAGTCTAATCCACGGTCCTAAAATTCCAAACTAGGATCTACCCCCATAGGATTTTCAGTTATTGTTCGGCCTATTACAGAATGTTTTTTTCGACTGGTCCAACACCTGTCTTTTTTTATCCCAACAAAATATATCGGGAAGTTTTTATATAAATACCTTCCCCGTTTTGCTCGATCATTGTGCAGATTCATACTAAAGAACTCAGTTAACATGGTCTTAAAAAAAGATTCCGAGTTGACAATGGGGTCTATTGTGGATTGTTTTTTAAAACTAACAACTTGACAATCCTGTAGGTGTAATTGTAAACTTGTCACCTAAGGATGTGTATCATGTAAAGAAAACCTATAGATTCTCCATAGAGCCTCGAGTGGGGACACCCAACGAGCTGACTGAAACTGTGTTATCTCATCAAATTCATCGCGGTTTCGCTGATTGACAATTTGAAATACAACTTTGTCGTGTCCTTTGTACATGTATTTATGTAGATACTTTACGGCTTTTATTGTTGAGCAGACCTCTACATTTATATGACAATCAATACACTTAAAAGGTATGGATTATAAGGCACAACCCAACGATTGTCTAACATATGACCATGGACTTTTGCATCATGATTATCATTTCGTTGCCTATATGTAGGATAACTGGCCATCACTTGATAGCTTAGTCTCGCTAGTGAATGCCCTTGGAAAATGGTTTTTGCACTTGTCAAATCTCATACATACATTTGTTGGATTTAAATCTCCACATGGACCGTGCATCATATGTCGTACCACCATCGAATAAAATAAAGTGTCGGATATAATTTTTTGTCATGTACCTCAGCTCATATATGAGGATCAAATTTATTAACACTATTTAATTTGAATGCTCTCTTTAAAATGAGAAGTATGTGTATATGAGGTAGGCCTCTTTTTTGAAATTCTATAACGCAAGTGTAGGCTGTGATAGAGCCAAAATGCTCCTTTATAACTATTTTTTTTAACTGTTCTATCTTACTTCTAAAGACTCTAGTTACCAAATCTGGACGGTTCTGCGCCAATTCGTGTGGTTGTAATTCTCTTGTTATTTCGGGCCAGGTAGGACATGTCATTGTTAAAAAAATGTCTGGTTTACCGTAACGTTCTACTAAGGTCATTGCATCTAGATAAAGCTTTCGCATGTCGCGGGGCCCACCTATGAAGGACCCAGGCAAAATTATCCTTTTTCCCACCTTTGAACCACGAGATTCTCTTTGGGCAATACTATCTACTATGCCTTGGAACAATTCTGCACGAATCTCGGTCTGTTTGTTTCTAAAATAATCTAATCACGAACTCTCTATCTTCACATACATGTCCACAATGAACTGTTGAAGCAATATTGTGTTTGGATTAGGCCGTATTTGAAAGCGATACGCATAAAACTCCCTGGCCGAAACCATGTTGTCCTTTCTACAATTTTCTTCAAATTCGAGATTGTAGATTACAAGTTATTAAACGACCGACTATACGAATTTCGTGCCCATAAGTGCGAACTGAAAAAAATACCTGCGGTCTCGGCAGCTAACAATTGATCAGCAGGGGATGGAAATGTAGGACTTTCCTGTATGGGTGGGTCATCGGGTGTGTAAGCAGCCTCGTTCCAGGCATCTAGGTGTTTGTGGGGCTGACTACTCTCTTGTTACTTCCATTTAGAACCATGTAATTGTTCCTTGTTTCGGCTAGCAACTTATTTTTCCTAAGTAACGGGTAACAATCATTTCTTCTAATTTGTAATCTGACTTTTGACATTTGTTGTTGAGTATTTTCATGCTTGTGTTTTATACAGAGATGGGGAGATGCTGTTTTGTTACTACAGTTACCGAGGTTGGCGTCGACATGGAGATGGTAGTGAATTGCGTAGATTTACATTTTTTTAAAGACGTCTTATATTGATTTGTTGCCTCTTGTTAATCTTCTAAATTAAAATCTGTAGGCAGTGCCGGAGGCTTTTCATCCTTTTTTAAACGGAGCAATGGAGTGCGTTGTTACAGTCCACAGTGGGTCGGAGGTTGGCTATGTAAAAATGCACAATGGGCGGTTTACTTTGGGTTGGGGAGATTTGGCCTTTCGTCATAGTCTGTAGCGCAGTTTTATTATATTGTTTGTGGCCATAGGCCATTTAGAACTCGACATGTTCGTGTTCTTTAAGACTGGAATGCAGCACTGTGGTTCTCATGGATTTGGTTCTATGCTCCCGCATGAAACTGCCAATCCTAATTGGGACATTCTAATGGCGTTGTGTCGTGTTAAAAATGATTAGTGTCTATTTAAAAAATACCTTTTTCTGTTATTATAATCTTTCGACAATCTGTATTGATATAGAATTTCATTGGGTTATGTGAGATATTGTTCATTTACACCTAGCCCACAATGCTATAAATCTAAATTTGGTATTGTTTGTGATGTTGACAGTGGTCTTGCAAACTTCCTTCCCACCCCCTTTCTTGAGGGATTTGTTTTCGGGTTTCAGGTTTTGCAAGACTATGCATACATCAGACTGCGAGTCTATGGTAATATGTTGCATGTTAAAATTTATTCGGGTTTTGGAGTTTCCCTAAATGTCATCTTACTAACTAACTCTGTGTTAACGTAGGTCCTGCCTGAGGATATATATGATCATCTGACTTACTACGGGTTTACCAAACTCAGTCTGATCACGGGATCGCGCCGCTGGCATGTAGATTGTCATGGTAGTGAATTCTAAGGTCAAGGATGGATTGACTTTGTTCAAGATCATGATCTGGTTGCAAATGATATCCTTGTTTTTTCGCTAGGAACCAATCTTGATGTGTTCGTGTTGATCTTTGGAAAAAACAGAGTTGAGAGGGTGTTTGATTGGTATGGAGAAGCCAATTAGAATAGTGAGTACGAATTTTGTCAGTAGTTTTATTGACTTAGTTATGTGAATTTAGGTTCAGTAATATTTTGTAAGTTTGTTTCCTTTTCACCTGGCAACATGGTATGTAGTGGATGGTGTCCATTCGTACTCGCTCGGAATGGACACCGATATCCCGTTTGTTAGTTTCTGTTGGAGACTATGGAGCAAGACATTCTAGGTTGTAATGTTGAACTTAAATTATCCCTTTTGTTTGTGTGAGATTACAGTTGTTAGGGGCTTTAGTGTCTATATGGAATTTATATGGGATCTTTTTACAAATCATCTAAAATGTTTGTGTGTTAGTGTATTTCTTCCAACTAATTTATTTACAGTTCTGGTGCTACTGAAGATGTTGAATCCATCTGGCCGCGATGCTGAATATCCAGAAGAGTGTGAACTCTTATCAAAGAGCCCTTGAAAATAAAAAATTTACAGATTGAATTTTTTTTTTGTATGCTTTCCAATAAATTTAGTAAGTAAAAATTTTAAAATTGAAAACATGTATTGGCTCAAAAAAATCTCACTCATTCTCGATATAATTAACATGATCTTTAGTGTGATAGATGTCCTCAATGAGGTTTAAAAGTAAACATTCTCGATTGTTTAAGTAGGCTTAGATTTGTTTTGGACAAGATCCAATTCTTTTCTAGAACTCTTTTGACAAAATTGGGATCCGATATATAATCATGAATGGTAACTTTTTACTATCTCCGATCCAAATCAACAAACTTAATAAGTCATAGTTAGTGGAAAAGGTATTGTTTTATTTCAGGCCAAATATTTTATTTAGTGATATTATGTGTGCATCTGAATTTCTTACATATTGTTAGCTTCACCTCCTTTTATTGCGATACAAGAAAGTTGCATGCGATGAGTTAACAATTTGTGGACATTAACCTCCAGTTTTATGTTATTATTAGCTTCTTTGTGTAAAAACTCCAATTCTGATCTCAAATTAGCAGAAAGATCAGATTTAATAGAAAATGTGTTAACCTCCAATTTTTTTTAATGAACTCGAGCTCGATCCGAGACCAAACAAAAACTTAACAAATTGAGTTTTAATGTGCTATTTTTGGGTCGAACTCAAGTGAAATCCCAATAATAGACAAAAAAAAAGAGGCCAGTTTGAATTTTTAAACCAAGACACCACGAAGTTTGTGTGTTTAGCAATTGGGACCACGGAGTCAAAATTCTTTTCTTTTCCATGTCCTAAATTTGTATACATAGATGTACTAAATAGTTAGAAACGTGTTGTGGTTTTGTTTTGACGTCTTAATACTGTATAGAATTCATCAACTTGATTACCCCTACTATGTTGCGAAAATATGGAGATCGATATAAATTAAAGAAACATATAGCCCGATAAAATATATAGCGCAAATCATTACAGCTGCTGTATACGTACTAAACGCGTATAATTTATTATATTGTATGAATGAGAAAAGGAAAAGTTATGGCAAATAAGACTATACCGAAATGATATTTTAGATTATTTTTTTCCTTAGGTTGGTTCCGATAATTTTTCGTGATTTAACTGTCGATGCAAGTCGCTTTCAATTTCCTTTTTGGGCAACTTCTATTGTAACTTCCTCTAATGAAAATACTGTATGACGATTACACGGACCATAGCATACCATTGTTGAAATTTTTGCTATGTGGACTTTCCGGATGGTTTAAACATCATCACACTTTTCACATCAACTTTACCTCCATTTTACACTTTTCACATCATCTTTTACCTCCACTTTCCAAAATTATCCTCTACTTTTACCCATTAAATCTATACGCACTAACTTTTTAAGAAGGCAAAATGATAATTGTACACACTTTTACCCATTAACTTTAAAAAACATACACCTATTAAGGGACAGCCCAAAATGGAAATGTTTAAACTTAAAAAGAGACAGAGGGAGTAGTAAGTAGTCAATTCAGTTTCCTCTTTGGGCAATTTCTTCTGTAACTTCCTTTAATGAAAGTACTTTACGACAATTACTCGGACCATAGCATGCCATTGTTGAACTTTTTGCTGTGTAGAATTTTCGGAAATACTTAGTGAGTACGTAGTCAATGAATTTGTAAGCTCCATAGGCCGAGCTCTCTCGTGGTTGGCAATTTCATGTCAAAACACACATTTATGTGTATCCTTTTTTTTATCGAGTTGTCTTTTCTTTTTCTTATTATTTTAGAGTGTTTGTTTAGGATGTGGAATGGAATCAATGTGTCAATATAATTGAGAGGTAGATTGATAGGTTTAGTCAAGTTTTAGATGTTAATTGTTGAAGAAAAGAAGTTTCAACGAAGTGCTCAAGCGTTTTCAAGCCACGGGTCCAGCATATGGGCTGTTAGGAAAGTGCTCGAGTAACTTTCAATGTGCTCGAGCAGTTGGCAAAGCTTATTAAAGGGCAGCAGCTAGGGTTTCGAAAACAGAACTTCGGCTGCCATATTTTTGACGTCTAAGAAGAGAGAGAAAGCAGCCTTGCGATTGGTTTCTTCCTTTGAGTCTTGGAGTTCAAGTTATGATCGTTCATTGAGCAACACAATCAACTCCAAGAACTTTCTTACAACCTAGATTCTTTTCTTGCATCAAACTTCGATGGATTTCTAAAAGTTTTTCGGAAGGCTTGAGAGATTCAAGTTGGTGGCAATCAAGCACGGGGGTACGGTGAACGAGGATTCGGCTATTGTTCTTGAGTCAATTGCGAGGATTCTCAATTGGTAAGTTCGATTGTAACCGTACAATGTTTTTCTATAGTGTTTGATTCCTTCCCGTGGTTTTTTACCCATCTAGGGTTTTTCCACGTATATTGTGCGTTCATCGTTTATTCGTTTATTTTTTAATTCCAGTTATTGCTTGATTATTCGATTGCATAAAAAAAAGGAATTTTTCAATTGGTATCAGAGCGGGTCACTCGTTATATTAGGGTTTATTCCTATAGTGGATCCTCAGTTAAGATGAACACGCACACAAACATGTATCATTTATCTAGTCGTGTACCGATTTTGGATAGTGCGAATTTTGATTATTGGAAATCCAGAATAAAAGTTGTTATGAGATCAGCAGACGAAGAAATTTGGAAGTCGTGTGTTAATGGTTATACGTACCCTACTGTTACAGTGAATAATCAAGCAGTACCCAAACCTAGTTCCGAGTTATCTATCGCAGAAAAGACACAATTACAAGCAAATAATAGAGCCTTGGATATTTTGTTTAGTGCAGTGGATGTGAATGAACACCGTAAGATATCCAACTGCGAAATAGCAAAGGAAGCATGGGATATTTTAGTCACTTGTCATGAGGGTACTGATGTTGTCAAGCAATCCAAATTGCAAAGGCTTACAACCGAATTTGAGGTTATTAGAATGCAAGAAGACGAGACATTCAACCAGTTTTATTCTAAGCTAATCTCTATTGTTAATAGCTGTGAAACTTTAGGTGAACCAATCCCTCCTTTTAGAGTTATTAAAAAAAATTTGTGATCTTTGCCTGAAAGATTTAAAACTAAGGTCACTATGCTTGAAGGTAAACGCAAGCTTAAAGAAAAGTCTGTTGAAGAGGTAGTTGGTCTTCTTCAAACCTATGAGGCAGATATGTTGCAATCTGAATCTCAGAAATCAAAAATAAAATCTTTAACTAAGTCGATTGCTTTTAAAAGTTCTCAAATTGATGAGACAGATTCAGATTGCAATAATGATGATGACAATGTTACTGAAAACATGGACTTATTTTTTCAAATTTTGAAAAAGTTTTTTAAAAAGAAATCTATAAAAAATGGTTCTAAGATTAAAAATAATAATCATAATGGTAAAGAAGATTTTTCTATTGGTAACGAGAAAAATGGAGAGAAAGGACAACCATCAGGGCCCAAATGTAGCGAGTGTCATGGGTATGGTCACTTGGCTCATGAATGTATCAACAAGTTGAAAACGAAGGCGAATTACAAAGCTAACATAACTTGGGATGATGATAGTGAGTCTAGCAAGTCTGAGGATGAACAAGAAGATAACAAAAAATATATTGCATTTGGGGCATCCTTACAATCACATCTTAGTGAGGAATCTTCGGATGACAGTGATGATGAGGAAGAAGGAGATGAGTTTGAGGACAATCAGGAGTTGAGAGAAAAATATGATCAATTATATCGAGAAAGTGTTAAGATCACCAAGGTAAATATTAAATTGGCTGAGAAGTATAAGTCAGCTGTGGCGGAGTTGGCGAAACTGAAAAATCAGGTTGATGATCCGAAAGGGGTGTTAGCCTCCGTTAAAGGAGAGAGAGAGACATGCTTCAAAAGGAAGTTGAAGGATTGAAAGAGAAAATCAACGTCTTGACCGATCAAAACTCCCTACTCGAAATTGAACTTGCAAGTGCTAATAGTGTATTTGAGCGTTTCAATGCAGGATCAAAAGCCTTGGATGACATGCTTCTTATGCAAAGGCCATCAAGTGACAAGTCAGGCCTTGGCTATCTTGGAGAATCAACATCAATGCAAAATGGAGGTAAAATTAATGAAACAAAGCCTAACAAGGTAAATTCTAAACCTCATGCTATTCCTATTGTTCATGATAACGTTAAGACGACTCATGACATTAATAAGGAAACAAGAAAAAAATCATTCCGACGTGTCATTATTGTTATGTTAAGGGTCGTATTAAACCAAACTGCTTTAAACTCCATGGTTATCCTATCACTAATCATGTTCATGCTCCACAAAATATAGATAATTATGTTCAGGTACGTAACATGAAACCTAGACCTCTTCGTGGGAAGTTACAGATGTCAAATATTTCACACACCCACTTAGCATATTCTCATAGTTATGACAAACATGTGCCTACGTGTCATTTTTGTGGAGTGAAAGGTGATATTCGACCAAATTGCTTTAAACTCCGTGGGTACCCCAATTCTTCTTCTCAATATCAATATGTTAATGACTATCATGGTAGATCTCAAAGACCCAGACGTAAGGCGACTCATGGAAATTATGAGAAGTTGAACCCTATACATGTTCCTAAAAATGGTAAAGAAATTGAGAAGGTCAAGACTAGACCTATCTGGGTTAGGAGGTCAAATTTGAGACCTCATGCGGATTTGTCCGCTGATGCTCTAGATGACTCGAGATCATCTAGAGGAGTTGACCTTGCATTTTGAAGCTTGATCTTGGTTACATAGTCTAGGTTGATCTCCATTGCTTATCTTGCACCTAGTTCTATGGGTTTAGTCATTTATATATAGTTTTATTATTTCTCTAGTTTGGAACACTATGTTTATTTCTTTATTGTCATTGATTTTATATGTTTTTTTTATAATAAAAAAAATCGAATATCTTAAAATCCTCTAAAAATATTTTTTTTTCCTGCACTGTGGATGCCTTGAGGTTTGAGTTTGATGCTATGAGATTTGAGCATCTTAACGTCTTGATAGTGTATGGGCATCCTATTTGGTTCTTTCTTGCGATGTATTTGGGAGTTAAATGTATCAGGCCACATGTCTCTGTGACTACCACCTCTACACGTCAAAGTTAAAGAGATTACTTGACAAGGCGAGTTTCATTCTCATGCACCTGGATATGTCTCGTATTTTTCCTAAGCGATTGACCGTTTTTGGCCTCATATCTGGATACGTTGTTATATGTCTTTCTATGCAAAAGCAATAAAAATATATATTTACCTAGTTGTGGGTGAGATAAATGTTTATCCGGGCGTTCACTGAGTAATCGGACAATTGGGGTGAGGTACTCTCCCTCTAAGTGTTCACGTCAAAAGGTGGATAGACCCTCGTGAAAACATCTGTATTGGACCACTTGCCTAGTAACCGGATCATGCGGCTCTATCCAGTCCGAATGTTCGCGTCAAATGGTAGTGGGGTAAAAGAGAATTTAAGAATTCGTGATTGGACCATTTGCTTAGTAACAGGGCATTGGGTGTGAGGTACTGCTACTCCCAATTTTCGCGTCAAACAGCAATGGGGAAAAAACGAAAACACGACTATGAAATTCTATCTATTATTAAGTATTAAGTTGAGGGGGAGTTGTTTTTTTTTTAGGGGACATAATTAGTATAAATGGGTGCTTGGTTTGACTTCGTGAGGGGGAGAGTGCGTGACAGTCCAATGGTACATGAGAATTTTTCGGATGCTTGGATGGTGATCTTAATTTCCGATGACGTGTTTCACACACTCACCGCTGTCATAGACTCAATATATCATGGTGCATTTAATTTTTCAATATATCCTTGATTGTTTTAATTTGATTTGCCCATGCATATTCATTATGTTCGCTCCTCGAATCTCGTAGTCGAGACCTGCACCTTAGTTGGTTTGATCCAGTGTTGAGTTTTGTTATTTTATTGGTCTATTTTTGGATGCTCATACATTTTTGGGTACTTTGATATATGGATCAGTTACATCGCTCATGGCTTTATGAAGTTTCAATTTTGTTTTCTTGGCTATCAAAGTCTCTTAACTTGTTGAGTTATGGTTGTTTTTTCTCTTATGGCATAGCTGGTTCTTCAATAGTCTGTGTTGATTCCTCCATATTGCTTTGTGGTAACTTATTGGCTCTTCTACCTTTGTCCTTCCGTGACAAAAAGGGGGAGTAATATTCAGTTTTGGTTCTAACAGATTGTGTGCTTTAGTGTTGTTGCAGCTTTGCAGGTGATCACATTCTGTTAAGGGATAGGTTTTTTCAATGTTAGTGTGTTTTGTCATAGAAGTTCCAAAGGGGGAGATTGTAAGCTCCATAGGCCGAGCTCTCTCGGGGTTGGCAATTTCATGTCAAAACACACATTTATGTGTATCCTTTTTTTTATCGAGTTGTCTTTTCTTTTTCTTATTATTTTATAGTGTTTGTTTAGGATGTGGAATGGAATCAATGTGTCAATATAATTGAGAGGTAGATTGATAGGTTTAGTCAAGTTTTAGATGTTAATTGTTGAAGAAAAGAAGTTTCAACGAAGTGCTCAAGCGTTTTCAAGCCACGGGTCCAGCATATGGGCTGTTAGGAAAGTGCTCGAGTAACTTTCAATGTGCTCGAGCAGTTGGCAAAGCTTATTAAAGGGCAGCAGCTAGGGTTTCGAAAACAGAACTTCGGCTGCCATATTTTTGACGTCTAAGAAGAGAGAGAAAGCAGCCTTGCGATTGGTTTCTTCCTTTGAGTCTTGGAGTTCAAGTTATGATCGTTCATTGAGCAACACAATCAACTCCAAGAACTTTCTTACAACCTAGATTCTTTTCTTGCATCAAACTTCGATGGATTTCTAAAAGTTTTTCGGAAGGCTTGAGAGATTCAAGTTGGTGGCAATCAAGCACGGAGGTATGGTGAACGAGGATTCGGCTATTGTTCTTGAGTCAATTGCGAGGATTCTCAATTGTGTAGTAAGTTCGATTGTAACCGTACAATATTTTTCTA
Organism: Vaccinium vitis-idaea; assembly: GCA_963854785.1. Classification (NCBI taxonomy): domain Eukaryota; kingdom Viridiplantae; phylum Streptophyta; class Magnoliopsida; order Ericales; family Ericaceae; genus Vaccinium; species Vaccinium vitis-idaea. The sequence goes on along the minus strand of OY978226.1, from coordinate 21,649,791 downwards.
TAGTGTTTGATTCCTTCCCGTGGTTTTTTACCCATCTAGGGTTTTTCCACGTATATCGCGCGTTCATCGTTTATTCGTTTATTTTTTTAATTCCAGTTATTGCTTGATTATTCGATTGCATAAAAAAAAGGGATTTTTCAGAATTGTACTGTACCATGTGCTATATTCGAATGATATCAACATTGGTAAACATGTGGTTGGGTTTTGAGCGTTCATAATAGATCTGGGTTTCGTTTCCATTCGATTACTGTAGATGACCAAGTACAAGTGCAATTTAGGCATAGGTTAGGATAGTTATAGTCATCCTTTTTCCTTCTTTTGTCCATGGAAATCGTAGTTGTCAGACGTAATAGCATATATGCATCTAACTTTATATGGTTTCCAGTTGTACTGATAGCTACTTGATGGTCTTCAAGACATGCCATCCTATTTGAAACGGTTCTCCTTTTTTTTCGCTTGGGTAGAAGTTGAAAATGTAGAACATGACTTTGGAATAATAAATAGCTTTGACAGAATGGCAAAGCTAGGTGATGAACTTGTCAAGTCTATACACCTACATTATTGGTGTGTGGATGCATTATCTTTGTCGTGTATTGTAATAATCTGTCAATTTTGCTTGTTGTCTAATGTGGAACCTTATGTACCTACGAAAACGACACTCATGTGCATACTTGATAGGTACCTGTATGTCATAAATGTATTACCCTAAAATTTGTATTAATATGCCTTTCCACGCTACAAAATAGCACGACACCAATTTTGGCAGGATGGAACTGAAAAGATAACAACTCAATTGCAATCATTGTTCAAGGTACACTTGACCTTATACACACTAGCATATATTTAGCTTGTGAAAAAAAAAAAAATTGCAACATGTAATGAGGCAATGATTGTCACCTTTTGGGTGTCCTTAAGGTGTCGTTTGGATGAGGGTTTCGACCCCGGATTAAATCATCCGGCCTCCCTTCATCCTGGTCCCCCTCCTCATCCGTGGTTTGGGAGCACCAAAACCCCTCCCCGACTAAATAATCCGGCCTCCCCTCATCCCCTTCCCCCCGACTAAATACAAGCAGGGGGGGTGGGGGGTGCTTATGTTTAATCCGGGCTCTCATCCCGGACCAAATGACCCACATACCCCTCTGGTTCAAGCACAAGCCATAATTTTCCAGCAAGTACTTCTAAAAATTCAGTAAAACCAGATCTTGAACAAAAAAGGGGGGAGAAATTACCATCTGTTAGACCAATTTCGGACCAATATCTGCACTTGAGTGCTTCGCCGGAACTAATTTCGGACCAATTTCTGGGGGGTTTTTTGTTACGATGGAAGAGAAGACGAGTGGGTTTTTGTTGCACACACAGAGAGAGAGAGAGAGAGAGAGAGAGAGAGAGAGAGAGAGAGAGATGCTGTGGATGAAGAAGAAAAAGAAGAATGAGAAAGAAGATGGGTATCATGGGGTAGAGAAGTGGCCCTTGTAATCGCCACTTGTCATTTATTCAATTTTTTTGGATTTAGAAAAAATGGTAAACAAAAAGTATACAATTAGTTTATGTGTATTTTTTTTTCTCCAAATTTTCCTACCTGATTTCACGTATTAACAATTTACCTAAAAAGGAACTTTTAAATATTAGTTGTTTTGAATATTTACACAATTTTGGATTTAGAACTTTTAAATATTAACAATTTGAATTTACATAAAAAATATTAGAAGGACTTATTATAGCTTAATTTTTGTTAAGTATAACAAATTAATTATTTTTGAAATTATATAATTGATTTAATTAATTATCTAATATGGGCTCATGAAAGGGTAAATATGTCATTTAACAGTTTTTTCATCATTCACCCTCTTTATCCCTCCTTTTTTTATTCCTCATCCAAACCATGGACTATTTAATCCTCCCTCATTAACCGTCACATCAATGTGGGCCCACCCTTCTTATACCCCTACTATTTTATCCCCCATTACTATTTAATCCCTCTCAAACTAATACGTCATCCAAACAAGCCGTAAGTAGTTTATTCTATATCCCATGCAGAGCTTCCTTTTTCCTTCTTCTGTCTGTTTTAACTTTTGATTCACATGTTGTCATTTTTTTATTAATACCTTATATTGTTTATCCTCATTATGTTGTTGATAATCATGCCTAAAAACAACCAGAAAAAGAACCTACCCCTTACACGTGAACAAAAAGACAACAGAAATGCTCGTCGGAGACAGTTATATGCTGAACGTAAGAAAAATTCTCGTCATACTTCAAGGGACACCATTTCACGTGTGGGTCCATCTGAACGCATATATGTGGACTACCAAAGGACTTACGAGATAGGTATTTTGTACAGTTCCGAATACCAATTATTTTCGTATTATCGTCGTGTAAATACGTAATAATTTTCCATGTATTTAATCGGTCTAAATAAGATCCACCTCGGCCGTTTCACAGCAGGAAGGGCCCATCGTTAGCGAACCTGTTTATGATACTAGCCATTTGTTTGCGGAGTTAAAGATAAGGGATCAGTCGCTGCTCTTACACAACGTCTCTTTGTGCAAACAATGTCATGCCAAAAGGTTCCCCTATGAACCAAAGGGTTTTTGTTGTTGAGAAGGCCAAGTAAAGCTATACGAAAATAGAACTCCGGATGAACTTGTACTGCTTTATAATTCAAATAACAACCATTCAATGGATTTTCGACAGCATATTAGAGCTTACAATAATGCTTTTTCATTCACCTCTTTTGGAGTAACGCTAGACCCTGAATGCATGACTCATCATACTGGAATTTATACGTACCTTCCGAGCCCAGGGTCAAGTGTATCACCATATAAATGGTCTGTACCCCTTAAATGGTCCTCCAGCCTTCTTGCAACTATATTTTTATGATACTGAGCACGAGGTTGGTAACAGGATTAATTATGCATCTAATCTCCAAATACCTGTCATAGAAAAGCTAATTAGTATATTGCGCCCTAATCCATACTCTTTGTTCTTCCGAAGCCTAAGAGAAATTCCTGAATTAGATAAACATGAGATTAGACTTCGTGCTGACCCTTTAGTAGACCTGGAACCTTTAGTAATCCAATTGCATCCCAAGTAGCAGCAATTTGGCAAAAGAATGAGCATAGTTCCATTATAAGAGAGAGAGAGAGACGAATAACTGTTCAGATACACGACGGTCATAGCACACGAATACGCTATTACTTTGGTTGTTACGATCCATTACAATATCCTCTATTGTTCCCGTTAGGAGAACCGGGTTGGCATCAAGGAATAAAACGGATTCCTAGGAACCGTGCCACAAAAAATGATGACCCACCCATACAGGAAAGTCCTACTTTTCCATCCACTGTTGATCAATTGTTAGCCACCGAGACCGCATGTATTTTTTTCAGTTCGCACCTGTGGGCACGATATTCGTATAGTCTGTCGTTTAATAACTTGTAACCATGGACAAGTTTGTGATAAGAAAATCAAGAATGGTGCAAGAGTCATCTCCTATATTGAAACTTTTTTTATGATAGCAACCCTCAAAACTTGTAGAAGCAAAGCCGTATTGACTTGGAATTGTTGCTTTTTGGTGGCATTGTTGTATTAGTAGAATCTTTATTTTTTATTTTTTGTTTATGTACAATTATGATTTCTAGAAGACTGTTCTTAACTTTTTGGGGCCACCCGCCCGAGGTCTAACGGTTCTCATGGGGCTAGGCTTTGCTCGGTCTGTGTGTGGCAGGGCGTACATAGACCCTGAGATTAGTTAAGGTGTGCGCAGGATAGCCCATACCACCCAGTTATATAAAAAATGATTTCTAAAGGACCGTAGTAGAATTTCTGAACACCCTCATGAGAATTCCTGGAGTCGCCACTGGTTGGGTTTCAGAAATCTCAACACCGGCGCCCTTGATATAATGACCATTATTAAATCGGCACTATATTTATATAAATATACTAGTTAGCTCCTCCCGGAGTCTCGTGCTCACTATTATCGTTTGGTTCCATGTTTTTTTTTTGTTATGATTGATTATTACTTTTTTCAATTGTGATAGCAGATAACACTTATTTTATCGTACTTATTGTATCAAAGTCATAGCAGTTGAAAAAAACTATATTTCTCGGAAAACACTCATGTACGCCCTTCAGACGAGAAAATGTCTCTTCCAGTCGTTTGAAGTTATGAATTTTTTCGGGACCAAATTCGTTGTTGACCTTCTTAATAGCTGTCGTTGATTTGTTTTAAGGATGTCACACCTCCTATTGTAAACTGGCTATAAGGTGGTCCATAGGCTATAACGTATATAGTAAACAAATAATTATATAGACAGTGCGAAAAGTATAATTAATAGGCTAAAACATCCTTAGTCCAACCACACTTGTTGAATAGGTTGTGGACTTTGCAATGAAACACTCGCTCTCTTTGGTTGAGAGTTTTGAGAAGAATATTTTGAGAAATAATTTTGAGACAGTGTTTGGATGAGTTTTTGGAAAAAATAATAATTAAAGAAGTGTGTAATAATTGAAGAGATATAAAGAGTGAAATGAGAATAATGATTGAAGAGAGTGGTATGAGTAGAGAGAGAATTGTGATTAATGATTGGAGAGATGAGAGGTGGGGAAATAATCTTTTTGAAAAATCTTTTAGAAATGTGAAGTGAACACAACGAACATATCTCAAGTGTGAAATTGGCCTGATAGGCTAGTAAATCCTTAGTCCAACCACACTCGTTGAATAGGTGGTGGACACAGGATTGATACAAAACAGATTTGAAGCATTGTGCAGATTCATACTAAAGAACTCAGTTAACATGGTCTTAAAAAAAGATTCCAAGTTGACAATTTGGTCTATTGTGGATTGTTTTTTAAAACTAACTTGACAATCCTGTAGGTGCAATTGTAAACTTGTCACCGAAGGATGTGTATCATGTAAAGAAAACCTATAGATTCTCCATAGAGCCTCGGGTGGGGACACCCAACGAGCTAACTGAAACTGTGTTATCGCATCAAATTCATCGCAGATTCGCTGATTGACAATTTAAAATACAACTTTGTCGTGTCCTTTGTACATGTATTGATATAGATACTTTACAGCTTTTATTGTTGAGTAGACCTCTACATTTATATGACAATCAAATACACTTAAAAGGTATGGATTATAAGGCACAACCCATATGATCGCGGACTTTCGCATCATGATTATCATTTCGTCGCCTATATATAGGATAATCATCACTTGATAGCTTAGTCTCGCTAGTGAATGCCCTTGGAAAATGGTTTTTGCACTTGTCAAATCTCATACATACATTTGTTGGATTTAAATCTCCACATGGACCGTGCATCTTATGTCGTACCACCATCGAATAAAGTGTCGGATATAATTTTTGGTTAGGTAGCTCAGCTGATATATGAGCATCAAATTTATCGACACTATTTAATTTGAATGCCCTCTCTAAAATGAGAAGCATGTGTATATGAGGTAGGCCTCTTTTTTGAAATTCTATAACACAAGTGTAGGCTGCAACAGGGCCAAAATGCTCGTTCTTTATAACTAATTTTTTTTTAACCATTCTATCTTATTTCTAAAGACTCTAGTTACCAAATATGTGGTTGTAAATCTCTTGTTATTTTGGGCCAGGTAGGATTACATGTCATTGTTAAATAAATGTCTAGTTTACCGTAACGCTCTACTAAGGTCATTGCATCTAGATAAAGCTTTTGCATCTTGGGGGGCCCACCTATGAAGGACCCAAGCAATCATTGCCTCATTGCATGTTGCAAATAAATAAATATGGCATATATTCGTCTTTTGTCACTTTAATTACATTTATAAGGGGAGTACAATCACAAATTTGAAGTTTGAGATTTCGGAGTGTTGTCATTTTTTTTTATTAATACCTTATATTGCTAGAGATAAATCTGATTGCTTTTTTGAACTTCCTGATATTTCCACTTGAAGCAGGAATCGTGCAAAGTCATTTTATTTAACAAAATGTGGCAAAGGAATATGACGTGCACCAGTCAGATGACTGATATAGAGCAGTATCAGCAAGGCCAGATCCATCTCCATACCGAGCCATTTGTTCCTTTTGGAAGTCTAGCATATTTCCCACAGCCTAATATCCACACAATATTACTAGCCTCCGGGACCCCGGTTACTTTCGATAATCGCCTTCTACGTGGCAGTCATGAAAATGCTTTATTTTATGGAATATCACGATACAACAGTTTTCAACATCATCAACCTACAAGAAATCTCGATTTAGGTGCTTCTATGACATCTGGTTCCAGAGTGTTCCCCAACCAATTAAGCGTCTCATGATCAAATTGTTGGAGTTCCTACAGATGACTATAGAAGGACCAACCATTTCGTGGATGATGTCAGAAGTCCATTTAAGAGAAAAAATGCAGAATGGGTCCCGGGAAGTGTCCAGTATAGTACATCGGCTGGATCTAGTTCTTCCGTTGCCCCTTCAAATACAAGGCCCATTCAACCTGGGGTTACTCTGATGGATGCTGCACCTTTACCACCAGTTATGGAAGTTCATCTCGCAGAAGTTTGAGGAACAGGTCAGTTAATATTGGGCAAGACTCTATGGTGGCGCGTACTCCTAATAATGTGATTCAAGCGAACTATCCAGGTCAGGCTTTTCAGACTTCTAGCTCTCGCTGGAGCCAGGCACCAGCTGTAACCTATATGCGAGCTAGGTAACTTGGGCTTTATTGAGTTGATATATTCTTTAGCATTCATTTGCTTCTTCATCCTAGAAATTTTCCAAGAAGCTTTTCGTTTCCCTTTTAATTGTGCTTTGACCTGTAATGTACCCATGTAGGGCAGCGGACACTTGGTAAGGGTATGGGCATAGTCCAACTCAAGTGGTTAAACAATAATCACATTTAGTTTTTGAGTTCACAGTACAAGTATGCATATAACTGTTATATGGACTACTCTATTTTAACTTGTAAAACCATTTCACTCTAGAAAACAAAATATAACATGAAGAACTGATTATTGATCCAAATTCAGGTTTAAAACTCATGTAGTTACCCTCTTTTGGTTGGCCCAAAAAATACATCCACGAGGAATCTCGTTCATTAGGAATATAGGATTCAAGAAAAGATAATCCAACAATTAGAAGTATCTGCATTGTGCTCGAGTCATGTAACATAGCCGTGGAAAGATGAAACAAAACAAGAAAATTGTCTCATTTAATCTTACAGTGGCATTACCATATTAATGATTCATCTTCATGCAAGATTCAAACTAATGGCATATGTCATCTCTTGTCTCTGCTTCTCACTATTTACTCTAAAAAAATAAGCTTCCTTCCTCTATTTATAATCTTCTAGACCTATGTGGGAAATGGGGAAACAGAAGGCTTATTTACTACTCCCTCCGTCCCAATTTCTTGGCCCCTTTTGGGGAAGTGGGTTTTTAAGGGGTGTGAAAATTTTGTATTGACTTTTCTATTTTGTCCCTAATTCCAGTCAATATTACTGTGACCAAATTTGTGAAGCTAATTTATTATATGAAAGTCAAAATATATTCAATATGGATCTTGTTTGATAGATATCAATTAGTTTTATTATACAAAATTTTCAAAATCATAAAAACCATTATAAAATAAAAGATAATAGACTAGCCAATTATGATGGGAAAAATACTTTTTAAGGGTAAAATGGGAAAGTGACTCAGTTTTGATGGATGTTTTTAGAAGTGGGACAAATATTTTGGGACATCCCAAAATGGAAAGAAGGACCAAGAAATTGGGACGGAGGGAGTATATCAAATGCCATCTCTTGTTTTCGTCTCTCGCAATTTACTCTAAAAAATAAACAGCTTCTCTCTCTGTATAATCTTCTAGACTTGCATAGATAAGCCTTCTGTTGTCCACATACGTCTAGAAAATAAAACACTGAAACAAGTTCTCCATTAGTAATACCTTCTTAAGAAGGTTTTGCTTCACCATGTGATGAACTAATATGACACATCTATCTGAGAGATAATTAACCAAAATAGAAGAGAGAAGCCACTGTAAAGTATTCAACAACCATGGCCATATTTGAAATCGGCAGTTGTCCATATGCCTTGTCAAACTCGTGTACCTCAAACACCCGGCAAATGGAAAACATCCAGTGTCACACAGAAAGAACACACACGTTTTAATCTTCAGAGAGCCAACAAATATACAAATTAACCGCAGGAGTGCATATGCATTGTAACCAATAGGATCCCAGAAATACTCCGGGGAAAGAGAGTTTGAAAGAAAGAGGAAGAAATAAAACACACCTCCGGAAAACTATTTTTTTGGTTTGGTCCAACATGACTTGACCACGGTCTCCCTCGCCTCTACGACAGCTTGGAATGTCTCAGGGGGTTGGTCTTCTTCCTTGGCCTCAAAGGTAATATAATGCAGAAAACAACACATCTCCCAGGCCGATTTGACGACCTTCTCAAACTTGAAGGCCTTCTTCTGTAATTTAAGAGAGGCCAAAAAAAAACCCATCAAGAAAGTATCGGTTAATAAGAGTAGTAAAGAGGTAAAGACTTTAAAGAACAGGCATTACGCTCACACATACATGATCATTATTGTAACTGTCAATTGCAACTTTTGAGAACCGTTTGACCATCTCCAAAACCTCGCTGCCCTCTTCTAAATCCGAGTCTAAGATTGGTTGGATTACGCCATGCAAGTATGCGTTTGGGGGGGGGGATCAACGTCAAAACCCTGTTCTTGACATGAAATGTAGATTATACTATCAAATAAAACTAGATAAGGTGCGATGTGAGGAGGCACGGGAGATGTGAGAGCAACAAAACAGATCGATACAGACAATAAATTTAGTAGAGAACTGTAGGGGAGGTCAGCGCAGGACCCCCGGTTGACCAGAGTCAACGTTGACCCGCCAATAAAATCATGACAAATGTCGCCCAGGTGGCACAATGCCCGCTTGACACGTGGCGCTCTCCGCGGAAGTCTCCGCGTGTGGGGGTCCACTAGAGCGGGCCCAGGTCTCTGCGTAAGGGGGCCACTGAAGCGGGACCCCCTTGCGCAAGGCGCCCCAGCGGCGCGCACCCCAGGCCCCATAAAGGCGGTGCTTGGACGACCATGAGCCGTCCAGACAAGGAGAAAAGCTCATGGCCCAAATGACTGGCGCGGCCCAGAACACGGGCGAAAACGCGAGAGGCCAGTCCAAACTAGCCCAGGTAATGATACCTGTTGCGGTCTAAAGGCAGGACCCCGGGGGCCCCCTGAGGCTTGGCTGCGGTATAGGCGAGACCGAACAGGTCACGACCTTGCCCTTACGGGAATAAGGGAGATCTAGTGGCTTGGTGGCTTGGAACAGGAGGATCGCTGCGCGGGCGAATGGCTCGTCACCGCGCGGGTCAGCCGCGCGGTGATGACGTCACCTGTGCGGTCAGGTTGTACGGAAAGGACACGTGTTATCATATTATAGGACGACAGCCTGACACCTCATGATTGGTCCAGGGTGCCTATAAATATGGGACATTCCCTTTCATGCCCAGAGGTTGGTGAGATCTTGACAGAGGCATATGTCATTCTAGTGAGAGAAAAGGGCAACCACTGAGTGAGAGAAGAACATTCTCTCTAGTGAATTCTTGTCCCATTTCCTAGGTCACCAAGGGTATCACGGATTAGACTCAGAGCAATCCACTGCCTTAGTCCTTTCTGTGCACACCTGCTCCGTTCTTCACGCTTTCTCTAGACCACCTCATTCTCTTCTTTCACCGTGTCTTTACTGTTGACTATCCATACCTCTCCAGCTCATCACGTAAGCAAGAACCATCACCTACATTCAGGCGACTCTGCTGGGGAGGTTGCTTAGTTGATGGTAAACACGAGAAGTGGTCTACAAACTTCAGGCATGGCAGCTCCAACAAATCCCAACAACCTTGTCCTCGATGGTCCACCGCTGATAGAGGATGCTACGTCCAGCCATGGAGGGAATGAAGGAGGAAACCAGGGTGCTCCAGCCATGGAGATAATCTACGCCATGCAGGCCGGCATCACCCAGATGCAAACCACTCAGACGCAGCTGCTCGCCGCCATAGCTGGCCTCACGGAGGTCATAACGGCCGCCCTACCAAGGGCCCAACCAGCGATGGTGACCCAGCAGATCCATGCTGGGGGGGGGAGTCCAACCACCTGTGCTTCCACGGGCTGAACAGGCCCATGGGACTCAGGGGGTGGCACCCTTAGCTGGTGGCCTTGGCGCTCAAGTCATCATACAGCCAGTGGTTCCTGTTCACCCTGCCTTGCCAGAAAACCCTGGCCTGCAAACCACAGGAACTGGTTCTGTACACCAGAGAGCCGCGCTGGGAGAGCATGCCGGGCCACAGGCGGTAACCCTGGCAGAGGTACAGGCTCTCTTGCAAAGAGAGAAAACCAAAACAACTTTCCCCTCCCTCCCTAGCCCAGACATTCAACCACCATACCCCATGGCTGTCCTCCAGATGCCATATCCGGAGGGGTACACCCCACCAAAGTTCACTAAGTTCGATGGCAAAGAGGGCAACGCACAGGAACACATGGTGCGGTTTATCGAAACACTTGGGGCCTTTTCTGGAGACACAAATCTCAGATTAAGAGAGTTTTCCAAATCTCTGACCAATAGGGCGTATACCTGGTATGTCAACCTCACTCCTTATTCCGTGTCATCATGGGAAGACATGGTTAGCCGCTTCTACGCGAAATTCTTCCAAACACGCGAGAAGATAACAAGCCTGTCCCTCATGAAGGAGTCCCAGGGCCCCAGTGAAGACATCATCGACTACATCAGGCGGTTCCAGGACCGCGCGGTCGATTGCCTAGAGCCTGTTGGGGAAGAGTACTTGGTGGAAATTTGCACATCTGGACTCTTGCGCGAGTATCAGCCATTCTTGGTTAACGTCAAGATTCAGACATTCGCCGCCTTATTGGAAGCAGCATACAAGTTGCGCCATACTGTACAACCACCCGCGCGGGACGGCTGGAAGTCTAGAAAATCTCACTCCGTCACCGCAGCTGCAACTTCCACTCCCTCTTCGCGCAAGTCGCAGGGGGGAAGAGGCAGCGACGGAAATGGCAGCGGACGTGGTGGATGGAGCGGAAACAATAACGGACGCGGCGATTGGAAGAAGCAGAAGGTGTATAAAGAAAGTACAGGGGCTCCAGACTACCCCTGCAGCATCGAGGAGGTAAAAGCATTGGTCAATGAGTGGATAACAGATGGTGGTCTCACGCTGCCAGATATTGAGGTCGCACCTTCGCGCGCAGACCGAGAAAGCCCAAACTATTGCATGTTCCACAGACACACCAAGCATCCTACTAGTGACTGCTGGACCTTAAAAAGGATTTTCAAGAGAAAGTTGGATAACAATGAGCTGAGGATCACCACCAAAGCTCAGGACGTGCGCACGCATCCCTACCCGGAGCATGGGACGGCCAACATGGCCGAATGTTTTGAGTTCGTACGCGAAACCGAGGACGAGGATTATGGTTGTGATTATGACTATAATTACGACTATGACTATGACTATGAGGAAGTATACATGACGTCTTTCTACGATGAGCTCGATGACATCGCAGGGTACGGTACCCCGACGGTGGCCCCTCCGGATCCAGAGAGTGGAGTCAAAATCCTGCAGAATAGCACAAAGTTCAAATAGTTCTACGACGGAATGGGGTTCACACCCAATGCGAGATTTTTAATGACGAAGGCTATCATGGCCATCGCGCAAGAGAGCCACGAGGCATGCGTTGCGCAAGGAGGGTCCCTTCCTAGAACCATTAAGGACGAGTCAAATGCTATCTCATTCTCTGACGCTGATAGAAGGGTTTCGCACCCACACAACAGACCCTTATACGTCACTGCGCGCGTCAACGGCGTGGAACTGAAGCGAGCGTTCATGGATGGGGGAGCCTCCATCAATATCATGCCAATGTCTACGCTGCAAAAAGTGGGAATCCCGGAGGAGCGAATTGTGAAGTCTTTGATAGGAATCACCGGGTTCCAAGGAGATAAGAAGGAGTCCCTGGGATATGTCATTGTTGATCTGGCGGTTGGACCCATCCGCACTGCTACCAATTCCACATCATCGACGCTCATACGAACTACCACATAATATTGGGCCGCAGCTGGATGCATCGCTTCGCGGTCATCCCCTCCAGCTATCATCAGTGTTTAAAGGCAATTTGGGTTGGAAAGAAAGTCACTGTCGCGGCATCCGAGAGGCCATTCGAAGTGAACGAAGCCCACCTGTCTGACTCGGTATACTTCACCGAGATGGAGGAAACGCTGAGCGCAGCGGTTGCAAAGCCGTCCGGAGTAAAATTGCCTAAATGGGAAGACATCAAAGACGAGGGAGAGGCTTCCGCGAGCAAGCGGGAACCAACTACAGAAAGTGTTTCAGGTCCGAGGAAAATTACCAAACTCAAAGAAGGAGGGAAGACTGTGTACTGCTTATGACAGGGTGGCGGGCCAGATGCTTCCATGGAGGCTTCTGACCCGCGGTGCCTAGAGGCAGAAGGAGCAGAGGAAGATGAGATGGTCAAACCAGAACTTGCCTCGGAATGTATGCAGGATGGCCCTAAGCCGCAGCCAGAAGTGTTGGAAGAGGTCAATCTCAGAGAAGGAGAGGGCACTCCGCGGCCTGTCTTTGTGAGCGCGGCACTCAAAAGTGGCATGAAAGAAAGGCTTATCCAGTTGTTGCAGCGATACAGCGATGTGTTCGCTTGGCACTATGAAGAAATGCCAGGGCTAGATACCGAATTGGTGGCGCACCATCTAAACATTTTTCCAAATTCCAGGCCGGTCAAGCAGGGTGCGCGCAAGTACCAACCGGAGCTAGAAGAGAAGATCAAAGAAGAAATCAAAAAATTGAGGAAGGCTGGATTCATTCAGCCTATACAATACCCGCTCTGGCTCGCCAACATTGTGCCCGTGAAAAAGAAGAACGGTCAGATACGCGTGTGCGTCGATTTCCGCGACCTCAACAAAGCCTGCCCTAAGGATGAATTCCCTTTGCCGCACATTGACACACTGGTTGATTCCACTTCGGGTCACCAGATGTTCTCCTTTATGGACGGCTTCAGCGGTTATAACCAGATCAAAATGGGAGCTGAGGACGCGGAGAAGACTGCTTTCAGAACACCGTTGGGTAACTTTTACTACACTGTTATGCCCTTTGGTCTCAAAAATGCTGGCCCGACATACCAGCGTGCGATGACGGCAATCTTTCACGACATGCTGCATCACATCGTAGAAGACTACGTTGACGACCTGGTTGTGAAATCAAAAGAGAAGTTTGACCACTTGGATCATTTGGAAACGGTGTTTAAAAGGTGTCGGAAATTCAGTATGAGGATGAACCCACTAAAATGCGCATTTGGCGTCGCATCTGGGAAGTTCTTGGGATTCTTGGTCCATAGACATGGGATCGAGGCAGACGACGCAAAAATAAAATCCATAATAGAAATGCCCCCTCCGCATTCTCAACGGACGCTCAAGAAGTTCCTAGGTCGGGTTTCGTATCTGTGTAGATTTATCCCCGCTCTCGCGGAAATCTCAGCACCCTTTAGCGACCTGCTCAAGGGAAGGGCGAAGTTCGAATGGTGCGCGGAGCACCAGCATGCATTTGAAAGGATCAAGATTGTCCTGACCTCACCGCAGACAATGATCGCACCGCAGAAAGGCAAACCCTTGATTCTATACTTGACGTCCACCCCGAGATCCATTGGGGCCCTACTTGTGCAGGAAGTCGATGGCGCGGAAAGACCGGTGTACTATATCAGCAGAAAAGTGCAGGGAATAGAAGAGCGGTACACGCCGGTGGAACGACATTGTCTGGCGTTGGTTTTTACCGCGCGAAAGCTACGCCACTACTTCTTGTCATTCAAAATCCACCTTGTCACGAAAAGCGATCCAGTACGCTACCTGTTATCGCGGCCAGCCCTCACGGGAAGAGTGGCCCGCTGGCTTTTAGCTCTGGCCGAGTTCGAAATATTATGTGTCACTCCCAAGGCGATTAAATGTCAGGCACTCGCAGATTTACTTGCACAATTCCCTAGCGGACATTGCGAGCCAGTTCAAGAGGAGTTGCCAGGCGATGGTTTCGAAGCATTAGCGGTCGCGTCTGTCACTTGGACGTTAAGCTTGGATGGGGCCGCAGGAGGTGGCGCGGGCGGTGCCGGAATAGTCCTTACAAGCACAGATGGCCAGCGCGAGTACCTCGCATACAAATTATCTTTCCAATGCTCAAACAATGAAGCAGAATATGAGGCTTTAATCCTGGGACTCCTAGCAGCTATCACAAAGGATATTAAGATCCTCAAAATTGTGGGGGATTCAAAACTTGTAATTCTTCAGACTGAAGGTGTTTACGCACTCAAAGAGCCCACTCTCTCTCCATATAGGGCCACGGTACAGAAGCTGATGCAGCGTTTTGATAAGGTGGAAATTATTCACAAGCCCAGATCGGATAACAGGTTCCCTGACGCACTTGCCACACTAGGAGCGAAGGTCGAATTTAATGAAGAGAAGATAGCCATAGAAATTGTCAAGAACATAGAGCCATCAATCACTGACGAAGTGAGCAAGGAACAAGTTGTAGAAGAATGGCAAGAAAAGTTGATGAAGTAGTTGGCAACCGGGCAGGGGGGTGTCCCCTTAGCAGAATTGGCACAGTTCACCGTGATTGGGAAGAAGTTATACTTCCGCGGCCCTCAGGGGTGGCTCGCACGGTGCATCGGGCTTCAGGAGGCCAAGGCCAGGTTGCGTCAGATCCATGATGCAACTTGTGGAGAAAACGACATCTCTCTCTACCGGAGGGTTCAGAGGCAAGGCTATTATTGGCCTAGCATGAAAACTGACGCCGCAGAGGTACTGAGGAATTGCGAAAGATGTGCCCTAGCCATTCCAGCGCAAGAATGCTGTTTCTCGGTGGAGTAGGACTGGAGGCGGAAGTATATTGATTTCCTGCAGGAAGGCGCGCTACCCGTGGAGAGGGAATACAGGAGGCAGATCAAGATGTCCGCTGGACGGTTCTTCATCAAGGACGGAAGCCTATACAGAAGAGCATTGGACAGCATCCCTTTACGGTGTTTGTCCAACGAAGAGGCTAAGGAGGTATTATACAAGGCTCACGAGCTAGAGCATCAAGGCGGACGAAAACTATATGAGCACGTCATCCACTTGGGATACTACTAGCCACGGATGGAGTCTGATGCCAAAGCACATGTGCGTCGGTGCCACGCGTGCCAAAAGTTTGGAAACCTGGTCCATGCGCTCGCGGTGGAGCTTCACGCGATCCGCGCGCCATACCCCTTCCATACCTGGGCAATGGACCTGGTCGGGCCCATCTCGCCCCACTCGCGCAAGCACCAATGGATTTTAGCAGCAACGGAAGTCAGTACTAAGTGGGTGGAAGCAGTACCACTGAGGAACGCGACCGGCGCGGCAGTAGCCCAGTTCATTAAGGAAAATATTATATGCAGATTCGGCATACCAAAGGTGATCCTGTCAAATAACGGAACCCCGTTCATCAACAGGGACGTGGGCGAGCTGCTCCAATCCTACTCTATTGAACACCAGACTTCAACTCCGTACTACCCCCAAGGGAATGGCCAGGCTGAGGCCACAAACAAGTCGTTGGTACGAATCCTGAGCAAGTTACTGGATGAGAAGGGAGGAACGTGGTCAGATCACTTGATTACCGCACTTTGGGCCTACCGCACAGCTAAGAGAAAAGCCACGCGCACCAGCCCCTTCAACTTGGTCTACGGTGCAGAGACAATACTCCCCGTCGAGCTAAGCGTTCCCTCCGCGCGGTTGACTCTGTCAACAGAGGTCACCGCCGCGGAGCGGCGTGAGGACTTAGAAGCTTTGGAGGAAAGGCGAGAGCTCGCCGCAGAGCATCAAGCCAAGTATTGGGAGTCAGTGTCGAGATTCTACAACAAAAGCGTGGTCCCGCGAGAGTTTAAAGTCGGAGATTTGGTCTGGAAGTCAACCACAGATGTGATGAGGAACGTCAAGCTCCCCAAATTCACCCCGAGATGGGAAGGACCATACCAAGTCATCAACGCGGGGACAAGCGGTCACTATAGGCTTTCCAGAGTCTCCGATGGATTTCTGACAGGGCCTATCAATATTAAGTTTATGAAGAAATATTATCCTTGAATGAAAAGGTGTTTTATTTGGGGCCCTTATCCATTTTTTCTTCTTTGAAATTCCTTCTCTAATGTTACCGCCAAGTTAATGAAATATTCAGTTTAAGGTAAATCATTATGAGTATGGAAAACAACTAGGAAAGGCAAAACATAAACAAAATACTCTTTATTATCCATGATGTTGCAATTCCATTACAAAAACCAAAGCAAAAAAAAAAATGTATGGTCAAGACGGAGGGAACAACCCCTTGGTAATCGGGTCGTCTTTCCTGGGTATTTCCCCGCCAGTGGCTTCATATTCAGTCTTCTCGCGCAGAGCGGCCTCCAGCTCGGCCTGTTTATCTTTCAATTCTGTTTCCCTTTGTGCAAGAGCGGCGCGAGTAAGGTCCACCCTCTCCTGTGCCCGCTGAACCTCTTTCTGCTTCGCCTCTACCCGAGACGAGAGCTTGAAAGCCCGGCGCGAGCCGTGCATACGCTCAATGTGGGCTATGAGCCATTTAATCTCCAAGCCTCCCAAATCTTGAAGATCCTCAAGAGCCCCCTTTGCATCTTGCAGCGACGCATCACCAAACTTCTTCAAAGGAATGTTGTGCAAGGAATCAATGATTGTGGCCAAGCTGTCCAGGAACATACCACTTCCCAGGGCGCTCTGTGCCCGGAAGTTGGCAAAAGTCTCAGGGTGTGTCCGGAGAACAGCCTGAAGGGCGGGCAGGCTAGTACCCGCGACGCGGAATGTCAGGAACATCTTCGCGGATGCGGGAATGGCAGGAGGGACCTGCTCCTGGCACTGCGAATCGCTGTACTGGGAAGGGGACCCCTGCTGTACGTCAGGTCCCTGCGGCACATCAGGCTGTTGCGGCGCACTGGACCCTGCTTCCCCTGAAGCTTCTGGGCTACCATTAACATCTGTGTCCTTCTTTTCGTAAAGGACCAACTGCCTGGTACGCTGTTGCGGAGCACTTGACTCCGCTTCACTTCCATCTTCCCTATCGGGCACTCCTCCCTCAGAAATGCCTGCCAAATGTCCCTGCTGAGCTTCCCCCTGCGGCCCGGCCAGAGGCCCTTGATGTTCAGGGACCGGCTCCTGTTGCTCTGGCGGAGGCTCTTGATGAAGGGCATCTTGCATCCCCCGTATGCTTCCCCGGGGGTCCACAGCAGCTTCCAACTCTGAAAAATCATCTTTGAACAGTTCATGAATAATGGGATCAATTGAAGTTGGCACAAACTCTCCTATACTATGGGTAGTGCGTGGCCTAGAGCTTGGCCCCACATTAAGGTCGTCCCCTATGTTCCGGAAAGTGCTAGAAGAATCAGGGTGGTTACCTTTCTTAATGGATGACGCGCGTGTAGACACCCCAATTTTGAACCTGAGATGCGCTCGAGCATCCCCGATGATGAAACGGACCAATCATGATTACCTGGAACTTGTGAGAATGACTTGAATTTGATCAAAATCAACCAAACACCACCCAAACAACCAAAATATCCCAAACCAACCCAAGCATTGTTGAACCAAGGCCAAACCATCAATCTGCCACCAAGAACCTTGAGCGCTCAAGCTTGAGGCCTTGAGCGCTCAAACCTCCGAGAAGCACCTTGAGCGCTCAAGCCCATGGCTTTGAGCGCTCAACTCTGATCCAGTCAGCAACTTGCAGAGTATCTCATCATGAGATTTCCTGCATGGGAGCGTCTGGGGATGATCTTGTACGATCCTTATACGTACAATATACTCCACTAACTCCAAATATACACCAAAAATACTTCTAAAATACAAAACCCACTCTTTCTCTCTCTTCTCTTCCCTCCCACTCACTCTATAAAACCACCTAGCACCCCTGGTTTGAAGGAGGAACCACTCTCATACACCAGCTCTCAATCCACCCAGAATTCGTTGCTCTCTCTCTCTCTCTCTCTACAAAACCATACATCCATTACAAAATCAGTGGCAAAAACCACCTTTCAAGTCCAAAATTGAGTCCTTGATCATCGACCAATCACCTACATTGTTCAATTCGTCTAGAGTGTAAGCCAAAAACATCCACAATCGTCATCCCAAAGCCCAGAATCAAGTTCAAATTACAAGCATTTTCCAAAAGGTAGTGAAACATGTAATGTATTCACTGTTTTGGCCCATCTGAGGAAGACCAGTGAGTTCAAACAGGTTCTTTATACTTGTATTGAACTCACAAAAGTCTAAAAGTTGTTCAAAATCATTTTCACAATCTGCAGTTTTAGCAGGGGTTGAGCGCTCAAGCCTCTGACCTTGAGCGCTCAAACCCAGCTCTGGGTCAGTCACTGTTTTGCTGATTTTTGTGCTTTCTCTTGGTTTTTAAATGGTTAAATATGTTCACATCATTCTCAAAACAGCTTATTTCTACTTCAAAATCATATGCATGGGTACAAGTTAACCATTTTATGATGATCCAACATCAAAACCTTTGAAAATCTCATAGTTAAGAGTAAAACAGTGGCTGTTCCACTTCAAACATCTTTAACCTGTATATTTGTGATCTTGAAGAGGTGTTAAAAACTTGTTTAAAGGTCAAAAATCAAAGAGCCAGATTATGGCTTGAGCGCTCAATGTCATTGACTTAAGCGCTCAAGCTGTTCTTGGGCAGTTTGCTGATTGTTTGTCGTTTCGATGATGGACCATGATTTAGCATATTAATTGTGTGTGTGAGTTATTGTCGTTGTGTTCAGGACCTAGATTCCTCCCTTATTCCTCCACTTTCAAACATTTCTTTGTTAATTCATTGAAATTACACCCTTTTCATCTTTCTTTAAGAGATCGATCAGTTTATTCTTATTTGTTTCTCCTGGAAAACCCTTGATGAATGTTTGATCTCAAAAAGAAGTTGTTAAAAGCGTAATTTCACAGAGGCCAAGAATTGGTTTGAGCGCTCAATTCAGGGGCCTTGAGCGCTCAAACTGGTTGAAGAGGTTGAGTGCTCAACTTCATTGGTTTGAGCGCTCAATCCCTATTCTGGGATCCAGTTTGTGAAGCAGTTTAATTAGGTCTCATGTTCATAAAATTCCTGAAATTGTTGTGTAGTTTCTGTAATTTATTATTCCTTGTAAATATTTGTATCATTTCACTTTATTATCATCATCGTTTCTCATATAAATCATGTGCACAAGCATCCACTTTAGATTTACATTTTGTGTTTTCTTATTGTTTACATGATTCCCGTCCCCGATTCCCTGTTTATATGAATAAATTGAATTTCAAATATTTCTAAAATCCCACAAAATATCGAGTAGAGACCGGTTCATGGACCGGGCGAGAGGGGTGCCGTAAAACCCTTCCCCTCTCGTAACCAAACCCCCGAATCCAAGAAATCTTCGGTTCCGCCATGATCAGTGAAATCTTTTTCAAATGGGCAAACGAGTCATGTTTTTATCGGTTTCTCGGGTTCGGACCTCAAATCCGGGTGGCGACTCAAACAAACACAATCTTTTTCGCACAATCTCGGTGGGCCGTCCACAAGCTGGCGACTCTGCTGGGGAGTTTTGGTTAATATATATTTTATTTAATTACACTTGTGCAATTTTTGTTACACTTGTGTAATTTTATTGAAATATGTGTTAATCAAAGAGGGTTTGATTTGAAAGATGTTTTGTGGGATTTTTTCAAATATTTGAAATTTGATTTTGCATTGCACTTGCATGGTTCTTAGCCCCACTGGCGTGTTTTGGCAATCCTGCCCGGCTTGCCGGTGACAGGGAATCCCGAAATGCCCAGCAGCCCTCGACCGTGATAAATCACATCGTCACTATCGTTTTTAACGATAGGAGGCGGTTTTGATTTTAAGTCCGGGGTACCCTCAGTAACCAAAAACCGGCCTTTGCATATAATTAACCATAGAACCCCACGTTTAGTAACCCACCTGTGTGTTAAGTTTACATGCTCCATCTTGTTACATGCTATGTGTTACTGCTTTTCTCACCATGCCATGTTGCATTCATGCATTTGCATTGTATATAGTCATTTGCGAGCGTCATTTGTATAGGTTTTCTGTGTAGATATCCCATTTGGTTTTATTGCCTTTACAGTTAGTAGAGGGTTGCCTCGGCCCGATGATGAATCGTGCATCCTATATGCGCGTTGTTCTTAGAAGTTAGCCTTCAGGACGGCCGGACGTGGGAAAATTTGGATCATCAAAATTCCTAAACACTGATCTAAACGGGTTTAAGGGAATTGGCCCGAGGAGGATCAATCGCCCTTAGGCATCTGATCTTAGATCATTGTCGGAATTTGTGTGGACCAGGATTTTCCAAATCCGACTATCCGATATCAAGGACTTATCACTCAAAAAGAAAACTTGAGGATTGGGGCAATCTTCCAAAGCTGTCAATTTTAGTCTAGGAGACTTAAAATCCACGGAGTTTGAGATACCTTTGGTGTTGGTCGTGCCCGAACGGCCACCGTGATTTGAACTAGCCTTAAGGTCATTGGTATCTGGATTACAACACCCAAATTGCTTTGTCTCGGATGATCAAGAAAAGTGATTGGCTCTGATTCCAACAAGTTTGGAGTTTAACCTATCGAGTAATGGTCTACCCGGGGTGTTGGAAAATCTTCTGTGCAATGATCTTAAGTGAGATTCAGATCCGGTAGACTAACCCTAAGATTGTACATGTAGTCTAGGAGACTTTAAATCCACGGAGTATGAGATGCCTCCGGTGTTGACCGTGCCCGAACGGCCACCCGTGTTTCGGACTAGCCTTGGAATCGATTGTAACTGGATAGCAACATCTCATTGCTTTGTCTCGGATGGTCAAAGAAAGGATAACGATTGCGGTTTCAACACCTAGGCTATAGGTTGAAGCTGTAATTGCCGAGTAAAACGACTTACCCGTGGTGTTGATACAATCTGCTATGCAAACGATTCTAAGTGAGTTCCGAAACCGGTAGACTAACTCCTAAGGCCAGAAACAGGACTAACTCCGTGAGTTAAGTTGCGGCGAGACGATAGTGAGCATTCGTAAATCATTCATTTTGTGCATAATAGACACATCGAGTACACATCTGAGTCCGGTTTTTGCTGTATAATCAGTTCTTGAACCATTGGGCCTGCAAAGAAGAAGAAGACCTTACCTGTTTGGACTCGACCTCCCGGACAAAGATTGTCTAGATCTTTATCACCAAAGGCCGAGACAAGTATGGCAGATGAACAGGGACAAGACCCCCCAAATGAGTTTGAACGACTGAGGAAGGAAATGCATGATGAGAGGGTCCGGAATGATACCCGAATCGCTCAACTGATGGCGATTATGGTAAACATCCAGGGTCGACTCCCCCCACCTCAGTAGCGAGTACCTGATGATGAAGCTCGGGATCAGGAGATTCCTAATGATGAACATCCGGAACAACCTCCTCCCCCTGAAAATCCTCAGCTGGCTGAAATGCTATCTAAGATACTTAAGCTGGAAGAATCTGTGGCTAAAAGTGAGAAGCGAGCCATTACCGGCTTTGATATGAACAAACTCTGTATCTTCCCAGGCGCAAAGCTTCCCAAGAGGTTCAAGCATGTGGACTTTGAGAAGTTTGATGGGACTGGGGATCCGAGAGGACATATTCAGGCATATGTAAGCTCTCTCTCGTTACAAGAAGTTGATGAGCCTGCCATGGCACAGATGTTTCATGAAACCCTCACAGGGCCCGCACTTCAGTGGCTTTTATCCCTCGACATTTCAAAAAGACAAACTTGGGAAGAAATGGTGGCTGCTTTCAATAAGCAGTATGAGTATAATGTTCAGCTCAAAGTCACCACTCGAGAGCTTGAAAGCATCAAGATGAAAGAAAGGGAATCTTTCACAGATTTCGTGAAAAGATGGAGAGCAAAGGCCGCGCAAATGACTGATCGTCCCAGTGACAAAGACCAGATGCGCATCATAACCAAGAACCTTCAACCCGACTTAGCTCAATAGATGGTCATGGCCCAAGTACACAACTTTGAAACCTACTTTGAGATGGGTCTGTCAATTGAAGAAGCTCTGCAAAGCGGGGTGTTGAAGAAAGGAGACCCATTCCCCAAACCTAAGCGAAACTACATTGGTAACACCTCTTCCCTATACGCGAACCCCAATTACACAGCCGGTACCTCATCCAACTCCATGAATCACCAACCCCATAAAGCAGAACCCATAAACGCCATCTTGTCTCAACCGGCCCAATCCACTCAACCATCACAAAACCAAAGAGGACGGCGCGTCTTCACCCCTCTCCCCTTACCTTTACCTGTTGTTTTTGAACGACTTGTACAACAGGGAAAAATCAAACCTCTTCAGCCAACTCCACCTCCGCAAAATCCCCCGCCAACATATAACCCTAACGCCTTCTGTATATTTCACCAAACACCCGGTCATCCCACTGAAAGATGCCAGCGTCTGCGTCATGAGATTCAAGATCTCATTGACAACAAACAAATCCGAGATCCCACAGAAAAGCCCAACATCCTCACAAACCCTCTGCCAACCCACAAAAGGAATGCCGATATAGGTCAAATTACCCTTAGCTCTACTAAAAAAGACCTAAAATCCACTCCATTTGACCCAAGCCAGTTCATCATACCCGAAACGGACCCCAAGCCCATTGTGTCAATACCTGTCGAGCGCGAGATATGCTTTCTTGATGTCCATTTGGACCCCACTGTGTGGCAAGAATGGGGCGATTTGATAATGGCTATGGAAGCTCGGGAGTATGAGCAAATAGTGGCCAACAATGTGGCAAATGAAGAAGTTTGGCCACATAATGAACAGCTTGATGAAGGACCTCCGTTTGACGCTATGATAAACCTACTTTGGGATCCAATGTTTGAGGATCCACTGGATGGATTTGCGCTTCCTAACCTATTTGAACCTTTGCCTGTAATACAAAATCAACAACCTGTGGAAGAAGGACAAGGACAGAATTGGCAAGAAGAGAATGAGGCACCCAATGGTGCGCAGGAAGATGAATGGGATCCCACACCCAATGAGTGGCAGCTTATGGACCCTAACGATCCTTTGGATGGGTCCACACTTCCCATGTTCTTCGACGAAGCATATTTTCCAATGCCACCACTATGGGAGGGTCGCCCTGATTTCTCCATGATGAGTGAGTATGCAATAAATCGAATGACGGAAGGGATAGAGTTCACGCCTTATGATTACATAGTTGATGAAAATCTTCCGGCACCCCGAGTGCAAATCCCGGAGGACTGCAACATCATGGTTTTAAATGGAGGTCTACCCGATGTTTGGGGACAGCAAATGGAAGAAAATGTTGTAGCAAATATGTGGGCCAATCAGAATGAAGGCATAGCGCCGCTGTGGGTCGGTAATAACGAGGTCTGGGCTGTTAACGAGGCTGCCCTGGAAAATGGAGATGTTTGGAGTGAAGCGACTGTGGAGGGGATTACCAAGGGTTTGGAAGGAGCCAGTATTGCAAAGGGAAAGAGAAAGGCGGAGGGGGATCTTGTTGATTTCTACACGGACTACACTGATTTATGGGGGGATGACATTGACTCGGTTCTTCACCTTCTTCGAAGTGGTCGGTTCTATCAACCGCCTCAAATGTTTACTGGAAATACTTCTAACCCACCTCCTAACTCCCTAAACCAGCCACCTTTTAACCCAACTCCACAAAATAACCCAACTCCACAAAACAACCCAGCTCCACCAAATAACCTAGCTGCACCGCCCTATCCAAACAACCTCGGTGACCTAATCGCTAATCCAGTTGATTTCCAAAACCTCTTTAACCCAACAACCAACCAATCCCAAGCTACCTCCGCGGCCAACAGTCGTGTCTCTCGTCCAAAACCTCCCCCAACCAACGAAGAAAATCCCATTCAGAAACAACTTGAGAAAACCCCAGCCGCTCTTACCATTTGGGGATTGCTTATGAGCTCCAGTGAGCACCGTCAGAAACTCGCTCAAGCATTATCTTGTATGGAAATTGCGCCAGATATCACCCCCAAGGCCATGATGGCCGCCATTGTCACCAAGCCTACCATTGCCACCAAACCAGCCAAACATGTTGTAACTTTTACCGAGGCTGATTTACCGCTTGAAGGAACCGACCACAACAAGCCTTTGCATGTCACCATGAAGTGCATGGGGAAATGGATCCCAGTTGTACTGATAGATAACGGATCTGCGCTCAATGTTTGCCCTCTCCGAACAGCTCTGTGTTTGGGACTTAAACCAAAGGACTTCACGCCATCTAGTCTCACTGTTCGGGCTTATGATAACACCCGTCGCAATGTGCTTGGGACTGTTGAAATGGAGATTGCTGCAGAAGGATTTAGATCGACAGTAGAGTTTCATGTGCTTGAGATTCCAGCTTCATTCAACTTGCTATTGGGACGTCCTTGGATGCATCGTCCCAACATAATGGCAGTTCCATCTACTCTGCACCAAAAGGTTCTGCTTGGCTTGGAAAGCGGGACGGTTGCTCTCTACGGAGACACATGCATTTGCCCTCATGCTGAAGATAACGCTCCCCTACTAGAAATTATGCATGATGAGAATGACATCCAACTTGGAGGTTTTGCTTTCGATACATCCGGTGGTGTGTTCACGCTTCGTATTGATGATGATTTTTCAATCAGCACCACTGTTCTTGAGATGATGAGAAGGATGTCATATCTGCCAGGCACTGGCTTGGGTCGAACTCACCTGGGGGTGGCTCAGTTTCCAGAATTCCCTTCTCAACGAGGCCGTTTTGGGTTGGGGTATGAACCTACATTAAAAGAGATGCAAAGGGGAAAGACCAATGGAGCAAGCAGCAGTGCAAACCGTCAGATTCGCTTTGTCAGGGAAGGGTCAAATGCACCCTATCACGGCCAGCCTGAGCCGTTTGTGAATGAAATAAGTGGAAAGGTGCACCCTGGATTCGAAATCTTTGCTAACGATGCTTGGGATAGCGAAGATGAGCATGAAAAGGTTGAGAAATTGGTGAAAGACCTTAAAGTGGATTGGATGGAGGCTTTGGATGGTGGGGTCTTGATGTCAATGTTCGACGAGGTCAGTCTAACAGGTAAGGATAAAGAAGAGCCAGCAGTGATGATGCTTGGGCAGGAGACTCTCGATGATCCCAGCGTGCTGATAGTGGATGCAGTCGGTGAATACAAGAATTGCACTTTCACTCCTGTTGTAAAATTTACTAATGCATTCACTAAATTAGGTTTTGAATCTGAGTCAGGGCATAAATTTGGCCGTGAGTCGGAGTTCGTGCCTCCTGGCCCTCCACGTCGTCATTTCTATTTTGAGTTTGAGTCTGATGCCATGTACTGCGCCCCAGAGGGCTTTGTTAATGAAATAAATGGTGATTTCGCTTACTTTGCTGTTCCCGAAATAAATTGTGTTGACCTCGATGATGACGAAACCAAGTTCGAGGGAGAAATACCCAAAGAACTTAAGTTTCTAATCGAAAGGGAAAATGAAAGGCATGCTTAGCCAATAAAAGAAGAAGTTATTTCAGTTAAATTAAAAGATGAGGAAAATCCTCGCATGGTTCAAATCGGTTCTGGGCTATCTTCGGAGGAACAAGAATTGCTCGCCGATTTACTCAAAGAATTTGAAGATGTTTTCGCTTGGTCCCACGCAGATATGCCCGGAATCGATCCTGAAATTGTGCAACATCGAATTCCCCTGTATCCCGATGCAAAACCGGTAAAACAGAAATTGAGAAAAATCAGGCCAGATTGGGTTGAAAAAGTCAAAGAGGAAGTCACCAAGCAATTCAATGCCGGCTTTTTGATGGTAACTGAATATCCACAGTGGGTTGCAAATATTGTGCCGGTGCCCAAGAAAGATGGAAAAGTCAGGGTATGTGTAGATTTCAGGGATTTAAACAAGGCAAGTCCGAAAGATGATTTTCCTTTACCACACATTGACGTACTGGCAGACAACATGGCAGGGCACGCACTGCTATCATTTATGGATGGTTTCTCGGGATACAACCAGATTTTGATGGCACCAGAAGATCGAGAGAAAACAACCTTCACCACTGAATGGGGGACGTTCTGTTATCGGGTCATGCCGTTTGGATTAAAGAACGCTGGGTCGACCTACCAACGGGCTGCTACAACCCTGTTACATGATATGATGCATAGGGAAGTTGAGGTATATGTGGATGACATGATCGTAAAAGCCAAGGAGAGGGAAGGACATCTCCTGGCGTTACGCAAGTTCTTTGAAAGGATACGGAAATACCGAATGCGTCTCAATCCGCAAAAGTGCACATTCGGAGTCACCGCAGGGAAAATGTTGGGGTTTATGATCACCACCAGGGGGATTGAAGTCGATCCAACGAAAATCAAGGCAATATTGGAAATGGAGCCGCCAAAAACAGAAAAAGAGGTTCGGAGTTTTCTTGGAAAAATTCAATTCATCAGCAGATTCATCGCCAAGTTGACTTCAACTTGCGAGCCGATGTTTCATTTGCTCAAGAAAGGAGTACTGTTCAAGTGGGATGACAGATGCCAGAAAGCCTTCGAATCGATTCGGCAGTATCTTCAAAGTCCCCCAGTATTGTTGCCACCGGCACCTGGAAAGCCTCTGATTCTGTACCTATCAGTAACACAGTCTGCAATGGGTTGCATGTTGGCGCAGGAAGGTGAAGCAGGTATCGAGAAGGCGGTGTATTATTTAAGCAAGAAGATGGTCGGAGCCGAAGAAAGATACACCCCTTTGGAGAAGACTTGTTGGGCTCTTGTGTGGGCCTCTAAAAAGCTAAGGCACTATATGTTAGCTTATTCAGTAGTGTTGATTTCTCGAATGGACCCTCTCAAATATTTGTTTGAGAAACCGGCACTCACCGGAAAGTTGGCACGATGGTTGCTCTTATTGGCCGAATTTGAACTCAAATACGTAACGCGAAAATCGGTGAAAGGCAGGGCTGTGGCAGAATTCTTGGCAGATCATCCGATCGAAGGGCCAGAAGATATGGAATTCCAATTTCCCGATGAACATGTTATGACAGTATCAGAAGATACCTGGAAGCTGTACTTCGATGGAGCTGCAACTCAGAGAGGATTCGGGATCGGCATACTATTGGTCTCACCGGAAGGGCCACACATTCCTCTGTCTTTCAAGTTAAATTTCGAAGTTACCAATAACCAGGCAGAATATGAAGCATGCATCGTTGGAATGGAGGCTGCTTTCGAAATCGAGGTAAAGAAATTGGAGGTGGTCGGAGATTCGAATCTGGTAGTTTCTCAAGCCAATGGTGATTGTAAAGTACGAGAAGAGAAATTGAAACCATACCACAAAGACCTCGATGACCTGATCCATCGATTCGAGCAAGTTACTTTTACACATATCCCGAGAATGAAGAACCAGTTTGCCGACGCTCTTGCTACTTTGGCGTCCATGGTAGAATTGCCCGTGGGAGTGAGAATGAGACCAATCATGATTGAGCAAAGGAATAGGCCAGCATATGAGTATGTGATGAATGTTGGCGAAATTGACGATGGTCTGCCTTGGTACCATGATATCTGGAATTTGGTTGAGAAGGGAGAATATCCGGAAGGAGCAAACAAGAAAGATCGAATAGCATTACAAAGATTAGCATCACAATACATCCTCTGCGGTGGAAGGTTATACAAAAGGTCATATTGTGGCATGCATAAGTTGTGCATCCATGGTGATGACACGAAAAGGGTGATGGAGGAAATTCACGAAGGAATCTGTGGTCCTCACATGAGCGGATTAATGATGGCAAAGAAGATTCTGAGGCAGGGGTATTTTTGGTCGACCTTGGAAACAGATTGCGTGCAGTATGTGCGGAGATGTCATAAGTGTCAAGTCCATGCTAACCTAATGCATGTGCCGCCATCTGAACTTCATACAATGGCAACGCCTTGGCCTTTCTCAGTATGGGGAATAGATGTGATTGGGAAAATCACGCCACCAGCATCGAACGGACACAAGTTTATATTGGTGGCAATTGATTATTTTACGAAGTGGGTGGAGTCAGCCTCTTACGCTACATTGACCGCAGTACAAGTGGCTCATTTCATTAAGCAAAACATCATTTACCGATATGGGGTTCCCAATGCCTTCGTGTCAGACAATGGTGTGCACTTCAAAGGAAGAGCAGCAGAGGTGCTTGAGGAATTCAATGTTCAGGTTCACAAGTCAACAGTATACAGACCACAAACCAACGGAGCAGTGGAAGCAGCAAACAAGTCAATCAAGAACATCTTGGAGAAAACCATCGAGTCATCCAGGGACTGGCATGAGAAGTTACCATTAGCATTGTGGGGGTACCGCACTTCGATCCGAACTCCAACAGGGGCAACACCCTACTCATTGGTTTATGATATGGAAGCAGTACTTCCCATTGAGCTTGAAGTGCCATCGTTAAGGGTGATGATAGAAAGTGAAATCAATGAGGCTGATTGATTGAGCGACAGGTTCACGGAATTAATGTTGTTTGATGAAAGGAGGTTGCGGGCATTGTATCACATTCAGGGATATCAGAGAAGAATTGCTCGCGCATTCAACAAGAAGGTAAAATCCAGGGATCTGATTGAAGGAGATATGGTGGTGAAAGAAATTCGGGCACCAATTTTTGATCCACGAGGGAAATTCAGGCCAAAATGGGCGGGACCATACATCATCAAGACTATCCTCGACGGTGGAGCAGCGGTGATCCTTGATTTGGATGGTAACGAGTTCAGCAATCTTGTCAACCTGGACCAACTCAAGCGATATTACCCTTGAGAGATGCTCGTTGGGCGGAAAATCGCAAGGGCGAACCGACCCAAGCAAAAATTAGAGCGAGCCTGCTAGGCCGAAAACCCACAGCGGGCGGTCTAGGCAAAATTTAAGGCAAAAATTTAATAGAAGCTCGCTGGACCGAAAACCTAGAAAGGCAGTACCAGGCAAAATCCAGAGCACAAAAGGAGAGTGTAAATACCCGAGTGAACCTTTCCTTGAACTACGCCATTACCTGATTCCTTGAAAAAGGATACGTAGGCAACCCTATCTTGGGGTTCGGTCCAAATCTGACAAGTTGGCCCACAGTTTCACAATATCCGAAGGAGATAGCATATGGAACTAAATGAACCAAGAGGGGGAAACCCTTCATCGTTCAATTTTATTCAAATCACTTCTTCGATTACATAAACTGAGCATCACAGCCTTAAAAAATAAAAAAATAAAAAAAATAAAAATGCACCATTTATTTTGGGAAACAGCTTAGCGAGTCGGAAGTCAAATTGTGCTAATTTCTTTGGCGTCGTATCCCCATTTGCTCCCTCAGCCAATCTCTGTAATGTCCATTCAAATGAATAGTTGGGTAGGGATCAGGAGCCCAAACAACCCTGTGCCTCCAAGAAGTACGATAACGCTCGAGAACGGAATGTTTGAGTGTGGGAAGGCTGAAAGTAGCAGGAACTGTATACTCCACTTCTTGGCGAATGCAATATTGGCGGAGAACGCGCTGCGGAAAATAATATGCAAACCCTTGTAATCCCGCCAAAATCACCCATGTGTCTCCCATGTGATTGGCCGTCATGTCTGGCAAAGGCAACCAATGGCATCTCCAAGTGATGTGATCCTCTTCCAATGACCTGAAGAAGTCGACCCATTCATCTTCATCAGGCTCGACATGCACAAATGGCCTACCCACCCAAGACCGAGGCTCGTAAACCCAATCACCTGCCGGCTCCCTCAAAAGCCCAACCTTGTCACACAGCCATATCTACAAAACCAAAACGCCCAAGTCAAAGTCAAAATCAAGCCAAACAACCAAAAATCCCCCAAAAATTCCCAAAACCAAAAACATTTAAACCAAATAAACCGAACCTGAAGCAAAAGCGGACTCCCGGCAAACGTGTTCGTCCTACCAGCCTTAACCGCATCCAAGCCCATGATTGTCTCAGCCAAAACCAAAGGAACCACGTCCCTCCGCTGTTCAATCTGAGCAGCAACACCGACGATGGCAGAACTGGGATGGCCATCACAGGGGACTAACAAATATAATGCCAAGAGGCACATGCAAAGTGCAAACATGTGCCTGTTCTGAATGGTAAAATCTAAAAGATCGCCTGTTGGGCCGTAATCCGCAAAGAGACGAAGGATGTTGAGGGTCTCGTTGCGAATCAAAAAGCGCGCAACACCGTTCCCAAGACCAAGCTTCCTGCTAAGAATGTCGGCATAATTTTGACGAATGGGCGGTATGATGGGATCGGCGAAAGCATTACCGCCAAGATATGCTTGAAATTCTTCGACGGTCGGGCAAAGTTCCTGCATGCCAAAGCGGAACACATGGAGCTCTGAATCCCAACAACGAACGGCGGCACGTAAGATGTCTTGGCGAATAGGAAAAGTGTGGAGGTGGCGAAGGGCATTAAGGCCAAGACCTCGGAAATTGAACCAATCGATGTTTTCAAAGCTTGCAACCCAAGTGTTGATAACGGAAGGATCAAGGGCGGCCATATTGGAAGCAATGGAGAATTGTTGAAGAAGATATGTGGAGTAAGAAATGAGAATTGATGTAGAAATGGTGTGTAGGAAAGGCTTGATCATGAATAGTATTTATAGGGGACTTTGGAGGAACCTTACAAATTTGCCATGCAACATTGGGAATCAAAAATTACATTTTCAAGATGGTCAATTGCATGCTTTCAAAGTATTTTGTTGGAAAGTTTGAAAGTGCATTGGAAATGCATGGCATTTGTGGGGAAAATGTGAAAAGACCTTGGGAAGATGATGTTCAAAACTTGAAAGGTGTTATATCAGAGCAACAAGACATTTGGGGCAGAGGAAACCATGCAAAAGGGTCCAAAAATGCATTGGGAAGCAACACAATCTGCCTGCCCAGCACAGACATTGAGCGCTCAAACCAGTGAAGTTGAGCGCTCAAACCACATTGAGCGCTCAAGGTGATGAGCTTGAGCGCTCAATCCCCATTGAGCGCTCAAGGCCTGCAGAAACAGCAGCAGACAGCAGCAGCAGTGCTTTGGCCCGTTTGATGCCCGAAACCTCTTCTAGGCCTCCTAACCCTCATTTAACACCCGAGCCAAGTCCCAATGAGCATTTGTGACTTCACGGAACGTCCCGTACCCCGAGTTATCAAGCCGATACATGTACGGATACGAGATACGCAAATATGGAAGGTCAAAGCCTAAAATGGCCATTCAACATTCAAATCCATTTCCTAACCTTGCTAGCCATATCCAATCATCAAAACACATGTCGGAAGGTATTTGCGACTTGTCGGAACGGTTCCCGGGACAATTCTTCAAAGATACAAGGTTTTGAGGTTCCAATGGCCTATTCAAGCAATGAAATGACGGCCGTCACCATATCAAAAATGGTTCTAGAAGTTTCCTTGCTAAATGGTGATGATCACAGGGGCATTTATGTCATTTATGACTTGGCCAAGGTGGTAACATGACAGTTCATCACATATGAAGAGGCTCACGAAGCATTTTACTTTCAAATTTGCCTTATGAACATCAAATTCCGTTCTAAGGTCACTTTGTATAGTTTGTTATTGATTGTTTATATGCAAGAAGTGTGTCAAGTTGTGCGGCATGTAGATACATCTTCTGGTTGTACATAAATTCAAATAATCATGTTTCGTCCAAATTCTCGAACATGTTAGCTTTTCTTAAAGGTTAAATTTTAAACTTTATACTCGGATGTTTGAATTCAACAGTTTGGTGGATAAATTGTGTACATTCTACAACAGGTTTGTTCATTTGTACATCAAAAACAGAAAGTAATACAACGAAGTGCAAATCATGTGTATAAACTGATCCAAATCCACGAAAGTCAAAACATCAAGACTGTGTATCATCACTAACTACCAGGGCACACAACGCCCAATAAGGAAATCTGCAACTGGGGTGCGCAGACCCAATCCACCTATCTACTGGGGCACGCAGGCCCAATCAAAAGAAAAGATAAAAAGCAAAAGCAAGACTCTAAACTACTCTATGTCTACTATGTACTACTCCGCCTCATCCATCGTCTTGTCCGAGCTATCAGTCTCGTCTCCCTGTCGCTGCTCCTGTCGCTCCTGCCGGGAAGAGGGATAGTTAGCATCATCAACACTGTCATCACTCGAGCTCGTTGTCTCTACTACCCCCTCAGGTACTACCTCCACCCTCTGGCGGGTCGATCTCCGTGGCCTCTCCTCCTCAAGCCTCACCTCCGCAGGCTTTGAACGCCCAAGCCGCACAGTCGTGTCTCCAGGACCACCAGCTCCATCATGAGTCCTCTTTCTGATCACGGGCGGCTGCATCATCAAGCAAACAAGGAAAAGAATTAGCACACGGTATAGTCAAGGAATTGAAAGTACAAGGAAGGTAAATTACATACCGGTGCGACTCTCAGTCGAGAAGGACCAGGAGCAGCAAGAGGCGCTGGCTCGCCCTCCCGGCGGATAGTGACTTCCTCTCCGGCTATGAGGCGGCGAATCAGGACGCGCAATCCTCGGTTCTGCTCGTGCAAAGTTTGTGCCGCCTCCTGTGAAACCTGCAAGCAAATCAAAATTTGAGTCATCAGTACATTTGGGCATTCATAATCGAAGTTTGCGAATTTGAAAGAATGAAGTGTTTCTTACCGGTGCCGAAAGCCGCGGAAAGTCTACCGGTGGCCTTGGGATGTCTATATCCCATACCTCTCCACCAGCGGAGGTGACGCGCACCCACCACCTAGCCGCCGCTATCTCCCGGGTCGAGGTACCAGTGTCCTCACCCTCACCTCCTGCTACCCCTCCAGCTGAGGCACGCGCCTTCGCGGCCTTCTCCCTCTCCATCTTCTCCCTCCACTCCTCCGCTCTCAGGGGACCGGCCAGGTACCTGCTCCGGTAGTCAATATAGCTCAAGGCAGGGCGCAAATACTGGCGCAGGTCCAGGTCGGGCGTCGTGTAGCGCTCAATCTCCGCCAGCGTAAACCGGGACGTCATCAGCACCCGGGGAGGAAGGCGTCCTGGCACCTGTGGTCTATCGGCCCGTATCGACTGGCGCGGCACCTTGTCGCCAAGGTACCAGAACCAGCCATACTGGCACTCAAGTAGGACCCTCCCTCTCGTGAGCTCCCTGCTCCGAGCCAGGTAAGGCTCATCGACGGCATCCCATACTTCCCAGCGAACCTGCAAGAGTTGTTAAGAGCATCAGTAATTGAATACGTGAGTGAATCAAAAGCAAATTGAATACATGAGAGAGAGTTCAATACTTACCAGGGAAGCAGGAAGCCTGTCAAGCGAAGCACGGAGAACGTGGAGGCTCCCCCGCGCTGTACCACCATAGCGGAAGCCTTCACCCCAGCACAGTGCCCGGGGGATGACGTTCGGATCCTGGTGCCGCGTCTCAGGGGGATGCAACCCCAACACCTCGTAAGCCCAGAGCTGCAATGAAAACAACAAGTCAGTCAATCAGTGCGAATTTTGATAATCAAGTGTGAGTATCGAAATGCATGCAATTAAATTTGAAACTAAAAGTTTTGAGTTTTACCTCCCAGACGCTCCACAATCCCGAAATGCCGGTCCCTTTTCGCCTCGAGACGGCATTCATGAACGCATAGCAGCTTCCAAGCGCTGCTCCACCCCAGTCATACTTCGCCGCCCTGGCGAAGTCTCTCAACCCTCCAAGATAGGAGAGGTGCACCCTGTTACGCCTGTTTGGGTACAGTGATGCCCCAAACAGGTATAACAAGTAGCACCTCGCCTTCCGTGCTGCATCCTCCTCGTCAGTCGGCTCGCCCAATCCCCTCGTCTTGAATTGGCCATATGTGGCCGTCTCTCCCTCCTTGTTGGGCACGAAACCCAAAAACCACCTCAGCGCAGCCTCATCCCTGCCAATCCCCGAGTCAAACGGGATCGGGTCTCCTCCTACCTGCAATCCCGTGATCGCTGAGAAGTCCAGTGGCGTCATCGTCGCCTCTCCGAAAGTAAGGTGAAAAGAACTCGTAGAGTCCCTCCACCTTTCGGCCAGTGCTGTCACCACAGCATGGTCGTGCTGTGTGCCCGTGAGAGTCGGGATGAACCTCCCAAACCCGGCCAGATCCACCAGAGCCCTCACGGAGGCATGCAACTACTGGTATATCTCACAACTGGAGCCCATGCCTCCATGAGCCTTCAAGCGCAAGTTTCTCTGCACACAATCAACAAACAGACAAACAATCAGGCGTGAGTCCAATCTCTCATTCAAATCCAGTCATCAATCAAACAGTAATTCAATCATTCAATACAAATCAGGTTTGTTAACTACTGAAAGTGCGCGAAAGCAATAAACAAGAAAGTAAAGCACGCATACCGTCAAGCAGTCGGTCGAAAGGTGGACCTCGGGGTCCAGTAACACCTCCTCTCCGAAATACAACTCCTGGCGGGGAGTGTAGTCCTCTGAAGCTGAAGGCACGAAAAGGTGCACCGGCGGGGCATAGGTCGCTGCGTCAAAAGCCGGTCTCTCTCTCCTCAGCCACTGTCTGGCAGCCTGGACCACTGTCACTCTCCGTCCAGCTGCCCTCTCCTCCTCCTCAACCCGTATCCTCGCCTCCTCCGCCGCCTCCTCTGTCTCAAATTCCTCACAAAAGGCCCTCGCCGCCTCATCCTCGTCGGCGGCCTCCCGTAACATCGCCGCCTCCCTCTCCCTACTCTCAGCCACAGCCTCCCTCGCTGCATCCAGGATCCCCGGGGCATCTGCTGCGGCTGCCATCACCGCCTCCGGTGGCGCGTGCTCAAGATAATCCTCCCGGGAGATCCCAACCGGACCCTGAACCGACGGCTCTCCACTCGGTCCCTGAGTCGCTGACTCACCACCTATCACCACTGCCTTCCCCCTATCTACTCCGCTAGGCTGCTGGCGAGGTCTCGGCTCTATCCTCCAGCGATCAACCCTAGTCCTGGTCACTCCACTCGTACCCTCCGCCCTATCTCCGCCACTACCACCACCAGTCCCCCTCTCCTCAACTGTATCCTCGCTACCATCGCTGTCCACGTCGTGTACCTCCACCATCTCCACATCCCTCCCCTCTCCCCTCTCCTCTACCCTCTCCGACGCCGGAGCGTCATCACCACCACCTAACCCACTACCCCCGTCGCCATCTCTCTCACCATCCCCACCAACATCACCACCCTCATTCCTACCCCCACTGACATCACCACCAGCCACCACCGTCTCGGTGGCTGGATCTCCGCCGCTGCCGGAGGCCGTCGGATCACCACCATCATCATCCCTAGCCACCTCTGACCTTTCACCATCGGCACCCACCACATCCTCCTCCTGTCCCTCCACGCCGCCGCCATCCTCAACCACCGTGTGCCCCTCCGGTGACCCTTCAACCACCGGAGCAGGGCCTTGAGCGCTCGAGCTCGGTGGTGGCAAAACCTCAGCACCACCGTTGCCTTCTCTCGCCGTCGGCGAATCCACGGGGGGCCGTGGCTCGTCAATATTCTCCATGGAAATTGATCAACACCTCAAAATCGAGCCCTAATCGACTGGAATCAAACCAAAATCGATCGAGTATCGTACGGACGAACCCTAGAATTTGGGGGTTTTCAATTTTGCAAGAAATTTGAGTGAGAAGTGTTTGGGTTTGGTTCGGAATCGCAAGAGAGGTGTAAGGAATCGATTTCTGAAAATTTCTGAACGTTGAGTGTGTTTAATCGGTGTAAATCGGAGTTAAAACGGACGTTGGGGTTCTGAACCGTCGTCCCCGTTCAAGGGTTCAAGCGCTTAAGTTGAACCTTTTGAGCGCTGGGGCATCAACTGTTGCAGTTGAGCGCTCAAGGCTTTGGAGTTGAGCGCTCAAGGTCGGGTTGAGCGCTCAAATGGGGGTACCTTGAGCGCTTAAACCCAATCTTGGTAGAACTTTTGGCTTCTTTTGCAAGCTTTGCAGGGGTATTTTGAGCACCCCTTGTGATTTGTTAGCGTACCTTGGACTCATTAGTCCTAATCAATCGAACGCATGTTGATCTGAGGATCTAAATCTCAGTAGTTGGTCGCGCTAGACCGTGTTAATCAATCAAGACGTGTTGTGCATGCATGTTTCGCGATAGCGTAGGCGCGAAGTGTTTTGACTGCGGTCTGAGAGCCACGTGCTCATTTAAATCATAGTTCACCAATCATGTTTCGCGATAACGTAGGCGCGAAGTGTTTTGACTGCGGTCTTAGAGCCACGTGCTCGTTTAAATCATAGTTCACCAATCATGTTTCGCGATAGCGTAGGCGCGAAGTGTTTTGACTACGGTCTGAGAGCCACGTGCTCGTTTAAATCATAGTTCACCAATCATGCTTCGCGTTAGCATGTACGCGAAGTGTTTTGACTGCGGTCTGAGAGCCACGTGCTCGTTTAAATCATTTTGAGGACTTTATGCCCGTTTAAAATCATTTTCTTTGAGGGCTTTGCGCCCGTTTAAATCATGTGAAAACTTAGTGTTTGTTTAAATCATTCGAAGGTCTTGGACCTGTTGATGTTTGTTTATTGGTTAAAGTATTTTCAATCGTCCCTCAGAACTACGCTGGTCTGATCCCTACAATGGGGTACGTAGGCAGCTCGCAGAGCGCGACCGTTTGTTCTTTAAATGTTTTCCTTTGCAGCTTGAGATGTATTATGGGGAACGAGTTGGGTTGTCTATATCTTGGACGTTACTCATACCAAATCAATGGCATCGAGTCTCATCCAAGAGGGGCAACTGTAGACACCCCAATTTTGAACCTGAGATGCGCTCGAGCATCCCCGATGATGAAACGGACCAATCATGATTACCTGGAACTTGTGAGAATGACTTGAATTTGATCAAAATCAACCAAACACCACCCAAACAACCAAACTATCCCAAACCAACCCAAGCATTGTTGAACCAAGGCCAAACCATCAATCTGCCACCAAGAACCTTGAGCGCTCAAGCTTGAGGCCTTGAGCGCTCAAACCTCCGAGAAGCACCTTGAGCGCTCAAGCCCATGGCTTTGAGCGCTCAACTCTGATCCAGTCAGCAACTTGCAGAGTATCTCATCATGAGATTTCCTGCATGGGAGCGTCTGGGGATGATCTTGTACGATCCTTATACGTACAATATACTCCACTAACTCCAAATATACACCAAAAATACTTCTAAAATACAAAACCCACTCTTTCTCTCTCTTCTCTTCCCTCCCACTCACTCTATAAAACCACCTAGCACCCCTGGTTTGAAGGAGGAACCACTCTCATACACCAGCTCTCAATCCACCCAGAATTTGTTGCTCTCTCTCTCTCTCTCTCTACAAAACCATACATCCATTACAAAACCAGTGGCAAAAACCACCTTTCAAGTCCAAAATTGAGTCCTTGATCATCAACCAATCACCTACATTGTTCAATTCGTCTAGAGTGTAAGCCAAAAACATCCACAATCGTCATCCCAAAGCCCAGAATCAAGTTCAAATTACAAGCATTTTCCAAAAGGTAGTGAAACATGTAATGTATTCACTGTTTTGGCCCATCTGAGGAAGACCAGTGAGTTCAAACAGGTTCTTTATACTTGTATTGAACTCACAAAAGTCTAAAAGTTGTTCAAAATCATTTTCAAAATCTGCAGTTTTAGCAGGGGTTGAGCGCTCAAGCCTCTGACCTTGTGCGCTCAAACCCAGCTCTGGGTCAGTCACTGTTTTGCTGATTTTTGTGCTTTCTCTTGGTTTTTAAATGGTTAAATATGTTCACATCATTCTCAAAACAGCTTATTTCTACTTCAAAATCATATGCATGGGTACAAGTTAACCATTTTATGATGATCCAACATCAAAACCTTTGAAAATCTCATAGTTAAGAGTAAAACAGTGACTGTTCCACTTCAAACATCTTTAACCTGTATATTTGTGATCTTGAAGAGGTGTTAAAAACATGTTTAAAGGTCAAAAATCAAAGAGCCAGATTATGGCTTGAGCGCTCAATGTCATTGACTTAAGCGCTCAAGCTGTTCTTGGGCAGTTTGCTGATTGTTTGTCGTTTCGATGATGGACCATGATTTAGCATATTAATTGTGTGCGTGAGTTATTGTCGTTGTGTTCAGGACCTGGATTCCTCCCTTATTCCTCCACTTTCAAACATTTCTTTGTTAATTCATTGAAATTACACCCTTTTCATCTTTCTTTAAGAGATCGATCAGTTTATTCTTATTTGTTTCTCCTGGAAAACCCTTGATGAATGTTTGATCTCAAAAAGAAGTTGTTAAAAGCGTAATTTCACAGAGGCCAAGAATTGGTATGAGCGCTCAATTCAGGGGCCTTGAGTGCTCAAACTGGTTGAAGAGGTTGAGCGCTCAACTTCGTTGGTTTGAGCACTCAATCCCTATTCTGGGATCCAGTTTGTGAAGCAGTTTAATTAGGTCTCATGTTCATAAAATTCCTGAAATTGTTGTGTAGTTTCTGTAATTTATTATTCCTTGTAAATATTTGTATCATTTCACTTTATTATCATCATCGTTTCTCATATAAATCATGTGCACAAGCATCCACTTTAGATTTACATTTTGTGTTTTCTTATTGTTTACATGATTCCCGTCCCCGATTCCCTGTTTATATGAATAAATTGAATTTCAAATATTTCTAAAATCCCACAAAATATCGAGTAGAGACCGGTTCATGGACCGGGCAAGAGGGGTGCCGTAAAACCCTTCCCCTCTCGTAACCAAACCCCCGAATCCAAGAAATCTTCGGTTCCGCCATGATTAGTGAAATCTTTTTCAAATGGGCAAACGAGTCATGTTTTTATCGGTTTCTCGGGTTCGGACCTCAAATCCGGGTGGCGACTCAAACAAACACAATCTTTTTCGCACAATCTCGGTGGGCCGTCCACAGCGCGCTGTGGGGAGCGAGCTGAGGGCTGACCCGTTTCAGTAGCAGTGTGGGGGCTCTGATCCTCGTCACTCTCTTACTTCCTCCTCTTTGGAACCACTCGCGCCGCGCGATCCAAATAAATCAGCGATCGGAGGGCTAACTCGCTCCTCTGAAAGCAGCATCTCTAAGAACCCGTGTCTCGCTACCGTCTGCGGATGCGGGAGGGATTCCTCATTAAACTCTGCGGGCTGAACGGGTGGGGAGGGAGCACGAGCGGCCTGTGCGGACTGACCAGGCTCTTGCCTACCAGCTGCAGCACTTCCTCGCCTTCTGCCGAGGGCGGTATTGATGGGAAGATGGTCCCCATTACTGTCACTGTTCCCTGCCCGCTGCTGCGCTGGGACAGAGGGGCCTGCGGTTTGAGCCAGAGCCAAAGCTGTTCCAGAGTCCTGGTCTGATCCGCCAGGCTGTGGAGACGCTGCGCGTTCTGGGGAGGCTCTGACACGCTTGCCAGTCACTGCCTAAAAAAATAGGGAGAACGAAGAGATGAGTAAATGACAACAATACAATAAACGTAGTGGATAAATCAAGCACGAGTGAAACACATACCCTATGAAGCCTACGACGCGTGGGTGGCCGCGCGGCCTCTTCCTCATCCACAGAAGTCTGGGCCCGCGCCTGGGACCGGGTGACGCGCACGGCAGATAGCGGCGCCACGACCCTAGGCTCCGAAGCGGCCACAGTAGCACCCTCTTTCAAGGCCCAGCGGCTTCGCACGCCGCGCCACTCTTCGGATTGAGGCTTAGGCGTATGGAGTGTGAAATCCGGTTTGTACACAACACGCGGAGGGCCCTGATGGCCTCGCCTTGTACAAAGGCGAAGAAAGAGTCTAAATTTCTGCGCCAGTGCAGACGGAACTGAGTAGATACAAGGGGAGGACCGAGAGACTGCGGAAAACGCCAATGGCTGACCCCGTCCATAAAGATGTCTGTATAAGAGACAAGGAACCGATTAAACGCGGCTTGAAACTCCAGGGGTTCAGGCCCCGCCGCGGGTACCACCAAATCATACCCTAACTGACGCGCCATCCTGTCCGGTCTATACACCATCGTCTGCCAGTTCTCAACTCCAATCGCGGGCAGGTAAGCCGGGCGACTCATGCAGTATACACCAACGAGGAGGTTGCGCTTCGGCAGGCTAGCGTTGGAGAAGTCAACCTCCCCTGGGATACTTGGGGTGTAGTTGCAAACACCGTCCAAAGTCTGGGTATATGGGCGCGGATAGAAATGAGACTCCTCGTCCATATACTCCTCCCATAGCTTTGTTGTGGCAGTGTTGTTCCAGCGAAGGATGATGGGCCATAAAGGGCCTGTGACAGTATACCTCTGGCGGCCATCGTCCTCTCTGATTGGACGACCCCTACTGTCCAGGACTGGCGTGGACACTTGCGCGGGGAATTTCCTAGCCTTGGGAGCAACAACGGGGAAATGCTCGTACACCAGTGCGGTTAAGAATTGAGTATGCACCAGGGAAGTAATATCAAAGCGACCCACAGACCGCTCGAAATTTGCGGACAGGCGGTCCAACTGCTGGTATAAATGCCCCAGAAACAGGGGGCCCAGCGGGAATCTATCCCCTTGTGCGATCCTCACCGCAAGATAGAAAACGAACTCGCTGGGCGCATCAATGGGGAAATCTGGGAATACAAAGAACGAAAGAAAGAAGGCGATGAAGGCAGGAAGATACAAATCACCTTTGTACTCCGGACCGTCGATGGTCTGACGTCCCGCAGGTGGCACGGGCTGGAGATCCTTGAAGAAATATCTTATCCATGAACCCCAGGAGGTCTTCTTTGGGTCTGTCATGGGCCTCCTATGACCGCTCCTGTCCCATTGGGACCCCCTGTGGCCCGCGACCTTATAGGCCAACTTTAGCCTAGCCACCAACTCCTGATCAGCACGTCCGGACTTGGTGGGTTCAAATTCCTGTCTGCCGCGGAGGGAAAGGTGAAAGAGCGCGCTAGTGTCCTGAAGAGTGGGGCCAAACTCCCCCCACGGGAACACAAAGGTGTGGGTATCTGCGCTCCACCGCGACACCAAGAAGTCGACATTCTCATTCCTCCTGTTCAAAGTTAGAACCTGGGAAATCTTGACAGGCTCCAGTATGTGAGAACGCTCCAAGACCTTCTTGAGAGCAGTGTCCCCAATTACATCGTCCACCCACTCGCTCCAGCCAGCAGGAGGGGCAGAAAGGGAAGAATACTGTACTGAGGAGAGAAGGAAGTCCCCCCTCTCTAGTCGAAGGCGAAGGACAGAAGAGGGAGGCACCATGTCCCCATCCTCAAGCGATGCCTCTGGGCGAATGCACAAGACATTGTCCAGCTCGCTGCCCACTGGGTTGTAAGACTCCACCTTCTTCCAGAATGGGTCACTCTTGCCATGGAAATAAGGAGCCCTGCGCCATTGATCCGACGGGGGCACCGGACCTCCTTGAACAGTGGGCCTCCCCCCTGCAACTTGCTCACCACGAGTCATTTTGGAATATGAAGAAGGGATTTAGAGACGATGAAGGAAAAGAGAGAGTAAGAGTTGCAGAAGAAGGGATTCGGAGATGAAGAAGAGTTGCAGGAAAAAATTGAAGAAAGTCGAGAGCTTCGGTTTTCGGAAGAAGAAGAAGAAGAAGTGAAGAAGAGAGGATTCTCGGGCTATTTATAAGAAAAAAGAGAACCCCCCAAACGGTCGCAATCAACCATCATGTCCGAAACAAAACGTCGGCAATAATGATGACCTCGGATAGCTGAAAAGGCGCCCCCAAACCGTCGCATCAATTAGCCGAAAAGTTGTCAGAAAACGGATAACTTGCTGACATCACGCGCGCGTGGGAAAGCGCGTGAATATAACGCCACGCGCGTGGGGGCCATTGTAGGGGAGGTCAGCGCAGGACCCCCGGTTGACCAGAGTCAACGTTGACCCGCCAATAAAATCATGACAAATGTCGCCCAGGTGGCACAATGCCCGCTTGACACGTGGCGCTCTCCGCGGAAGTCTCCGCGTGTGGGGGTCCACTGGAGCGGGCCCAGGTCTCTGCGTAAGGGGGCCACTGAAGTGGGACCCCCTTGCGCAAGGCGCCCCAGCGGCGCACCCCAGGCCCCATAAAGGCGGTGCTTGGACGACCATGAGCCGTCCAGACAAGGAGAAAAGCTCATGGCCCAAATGACTGGCGCGGCCCAGAACACGGGCGAAAACGCGAGAGGCCAGTCCAAACTAGCCCAGGTAATGATACCTGCTGCGGTCTAAAGGCAGGACCCCGGGGGCCCCCTGAGGCTTGGCTGCGGTATAGGCGAGACCGAACAGGTCACGACCTTGCCCTTACGGGAATAAGGGAGATCTAGTGGCTTGGTGGCTTGGAACAGGAGGATCGCTGCGCGGGCGAATGGCTCGTCACCGCGCGGGTCAGCCGCGCGGTGATGACGTCACCCGTGTGGTCAGGTTGTAAAGAAAGGACACGTGTTATCATATTATAGGACGACAGCCTGGCACCTCATGATTGGTCCAGGGTG
The DNA here is from genome assembly GCA_963854785.1 of Vaccinium vitis-idaea. Taxonomy (NCBI): domain Eukaryota; kingdom Viridiplantae; phylum Streptophyta; class Magnoliopsida; order Ericales; family Ericaceae; genus Vaccinium; species Vaccinium vitis-idaea. The sequence goes on along the minus strand of OY978226.1, from coordinate 21,607,315 downwards.
CCTATAAATATGGGACATTCCCTTTCATGCCCAGAGGTTGGTGAGATCTTGACAGAGGCATATGTCATTCTAGTGAGAGAAAAGGGCAACCACTGAGTGAGAGAAGAACATTCTCTCTAGTGAATTCTTGTCCCATTTCCTAGGTCACTAAGGGTATCACGGATTAGACTCAGAGCAATCCACTGCCTTAGTCCTTTCTGTGCACACCTGCTCCGTTCTTCACCCTTTCTCTAGACCACCTCATTCTCTTCTTTCACCGTGTCTTTACTGTTGACTATCCATACCTCTCCAGCTCATCACGTAAGCAAGAACCATCACCTACAAGAACATAAACTTACCCCAGTCTTCGCTATCTCCTCTTTGTACTTCAGCAACTCTTCTGTTGATATTGTGTCAGAGCTATCCATATGTACAAAATCCCTCGGCACGATCACATCTGAGTTGAGTTCAGGAAATGGATTACCAAAACCATCACATATGCTAAGTCCACTATCCTCATCCACAGATTCAAGAGTCGCAGCCGGATCTGTCTCCTTGCCTCCTACACATACTCAAATTACCAATTTTAACAAAAGAAGACCAAACCAAAAGTACAGTGAGTAAAGGAAACCCCAGAATCAAAACACTGATTCTAAAGATCATATTTACGAATACAAATTCCACATGAACTACATCAAATTAGGGGGAGAAAAAAAAGACCTATCAAAACAGAAATAGAAAATAAGAACTCGTTGCACCGCAAGAACTCTGAATCCAAAATTAGACGGATTTTCAGTACGAAATTCCACGAGTCGTGGTCTCTCATCCCTAGCCTTGATCAAATATGAAAGGAGACAGCAAGAACACAAAGGAAAACTAGAAAATTGGGAAGGATGAGAGATGTGAATATGAACCTTCTAGTTTTTTTATGGACCGAAACAAAAAACTAGCAGCAGTTGCTGCTATCGAAATGCTTAGGAACTTATCCGCCAGCGATTGAAAATTCTCCATTTTCTTCTTTGAAGCTCTCAATGTCTAGGGTTTTTCCTTTTTGCTTATAATGGCCGATAAGTAGCTTGGAAGAAAGAGCGGGAAATTCCAAGCCGGTTCCCCTTGTTTTTTGTTTTGTCCCATCCAAGCACTTTAATGTGTTTCAATTCCATAAAAACCCACAAGCTGACACGCGTTCCAACAGCCACCACTTTCTCTCTTTTACTATCTTTCAAAACTTTAAATGTTTGTAATTTTTATTTTACATATCTATTTTGAATAAAATTTAATTTTTTAGAACGTACTCGACGACATATACCAAACAAGACCCATATTGAATATGAAATAATGTGTATAAAAAAAATTTGGGTGCAAACTCCTCTTTTTGGAGGATGTGAATTCTGCATTTGAGGGGTGCGAATTTTTCATTTTTAGAGGGTGTGAATTGTTCGGAAATGCAGTGAATTCTGCATTTGACAGGTATGAATTCTTTCATTTTGGAAGATGTGAATTCTACATTTGAGGGTGTGAATTCTTTCATTTCGGGGTGTGAATTATGTTTTTTTTTTGGGTATAAGTTGCGTAAAGGATGTGTGAATTCTGCATTTGATGTGGTTGTTTTTTTTTTTTTTTGGAGGGTGTGAATTCTGTATTTTGAAGGGTGTGAATTCTTTCATTTTTGGACTGTGAATTGTGTATTTGTGTAAATTAGTCCTGCGAATTCTTTGTTATGGAGGGTGTGAATTGTGTGATAAACAGTGTAAATAAATTTTTTTATTGTGTACATATTTTCATATTCAATATGGGTCTTATTTTAAAGATTTTGTCGAGTAAGTTTCAAATATATAATTTTTATAAAAAATAAATGTGTAACAAAAGTTATTTTGAAATCTAAAATAAAAGAGAGAAAGAGAGAGAGCGAGAGGTTTCGTGCATGTAGTTGGTTGTACAGGATTAATGACGCAAGACCTGCAATAAATGCAGGTTACTAGATGGGTGCACAGAGGAGAGAGAGAGAGAATAGAGAAAAACATGGGCAAAATGGGAAAAAGCGAAAAAGTTATGGTATACCTCCTCTGATGCTTGTGTAAAAAAGGGCCTAAATGAAAGAATATGACGCGGGGCTTAGACGAGAACATCCTCCCAAAAGAGGGCCGGCCTGGAAGAACCCCACGAAAGAGCAGGTTTGGTACTAGTTTAGTCCATCAACTATTGCTCTTTGTCACCAATACCCCTATATTACATTCGCTTACATTTAAACCCCCTCATCTAGTAAACATGTTCCGTTAACTCCTTTCCGTCAACAATCCGTCGGCAACCATCAAGATTTTGGCCTAACAAGTGCCAAAAGTAGTTTTATGTTCTACTATTACTCCCCACTACTTTCCTGGTCATAAGAAGGTATCTGGAAACCTTGTTCGCCATTCTCCATTTTTCCCTTCCCCTACTTCCCTTTTGTGAAACCGTTTTCTCACACCCCAATGTCTTCTTTTAGTACGAGCAATGCACAAACCACGTCTAAGATTATTGGGCGATTGATTTATGAAAGATAAAGGAAGACCTCAGGAAATAAAATTAGAGAATCGAAGATATGAAAGATACGTTTGTAGTGAAGATGGCCTCTATAAACAAAGAGTTGAATGAGATAGAAAATGGATTCCTACTAAAGAGGGAGATTGGTTCGCACTGAAGATGGAAGAGATTATAGCAAATTAAGAACGAGGGTTTAAGGCTAAAGATGGAAGATGTCGAAGCAAACAATGAGGGTTTCAAGAAGAGGAACAAACTAACAAATGAAGATGTTAGATTTAGCCAATATTCAAGGTGAATGTAAATTACTTTAGATTATATATTTTCTTTTCAATAAATACGAGATGACTCATACTTTCATTATAGATGGTTGATGGCTGTTAGTAAATAATTATTTTGTATGAGGATTAACTTTTTGTTATTAGCAACATAAGAAATCAAATATTACATGTTTGTGTTGCATAGAGTGGTCAATTAATATGTACAAGGTTAATATTGTTTGGCAACAAGGATAACTTTCAAACATAAGATAAAATACGATATGACATATTGTGGGGATATGTTTTGATTTTGTTATATTTTTTAATAAATACGATATGACATATTGTTTTAGCATATATACCTTATGGTTGTTTATTTTGATATCAACATTTTATTATGTTACAACTACATATGTTAGAAAAAAAATAAACACAATTCTTTTTTTTATAAGGAATTTGATAAGAGAATATATTTATGATAATTAATTTCTAAAATATTTAGAAAATATTGAGCACAAGAATAAGATACCTGTAAACAACATTTAACTTAAAATTCAATATACACGTGAATTGTAAGTTAATCTTAGCCATCTTAGGCAACGATAGCCCCCAAGCTTGACTTGGCGAAAAAATGCGGAATTGAATGCTAGCAGTTGTTAATTCACAATTGATGTGATGTTTCCCTCTTATTGGTTTTCTTAGGGTATAACAATACTATTTAATAGATGTAGCTATTCACATGTATGCATACTATTATATATCTCTTGTTTGTTGTTCTTTCGTGCCGTTCACATTGATGAATTTTCACATTTTAACTGTTAGTAATAGACAACCAACTATGGTCTTGTCACGCCCTCGAAATTTTAAAGGATAATCCGTTAAGAAAAATCCACATGGATGGTCAACAAGTCCACGGGCCACGTCAAAGTCCAAATTTAATAGTCAGGTCAACATCAAAATACACAATGGTCTATGGATACCTGAACCCCAAATTAAGAAATAATAAGTGTATAGTTATTACAATCCCAATGTCAAAATAGGAAACTTAATTAAGTTATAAAATCATCTTAACAAAAGTAAAAGTTCTAAGATGATAATATAACTCCTCCATTTAGCTTTCAAAATCATACATGCATGCACTCCAAGCACTCGATGTCATGCTCCATGATTGGTGCCTGAAAATTGATAGGATGAGCTACACTAGCCCAGTAGAGAAAGATCTAACAATCCTAAATGCAATGAAATGTATATGAGTGATAGACAATGAAGTATAAGTCAAGTACAAGACCTAAAAGAGAGTTTAAATAGTTAAAGGACTTGGAATCAACACATAAGCTACTAGTTTCGATCCACTATCATCTCTTGTATCCGACTCGTACCTGATACACACCCGACACGCCACCTGTGTCCCATACTCATCACATTCCTTTTAAACATTTGGTTATTCTCCGGGCATGCCATATAGGCCCCGTGTCACTCCGGGTATACCATAAAGGCCCTGTGTCACTCCGGGCATACCCCATTGGGCCCCGTGTCACTCCGGGCATACCCTTTCGGGCCCCGTGTCACATGATTCACATTTTAAACTTCATTTCATGGTCATTAGTATCGTTACGGTGTCCATGTGTCTCATCATCTCAATTGCATGTGTTGGTTTCATGCCAACCTCGTGTTTCGTGTCACCAGAACGTGTCCATAAAAGTAATTTCAACCCGAGTGTCAAGGAAGTCATGAAGACTCTCCTAGACCCTAATATGTGACCAACAACTTACACAAACAAGACACAATCAACGGATCATGATTCAAGAGATTTTTAAAAAAAAATAGGTGTCCTATTGATAGAAGGTTAGGTCCTATTAGTTTTGATCAACAAAGAGTTAACACTCCTCTTAAAATTAGAGAACTTAGTTGATCAGAAAGTTCAGCTAGTATACCTAGGCAAGATAGAAATTTGCTAGATCCAAAAGTTAGGTTAAAAGGAATCGAAACAACTTCACAGGTTAGTAAACCATGTTACTCAACACAGTCAAAATTTGAGGATGAAGAAACGTCCCAAGGATCACCAACCCAAATTGATTTTGAGGAAATAACCCCTCATCCTATAGACAAAAGTTTGTTAACTATACATAGAGATTTTACTATAGATGTAGAAAAATTATTCCGAGAATTTAAATAACAAAATAATACAGTAAAAAGAAGAGAATTTCGTAATAAATATAATTCTAATCAAATATCTGAAATAATAAAAAATTGGAGACAATTCATGAATGACACCAGAACATAAGTTCAATTTTTTGATTATTTTATAAAATTATTATAAAAAAGTTAACACTGTAACAAAAATTAGATGGAGAACATCAGATAATAATATAAAAAATCAAGATCAAAACGTTGAGAAAATTGAAGCATTAATCTCCAAAATACATACTAGGAATACAGACAATCATAATAAAATCACAATAGGTTGTACTACTAACTATTGCCAAAATAAAAAAATAAATGTAGTTAACAAAGACGCACAAGAAGAAGACTTTTTTATTGATTTAATTAGTAAAATAGAAGATCCCGAGTTGAAACAGCAATATGTTAAAAAGCTTAAACAACTTCTGGTTCAAAAAAGTAAAAAAACCCCAATTTACTAAACCAATAGCAAATTTCAATACTACCATAGATAAATTTAATAAAAAACAAAAGGAAGTTACTTTACAAGACCTACAACAAGAAGTGAACATTATCAAACAAGATATTATTGAATTAAAAAGTAATGATATAAAATTAAGTGCTCAGATAATAACACAGAGGTTAAATAAAAGCCTTAAAGAATTTGATGCAGAAATAGAAAAAAATAACCAATCTTCTGATAAATCCTTAGAATCAAATAATCAGAACTACTCAGAAAGTAATCCTAAAAGAAACAATCACCAAGATTATGATCCAGGAAATAATAGGATAAATATAAAAAATAAAATGGATCTTATCCAAAAATGGCATGCTAAAGTAAAATTAGTAATAAATGATTATGAAATTAAAATCACTGCTCTCATTGACACTGGAGTAGACTTAAATTGTATCCAAGAAGGTCTCATACCTACAAAGTATTATCACAAGACACCTGAACAGTTAAGCTCTGCAAATGGTAGCAAAATGCGAATCAAATATAAATTACCAAAAGTACATGTTTGCCAAGACAAAGTTTGTTTCAAAACTTCATTTGTCTTAGTCCAAAATCTAACTGATACAATAATTTTAGGTGTACCATTCATTTGCTTACTTTACCCATTCACAACCAATAGTGAAGGAATCCCTACTAAACCTTTAGGTCAACAAGTGACCTTCAAATTTTTAACAAAACCTGAACAAAGAGAATTAAAATAGTTCAAAGATTATTCTGCGTCCCAATCTATTAGTGTGATAAATAAAAAAACTAAACATCTAAAATTCCTAAAAGATGAAATTAGATATAAAAGGATTGAAGAACAACTCACTGATAAATTTCTAAATCAAAGGATAGAAAATTTTAAAAATAGATTAGAGAAGGAAGTTTGTTCTAATTTACCTAGTGCATTTTGGCATAGGAAAAACACATTGTAACTTTGCCTTATATAAAAGGATTTAGTGAACAACAAATTCGTACAAAATCTAGACCTATTCAAATGAATCCAGAAGTTATGGAAACTTGTAAAAAAGGAATCAATAATTTACTTGATAATAACATTATTCGAAAAAGTAAATGACCTTGGTCATGTCCTGCCTTTTATGTTAATAAGAATGCATAAATTGAAAGAGGAATACCACGATTAGTAATTAATAACAAAGCACTAAATACAGTATTAGAATGGATAAGATCCCCAATTCCTAATAAAAAAGATTTAATTAATAGACTAAGTGAAGCAGTAATATTTTCAAAATTTGATCTAAAAAGTGGATTTTGGCAAATCCAACTACACCCTAATGATAGATATACAACTGCTTTTACCACACCATTTGGACATTATGAATGGAACGTACTGCCTTTTGGATTAAAAAATGCTCCTAGTGAATTTCAAAATATAATGAATGAAATATTCAACCCATTTAGTCATTTTATTATAGTCTACATAGATGGTGTTCTCATTTTTTCAAAATCAATTGATGAACATTGGAAGCATTTATATTCATTTCTTGATATTATTAAATATATTGGGTTAGTCATCTCTGCTCCAAAAATTAAATTATTTCAAACAAAAATTAGATTTTTAGGATATCATATTTACCAAGCAACTATAGTACCAATTAGTCGGGCAATCCAATTTGCGGATAAATTTCCTGATGAAATTACAGATAAAAATCGGTTACAAAGATTTTTAGAATCTTTAAATTATATAGCAGAATTATATAAAGACCTTAGACAGACATGTCAACTTCTGTTTGAAAGGTTAAGAGACAATCCTCCTCCTTGGTCATCCATACATACTTTTGTTGTTAAGGAAGTCAAAAAATATGTCAAGACATTGCCTTGTCTTGGTATTCCTTTAGTCAACTCCTTCAAAATTATTCAAACAGATGCCTCTGATATTGGATACGGTGGCATTCTCCTCCAAAGAGTCAGTTCCACATCTCCAGAGAAAATTGTTCGTTTCCATTCTGGTCTCAGGAATAAAGCACAAAGTAATTACAGTACTATTAAAAAAGAAATTTTAGCAATAGTTTTATGCATTTCAAAATTTTAATATGATATACTTAATCAAAAGTTTTTAGTCAGAGTTGATTGTAAGAGTTCTAAATATGTTTTAAAAAAAGATGTTAAAAATATTACTAGTAAAAAAATATTTGCTAGATGGCAACCAATTTTGAATATTTTTATTTTGCTATTGAATATATTAAAGGAGATCAAAATTTTATTCCTGATTTTCTTACCAGAGAATTTTTATTTGGTAAACAATAATAATAATTTTATCTGCAGTTCACTCATGGCAGAAAAAAGTAAGAAACAGGGAAAACAAGTTCGCACTACAAGTAATCAGCCAGCCCCAACAAGCAATTAGAGTAATCCACTAGTCCCTACAAGTAATCAACTTTCTATGTCTCCAGTTAATTTAGTAAATAGGTACCAAGTTCTTGGGCAAATCCCAAAAACTGCGTACAACTCAGCTTTAGCATATCCTCAAATCAATCAAAACTATACCCCAGTAAATCAAAATGTGGTATCTAACCTATTTTGTCCAGCTCATCCAATTCAAGCTAGTAAACCCAGAATTCCTTCCATTTATATCCCTAAATCTCAATCAGCCAATTTGTTCTATATTGAACCACCTTTTAAACATATCCAAAACCCCATAGAATTGGCAAAATCCTTTTCCCTCCTGGATGGCATTTCACCCCTCATCATCCAGAAAAGTCAATTTCTTTTTACAAAGATATCCTTCTACAGCACCAGTCAATAGTCATCAAACCCATTCAGGATCAGAATAATCCTAGTGTTACTATTTACCATTCTCTCTACATCCATGATATTATGGCAATTGAAGAATAGGGACACCCTTCCTGTCTTAGGAACGTCCCTCGTTATTCTATCCCATATAATTATTATGATTACATTGAAGCATGGTCCAAAGTTTAAGTATTGTTGCATATAACTAAATCTACCGTATCATTTTGTATTCTTTGTGGAAAACTTTCATTTTCACTAAGCCAACTGGCTGGTAACTGGATATCATTCCATTGAATTGTTTTTGGTACTTGGACATTATCATCAGCAGTGCTACTTTGTATAAGTATAGTTTTGTCTTTTGGACTTTTGACTAAGGCGTGAATATTAAATTAGTTTTCATACACTTGTAATAAATACGATATGCTAAAGCAATTGAGTGACTTCCTTTGAGCATATTTGTAATTACTCCGGCAATTTGAATATTTAAAGTTAATGTTTTTAAAATATTTTTATCTCTTAAACTAAGTGGTAAATCAGGAAAACAATTAAAATATACTGAACCATTGTGTAGACTAGATTCCATTAAGCCTAACAAACTATCACTATATACTGTGAATCTACTATCTCTTAAAGCTAACAAGATTGAAGAATTAAGTCCTCTTCGTGTTAGGGGTTTAACTGCAACTTGTACTAATCCTACATGAATAAAATTATAACCTCTTTCTAGATGTTTTTTAACTGATTCTTTACTTAAAAGAGCACATCTTTCTTGTTGTTTTGTAATTGCATAATTTGTTCTACAGTTTTTACTACTTGATCAGTCTTAAAAGTATCTTCTAAAAAACTAGTTTTATAAATTTCTTTAACTGGGAATTTTGGTATATTCCAATTTCCTAAGTCTGTAGTACAATCTTGATATTCTTGTTCTTCTTCGTTTACTATGTCTGGTATGGATGACATCGAAGTCATTGAGCTAGTTGAAGAGCTGCACCTAAATAATCTATTCATTATCTTTTTCACTTCAAATTTCTCTTAATATTTTTTCCTGGAGTTATCTTTTTTGAGACCTAGCCTGTATACACTTATACCCAATTGGTGACCCTATCCTCACGACCGCCTCACTCTTAGGACTTACACATCTAACAGGGCTTCAAGCTTGGGGGGCCAGAGACAGGATGCTCAAACGCAGATAAGCAAAGACAAAATACTAATTGAATTTTCTAAGATTCAAAAATAATTTACAGATTAATTTGGTTCTAACTCAACAATTACCTACTTGACTCTGATACCAATGGGGGGCTTGAAAATCATTGTTCCCTACCCACTACTTGTAAAGGAAAAGAATGAAAGCGATGTGAATAGTAATGAATAATGATGAATAGTGACATGAATAGTGATGAATAGTTCTCAAATAGTATGTGAATAGTGCTAAATAGTGATGAATAGTACACGTGAATAGTATTAAAATTGACATAAAGTAAAGGAAGACAAACACTTACTTCAAATTCGGTGACTTGATTTATAACTTCTAATCGGAGTACATGGTAGATGTTACAAATAGTGGGTAGGGAATTAACAATGACTTTTCTCAAAAGAGCTTTCACTGGGGAATTGAGAGAATTGAGGAGAATGAAAACTAAAAACTAACTCTGAATGAGAAACTAACTTTGCCTATTACAAACTAAAAGGATCCAGAAATAATACCCAATGATCTTACGGACCAAGTCATGTATTTTTCCTCTCTAAACAAGGTAGACAGTCATACTGGCCAGTTTCCTCCTCTTCTTTTATTCATGGCTAAGTATAAAGTACCTTCGATTTTCAAGTGGCGATACAATATCTCCGACAACACAGTCACTCGCCAGTTTTTAGTTAAATGGTGGGATAAGTTCACCCAACAAAGGATTATTGATCAAGTCAAAGCAAAATTTCCAGTCAATGTTCCAACTCCAGTCAATATTCCAGTCCAGCAAAGTCAAGCCCCTCTTCCCACAGTCTCTACAATCAGGCTTGGAAACCCAGCTGCTGGTTCCTCTGGCCTTTCAAAAGCAAAAGAAAAATCAAAGCCAAGCAGCTCTGAGTTATTAAAATTGGCTCGGCAACTTTTAGCTCAAGAAAGTCAGGCAGAAGATGATGGGTCCTCAGAGGAATCAGCCACAACAACTTCCGAAAGAGACCCATTCAGCTTACTGTTCCAAGATGCTTAGGACCCATATGCTTAGAAATTTGCATAATGAGTTTTGGAGTTTTACTGGTTACAAGAAGTCATGATCACCACGTCAGGAAAGTCATTTGGAGTAAAGTTATTAGTCATCAACACCAAGTCAACGAGTTAACACTCCACTTAAAATTAGAGAACTTAGTCGATCAGAAAGTTCAACTAGTATAACTAGGCAAGATAGGAATTTGCTAGATCCAAAAGTTAGGTTACAAGGAATTGAAACAACTTCACAGGTTAGTAAACCATGTTACTCAACACAGTCAAAATTTGAGGATGAAGAAACGTCCCAAGGATCACCAACCCAAACTGATTTTGGGGAAAAAACCCCTCATCCTATAGATAAAAGTTTGTTAACTATACATAGAGATTTTACTATAGATGTAAAAAAATTATTCCAAGAATTTAAATCACAAAATAATACAGTAAAAAGAAGAGAATTTCGTACTAAATAAAATTCTAATTAAATATCTAAAATAATAAAAGATTGGAGACAATTCATGAATGACACCAAAACAGAAGTTCAATTTTTTGATTATTTAGAAAATTATTATAAGAAAGTGAACACTGTAACAAAAATTAGATGGAGAACATCAGATAATAATATGATTTCTGCTAGTCACCCTCCTTTAGATTCAATTCTTATTGATTACAAAGGATCGTCTATCACAGCATCCCCATTTAAGTTACCAAGTGGAGAAGCTGAATTTAAAAAAATAATTAATGGAACAAAATAATTATACTAATCAGTGTCTTAAAACTATAAGTAAACAATTAGATAAAATATAGATTAAAATTGATGACGGGTCTCTTAGCAGTACTCCCTCTTCTAGAAAAATAATCGAAAAATAATTGAAAACCCCTTGTACGTCTTCCTGAAAAAAGAATTAAGGCAATCAACCCCACAAAAAACCAGTGCCAAAGTATTGAACTAATTGAAGAATTGCTAGCTAAGTTAGCCACTAAAATGGACGCAACATCATCCCAAGTAGTAAAATTTAAACAAGAGTCTCAAGTTACAGCAATTACAAAGGGAAACTATCATAGCATAGATTCTAGTAGTCAAAATTCTAATACATAATCTGAAGAAGAAATCACACAAGTAGAAAGACAAATTTCTACCCAAGAAATTAATCGTATCTATAACCCTAAAACAAGTAAACCAAACCCTACAAGTCTTACAAAAAATTGGTACTCCCGTCCTACTCCCCCTGATCTTCACTATGAAGAACGAAATTTAGATAATCAATTTTCTGTTTCTTAAAATAAATTATACGAATGGAATATTGATGGTTTAAGTGAACACCAAATATTAGAAGAATTAAATCGTATGACAATGGTTGCTAATAGTTATTTAAGTAATTTTGATTATACTCAACCAGAAATTGTTGACTTATTAAATTCTGGTTTCACCGGAATGTTAAAATCTTGGTGGGATAAATACCTCACTAATGAGTCACGTGAAGAAATTTGAAATTCTATTCAAATGGATGAAAATGGTTTCCCAATATGTAATGAAGAAATTGGTATGGGAGAACCTGATGGAATAAATACTTTAATTTATACCATAATTAAACATTTTGTTGGTACACCTAGTAATATTACCTCTAGGATACATGATCAACTAAGTAACTTACACTGTCCAACACTAAGTGATTTTAGATTGTATAAAGATGTTTTCACATCTAGGGTAATGCTTCAAGATGATTTGTACTAAATCATTTTGGAAAGAAAAATTCATTAACGGACTCCCTAATTTATTTGCTCACAAAATTAGAGATGTTCTTAGTCAACCAACAGGAATAATTGAATATGATAAGTTAACATATGGAGATATAATTAGTACTATTAAAAAAGAAGGACTAAGAATGTGCATAGATATGAAAATTAGTAAACAAGCTCAAAAAGATAAAAATAAAGCTAAATATGAATTAGGAAATTTTTGTGAACAATATGGTCTACCTCCGGTAGCACTATCTAGAAGAAAGCACAAACAAATTAAGGATTTTAACAAAAATAACAAGTATTCTAGAAAGAATAAACAAGAATTATCCAACGATAAATATTATGAAAAGCCAAACTACCAACATAGTAAAAAACAAAATACAAAAAAATATGACAAAAGTAATATTACATGTCACAATTGTGGCAAAAAAGGTCATTATAAAAATGAGTGTAAAGTTAAAGAAAAAAATCAGTCAATCAAAAATATCTGATAGTGATAAAAAAACACATACTTGAAATTTTTAGAATATAAAATTTGAGTAATTTCTGATAGTAATTCAGAAGAAGAGAAAATTAGGACTTCTTCAGATTATCATTCTTTTAGTGACAATTCAAGTGAAAATCAAATTGGAATAGGATGCACTGATAATTGTTGTAAAAGAATAAATGTACTTACTAAAGAATTACCAGAAGAAGATTTATTAATTGATTTAATTGGTAAAATAGAGGATTCTGAGTTGAAACAACAATATGTTAAAAAACTCAAACAACTTTTAGTACAACAAAGTAAAAAGCCCCAATATACCCAACCAATAGTTAGTCTTAATGCTACCATAGATAGATTTAGTAGAAAACAAAAAGAAGTCACTTTACTAGATTTACAACGTGAAATAAATCAAATTAAACAAGACATTATTAAGATAAAAGAAAATGGTAAAAAATTAAAAGATAGTATATCCATATTACAACTAAAGGAAAGTTTCGAAAAATTTGAAGAAGAAATACATAATCAGTCATCTGACGAATCTCCAGAATTAAATAATAAAGTTTTGCACAAAGATCACTCGAATAGTGATCATGAAGAAAATGAGCACCTAGAACATAATAGATTAAATATAATAATCAAATAAACATCCAAAAATGGCATGCTAAAGTCAAGTTAATAATTAATGATTTTGAGATTGGAGTCACTGCCCTTATTGATACTGGAGCACATTTAAACTGCATCCAAGAAAGTTTAATACCCGCTAGATATTATCAGAAAACAATTGAACAATTAAGTTCGGCAAATGGTAGTAGAATGAGTATTAAGTATAAATTACCCAAAGTCCAGGTTTGTCAAGATAAAGTTTGTTTTAAAACTTCACTTATTTTCGTACAAAATTTAATTGATAAAGTAAGTTTAGGAGTAGCTTTCATTTGTTTACTTTATCCTTTTACCACCAATAGTGAATGATTCACCACTAAACTTTTTGGTAAAAAAGTAATTTTTAAATTTTTAGCAAAACCTGAACAAGAAGAATTAAGACAATTAGAAAAATTACTCGGTTTCCCCAAGTAAAAATATTTACCCTACTAAGATTCTGCTTGATTGTTTTATAGATGGCTTCAAACCGGCAGAAAATGACTTCGGATGGATAACTCTACCACTGATTCCTGATGGAACAAATTCCAATTTTAGAATGTTAAGTTATCTAGACAGAATTGATGAAACCCAACAATGTCTTTAGACAACATCTGGAGTACGCGTGGGGACAATCAAAAGTTTTTAAGTAGCCGGATAGTTTAAGTATTTATTTTCATCTGCAAAATATTAAGCAGACTAGAGAAATTATTCCCTCTAGATCTTCTGGTGGAGTTTCTTTAAATCCATCTCTAGCAAGCAGTTCATATACTAACTCATCTTGCGAGCATTGCAAACCAATGCCTCGAAGTTATCGAATTTTACTTGACAGGTGCCAGCAACTTAAGGAAGAGGTTATTTCTCTACGCCAGTAGTTAAAAACAACAAAGGAAAAGCATCAGCTACAAATTTCCTTAATCTATGTTGCCCCACTGGCAAATGCAGAGAAAAAACAGTCATCTCCACTGGATGATAGTGAAAGCGTGAGTGTGTCTTTCCAAAAGAAAGCAAGTAAAATATTAGGTTTACCCAAGACTTTATCCCTTATTCCTGAGTCAATTCCCCCTGAAATAGTCTTTGATATTCAACATTTAGCTAGACAAAAAAGTTACTACTTTCAAGAATTCCTGGTTGAAAGCCTAGTCAATCTTGCCCAGTCAAACAATTCCGGGTTTATCAATCACTTGGGACACTCTCTACTACAAAGATCAAGATCGAGTAGAATGTCCAAAAATTGACCCCCTTTGCAAAGAAATACCATTAGAGTGTATGGATTGCAAGTGTAATTTAATCTTCAGTATCCCCAAAGCCTGTATTGATCTTACAAATTTCCAAGACCTTTATTTAACCTATAAAGGAGAAGAAGTTCAAATTACCCCAATGACCTTACTAGACCAAGGATTCCTTAGACAATTAATTATTACTTCCCCTGAGCAAACTGACAGAGTCACTAGGAAAATGGCAGTATGCATCAACAATATCTTCGCCAAGTATGGAGCATTGAGATGCCAAGTTTCAATAAGAAGTAAAATGCCTGAATGGACAGAATTTGGAAGCATAGTACCAGGACAACATGTTATGTACATCTCCGCAAATTGCCATTCAACAGTTTCCATGACCCAATTGTGTTAATAAGACGTGAATTTCCTACTTGGATATGTTCTCAATCAATCAGAAAGCAAATCAGACATCACCTTGCCAACTCAATAGCAAGTCACCTTGGAGATGTTGATGAGCCCCTCTTTGGAAGCATTCCTAAATTAATTTGTGAAGACCAAATTCAAAAAATTAGGTCCATTGATTTTATTCAAGAAGTCCCATTCATTTTTCATACCAGGTACAAAAGGTTGGTGGAATACTATCATAGTTGGATAGATATCCATGAGTTATCAAATCAAGAAGATTTTGAACAAGAAGATGATGGGCAAGATTTTTGGCACAATTTGTCAGAAGGAGAAATGCAAAGCATCGACAGCATGATGGAGTTTTGAAGTCAAAAAGACAATCATGAAGTTTTGAAGTCAGAAAGAAAGTCACGAAGATCACCGAAAGCAGTTTTGGCCCTTAGGCTAAAATCTAAAAGGAACATATGCTTTTTAGTCACCTCTCCACTGAATGTGAAGACAACATCAACTTTCTGTCAAGTCTCAACCGAAAGCTGGAGAAAAGTTACCCCTTCAGTCAAAAGTAAAATAATTATAGTTCACATGGCTGAGTCATCCCGCATTGGTAAAATAATTGTAGTCTCAGGACCTTTGGTTATAAAAGGATCCTTTTAGTTTGTAATAGGCAGAGTTAGTTTTTTAGTTTTCATTCTCTCTCAATTCTCTGAATTCCCCAGTGAAAGCTCTTTTGAGCAAAGTCATTGTTCCCTACCCACTACTTGTAATATCTACCACCGTGTACTCCGATTCGAAGTTATAAATCAAGTCACCGAATTTGAAGTAAGTGTCTGTCTTCCTTAACTTTACGTCAATTTTAATACTATTCACGTGTACTATTCATCATTATTCATCACTATTGAGCTTTATTTGGTTGAGAATTTTGAGAAATATTTTTGAGATAGTATTTGGATGGATTTTTGGAAAAAGTAATAATAAGAGAAATGTGTAATAATTGGAGAGAGATAGAGAGAGAAATGAAAATAATGATTGGAGAGAGGAGTATGAGCAGAGAAAGAAATGTGATTAATGATTGGAAATATGAGAGATATGGAAAGAATCTTTTTGTAAAATTTTTTGGAAATGTGAAGTGAACACAGTGTTTGTTTCCCCAAGTAAAAATATTTACCCCACTAATATTCTGCTTGATTGTTTTATAGATGGCTTCAAACCAGCAGAAAATGACTTTCGGATGGATCACTCTACTAGTGATTCCTGATGGAACAAATTCCAAGTTTAGAAAGTTAAGTTATCTAGACAGCATGGATGAAACCCAACAATGTCTCTTAGACAACATCTGGAGTACGCGTGGGGATAATCAAAAGTTTTTAAGTAGCCTAAATAGTTTAAGTATTTATTTTCATCAGCAAAATATTAAGCAGACTAGAGAAATTATTCCCTCTAGATCTTCAGGTGGAGTTTCTTTAAACCCATTTCTAGCAAGCAATTCAAATACTAACTCATCTTGCGAGCATTGCAAACCAATGCCTCGAAGTTATTGAATTTTACTTAACAGGTGCCAGCAACTTAAGGAAGAGGTTATTGCTCTACGCCAGCAGTTAAAAACAACAATGGAAATGCATCAGCTACAAATTTCCTTAATCTCTGTTGCCCCATTGGCAAAAGCAGAGAAAAAACATATAGTAATGAATAGTACTCAAATAGTACGTGAATAGTGCTAAATAGTGATGAATAGTATACGTTAATAGTATTAAAATTGACGTAAAGTTAAGGAAGACAGACACTTACTTCAAATTCGATGACTTGATTTATAACTTCGAATCAGAGTACATGGTGGTAGATATTAGAGGTAATATTGCCTATAATATTTTGATTTATCACATTAATGCTTCAATTTTCTCGATGTGTTAATCTTGATTTTTTTATATTATTATATGATGTTCTCCATCTAATTTTTGTTATAGTGTTAACTTTTTTATAATAATTTTCTAAATAATAAAAAAAATTGAACTTCTATATACATCTAATTTTTCCTATGAGGGCTCCCTCACAAAAAAAAGTGCGGGAAAACAGTTGTTAGCTGTTGGATTGCGTAAAGGGCATAGGATCCAACGCCCACAACTGTTATCCCGCACTCTTTTTGTGAGGGAGCCCTCACAGGATATGTTATGTATACCATCGAAAGCAGAGTATTAAATTGAAATTCTTACTTGAAATTGAAGGAGGAATTGATGGAGGGAGATTTACAGGGGAAGGAAGGAAGATATTACAATGGAGGGGGAGAAGAGGGAATATTAGAGAGAATTCTGAATTGCTCAAACAAACTCTGCCTAACTACATAATTGAAGAGTCCTTTTATAGAATAAGGAACCATGTTTACAATGATTCTAAAATTGAAAAACAAAGGCAATCATGATACTTTTGACTTTGGGAATCATCTTTCGGTGGGAAAGAGTGGTTTCCTCATGATTTGATATTGAATTTGATATTAGTTTTCGGTGGGAAAGAAATGCTCCATTTGCTGCTTGCTTTTGGTGGAAAGTAAAGCTTACTTTTGACTTGGAAAAAGTGCTCCTCATGCTTTCGGTGGATATTTCCTTGGGTCTTGAATTTGGGGGGTAATAATTGATGTCAGGGGTCCATTTGATTATTGATGTTGGCCATTGAATCTTCAGAAAGATTATCCCAAAAATCTGTATCATCATTTCTTTGAGGATTTGTAGGATAATCATTTTCGGATTGTTGCTGGATATAATCTTCAAAGAATTTGACTGATTTGGTATTGCTGGTATGGAAAAGAAATGGGACCTCTCCATAATAATTGATGGTGCGAATCTTCTGAATTGGATCTTCACTAAATAATTTAAATTGATATGGCTGGAGAGTATAAACATCATCATCTCCAATGTGACTAGCAATTTGATATGCAATGTAATCTTGAATTTGATGGGATATTGGATTTGAACAAATCCATGTTGGGAATTCACAACCCATGAGGTGAAATTGGGGTTGGGTTTTGTCAGAAGTTTGGCTAGCAGTAACATGCATAATATGCTGGGCAGGAATTATGGTACCAAGGGGTGTCCATTCTGGCATTTTACTTTGGATAATGATTTGGCAAATGGTATTTAAAGGTACTGAAAAAATGTTGTTGATACAAATAGCTATTTTTCGGGTGACTCGGTTGGTTTGCTCAGGATTTGAAAAAATGAGTTGCTTGAGAAAACCATAATCCAGTAATGTCATTGGGGTAATTTGGATTTCTTGGTTTTCATAAATAACTGTTAGATCTTGAAAAGTGGACATATTAATACAGGCTTGAGGAATACTGTAAATCAAATGGCATTCCCAATTGAGGCGTTCCAAGGGGATTTGTTGGCAATGGGGTTTTATTTTTGGACAACTGATGTAATTTGGGTATTGGTGGTAAAGGGTGTCCCACGTAAATGTTAGACCGGGTAATATTTCAGGGTAACAAAATGGGATTTGGCTAGTGTAGACACCCCGATTTTGAACCCAAGATGTGCTCAAGCATTCCCGATGATGAAATGGGCCAATCGTGACTACCCGAAACTTGTGAAAATGGCTTGAACTTGATTAAAATTAACCAAACGTCGCCAAATAACCCAAACTCAACCAAGCATTGTTAAACCAAGTCAAACCACCAATCTGCCATCAAGAACCTTGAGCGCTCAAGCTTGAGGCTTTGAGCGCTCAACCCTGGGAAAAACACCTTGAGCGCTCAAGCCCACGGCTTTGAGCGCTCAACTCTGATCTAGTCAGCAACTTGCAGAGTATCTCATCATGAGATTTTCTGCATGGGAGCGTCTTGGGTGATCTTCTATGATCCTTATACGTACAATACACTCTACCAACTCTAAAAATACACCTAAAACTACTCCTAATCCACTTCCAAATACAAACCCACTTTCTCTCTCTCTCCTCTCTTCCCTCCCACTCACTCTATAAAACCACCTAGCACCCCTGGTTTGTAAGGACCGATTCTCACACTCCAGCATTCCCAATTTTCTCCAGAAAATCGACCACCTCTCTCTCTCTCTTCAAAACCACTCATTTCCCATCAAAACCACTTGCAAAAACCACTCTTCAAGTCTAAAATTCGATCCTTGATCATCAACCAATCACATACATTATCCAATTCACCCAGAATACTAACCAAAAACATCCACAATCATCCATTCCTAAGCCCAAAATCAAGCTCAAGTTTCCAACCAAGTCCAAAACGGTAGTTAAACATGTGAAATCTCACTGTTTTGATCATTCTGAGGAAGACCAGTGAGTTCAAACAAGTTCTTTATACTTGTATTGAACTCACAAAGGTCTAAAAGTTGTTTTAAATCATCTTTCAAATTTGCAATTTCACAGGAGTTGAGCGCTCAAGCCTCAGGCATTGAGTGCTCAAACCCAACTCTGGGTCAGTCATTGTTTTACTGATTTTTGTGCTTTCTCTTGGTTTTGATCATCATTCAATAGTTAGTTATGTTCATGTTACTCTTAAACAGCTTATTTCTATCTCAAAATTACATGTATGAGTGTAAATTAACTATTTTATGATGATCAAATATCAAAATCTTTGCAAATCTCATAGTTAAGAGTAAAACAGTGACTTTTCAACTTCAAACATCTTTAATCTGCATGTTTATGATCCTGAGAATCATTCAAAATTCATTTTCAAGTCAGAAACCAGAAAGCCAGATTATGGCTTGAGCGCTCAATGATAAGGCTTTGAGCGCTCAAGCTGTTCTTGATGGTTGAGAGCTCAAGCCATCACCCTTGAGCGCTCAACCCCTATTCTGGAATCCAGGTTGTGATCTCTTATGTTCTATGTACACAATCTCTTGCAATTGTTTTACAGTTTCTGTGATTTCTTTATTCTGTAAATATTTGTAGTGATTTATTTTATCGTTGTCATCATCACCCATGTAGATCACGTGCACGAGCATCCACCGTAGATTCGTATCTTTCTTGCATATATCTACGTGGATAAATCAAATTTCGAACATTTTCAAAATCCCACAAAATGTCGAGTAGAGAACCGGTTCACGGACCGGGCGAAAGGGGTGCCGTAAAACCCTTCCCCTCTCGTAACCAAACCCCCGAATCCGAGAAATCTTTGGTTCCGCCATGATCAGTGAAATCTTTTTCAAATGGGCAAACGAGTCATATTTTTATCGATTTCTCGGGTTCGGACCTCAAATCCGGGTGGCGACTCAAACAAACACAATCTTTTTAACGGTAGGAGGTGGTTTTGATTTTGAGTCCGGGGTACCCTCAGTGACCAAAACCGGCCTTTGCATATAATTAACCATAGAACCCCACGTTTAGTAACACACCCGTGTGTTAAGTTTACATGCTCCATCTTGTTACGTGCTATGTGTTACCGCTTTTTTTCGCCATGCCATATTGCATTCACGCATTTGCATTGTATATAGTCGTTGTGCATCCCATATGCGCGTTATTCTTAGAAGTTAGCCTTTAGGACGGCCGGACGTGGGAAAATTTGGATCATCAAAATTCCTAAACACTGATCTAAACTGGTTTAAGGGACATTGGCCCGAGGAGGATCAATCGCCCTTAGGCATCTGATCTTAGATCATTGTCGGAATTTGTGTGGACCAGGATTTCCCAAATCCGACCATCCGATATCAAGGACTTATCACTTAAAAAAAAAAATTGAGGATTGGGGCAATCTTCCGAAGCTGTCAATTTTTAGTCTAGGAGACTTAAAATCCACGGAGTTTGAGATACCTCCGGTGTTGGTCGTGCCCCAACGGCCACCGTGATTTGAACTAGCCTTAAGGTCATTAGTATCTGGATTACAACATCCAAATTGCTTTGTCTCGGATGATCAAGAAAAGTGATTGGCTCTGATTCCAACAAGTTTGGAGTTTAACCTGCCGAGTAATGGTCTACCCGGGGTGTTGGAAAATCTTCTGTGCAATGATCTTAAGTGAGATTCGGATCTGGTAGACTAACCCTAAGGTTGTACATGCAGTCTAGGAGACTTTAAATCCACGGAGTATGAGATGCCTCCGGTGTTGGCCGTGCCCGAACGGCCACCCGTGTTTCGGACTAGCCTTGGAATCGATTGTAACTGGATAGCGACACCTCATTGCTTTGTCTCGGATGGTCAAAGAAAGGATAACGGTTGCGGTTTCAACACCTAGGCTATAGGTTGAAGCCGTAATTGCCGAGTAAAACGACTTACCCGTGGTGTTGATATAATCTACTGTGCAAACGATTCCAAGTGAGTTCCGAAACCGGTAGACTAACTCCTAAGGCCAGAAATAGGACTAACTCTGTGAGTTAAGTTTCGGCGAGACGATAGTGAGCATTTGTAAATCATTCATTTTGTGCATAATAGACACATCGAGTACACATCTGAGTCCGGCTTTTGCTTTATGATCAGTTCTTGAACCATTGGGCCTGCAAAGAAGAAGAAGACCTTACCTGTTTGGACTCGACCTCCCGGACAAAGATTGTCTAGATCTTTATCACCAAAGGCCGAGACAAGTATGGTAGCTGAACAGGGACAAGACCCCCCAAATGAGTTTGAACGACTGAGGAAGGAAATGCATGATGAGAGGGTCCAGAATGATACCCGAATCGCCCAACTTATGGCGATTATGGTAAACATCCAGGGTCGACTCCCCCCACCTCAGCAGCGAGTACCTGATGATGAAGCTCGGGATCAGGAGATTCCTAATGAGGAACATCCGGAACAGCCTCCTCCCCCTGAAAATCCTCAGTTGGCTGAAATGCTAGCTAAGATACTTAAGCTGGAAGAATCTGTGGCTAAAAGTGAGAAGCGAGCCATTACCGGCTTTGAAATGAACAAACTCTGCATCTTCCCAGGCGCTAAGCTCCCCAAGAAGTTCAAACATGTGGACTTTCAGAAGTTTGATGGGACTGGGGATCCGAGAGGACATATTCAGGCATATGTAAGCTCTCTCTCGTTACAAGAAGTCGATGAGCCCGCCATGGCACAGATGTTTCATGAAACCCTTACAGGGCCCACACTCCAGTGGCTCTTGTCTCTTGACATCTCAAAGAGGCAGACTTGGGAAGAAATGGTAGCTGCTTTCATTAAGCAGTATGAGTATAACGTCCAGCTCAAAGTCACTACTCGAGAGCTTGACAGCATCAAGATGAAAGAAAGGGAATCTTTCGCAGATTTTGTGAAAAGGTGGAGAGCGAAGGCCGCGCAAATGACCGATCGTCCCAGTGACAAAGACCAGATGCGCATCATAACCAAGAACCTTCAACCCGATTTAGCTCAATACATGGTCATGGCCCAAGCACATAACTTTGAAACCTACTTTGAGATGGGTCTGTCAATTGAAGAAGTTCTGCAAAGCGGGGTGTTGAAGAAAGGAGACCCATTCCCCAAACCTAAGCGAAACTACATTGGTAACACCTCTTCCCTATACGCAAACCCCAGTTACACAGCCGGTACCTCATCCAACTCCATGAATCACCAACCCCATAAAACTGAACCCATAAACGCCATCTTGTCTCAACCAGCCCAACCAATTCAACCACCGCAAAATCAAAGAGGACGGCGTGTCTTCACCCCTCTCCCCTTACCTTTACCTGTTGTTTTCGAACGACTCGTACAACAGGGAAAAATCAAACCTCTTCAGCCAACTCCACCTCCGCAAAATCCCTCACCAACATATAACCCTAACACCTTCTGTATATTCCACCAAACACCCGGTCATCCCACTGAAAGATGCCAGCGCCTGCGTCATGAGATTCAAGATCTCATTGACAACAAGCAAATCCGAGATCCCACTGAAAAGCCCAACATCGTCGCAAACCCTCTGCCAACCCACAAAAGGAATGCCGATATAGGTCAAATTATCCTTAGCTCTACTCAAAAAGACCTAAAATCCACTCCATTTGACCCAAGCCAGTTCATCATACCCGAAACAGATCCCAAACCCATCGTACCAATACCTGTCGAGCGCGAGATATGCTTTCTTGATGTCCACTTGGACCCCACTGTATGGCAAGAATGGGGTGATTTGATAATGGCTATGGAAGCTCGGGAGTATGAGCAAATGGTGGCCAACAATGTGGCAAATGAAGAAGTTTGGCCGCATAATGAACAGCTTGATGAAGGACCTCCGCTTGGCGCTATGATTAACCTACTTTGGGGTCCAATGTTTGAGGATCCACTGGATGGATTTGCGCTTCCTAACCTATTTGAACCTTTGCCTGTGGTACAAAATCAACAACCTGTGGAAGAAGGACAAGGACAGAATTGGCAAGAAGAGAATGAGGCACCCAATGGTGCATAGGAAGATGAATGGGATCCCACACCCAATGAGTGGCAGCTCATGGACCCCAACGATCCTTTGGATGGGTCCACACTTCCCATGTTCTTCGACGAAGCATATTTTCCAATGCCACCACTATGGGAGGGTCGCCCTGATTTCTCCATGATGAGTGAATGTGCAATAAATCGAATGACGGAAGGGATAGAGTTCACGCCTTATGATTACATAGTTGATGAAAATCTTCCGGCACCCCGAGTGCAAATCCCGGAGGACTGCAACATCATGGTTTTGAATGGAGGTCTACCCGATGTTTGGGGACAGCAAATGGAAGAAAATGTTGTAGCAAATATGTGGGCCAATCAGAAAGAAGGCCTAGCACCGCTGTGGGTCGGAAACAACGAGGTCTGGGCTGTTAACGAGGCAGCCATGGAAAATGGAGATGTTTGGAGCGAAGCGACTGTGGAAGGGATTACCAAGGGTTTGGAAGGAGCTAGTATTGCAAAGGGAAAGAGAAAGGCGGAGGCGGATCTTGTTGATTTCTACACGGACTATACTAACTTATGGGGGGATGACATTGACTCGGTTCTTCACCTTCTTCGGAGTGGTCGGTTTTATCAACCACCTCAGATATACACCGGAAATACCTCTAACCCACCTCCTAACTCCCTAAACCAACCACCTTTTAACCCGTCTCCACAAAATAACCCAACTCCACAAAATAACTCAGCCATACCACATCATCCAAACAACCTTAATGACCCAATTGCCAATCCAGTTGATTTCCAAAACCTCTTTAACCCAACAACCAACCAATCCCATGCTACCTATGCAACCAACAACCGTATGCCTCGCCCGAAACCTCCGCCAACACCTGAAGAAAACCCCATCCAAAAACAACTTGAGAAAACTCCAGCCGCCTTAACCATTTGGGGATTACTCATGAGTTCCAGCGAACATCGCCAGAAACTTGCTCAAACGTTGTCTTGCATGGAGATCGCTCCTGATATTACCCCTGAAGCTATGATGGCCGCCATTGTTACTAAACCTACCATTGCTACTAAACCAACCAAGCACGTTGTAACCTTCACTGAGGCTGATTTACCGCTTGAAGGAACTGACCACAACAAGCCTTTGCATGTCACCATGAAGTGCATGGGGAAATGGATCCCAGTTGTACTGATAGATAACGGATCTGCGCTCAATGTTTGTCCTCTCCGAACAGCTCTGTGTTTGGGACTTAAGCCAAAGGACTTCACACCATCTAGTCTCACTGTTCGGGCTTATGATAACACCTGTCGCAATGTGCTTGGGACTGTTGAAATGGAGATTGCTGCGGAAGGGTTTAAATCGACAGTAGAGTTTCCTGTGCTTGAGATTCCAGCTTCATTCAACTTGCTGTTGGGACGTCCTTGGATGCATCGTCCCGATATAATGGCAGTTCCATCTACTCTGCATCAAAAGGTTCTGCTTGGTTTGGAAAGCGGGACGGTTGCTCTCTACGGAGACACAGGCATTCGCCCTCATGCTGAAGATAACGCTCCCCTGCTAGAAATTATGCATGATGAGAATGACATCCAACTTGGAGGTTTTGCTTTCGATACATCCGGTGGTGTATTCACGCTTCGTATTGATGATGATTTTTCAATCAGCACCACTGTTCTTGAGATGATGAGAAGGATGTCATATCTGCCTGGCACTGGCTTGGGTCGAACTCACCAAGGGGTGGCTCAGTTTCTAGAATTCCCTTCTCAACGAGGCCGTTTTGGGTTGGGGTATGAACCTACACTAAAAGAGATGCAAAGGGGAAAGACCAATGGAGCAAGCAGCAGTGCAAACCGTCAGATTCGCTTTGTCAGGGAAGGGTCAAATGCACCATATCACGGCCAGCCTGAGCCGTTCGTAAATGAAATAAGTGGAGAGGTGCACCCTGTGTTCGAAATCTTTGCTAACGATGCTTGGGATAGCGAAGATGAACATGAAAAGGTCGAGAAATTGGTGAAAGACCTTAAAGCGGATTGGATGGAGGCCTTGGATGGTGGGATCTTGATGTCGATGTTCGATGAGGTCAGTCTGACAGGTAAGGATAAAGAAGAGCCAGCAGTGATGATGCTCGGACAGGAAGCCCTCGATGATCCCAGCGTGCTGATAGTGGATGCAGTCGGTGAATACAAGAATTGCACTTTCACTCCTGTTGTAAAATTTACTAATGCATTCACTAAATTAGGGTTTGAATCTGAGTCAGGGCATGAATTTGGCCGTGAGTCGGAGTTTGTGCCTCATGGCCCTCCACGTCGTCATTTCTATTTTGAGTTTGAGTCTGATGCCATGTACTGCGCCCCAGAGGGCTTTGTTAATGAAATAAATGGTGATTTCGCTTACTTTGCTGTTCCCAAAATAAATTGTGTTGACCTCGACGATGATGAAACTGAGTTCGAGGGAGAAATACCCAAAGAACTTAAGTGTCTAATCGAAAGGGAAAATGAAAGGCATGCTCAGCCAATAAAAGAAGAAGTTATTTCAGTTAAATTAAAAGATGAGGAAAATCCTCGCATGGTTCAAATCGGTTCCGGGCTATCTTCGGAGGAACAAGAATTACTCGTCGATTTACTCAAAGAATTTGAAGATGTTTTCGCTTGGTCCCACGCAGATATGCCCGGAATCGATCCTGAAATTGTGCAACATCGAATTCCCCTGTATCCCAATGCAAAACCGGTAAAACAGAAATTGAGAAAAATCAGGCCAGATTGGGTTGAAAAAGTCAAAGAGGAAGTCACCAAGCAATTCAATGCCGGCTTTTTGATGGTAACTGAATATCCACAGTGGGTTGCAAATATTGTGCCGGTGCCCAAGAAAGATGGAAAAGTCAGGGTATGTGTAGATTTCAGGGATTTAAACAAGGCCAGTCCGAAAGATGATTTTCCTTTACCTCACATTGATGTACTGGTAGACAACACGACAAGCCACGCACTGCTGTCATTTATGGATGGTTTCTCGGGATACAACCAGATTTTGATGGCACCAGAAGATCGAGAGAAAACAACCTTCACCACTGAATGGGGAACGTTCTGTTATCGAGTCATGCCGTTCGGACTGAAGAACGCTGGGTCGACTTACGAGCGAGCCGCTACAACCTTGTTACACGACATGATGCATAGGGAAGTTGAGGTATATGTGGACGACATGATCGTAAAAGCCAAGGAGAGGGAAGGACATCTCCCGGCGTTACGCAAGTTCTTTGAAAGGATACGGAAGTACCGAATGCGTCTCAATCCGCAAAAGTGCACATTCGGAGTCACCGCAGGGAAAATGTTGGGATTTATGATCACCACCAGGGGGATTGAAGTTGATCCGACGAAAATCAAGGCAATATTGGAAACGGAGCCACCAAAGACAGAAAAAGAGGTTCGGAGTTTTCTTGGAAAAATTCAGTTCATCAGCAGATTCATCGCCAAGTTGACTTCAACTTGCGAGCCGATGTTTCATTTGCTCAAGAAAGGAGTACTGTTCAAGTGGGATGACAAGTGCCAGAAAGCCTTCGAATCGATTCGGCAGTATCTTCAAAGTCCCCCAGTATTGTTGCCACCGACACCCGGAAAGCCTCTGATTCTGTATTTATCAATAACACAGTCTGCAATGGGTTGCATGTTGGCACAGGAAGGTGAAGCAGGTATCGAGAAGGCGGTGTATTATTTAAGCAAGAAGATGGTCGGAGCCGAAGAAAGATACACCCCTTTGGAGAAGACTTGTTGGGCTCTTGTGTGGGCCTCTAAAAAGCTAAGGCACTATATGTTAGCTTATTCAGTAGTGTTGATTTCTCGAATGGACCCTCTCAAATATTTGTTTGAGAAACCGGCACTCACCGGAAAGTTGGCACGATGGTTGCTCTTATTGGCCGAATTTGAACTCAAATACGTAACGCGAAAATCGGTGAAAGGCAGGGCTGTGGCAGAATTCTTGGCAGATCATCCGATCGAAGGGCCAGAAGATACGGAATACCAATTTCCCGATGAACATGTTATGACAGTATCAGAAGATACCTGGAAGCTGTACTTCGATGGAGCTGCAAATCAGAGAGGATTCGGGATCGGCATACTATTGGTCTCACCGGAAGGGCCACACATTCCTCTGTCTTTCAAGTTAAATTTCGAAGTTACCAATAACCAGGCAGAATATGAAGCATGTATCGTTGGAATGGAGGCTGCTTTCGAAATCGGGGTAAAGAAATTGGAGGTGGTCGGAGATTCGAATCTGGTAGTTTCTCAAGCCAATGGTGATTGGAAAGTACGAGAAGAGAAATTGAAACCATACCACAAAGACCTCGACGATCTGATCCATCGATTCGAGCAAGTTACTTTTACAAATATCCCGAGAATGAAGAACCAGTTTGCCGATGCTCTTGCTACTTTGGCGTCCATGGTAGAATTGCCCGTGGGAGTGAGAATGAGACCAATCATGATTGAGCAAAGGAATAGGCCAGCATATGAGTATGTGATGAATGTTGGCGAAATTGACGATGGTCTGCCTTGGTACCATGATATCTGGAATTTGGTTGAGAAGGGAGAATATCCGGAAGGAGCAAACAAGAAAGATCGAATAGCACTACAAAGATTAGCGTCACAATACATCCTCTGCGGTGGAAGGTTATACAAAAGGTCATACTGTGGCATGCATAAGTTGTGCATCCATGGTGATGACACGAAAAGGGTGATGGAGGAAATTCACGAAGGAATCTGCGGTCCTCACATGAGCGGATTGATGATGGCAAAGAAGATTCTGAGGCAGGGGTATTTCTGGTTGACCTTGGAAACAGATTGCGTGCAGTATGTGCGGAGATGTCATAAGTGTCAAGTCCATGCTAACCTCATGCATGTTCCGCTATCTGAACTTCATACAATGGCAACTCCTTGGCCTTTCTCAGTGTGGGGAATAGATGTGATTGGGAAAATCACGCCACCAGCATCGAACGGACACAAGTTTATATTGGTGGCAATTGATTATTTCACAAAGTGGGTGGAGTCAGCCTCTTACGCTACATTGACCGCAGTACAAGTGGCTCATTTCATTAAGCAAAACATCATTTACCGATATGGGGTTCCCAATGCCTTCGTGTCAGACAATGGTGTGCATTTCAAAGGAAGGGCAGCAGAGGTGCTTGAAGAATTCAATGTTCAGGTTCACAAGTCAACAGTATACAGACCACAAACCAACGGAGCAGTGGAAGCGGCAAACAAGTCTATCAAAAACATCTTGGAGAAAACCATCGAGTCATCCAGGGATTGGCATGAGAAGTAACCATTAGCATTGTGGGGGTATCACACTTCAATCCGAACTCCAACAGGGGCAACACCCTACTCATTGGTTTATGGTATGGAAGCAGTACTTCCCATCGAGCTTGAAGTGCCATCATTGAGGGTGATGATAGAAAGTGAAATCAATGAGGCTGACTGGCTGAGCGACAGGTTCACGGAATTAATGTTGTTTGATGAAAGGAGGTTGCGGGCATTGTATCACATTTAGGGATATCAGAGAAGAATTGCCTGCGCATTCAACAAGAAGGTGAAATCCAGGGATCTGATTGAAGGAGATATGGTGGTAAAAGAGATTCGGGCACCGATTTTTGATCTGCGAGGGAAATTCAGGCCAAAATGGGCGGGACCATACATCATCAAGACTATCCTCGACGGTGGAGCAGCGGTGATCCTTGATTTGGATGGTAACGAGTTCAGCAATCTTGTCAACCTGGACCAACTCAAGCGATATTACCCCTGAGAGATGCTCGTTGGGCGGAAAATCGCAAGGGCGAACCGACCCAAGCAAAAATTAGAGCAAGCCTGCTAGGCCGAAAACCCACAGTGGGCGGTCTAGGAAAAATTTAAGGAAAAATTTTAAAAGAAGCTTGCTGGACCGAAAACCTGGAAAGGCGGTACCAGGCAAAATTCAGTGCACAAAAAGGAGAGTGTTAATACCCGAGTGAACCTTTCCTTGAACTACGCCATGACCTGATTTCTTGAAAAAGGATACGTAGGCAACCCTATCTTGGGGTTCGGTCTAAATCTGATAAGTTGGCCCGCAGTTTCACGATATCCGAAGGAGATAGCATATGGAACTAGATGAACCAAGAGGGGGAAACCCTTCATCGTTCAATTTTATTTAAATCACTTATTCGATTACATAAACTGAGCATCACAGCCTTAAAAAAAAAAAAAAAAAAAAACCATTTATTTTGGGAAACAGCTTAGCGAGTCGGAAGTCAAGTTGTGCTAATTTCTTCGGCGTCGTATCCCCATTTGCTCCCTCATCCAATCTCTGTAATGTCCATTCAAATGAATGGTCGGGTAGGTATCAGGAGCCCAAACGACCCTGTCCCTCCAAGAAGTACGATAGCGCTCAAGAACAGAATGTTTGAATGTGGGAAGGCTGAAGGTGGCGGGAATTGAGTACTCCACTTCTTGGCGAATGCAGTATTGACGGAGAATGCGTTGTGGGAAATAATATGCATACCCTTGCAATCCCGCCAAAATCACCCATGTGTTTCCCATGTGATTGGCTGTCATGTCCGGCAAAGGCAACCAATGGCATCGCCAAATAATATGATCTTCCTCCAATGACCTGAAGAAATCAGTCCATTCATCTTCATCAGCCTCGTCATGCACAAATGGTCTACTCACCCAAGCCCGAGGCTCGTAAACCAAATCACCTTCCGGCTCCCTCAAAAGCCCAACCTTGTCACACAGCCATATCTACAAAACCAAAACGTCAAAGCCAAAGTCAAAACCAAGCCAAACAACCAAAAATCCCCAAAAAATTCCCAAAACCAAAACATCTAAACCAAATAAACCGAACCTGAAGCAAAAGCGGACTCCCGGCAAACGTGTTCGTCCTTCCAGCCTTAACCGCATCCAAGCCCATGATTGTCTCAGCCAAAACCAAAGGAACCACATCCCTCCGCTGTTCGATCTGAGCAGCAACACCGACAATGGCAGAACTGGGATGGCCATCACAGGGGACCAACAAATATAATGCCAAGAGGCACATGCAAAGTGCAAACATGCGCCGGTTTTGAATGGTAAAATCTAAAAGATCGCCTATTGGGCCGTAATCCGCAAAGAGACGGAGGACGTTGAGGGTCTCATTGCGAATCAAAAAGTGCGCAGCACCGTTCCCAAGACCAAGCTTCCTACTAAGAATGTCGGCATAGTTTTGACGAATGGGTGGTATGACTGGATCGGCGAAAGCACAGCCGCCGAGGTAAGCTTGAAATTCCTCAACAGTCGGGCAAAGTTCTTGCATCCCAAAATGGAACACATGGAGCTCTGAATCCCAACAACGAACGGCGGCACGTAAGATGTCTTGACGGATAGGAAAAGTATGGAGGTGACGAAGTGCATTTAGGCCAAGACCTCGGAAGTTGAACCAATCGATGTTTTCAAAGCTAGCTACCCAAGTGTTGATAACGGAAGGGTCAAGGGCGGCCATATGGAAGCAATGGAGAATTAATGAAGAAGATGTGTGGAGTAAGAAATGAGAATTGATGTGGAAATGGTGTGTGGGAAAGGCTTGATCATGAATGGTATTTATAGGGGACTTGGGAGGAACCTTACAAATTTGCCATGCAACATTGGAAATCAAAGATTACATTTTCAAGATGGTCAAATGCATGCTTTCAAAGTATTTTGTTGGAAAGTTCGAAAGTGCATTGGAAATGCATGGCATTTGTGGGGAAAATGTGAAAAGACCTTGGGAAGATGATGTTCAAAGCTTGGAAGGTGTTATAACAGAGCAACAAGACATTTGGGGCAGAGGAAACCATGCAAAAGGGTCCAAAAATGCATTGGGAAGCAACACAATCTGTCTGCCCAGCACAGACATTGAGCGCTCAAACCAGTGAAGTTGAGCGCTCAACTCCCTGAAACCACCTTGAGCGCTCAAGGTGATGAGCTTGAGCGCTCAAGCCACATTGAGCGCTCAAGGCCTGCAGAAACACCAGCAAACAGCAGCAGCAGCATTTTGGCCCGTTTGATGCCCGAAACCTCTTCTAAGCTTCTTAAACCTCAACCAACACCCAAACCAAGTCTCAATAGGTAAGAGTAAAACAGGCATTGAGCGCTCAAACCCAACTCTGGGTCAGTCATTGTTTTACTGATTTTTGTGCTTTCTCTTGGTTTTGATCATCATTCAATAGTTAGTTATGTTCATGTTACTCTTAAACAGCTTATTTCTATCTCAAAATTACATGTATGAGCGTAAATTAACTATTTTATGATGATCAAATATCAAAATCTTTGCAAATCTCATAGTTAAGAGTAAAACAGTGACTTTTCAACTTCAAACATCTTTAATCTGCATGTTTATGATCCTGAGAATCATTCAAAATTCATTTTCAAGTCAGAAACCAGAAAGCCAGATTATGGCTTGAGCGCTCAATGATAAGGCTTTGAGCGCTCAAGTTGTTCTTGATGGTTGAGCGCTCAAGCCATCACCCTTGAGCGCTCAACCCCTATTCTGGAATCCAGGTTGTGATCTCTTATGTTCTATGTACATAATCTCTTGCAATTGTTGTACAGTTTCTGTGAATTATTATCAAATACTTGTTGTTGTTTTATTAATATCTATCTGTAGATCTTCGAACTACCACGTTGCATCAGACCACCCCACGTACGAGGATCCCATGGTTAGGTGTGTAAATCCCGAGGTAGGGTTGCCGTTTTTGGGAGATAGGAAAGGGTATGTGTCTGGTTGCGTATGCGTATGTGTCTTGTAGAGGATAAACGGTGAAAATATTAATTAAACAATTCAAGTAATTGAAATAATGAACAGATTATTTAGGTGCAACTCATCCACTAGTAACATGTCAATGATGTCTTCCATACCTGACATAGTAAATCATAGAGAACATGTGTATGAAGACTTAGATACAACATATTTTTGTATTAATGGAAAAAATTTACTAAAAGAATTTAAATCTATAAAAAATAAAGATAGAAGAAAAATATATAGAGAAACTTATAATAAAATCGAACAACATAACATTTTTTCGAAATGGGTAAAAATTATAAACAAAACTAAAACAGAAATTTTCCTTTTAGATTATGTTGACAATTATTACCATAAAGTTAGAAAGAAAGAAACAAATGAAACAACTTTTTCTCAAAAGGCAAAACCTATTATCTCAAATCAAACTCCAGAAGAAAATCAAAGTATAGGAAAGATAAATCAAAACAAACCAAGCTTAAAAAATATAGAAAAAACAACCCAACCTACAAACAATATTCCTACAACAGAATTTACAACTTCTAAAAATACTAATCAAACATCAATAACTCAGAAATCCGAAAATAATACTCTTAGTACATATCACATAATGAATGAAATCATTCCTCAAGTTGAAATTCCAAACCAACCAATAGAGACTATAAATGTAATCACACAAGTAAACAAAACACAAAGAACTACTTTACAAGAATTACGACATGAAACAAAAGAAATTAAAAAACAAATTCTTAAAATCAATCAACTTAGTAAGATAGAGAATGAAAGCACCCAAAATATTATTAACTTTGATCATAGCCAAACACCTTTCAAATTACTTAGTAACTCCAAACCCAATAAACCAAAACACCAAGTTCACATCCAAAATCAACAATCCCCAACAGAACCGCAAATAGATTTAATTCAGCAATGGAATATTAAAATAAATTTAAAAATTTATGATATTGAAATAGAAACTATTGCACTTGTTGACACAAGTGCAGACCTTAATTGTATACAAGAAGGACTAATACCAACCAAATACTACCACAAAACAACAGAACAATTAACATCTGCAAATGGAAGTAAAATGGATATACAATACAAATTACCCAAAGTCCATATTTGCCAAGATAATATTTGCTTCAAAACATCTTTTATTTTAGTTAAAAACATGACTGATAAAGTTATTTTAGGCTTACCTTTTATCTGTATGATATACCCTTTTACCTCAAACAAAATAGGAATTACTACAAATCATCTAGGAAAGCAAATAATGTTTAAATTCCTACAACCCCCACAAAAACGTGAATTAAAACAATTAACAATTTTACAACAAAAAACTACACATTTAAAATATCTTCAAGAAGAAATAAAATATAGAAAAATAGAAGAACAACTTACAGATAAATACCTAATTCAACAAATCGAAAAATTCCAAAACCAACTAGAAGTAGAAATTTGTTCTAATATCCCAAGTGCTTTTTGGCATCGGAAAAAACACATAGTTACTTTACCTTATATCAAAGATTTTAATGAACGACAAATTCCTACAAAATCTAGACCAATTCAAATGAACCCAGAAGTAATGGAAACTTGTAAACAAGAAATCCAGAACTTGCTCGATAATAATATTATCCAAAAAAGCAAATCTCCTTGGTCATGCCCGGCCTTTTATGTTAACAAAAATGCAGAAATCGAAAGAGGTGTACCTCGCTTAGTTATCAATTATAAACCTCTAAATTCTGTCCTCCAATGGATTCGATACCCAATTCCTAATAAAAAGGACCTCATAAATAGATTAAGTAATGCCACAATATTTTCAAAATTCGATCTTAAAAGTGGCTTCTGGCAAATTCAAATTCACCCAAAAGATAGATATAAAACAGCTTTCACAACTCCCTTCGGCCATTATGAATGGAATGTAATGCCGTTTGGTTTAAAAAATGCCCCAAGTGAATTTCAAAATATAATGAATGAAATATTTAATCCCTTTAGTCATTTCATTATAACTTACATTGATGATGTTCTTGTTTTCTCAAAATCGATTGATGAACATTGGAAACACCTCAATTCTTTCCTTCAAACTATTAAACACAACGGCTTAGTTGTATCAGCCTCCAAAATTAAATTATTCCAATCAAAAATCCGTTTCCTAGGATACAATATTTATCAATCAACAATAATACCTATTAATCGTGCAATTCAATTTGCTGATAAATTTCCAGATGAAATAACAGACAAAAATCAATTACAAAGATTTTTAGGATCCTTAAATTATATAGCCGAATTTTATCAAAATCTTAGAAAAATATGTCAACCCCTTTTCGAAAGATTAAAAGATAATCCACCTCCCAGGACACCAATCCATACTTCAATTATCCATGAAGTTAAAACATATGTCAAGACTTTACCCTGTCTTGGAATCCCCACAATCAATTCTTTTAAAATAATACAAACTGATGCTTCAGACATAGGTTATGGTGGCATCCTCCTCCAGAAAATCAATTCTTCTTCTCCTGAACAAATTGTTAGATTCCACTCTGGACTTTGGAACAAAGCCCAAAGTAATTATAGTACTATCAAGAAAGAAATTTTAGCACTAGTTTTATGCGTTTCAAAATTCCAAGATGATATACTTAATCAAAAATTCTTAATCCGAATTGATTGTAAAAGTGCAAAATATGTTTTAGAACAAGATGTCCAAAATATAGCTAGTAAACAAATATTTGCTAGATGGCAATCAATACTAAGTATTTTTCACTTTGATATCGATTATATTAAAGGAGAACAAAATTCAATTCCAGATTTTCTTACCCGCGAATTCTTACTCAATTAAAATAATTTCACTTGCAGCCATGTCAGATAAGAACAAGAGAGATGGCAAACAAAAAGCTGCGACATCCCAAAATCAATTAGCTCTCACCACTAGTGCAATGGCAATACCCCCAATTGAACTAGTCAATAGATACCAAGTCCTTAACCCAACTCCAAAAAACCAATATGGATTTGGATCCTCTCTTGCGTACCCACCAATTAGCCAAAATTACACCCCAGTAAACCAAATTGTAGGTTCTACCTCCCAACCCAATATAATTACCCCAGCCAAGTCTATTTACATCCCAAAATCTCAAATGCAAAATTTATTTTATATTGAACCATCTTTTCAGAGAATTCAAAACCCAAATGAACTTGCCCAAAACTATTTTCCAGAAGACTGGCATTTTATTCCTCAACATCCTGAGAAATCAATTCTTTTTTACAAAAGTATTTTAGAACATACCCGTTCTGCTGTTTTCAAACCAATTTATGACCAACACAACCCCCAAATTATTATCTACCAATCTTTTTATATCCATAAAATTATTAGCATTTCTGAGTGGGGCCATCCCTCTTCTCTTCATGATCTCCCAAATAATGGCATCCTTTATAATTATTATGATTATATCAATGCCTGGTCAAATGCCCTCTTACATGAAAATGTCAAATTTGCTCACTCATGGTTTATACAATTCGATCACAATTTCTCTTCTGTTTTCCCCACTTGGTTTCTTCGTTGGTGGTCCCAATATGGTGCTATTCCTGAAATTGTCCCGCAAAAACTTTTAGATCAAGTAGATTATTTTTATTCCAAACAAAAATTGAGTGCCCATCTCAGCCAATTCCCTAAACTCCTCCTTTTTATGGCAAAATACAAAGTTGCATGGATTTTCAAATGGAAATATGTCATTTCTGATAATCTGGTATGTCGCCAATTCCTTGTAAAATGGTGGGATAAATTTGATATACAAAAAATTATTGATCAAGTCAAAGGAGAATGCAAAGTCAAAGTCCCAACTCCAGTTCAACTTTGTGATCAACCTCCATTTCCATATGCAATTTCCAAAATCAAGCTTGATAGTCCTACTACAAGCTCTTCCACTCAAAAATCACCAAATCCAGCAATTGTCAAATTAGCCCAGCAAATCATCATGCAAGCCGCTCAAAATCCAAATCAAGATGCCACCAAAGAACTCCTCAAAATAGCTACAGAAATGCTTAGTCAAAGCCAAGACATTGAAGAGTCCACATCAGCAACATCAGAACAAAATCCATTTGATACTCTATTCCAAGATGCACAGGATCCAAATGAATTATAAAGGTAATTTAACAAATTTTTGGTTTTACAGGATCAATTTCCCAAGAAAAGCAAAAGTGACACCTCTATTATCACTCACTAATAATAGCAGAGAATCAATCGTCCCCACTCGATGATGGTGAAAGTGTGAGTTAAAACAAAAGATTTTTCAAAAGTGTTACTTCAAATGGATCAAGACCAACTTATCAATTTAGTTCAATCACTCATCACTTTTGATGAGCTTACTAGACGAAGTCAAATCCGTGACCAATTAAAAGAAATTTGGACAGATTTTATTTTAAAACTAAATACATATGCCAATATCAAATTTTGGATTAGAAGCATAAGTCACCTTCTTGCTTTCTATGAAAAAACAACCTACAGTCATCCAGCCCTCAATCAAGAAATTATCTTCATGAACATTGAAGAATCTCCAAATGAGCAAGAAGATTATTTCTGGTACAAATTCGTAGTCAAAAGGCAACAAAAGAAACTTAAGCTTTTGTCTAGGCCATAATTCAAAAATTGACCAGTATGACAAAGCTACCAAATCATTGTCCCACATGGCGTACCATCCAGCAAAACCGCCAAAAGCACAGCAATTAGAGCAGTTCAAGACAAGCAAAATTGACAGGCAAAAGGACAGGCAAAAGCAAAATCAGCAAAATCATTATGTGGAGATTTCTCTTCTCCACCGATAGAAGATCCTCAAAAGTCAAAAGCAATTTCATTGCTCCTCCAATTATGAAGTTCAAAAACACAAAAGCAAATAGGGTCATTCACGTGGAAACCACTCTTTCCCACCGAAAGATGATTTCCAAAATCAAAAAGTATCATGATTACTTTTTATTTTCAAATTTTAGAATCATTGTAAACAGGGTTCCTTATTCTATAAAAGGACTCTTCAATTATGTAGTCAGGCAGAGTTTGTTTGAGCAATTCAGAATTCTCTCTAATATTCCCTCTTCTCCCCCTCCATTGTAATATCTTCCTTCCTTCCCCTGTAAATCTCCCTCCATCAATTCCACCTTTAATTTCAAGTAAGAATTTCAATTTAATACTCTGCTTTTAATTATTTAATTATGTCTTCTATGACATGGTAATTCTACTATGTCTACATATAGGTTCTCCTTCTAATCCGGACCCCCTGCTTCCAGACCTCCATGATCCAAACATTTTTTTGACGATCCGATCCGTCCAATGTGTTCAGAAGGTGTTTTCAAGGGACCCCACGGGAAATCTTCAAAAACAAATACCGGGAAGGGCTTGATCCAAGCAGTTTTCGCAAAAACTTTATATTTACAGTTTTTGCGAAAACTGCTTGGATCAAGCCCTTCCCGGTATTTTTTTTTTGAAGATTTCCCGCGTGGACCCTTGAAAACACCTTCTAAACACATTGAACGGCTCGGATTTTCCAAAAATAACTGGCAACACAAAAAAAATCATTTTTTTCTTATTTTCGGGAGGTTTGGACTCGAAGTTTTACTATATATATATATATATATTCCGGACTCTGGACTTCCGGACCTCCGTGATCCGGGAGTTTTTTAGACGATCCGATCTGTCCAATGTGTTCAGAAGGTTTTTTCAAGGGTCCACGCGAAAAATCTTCAAAAACAAATACCGGGAAGGGCTTGATCCAAGCAATTTTCGCAAAACTATAAAAATACAGTTTTTGCAAAAAACTGCTTGGATCAAGCCCTTCCCGGTATTGTTTTTTGAAGATTTCTCGCGTGGACCCTTGAAAACACCTTCTGAACACATTGGACGGTTCGGAGTTTCCAAAAATAATTTGCAAAACAAAAAAAATCATTTTTTCTTATTCTCTGGAGGGTTTGGACTAGAAGATTTCCCTATATATATATATAGGAAGCTTCACATCCGGACCCCCGGATTGAAGCTCTTGGGGTATTTTTTTGTGTTGCCAATTGTTTAGGTAAAATCCGATCCGTCCAATGTGTTCAGAAGGTGTTTTCCAAAGTCCACGCGGGAAATCTTCAAAAAAAAAAAAATACCAGGAAGGGCTTGAAGATTTCCTGCGTGGACCCTTGAAAACACCTTCTGAACACATTGGACGGAACTGCAACAAAAACTGTTCGAGGAGGGAGAGAGGTCGAAAAAGGCAGTCAGCGTTGCACACTCGGCTGGGTTTGAGGAGGCTAAGGAAAAAATCGTGGAGCATTATCAGGGGCAGGTTGCCGAGATTAAAAATATGGGATTTCGGAGGGGTGCCAAGATTTATTTCTTGAAGGGAGTAGCCAAGGGGTATGAGCTCGGATTAGAAGCTGGCAGCGTTCTTGCTGAATCTGCTCTCCGAGCTGTCCCCGAGGTCGAGACCCCAGAGATCGAGATCCCCTCGAAGGAAGAAGATGACGAAGAAGAGGAGGAAGCAGCTGTGGAGAATGCCGAGAGTGTTGACAACACCGGTGCTAATGAGACCGAGACTGGTGATCAAGGTCCTTCGAAGGACGTTTAATATTGTTTTCCTTGTATTAGTTTGAACAATCTCTCCCTTTCCCCCGAACAATTTCTTCAGTTTGCTTCTTGGATACGGCTGGTGGAATTTTATGCCAGACCGTTTGTGATAACTGTTGAAATAACTCTTCTTCCTTTTTCAAACTATTTCTTTCTTTTGAAACGGCTCGGTGGAATTGTATGCCGAGTCGTTTGTTGAATGGATGATTGGAATGGATAACTTTGTTTCCAGTTTGTATCTTGTTGAGTTGATCATTCCTGAGATATGTATGAATACCCCCATTCGTCTCGGCTTAGGGCAAGTAAATACCCCTGGCCTAAGTTGAGATGAATGATGTAAGAAATTTTTCTAAGTCAGGAAAAATATCCGAAGCAATTGATAGGTCGTCTCGGATATTGTCACGCCCTCAATTTTCAAAAGATAAATATATATATAATCCACATGGAAGTCAACGCCACCCACGGTCAAAGTCAAAGTCTCACAATACAACTTACAAGGTCAAGGTCGACAAATTACTACAATCTACGGACAACCGTAACCCAAATGCTGTTTATAGTTGTTAAGTGTCATTACAAACCCATAAACAAAGGGAAATCGAATTAGATTACATAATCATCTTATCAAATTAACACATGCCAAGATGATGAAGTAACTCTTCCGTTTAACTTTCAAAAGTGATGCATGCACACGCTTCACACAAATCTATGTCATGCTCCTCCGTGCTGGGTACCTGAAATGGATAGGTTGAGCTACACTAGCCCAGTAGAGAAAAATCTAACAATTCTAAATGCAATGAAATGAATATGAGTGATAGACTAGATAGACATAAACCACGTAATAAAAGCTAAGAGAAAGAGAGAGAGAGAGAGAGAGAGAGAGTGTTCGAATGGTTAAAAGGTTTGAAAGTAACACATAATCAACTAGATTTCATTTATCCTCGTCTCTTGTATCCAACTAGTGCTTGATGCACACAACATGCCTCATAAGTTTTACACAATATCCATATCCATCACATTCCTTTTTCAAACATTTGATCATTTTCCGGGCATGCCATATAGGCCTCGTGCCACTCCGGGCTTACCCTTTCGGGCCCCGTGCCATTCCGGGCGTACCCTTTCGGGCCCCGTGCCATTCCGGGCGTACCCTTTCGGGCCCCGTGCCATCAATACCACAATCGTACTTCATTTAATGCTCATTAATAGTATTTCTATATTCACATGTCCCATCACCTTAGTTTCATGTCAAAGCAGTGTTTTGTATTACCCGAACGTGCCAATAATGGTATTTCAACCCGAGTGTCATATCATTCATTCACATCACCACTTATCAATTTATAAGTTCAACTCAGTGCCCCAAGCAACTCACAGATCACGATATCATTTCACAAGTGTCCCGGACTTTCCACTCAACCCGTATGCACACAACGTATCAGTTTATGGACCGTG
Source organism: Vaccinium vitis-idaea (assembly GCA_963854785.1). NCBI lineage: Eukaryota > Viridiplantae > Streptophyta > Magnoliopsida > Ericales > Ericaceae > Vaccinium > Vaccinium vitis-idaea. The sequence goes on along the minus strand of OY978226.1, from coordinate 21,567,369 downwards.
CTCTCGTCACATCCACTAAATAACAAGAAATAAGTAATACCAATCAATCCCCGTTATCATTTGATACCAAAATACTACCAGTGTGGAAAATGTCCTTATACAAATGAACAACGCGTTTCGGGACCGAATAAGTGCAAACAAGTATTAAACATTCACTCAAACAATGTGCTAAGAAAATAAGGTCCCAAGTGATTTTCTTCCAAATACAAGCAAGCTCAAGGATCCAATGCAAGATTAGGACGAAGTAACACCCAATTGAAGTGGAGGACCATATATGAACATGGGCATGACACATTATAACTCAAACATTGATTAGAACATGATTTTCTCAAAGGAATTCACAAGGCACAAGAAGATTGGTCATTCAAGAGTCTAAACACACACAAACACAACATTTACACTTAGAAGAGTTAGAAATTTCCCTACCTCAAAGGTTAAGCTCCAATTGGTGTAGATCAAAACCCAAAAGCAAATTCTAGCTTCAAACTTGAATTAAACCCGAAATGCAAGCTTCTCTATTAAAGAACCCATGTCCACAAAAAATCACACTCACACTAGATACCAAGGGGAGTAATCTGTCAAAAAATCAGAATATTTGAAGGTCAAATGATACCCTTAAAAATTCGTACAAACAGGGGTTCTGCAGAAAACGAGTGAACACAGAACAGCCCAACTTTGAAAAATCACTATAAATCGAGCTCTTAATATTATGGAGAGATTCTAGTGTCAAAAGTTTCGTAGTGAAACGATGTTCAAAGTTCAAGAAGGGATCAAAGTCCAATTCGTAATCCAAAGGTGAGAAAACAAGCAAATACCAAGGCTACACGAATCTGTCTGGGACAGATCTGACAGCAAGCAGACCCGTTTTCAAAAATTCGTAGTAAATCGAATTCTTAATGGATCTGACTGATTCCAGCGGCAAAAGAAAGAGCTCTGAGTTTACTTTAACTCATAAGAAGGAAGCAAAACCTAATTAACAGTTTATGAAGGAGAAATCGACCAAAAATGATGACCCAGTCTGCTGTCTAGAATCTGCTGTACATACGAGTAGTGATACACGAATATTCACCACTAAAATCAACAAAAACGAGAGAGATGAGAGCTATACTTGTAGAGGGGAAGTTGGGAGGTGGAGATGGTGGTCGGAAGTGGCAGTGGAGATCACCGGAGGTGGTGGCAGCCATGGCCTCCCTTTCTCTCTCCTCTTTTCTTCTTTTCTTCTCTTCTTCTCTCTGATTCTTTTCCAGAAAAGTGAAAGTAAAAATGGGGAACAAGGGAGCGAATAAAGAGGGGGGGGAGAGTTGTTGGGAACATGGCAGGCATACTCGCACAAAACGAGGGGATATAAGGCAGTACAATTTACTCCGAGCGGTGTTCGAATTGTCCGGACTTCGGTCTCGGAAAAATACCAAAATATTCGTACCCACTTAGAAAATCGTGGGCAACGTCACCGTGTGCTCAGAATATCTAGGAAAAATCTCGAACGTTGGACACGCATTACAATGCGATTGCCAATAGACAACATTGGACTGATTAGGGTCCCACAATCGTGACAGTCATGCAAGTATCACCCGTACAGTTAAAAATTTATATTTCACATAAACTCTTCGGTTAACCCTTTTAAAACATTTCCCCACCTCTAATTTTTTTAAAAAAAATTACACAAATTTCCGGGTCTTTACATCCTACCCTCCATACAAAAATTTCGTCCTCGAAATTTCATATGCCATAATCTACTAACCAATGCACAAACACGTACAAGCATGGAACACCAATATAGTACGATTATCACCATTTAACAACAAAAATTTTAGAACGACAAACTCACATAGCTTACACAATGAATCGTCGCACGACATTCTTACACTAAGTACACAAACACTACCCGGTATCATCAGTCGCAAATTAATACAAAATCTCAGGCAAGGAATCTACATGAATTGTCTGGAGCGAATATTTCTCTCTCCACAACAAATCACGAATGCGTCAGTATATTTAGTGCACACCCATCCAGGGTCCCTTACTCACATTTTCTATCCGTGTACACACCCAAATCAGGTGTTCTTTGGTCGAGTTACCATACAAGTACACACCCCTCCCGGTGTTCCTTGGTCGAGTTTCTCCACCAATTCTCTTTATCCAGATACAAAGCACATAACGTTGAGCAAACCCTCATTACGAATCCGAGATCTTTATTTATTCTCTTTCCGGTTCCAAGAAATCTTAGTTACTATTAACATTCACACCACTGCAATAATTCAAACAAGAGCAAGGTTTTCTTTCACACAAAAGTATACTTATAATCTCTCTTGCGATTAACAAGTTTAGAACATAGTCTTATACTACAATCGTCTAGTGTAACATACCTATGGAGAAAGTCATCACATAAGACACAAAGGATTTTATTAGTAAGAACCACTTCATACTCTCGAGACACACTAGGCCTCTCATCAGAAACCACGTTGATCAGACGTGTTTTTCTAATCAGATTTCTATTTAGTCGATCAACAATGTCATAGTATCCCCAGGTTCAATTTCACACTCACATTAAAACTTCTAACAAATGTCGTAAAACACATACACACATACTTATACATATACATCTAGCTGGACTCGTTTCTTAATACAATAGCCAAAACATTTCATGTCTCACTCCACACACCATCTTTTCAATTTCACCAACGTCAATCAACAATTTCCACCATTTGAATGGGTTCCACCCCTTTTCCGAGTAATCCACAATTCCCGTCACACCCGACATTGGGTCGCCTCCATTATCAAGTACTCGTAAATGCGACAATTAAAACAAGGACTCACATAGGTCAAGCAAAAATAAATCCTAATATTTCTCTTTCATCTCGTCCTCCCTTTCCCAAGTCGATCCCTCACTACCCAAGTTGTTTCACACACGCGCACTAGTCAAATAGTTTCCCCCCATAGTGTTTCCTCCCGCCAATCCATCACCCGTATCGGTTTTTAACTCAAATTTGGATCATTCTAAGATATGAAACGATTTGGTTCAACTTGTCTCCAAGCGCAAAACAATAACTCCAAATTTTCATCACCATCTAGTCATAAATTTGCTAGGCTCATTACACGTACTAGCTTCCTACCTAATCCTTCCGCCACTGCATTCCACTCAAACTCACCATCAATTCAAAATTCCCCGAATACTCAACCCAACGACTATTTCATAATCTTATTCCTTTCTTTGAAAATAGAAGTTTTAGACCTTTGCAATAAAAAAGATTTCGGATTTCTCCATTGTACAAGGATGAGCACCAACTCTTGACTATAGTAGTTTAGTTACGACAATCAAAATTTCACTCTTTCATCAGCACCGACCAGCAACATCACATTGCACATTTTATCCTAGATTCTTCAAACCATCCCTGCTTAGACAGGATCACGACAGATCAACCTTATATGATAACAATAAAGTTAAGCTTCCAAAAAAAAAAAAAAAACATTTGCAATTCAGTCGGCATTAACTGCTCCAACACCCATTCCCCGTACTAGTAGGTTCTCTCCCGCCGTACTACACCATTACCTAATCATCACAACATGGCCTGGTTATCCAAACACTCAAATCCTCCTCTCTTAGATCATGACGTTGGTAATCCATTTAATCACACGAATGTCCTACATTTCCATACACCTCATTGATATAACCTCTCCCCGTCACCCTGATCTCTATAAGGAAAGAAACTGATATTCTTTGGAGCACCCTCACCTGCTCATCTCGCCACGTATCTGTCTAGTTTCTTAATTCTAAACTAACTATTAAAACCGCAATAAAACGTTAGTCGTTAATCAAGCCTCCCTGTCCTCTTGGTACAATCCACATATCCAACAACAGTGTTAAGTCCAATGTCCCCAATATATCCTCGTCAAATTTGATTACTCCAAACCGGATTTCTAACGCAGACATCAAAGGATTTCTGAAAGCTGGTCAAAGCGTTACCCCACTTATATCATTTCAGAAGAGCACCTCAGATTTCTTTTGCACAAATAAACAATCTTCTCCTTAAGCTGTGGGCAACACAAATACTCACATACTAGCACACCTTGGCCATTCTCAATAACCTGATCGAAGTTCACCAATAATACAAAAATCATTTACCCATTGTCAAACTATCAACACCCAAGAACTACACGAGTAAATCTGTCAAAGTCAACAATGAAAGCGCTTCCTTAGTCCAATTATATCAACGAGTTAATCCCATCAACATTTGTTATAATACATCTCCAAGTAAAATCCTTCCAGTACGATATCTATTTTTTTTTTTTTTTTTTTTTAACCTACAAGGGGTATATAGCAAAATGATCGCATGGTACATACGTACTTAGCCTTCCCCCTTATTCGACGTTAATTTAACCACTCAGATCTCAACTCCAAACAACAAGTCTATACAACCCACGCAATCCAAATTAACCACCACTACAATCTATAGTTCTAAGATTTCCAAATCTCTAAGTCCTCAAATGACTTCCAAACAACTCTCTCGCCAAATTATCCTCAGTCATTATCAAAATTTCTAACTTCGATTACCCATTTTCCGTTCACCCTTGGTTATAAAATATAACAATATCATTCAAACATAAGAGTGCACAATGTGCTAAAGACCTCGGTATGCTTCTCACCATTAATCGTATATTTCAGCATTTAATTACATTGTCACCCAACAGAATTTATCACAGATTTACTCATAACATCAAAGGGATATTACTATAATCACCACGTGCAAAATTATAATTCCAACAACGTATTCAATCTCAAGCATGCCACACCCAGACAGCTGGGACCCCAAACTTCAGAAATTTATAAGCAAGCAAGACCACCAATTCCCATTTAGTGACAACACACAGACGATAGTAAAAGAAGAAATTTCAACAGTTTAAATAACGAAACAACATTTAGATTACTGAGTAGACAATTAGAAAATGAATTTAGGCTTCTAATCACATCAAGTACTCTGGTATTCATGTCATATGGTATATACTCATATCCGTACAAAGAAAACAAGTTTTGTTTCTTATATGCGTCGTGTCCGAAAATTTCTACCCCAGATGCTCAATCGTGAAGTAGCGGTGGCCAGCTGTTCTCCAAGTTGAATATCCAGAAATAGATCATTAAGGTTCTTAGAAAAGAAGTTTCACATTTCATAACAGACAGTCACATCTAACACCTAATACAACATTTAACTTGCGCTTGTTAAACCCATGAACAGATTAAACTTATGCATGCAAGATAGTATAACAAAATCATTCAATACTTTCTACTCTCCCTTTCTCATACCAATAACAAACACTCTCTTCTCCGTACTACTGATTTCTAGAGAAATAGTACTCAAACAAAAGCCACTTAGCACCTTAGCACAATTAATCATCATCATCCAATCATATGATACTCCACTATGCACCATTCTCTACAGGAATACATGTTAACACCTCACCCAGTCTTCCAGTTGCTACACAAATCAAGCGATAAACTTTACCAAGTTTTCACACAAGTCTAGATCCATGTTCACACGTGAAGTTTCGTCAAAATACAATAGATAGCCCAAAAATTTCATTTCTCAATTCTTTCATTGAAGAAAAATCATCATTTTCATCAGTACTAATGATTTGTTCCGTAAGCTGGATTCCATAGGCTCAGCCTGCCTCTGCCGGGTTTCATAGGCCCCGCGCGCCTCTGCTGGGTATTCGTAGGCCCCGCTTGCCTCTGCCGGGTTCAGTAGGCCCCGCGCGCCTCTGCTGGGTATTTGTAGGCCCCGTCTGCCTCTGCCGGGTTCAGTAGGCCCCGCGTGCCTCTACCGGGTTCCATAGGCCCCGCGTGCCTCTGCCGGGTTCCATAGGCCCCGCGTGCCTTCACAACAGTATTTACCAAATGATGGCATTGGTTTAAACACCTCATTACCACAAAACACTTCATTTACATTTTTATAACAATTCCGTTTCCCAAATTTCATTTCACCAAAAAAAAAACTTTCTTTTGAAACGTCACAATTTTCGCCAAAAGAACCAACCAATCCAATATACTTTGTATCCACTACGTATAACTTTTTTTTTTTTTCCATATAATCACGTGTCAATTACATAGTTTGGATGTCAAACTGACGTCAAAGGGCAGCCGAAAACCACCCAGAAGACAGGGGCAGCTTGCTGGAAAACAGGACCAGCAACAACAAAACAGGAGCAGCAGCTCAAATGGGGCAGATTTTCACCATAGAGGTGATGCTATGCAACAATTAAACATGGAGGGAGGTCAATTCCACTCCCAACTTCATCAATCAATGACCAATTTCGTAGATTACAAAATCAAGTGAGGAAAACTCACACAGAGGGAAAACATGGTTCATGAAAAATTAAAGCCAAGAACAAGATATATGCGACAAATTACAAGTATATAACTAGAGGAGGTAGTAATTATTTCCGTACTTCAAGGATATAAATTTACTCAACATGGTACGACAAGACTACACCATCCTACCAAATCATGAATGCGATGCCACGTAGATATATGTCACCCATGCAAGCACACAACGTTTGTGAAAATAATCTTTCATGTGAAATGATGCAATGATTTCAGCCCCGAGACTTCAAGTCTTCCCACGGTTCCTAGGTTTTCGAACCTAGTGCTCTGATACCAAGTTGTCACGCCCTCAATTTTCAAAAGATAAATATATATATAATCCACATGGAAGTCAACGCCACCCACGGTCAAAGTCAAAGTCTCACAATACAACTTACAAGGTCAAGGTCGACAAATTACTACAATCTACGGACAACCGTAACCCAAATGCTGTTTATAGTTGTTAAGTGTCATTACAAACCCATAAACAAAGGGAAATCGAATTAGATTACATAATCATCTTATCAAATTAACACATGCCAAGATGATGAAGTAACTCTTCCGTTTAACTTTCAAAAGTGATGCATGCACACGCTTCACACAAATCTATGTCATGCTCCTCCGTGCTGGGTACCTGAAATGGATAGGTTGAGCTACACTAGCCCAGTAGAGAAAAATCTAACAATTCTAAATGCAATGAAATGAATATGAGTGATAGACTAGATAGACATAAACCACGTAATAAAAGCTAAGAGAAAGAGAGAGAGAGAGAGAGAGAGAGAGTGTTCGAATGGTTAAAAGGTTTGAAAGTAACACATAATCAACTAGATTTCATTTATCCTCGTCTCTTGTATCCAACTAGTGCTTGATGCACACAACATGCCTCATAAGTTTTACACAATATCCATATCCATCACATTCCTTTTTCAAACATTTGATCATTTTCCGGGCATGCCATATAGGCCTCGTGCCACTCCGGGCTTACCCTTTCGGGCCCCGTGCCATTCCGGGCGTACCCTTTCGGGCCCCGTGCCATTCCGGGCGTACCCTTTCGGGCCCCGTGCCATCAATACCACAATCGTACTTCATTTAATGCTCATTAATAGTATTTCTATATTCACATGTCCCATCACCTTAGTTTCATGTCAAAGCAGTGTTTTGTATTACCCGAACGTGCCAATAATGGTATTTCAACCCGAGTGTCATATCATTCATTCACATCACCACTTATCAATTTATAAGTTCAACTCAGTGCCCCAAGCAACTCACAGATCACGATATCATTTCACAAGTGTCCCGGACTTTCCACTCAACCCGTATGCACACAACGTATCAGTTTATGGACCGTGCTCTCGTCACATCCACTAAATAACAAGAAATAAGTAATACCAATCAATCCCCGTTATCATTTGATACCAAAATACTACCAGTGTGGAAAATGTCCTTATACAAATGAACAACGCGTTTCGGGACCGAATAAGTGCAAACAAGTATTAAACATTCACTCAAACAATGTGCTAAGAAAATAAGGTCCCAAGTGATTTTCTTCCAAATACAAGCAAGCTCAAGGATCCAATGCAAGATTAGGACGAAGTAACACCCAATTGAAGTGGAGGACCATATATGAACATGGGCATGACACATTATAACTCAAACATTGATTAGAACATGATTTTCTCAAAGGAATTCACAAGGCACAAGAAGATTGGTCATTCAAGAGTCTAAACACACACAAACACAACATTTACACTTAGAAGAGTTAGAAATTTCCCTACCTCAAAGGTTAAGCTCCAATTGGTGTAGATCAAAACCCAAAAGCAAATTCTAGCTTCAAACTTGAATTAAACCCGAAATGCAAGCTTCTCTATTAAAGAACCCATGTCCACAAAAAATCACACTCACACTAGATACCAAGGGGAGTAATCTGTCAAAAAATCAGAATATTTGAAGGTCAAATGATACCCTTAAAAATTCGTACAAACAGGGGTTCTGCAGAAAACGAGTGAACACAGAACAGCCCAACTTTGAAAAATCACTATAAATCGAGCTCTTAATATTATGGAGAGATTCTAGTGTCAAAAGTTTCGTAGTGAAACGATGTTCAAAGTTCAAGAAGGGATCAAAGTCCAATTCGTAATCCAAAGGTGAGAAAACAAGCAAATACCAAGGCTACACGAATCTGTCTGGGACAGATCTGACAGCAAGCAGACCCGTTTTCAAAAATTCGTAGTAAATCGAATTCTTAATGGATCTGACTGATTCCAGCGGCAAAAGAAAGAGCTCTGAGTTTACTTTAACTCATAAGAAGGAAGCAAAACCTAATTAACAGTTTATGAAGGAGAAATCGACCAAAAATGATGACCCAGTCTGCTGTCTAGAATCTGCTGTACATACGAGTAGTGATACACGAATATTCACCACTAAAATCAACAAAAACGAGAGAGATGAGAGCTATACTTGTAGAGGGGAAGTTGGGAGGTGGAGATGGTGGTCGGAAGTGGCAGTGGAGATCACCGGAGGTGGTGGCAGCCATGGCCTCCCTTTCTCTCTCCTCTTTTCTTCTTTTCTTCTCTTCTTCTCTCTGATTCTTTTCCAGAAAAGTGAAAGTAAAAATGGGGAACAAGGGAGCGAATAAAGAGGGGGGGAGAGTTGTTGGGAACATGGCAGGCATACTCGCACAAAACGAGGGGATATAAGGCAGTACAATTTACTCCGAGCGGTGTTCGAATTGTCCGGGCTTCGGTCTCGGAAAAATACCAAAATATTCGTACCCACTTAGAAAATCGTGGGCAACGTCACCGTGTGCTCAGAATATCTAGGAAAAATCTCGAACGTTGGACACGCATTACAATGCGATTGCCAATAGACAACATTGGACTGATTAGGGTCCCACAATCGTGACAGTCATGCAAGTATCACCCGTACAGTTAAAAATTTATATTTCACATAAACTCTTCGGTTAACCCTTTTAAAACATTTCCCCACCTCTAATTTTTTTAAAAAAAATTACACAAATTTCCGGGTCTTTACAGATATATTGCCGAGTCAATTGAGAATAATTGAATGTTCAGAATAAGACTTGTAAAAAGTTGAGAAAAATTGAGAAAATTTTCACAAGTGTTGTAAGCCGAAGGCGACATCGTAGGTTCGGATTAATCATGCCCTCCGAGAGACAATTAGGGGATTGCAATACCCCTAGGAAGAGGTTTCTTTGCTCGGTTTCCCGAGTCAATTGTGTCACGTAGGAATATAAATTATCATTGAAACAATACCCCTTTGACAAGATTTTGATTGACTCGGTGAAAACATACCGAGATGATTTGATAAGTTATGAGTGGATCAGTTACTAACTTGTAAAAACAAGCTGTTCCTTGGTCAATACCCCTGTAGACGGTTTTTTACGTCGAGCTCGGTTTATCGCCTGAGATTTTTATGTTAGTACCACCACGAGGGTGTGTAATTTTGATAATTTTATTGACATAATCATTGGATTGGCTCGGTTAAACCGAGCGGTCTTATGGGATGAGACCCATGTGTGAGGTTGTGCCTTTAGCCGAAGCCATTGGGTATGAGTACCGAGATACGATTAAAAAGACAATAGTTGAGATCGAAAGGGCTTTTTATTGATAAACTTCTGAGAGAGTAGTACATCAAAAAAAATTCACAATTTTTCTAAGTCTGAAATTCATCATCCGAGAGCGTTACTCCCTAAGCATAATACTTTCTCAAGTTGTAAACGTTCCAAGGTTTGTCTACGAGCTTCCCATTCATATCTTCTATCTGATAAGCTCCTTTTCCCACCTTCTTGACAACTCGGTAGGGACCGTCCCAATTGGGCATCAGCTTCTTTTTCTTGTTTTTATCCGTGACTTTCTTGAGAACCAGGTCGTCTGGGCAAAACGTCCTCAACCGAACCGTCTTGTTGTACCCCTTAGCCACCTCCTGCTGATAGGCTGCCAATTTTACTCGAGCTGCATCTCTTTTCTCCTCGGCCAAATCCAAGTCATTACTCAAGGCCGTGTTATTGGTGGTTTCTTCGAAGTGCTCGGTTCGGATTGTTGGTAGACCCCTTTGGATAGGGATGACAACTTCGATACCGTAGGCGAGAGAGTAAGGGGTTTGTCCGGTCGAATGCCTCGGGGTAGTCCTGAAAGCCCATAGCACGTGTGGGAGCTCTTCCGCCCATTTTCCTCTTTTTGCAGTTAGCCTTCTTTTGAGTCCAGCCGCGACCGTCTTGTTAGACGCCTCGGCCTGGCCATTGCCTTGAGGATAAACGGGCGTGGAGTTGAAGAAGCGTACCCCGAGCTTATCGCACACCTCTTTCATCTGCTTTCCAGTGAACTGCTTCCCGTTGTCCGAGACGATTGCGTACGGAACCCCGTACCGAGAGATGATATTCTGCCACAGAAAACTCTTCACATTTGCTTCGGTGATAAAGACCAAAGGCTCGGCTTCCACCCATTTGGAAAAATAATCTGTAGCAGTAATAAGGTAGCGAAATCCTCCTGGAGCAAGTGGAAGCTCTCCGACAATGTCTAAGCCCCATTGGGCAAAGGGCCATGGACTAGTGATAGGTTGAAGGTCCTCGGCTGGCTGATGGATCATCGGCTTGAACAGCTGGCACTTGTGGCATTTTCGAACAAACTCTTCGGCGTCTTCCTTCGTCTTCGGCCACCAATACCCCTGAGTGATGGCTCGGTGTGCCATAGAACGTCCCCCCGAGTGGCAGCCTCCGCTGCCGGCATGAAGCTCGTGGAGTATCGAATGGACTTGATTCTGATGGACCACCATGAGGTAAGGTCCTGTCCGAGAGCGTCTGTACAGAGAGCCCGTTGGGGAAAGCCAGTAATTTGCAGTCTTGCATCTAATCCAGTGGGCTTCTCGTCGGTCTTCAGGTAGCTTGTCGTCTCGGAGATAAAATACGAGCTCGTCCATCCAGCTTGGTCCGAGCTCAATATTCATCATTTGAGTTCGAGGGGGATCGAAGCTTGGCGAAGAGATTGTTCCAAAGGAAATGCTTCGTTGCTCGGAAGCTTTGCATGCGGATCCCAATCCTGCGAGTGCATCAGCGTGGGCGTTGTGCTCTCGGCCCACTTGGTGTACCTCGATTTCTTCGAATGTCTCGGCTATATTCCTGGCTATGTCTAGGTACTTAGCCATTCTTTCATCCTTAGCATCATATTCTCCATTGAACTAGTTTACAACGAGTTGGGAGTCGCTGTAAACCATTAGGGTCTTCACGTCCATTGCCTCGGCAAGCCGAAGGCCAGCGATTAACGCCTCGTACTCGGCCTCGTTGTTAGAGGCCGGGAACTCAATTGAGATAGCATTCTCGTGTATGACTCCTTCGGGAGAAATTAGGACCACCCCCGCTCCAGCGCCGCGTTGGTTGGAAGCTCCGTCTACGTGTAATTTCCAAGTGTTACCGTGAAACATATGCCATGTGGAAAAAGGCACAGTAGCTTGGTCTATATCTTCAATTTGACTCGGCTCTCCTTCCGAGAAAGGTTGTTGTGTTAGCTCAGCGGTATCAGCTTCCTTGGTGGGTTCTTCATTCGAGGTTGCATTGGTTACATCTTCAATTGCCACAGGGGCGTCAGGGTCTTCAGTTTGTTGCTCGGGTAGGGTTGGGCTGGGTTCCTCTATCTTTTGTTTTTCCTCCCCTGGTGTTAGCTCAGCTATGAAGCCAGCTAACACCTGCGCCTTAATAGCTGTTCTTGGTCGGTATAGAATGTCAAAGTTGGCCATTTCGCATGACCACTTCGAGACTCGTGTTGAGAGATTAGCTCTTCGAAAAAGTGCCTTCAGTGGATACTCGGTCAGAACAATGACTGTGTGAGCTTGGAAATATGGGAGCAGCTTCCGAGATGCAGTTACGAGAGCGAAGGCAACTTTTTCAAGAGGAAGGTACCTTGTCTCGACGCCAGTTAAAGTCTTGCTTGCATAGTACACTGGTCGATGCTCGGTTCCTTCTGCGCGGACAAGAACCGAGCTGACCGAGTGTGGAGATACTGAAAGGTAGATGAACAGATCTTCATTTTCCCGAGGCGTCTCTAGCAGCGGCGGCTCGGTTAGATAGGTCTTCAGGTGCTGCAGAGCTTTCTCGCATTCTTCGGTCCATTGGAATTTCCTCTTGCTTGTCTTGATTGATTGAAACAGAGGACGGCATACGTCAGCTGAGCGGCTGATGAAGCGGTTGAGAGCTGCTGCCATTCCTGTTAACCTTTGGACTTCCTTGATTGTACTTAGTGAAACAAGCCGCTGTATAGCTGTCACTTGGCTCGGATCTGCTTCATTACCCCTTCTTGTCACCAAGTGGCCGAGGAATTTTCCTGACCCAACTCCGAAAGAGCACTTCTCGGCGTTGAGCTTTAGGCCATGCTGCTTCAGTACCGTGAACATCTTGTTGAGGTCTGCAATATGATCTTCCACTTGTACGCTTTTCACCACCATATCATCGATATATGCTTCCATCGTGTCCCCGAGCTGATCTTTGAACATCCGAGACACCATCCGTTGAAAGGTGGCCCCGGCGTTCTTCAGCCCGAAGGGCATGACGTGGTAGCAATAGAGGCCTCTTGGCGTGATAAAGGCGGTCTTCTCCATGTCCTCTGTGTCCATAAAGACTTGGTGGTAGCCCCTGTATGCATCCATAAAGCTCAACCGGGCATGTCCTGCCGTAGCATCCACGAGTTGGTCTATCCGAGGGACTGGGAAACAGTCCTTCGAACAGGCATCATTTAGGTTTGTGTAGTCTACGCAGACTCTTAGCTTCCCATTCTTCTTTGGGACCACCACCGTATTCGCTAACCACGTGGGATACTGGACCTCTTGGATTGCTCGTGCTTCCAATAGCTTGTCCACCTCTGACTCGACTGCTTCGACGTGAACAGTTGAGGACCTTCTCGGTTTCTGGATGACCGACCGTCGCAATGGGTCAACATTAAGCTTGTGCTTCATGAAGCTCGGATCAACACCAGACATCTCGTACGGAGTCCAGGCAAACACCTCGATGTTTGCCTTGAGGAAAGTCACCATTTCCTCCTTTTCGTCCTCGGTCAGAGAGGATCCGATTAGGAAGAAACGGCTCACATCCTCATTGATTGGGACTGTAACGAGGTCTTCTACGGATTTAGCCTCGGCTGGCTGACCGACATCTTCCAAAACTGGTGCCTCGGGTACCTCCACCCACTGCACCTGCTTCGGTTTCTTCTTTTCCTTCCTTCCCACGGTTGAAATGTAGCATTTCTTCACAGCTATCTGATCGCCCTTGACATCTTCCTACTTCCCTTTTGCCCCAATGAACCGTAGCACCTGGTGGTATGTTGATGCCACGGCTTTCATTGCATGGAGCCAGTTTCTTCCCAATATGATGTTGTAGGGGCTCGGGGAGTTAACCACAATGAACTCTACTTGTTGTGTTACCGAGCCAGTGATGACGGGAAGAGTAATTGTGCGGAGCGGATACACTGGTGTACCACTTAAACCGACGAGAGGGGTCTCGGATGGCTTAGGGTCCTTGCTAGTGAATCCGAATCGTTTAAACAGTGAGTAATACATTACCTCGGCAGCGCTCCCCTGGTCTACCAAAATTCGTTCCACCTTTGCTTTCCCCACCTTGAGTGTAATGACGAGAGCGTCGTTGTGAGGGAACTGCACCCCTTCTAGATCCTTCTCGGTGAACGTAATTGTCCATTGAGACTCCTTAGTTGGGAGCCTACGTTTCGGTTGCTGTTTAACCGAGAGCACCTCCAATGCTTTGGAAGCCTGCTCGATTTCCTTGTACACCCGAGCCTCCAACATTCTTGTCACCGGACCGTGGATCACGTGCATTACCACCACATCCTCCTGGGCGCCCCCTCCTGCGGCTACTCCTTGGCCCTGCGCTCGAGCCAAGGTCTTATCCTGGTCGATGTAAGCGTCCAGGTTTCCTGCCGAGACAAGGGTTTCCAAATATGCCTTGAACGGTCTGCAAGAGGTCGTGTAATGACCTTGTTCTCGGTGGTAGGTGCAATAGACCTTTCTATCCTTAGTCTTATCTTGAGTTCCCATCTTGTGGTCCGGCCAATGAAAGAACCCCTCATTTTCAATCTTCCGGAGGAGCATATAGATTGGCTCGGTGAATACCGTGCGCTCGGCTACGAAATCACTTGCCTTGGGTAGTCTCTTTGCCGTTCCTGCTTTAATGGTGTTTACCGCCTTCTTCTGATTACCCGAGACATGGATAACCCTTGGAACAGAGGAGGTTGGAGCATCACGCTCGGATAAGAGTTCCTCAAGCTCGATATATTTATTGATCCGTTCCATTAAGCCGTCCATGTTCTTTGGTGGGTGCAACATCAGACCTGTGAAGACAGGGCTCTTGCTCTCCAAACCGTGCTTGAAGTGGGTCGCAGCGAGAGTCTGATCACACCCCTGGATCTGGTGAAACATCTCCCAGTACCTGGCAGCATACTGTCGAAGTGTTTCATCCGGGCGTTTTCTTAGTCCGAGGAGGGAGTCTACCTCTTTCTTCTGAATATTACTTGTAACGAACCGAGAAAGGAATGCTCGCTCCAAAGCCTCGTAGCTTCCAATGGATCCTTCCTCCAGTTTGTTGAACCAGAGGGATCCGAGAGTCCCTAGGCTGGTTGGAAACACCTTACACATTATAGCTTGATCCGAGGTGTAGAGGTTGATAATCTGCCTGAAGTAAATGAGGTGGTTGTATGCGTCCGTAAGGGCGTCATAACGGTTGAACTTCGGCAGCATGAACCCAGTCGGCAATGTTTCCGAGGCAATCTCCTTTGTGAAGGGAGACCTTGCCAACTGTTTTAGTCGTTCGTCGAAGCTCGGTAAAGGAGGGAGAGATGAGAGAGGAGGAAGGGACGGTACAGTAAACCCGTCGCTGGTTCGGGAGCGCTTTTCTGTATGAGTACGGTGGTGCTCATCATGACGGCGCTCCTGGCGATGCTCGTGGTGACGAGTCTGCTCCCGGGGTTCTTTCTCCTTTCTTTTCCCGCCAACGTCGTCATGGTGAGGTTTTCCGTCACTTCGGTAGGCATGATGTTTTCCCGTATCGCCAGCTCGGATGACGGTTAGATTTGGCTCTTGTGGAGAAGTTTTCTTTAGGTGCTCCACTTGTGCTCGGAGATCAGCGGAGTTGGTTGGCTGCGGAGGAGTCTTATGGCGCCGTCGGCCAGAAGAGCGTTCGGTTAGAGCGGCCTCCTTTGGATCCTTTCGGAGGTAGATTGGTTTGTACTGTCCATCCTCAAAGTAGTAAACCGTCTCGTGAGATGTTGATAATTGAGAGTACGGTGAACGAGCGTTGGATTCAGAGACTTGCGAAGAGCGGTGTTGTGAGGAGTCGTCTCGGTGAGCCCTTGAGAGGTGCTCGGTCGACGGGTTCCCGTGCCTAAGCACGAGAGCCTTGCTTTGAGCCCTCCCATTGTTAGGATCACCGATTCGATCCTTAGCCGAGCGTCGTTGCCCGGATATGCCTTCTCGAGACGTTGCAGTAGTCTCTGCAACCGCCTTCCTCTTAACCGTCTCAGTTAGCTTGGAAATCTGGGCCCTCATTGCTGCCATCTCGGCGTCTCGCTCTTCAAGGTGGTAAGTGAGTTGCTGGATGGTGAGTTGCTGTGAGTCTGGGCTCGGAGTGAGTCCGATGTGACCCGGCTGGATGGAGACGGAGACGTGAGGAGTTCCTTTGGGATCTCTTGAGGAAGATGGGTGGAGAAGGTCGTTGGGGTTTGGTGGTTGGGTTGGCTCGCCACCCATTTTGAGTCAGGGGATTTGAGAGAAAAGGAAGAAAAGGGGAGGATCTAGGGAGGAGCACCGGAGATTATGGGTTGAGTCCCCAGCAGAGTCGCCAATTGTGGTGTCCTCAAAATCCGATGAGCCTTTTCTGGTAGTACCTGACTCGAGTGAGCGGCGAGTTGGTGGTGAGTTCTCTTCTCTGAAGCCCCTGCACACGTAACACCCGTCGTTAGCACCCAACCTGGCTGGAATGTGGCCAGGGAAGGCACTCCGACGGTCTAGTAAGTGATCGGAGAAGAGAAGTGTATTGAGAGAGTAGATGTAGAGAGAGAAAGTGTTGTCTATCCCCGTTAGGGCCTTTTCGCTTCGTTTATATAGGCTCCCCAAGTACAGGGGCAAGCCCGTCATTTCGGCTCGGCTGACATCACCGAGCATCACCAATTGGCCTCACAAGCACCGCATGCATGCCTCCTCCAATTCGACGGTGACACGTGGCATAACCGCTCGGCATAGGTCATACTGACGTATGAACAGTTGTGACATGCACATGGGCCTTCCCAGATTTGTTACGAGCGTTAACCGCCTCGGGTTACATCACAGAGGACGTCACTGATATCTCGGATTATCCTTCCGAGCCATCTCGGATACGATCCGTTTTGGATGGCTCGTCCGGTTCACAGTCTATCGGCCGAGACTCCGGTTCATCTCGGATGGGCCAAGCTCGGTCGGCCCATGGCACTTCATTCCTTGGTTGGCCCGGAGACCCCCTTTGGGCCCAATCTCTTCCGGGTTCACCAACCGAGGCCCATCTGGAGGTTGCTAGATTTCGGGCCACTACAGTATCCTCAACAATGGCCAGTCACCTTCATCATCTTTGAGCATGGAGATTATATTTCTCCTCCTTGTGGTGGTAGATAAGTGGAATTTTTTTTTGTAAAGAACAACGTCGCATTAGCAATACGAATGAGTTGTCCATGGAGGAGTAAATGAGACAAGCCTAAGGAATAATTAAATAAGATAACTAGCTTGGACATGTCAAAGCTCAAAATGCTAACACAACAAAGCGGAAATCTTCTAGTCCAAACCCTCCCGTAAATAAGAAAAAATGAATTTTTTTGTTTTGCAAATTATTTTTGGAAAATCCGAACCATCCAATGTGTTCAGAAGGTGTTTTCAAGGGTTAAAGTGAGAAATCTTCAAAAAAAACTTCTAGGAAGGGCTTGATCTAAGCAGTTTTTCGCAAAAACTGTATTTTTACAATTTTGAGAAAATTGCTTGGATCAAGCCCTTCCCGGTATTTTGTTTTGAAGATTTTTCGCGTGGACCCTTGAAAACACCTTCTGAACACATTGGACGGATCGGATTGTCAAAAAAATGCTCGGATCATTGAGGTCCGGAAATCCGGAGGAGAAGTGGAACCCACAACAAAGAAGGGAAACAACCAAGATATGTTTCCCTTGGGTGTAAAAATTATTCCTCAAACAAGCTTTAGTGATATGAATCCACATTTCACCGTGTATGCAGGAATATGTGGGTCACATAACTATGCAACGATCTCTACGTAACTAATCAACAATCCTCATGTTACAAATTACAAGCGATCAATCCAGAGGTACCGACCGGCGTCGGGACACCCTTGTGGGTCCCAAACATTATGAACGAAATGGGGTGATTTTGGATCGAGCTTTTAGGGCCATCCGATTGCATCGATTCCCACGTGGACCCATTCGGAATTTGATGTTGAGATGGATGAAAGGTTCAGATTGGCTGTTTGAAATCCACAAAGGGGTCCCAGAAGCCGGTTGGTACGTGGTCGGTACCCTACGGTCGGTACCAATAGCAAGTTTCAATTACAAGTGACTATCTGGCATTCAAAATCTTAGAGGCTTATCACACCATAATGTTCTTGAGATTCAATATAGGACAAATCACCATCATAATGGATGTGTTATACCAAAATTTGGCACAGAATTATAAAGGGCCAAAAAATATTAATTTTTTAACCGAATTGGACTAATTTCACTTGTTAAATTAATGGGCCACATTAATTTTATTTTGTTAAGTTGTGGCCCAACTAATTTTTAGTGGAACTTGCCCATGCATTATACATTTTATTCGGTTATAGCCCAAGTGAATGGCCCATGGAAGAATGGAGGTGGTTATTTGGAAGATTTTTCTAAAAGCCAATAAGGTGGCCATTTGACTTGGTTAATTTGTACCCATGATTTTTGGCCGCACGTTCAAGAGAAAAGGGTATCCAAGCTACAGGAAATGGGACCTTTGGTAAACTCCATTAAACTGCAATTAATGTGAATAGGGAGAACACTACAGTATTGCATGGACTACATGGGACACTTGGCGACCCATGCTGAAGGCGGAAAACCATGAGAAGTTCACGAGTACACGGCCTAGGGCCTATAAATACCTCATTTGATGATTAAAAAAGGGTTCTAAAACCACAAAGCCTAGTGCTTATATCACATTCTTTACTTTTCAGCAAAATATTTTTATTATTTTCATTACTATTTCACTCAATCCATTGAGTAAATGTGTATCTAACTTCAGCCTAGTTTTATTTTCATCTCATCGTACCAACCAACTCTTTTAATCTGTTTTAATGGAGGGCTTTTATTTTGTTGTTCTCATCTTCCTACACAGTTAGAAAATTCTTAAGTCATCGCACGTAGGCAACTTTCGATCGAACCACCATTCGGTCTTACTCTTTAGGCTGAACGCAACCGTTGTTTTTTAAAAGTTAGATATAGCCACGCAAGCCTTCACGCTAATTGGAATGTGATTCCGTCCTGGCATGCCCACAAACCGCTCAGTCCTTCGCGGTAATTTTTCAAAAGAAACAGAATGAAGCAACTAAACTGGCCTTTTCATTTATTTTTGTTTTTGGTAATTCTGCTTGTAGGAATAGGAAGACAGATTGGCATTTGGCAGAGGTCCGCAGATAACCTCAATCTGGCACGAACTCTGGACCAAGAAATTGCATCTGCTAAAAGCCTAAGACAGCTTCTGATGTTCCATAGTTCCGTGTCACGTGGTTTTCATTTCAATTTGGTTTATATTACACAATTTAGACAGTAGATCTTGATCTGGAAAGCAATCAAGAGTTCCGAATTGCAATTGGAATCTTATTAGGATGAAAGATCAGGTTGACTGCAAGAAATGTTCCTGTGAAGTATCCATATTCCAGTCAACATCTCCACATGCAGTAAGAACTTTTGAAACTAAGAGAGCATCCACCTCAATGCCTTGTGCTTGCATTCGACGGATGAGCTTCAAAGCCTCTTGGCAGAACCCATTCTTTGTATAACCATAAATCATAGCCGTCAAAGTAACCAAATTCTGTTCCGGCATGCTATTGAAAACTTGGATTGCCTCTGCAACTGAAGCACATTCTGCATACATAAAAACTAATGAACTGCCCACATACACATTAGAGAAGGCTGGGGTCTTGTTTATATAGGAGTGAATCAATCTCCCCTGCCGTGCATTTTGTAGCCTACCGCAAGCTTTCAAAGCAGATGAATACGTGAAAGGGTTTGGCTGGATACCCTCCCTTAGCATCTCTTCTAAGAATTCAATAGCCTCAACCTCATGTCCAAGACCAGCAGAACCAGAGATCAGCGCAGTCCACGACACAACATCTCTAAAAGGCATTTCTCTAAGCACCTTGGATGCGGTGGAGTAGTCCATGCATTTGCAATAGAGCCACACAAGTGTGCTTCCTATGTAAATATTGTTGTGAAAAGAACTCTTGACTAATTGAGCATGAATTTCCTTAGCCAACCGTAGATCTCCAACCAAACCACATGCCTTGAGGATGCTCACCATCGTCAAGTTGTTAGCAAAAATATTACGGCTTTTCATTACCCTAAAGATACTTATGGCCTCCTTGCCAAACCCATTCAGAGCATACCCTGCTATAATGCAAGTCCATGTAACTGTATTTCTCTTCCTCATTCCATCAAACACCTTCCTTGAATCTGCAATCTCACCACATTTCGCGTACATGTCCACTAACGAAGTCCCTATGAACACATCATTTTTAAATATCTTCTTAACTATGGCCCCATGTAATTGTCTCCCAAATCTCAAAGCCTTCTCATCTCCACAAGCATTCAGCACGCTACAAACAGTATATTCATTAGGAGTAAATCCTTCTAACTCCATTTGTGCGTACAACAACAAAGCCTCCTCACCCTGCCCAACTTGTGAGCAAGCCGTGATCATTGTCGTCCAACTGACCACATCATGAGTTGGCATCCGATCAAATACACGAAATGCAGCAGACAGGTCACCACATTGCGCATACATACAAACCATGGCAGTATCTACTACTAAATTACTGTGATCTCCTTTTATTATGCATGAATGAATTTGTTGCCCAAGTTGATAATCTGATCTCCTACTGCATAGATTTAATACACATGCAAAGGTCTTATAATTCGCCTGGACTCCACTCTCAACGAATTCCTCGAACATCCGTAAGGCGTCATCTTCTAACCCAAAACTAACATACCCATTCAAAATAGCAGTCCAAGATACGACATTTCGTTCAGGCATTTTATCAAACACATTTCGTGCGTCGATTAAGTCACCCAATCTCACATAAGCACTAATCAAGTTATTCTCAACGATTATGACTGGATGCTCCAAACACTTAATCACCATCGCATGCAACTTTCTAATATCTGTCATTGCATAACATTTGTGAAGCTTAGAAGCAAGGACATTGGAGTCCACTAACTGACAGCTCGGTGAATTATTGACGAAAGTGGCACCTGGGTTTTTGTGGGAGCTTGAAGCACGAAAACAAATTGGAAAATGGGTTGCTGATGATGCAAAGGAATGAAGATTGTGGGGGTGAATTCGGCCACGATTTTTGTTTGTTGATGATTTGGGTGGTTGAATATGGTGAAGAGAAGGTGGGTGGAACAGAGTGATTTGGGATGGTGTTGGTGAGAGCATTACACTCACTGGTCGGAGAACGGTGGGAGTGTGTATTTTCGCTTAGGGTTTCTCCTGCGCCAAACTCGGCTAGCCGTTAAGCGAGGGAAGTTTTTTTTCTTTTTAATTATCAGAATCCGAAAATTTACAGGCAGACAAGCCAAGCGACACTTACAACGACTTGTCCAAATTCCAAAATACACCGGTAAATATTTAGTAAGAAAACAACCCAGCAAAGTAAGAGATAATACAATAAAGCACAAAAAGCAAAGCAAGAGAACACAAAAAAAACACAAAAAGTAGGAGCGCTCTTTCAATCATCTCGACATGAGTCTCACCTCTTTAACACATATTGCAACGAGCAAGCAGATCGGATGTGCCGGTAGACTGAACGAAAGTTGGGTTTAGTGTGAGTCGTCGAGGAAGAAGTGTGAAACTCCTTACGGGTCATCAAGATATGAATCACATTCCCAGCAAATCAAACATCGACGGAGCCGGCCGACTACACGACCATGACGGGCACAGAACTTGCTTAGATGACCAAATCAAACAAAACTTTATTGACCCACCACTAACAACCCACCAGATCGGTACATCGGAAAAAACAAAAAAGAACCTTTCTTGACCTCTTCCTTCTTGAACCCCAACCCTAGTCACCGCTTGAGAGAAAAAGGGAAGGGAAAAGTTTTCTCGAGTGTCTCTCTCTCTAAAGTCCAAATCTTTGATTGGAAACTAGGTGAGGGACACTTGTTTGGAAGCTTGCGGAGTTTTTTTGTTAGGCTATATGTTTTGGAAGGGAGAAAGGGAATATTCATATAATAAGAGGCGCATAAAGAGGGATACGGTTGGAGGGGATTATTTTTGGAAAGCGTTTAAAAGGTACTTGGTTTGTTTAATTTTTTTTCAGGGAAAAATGAACGGGTAGATAATGTATGAAAAAGTGAAATTTTTATTAATTTTGCCATTGGTTGTTATAAGCGATACCCATTTGAAATTCCTATCCTAGGAAAAACTAATCTTTTTTGTTTAATTTTGCTTGGTCTTTGAAAAATTAATATTTATTTCTATCCAACATAAATATATATATATATATATGGTTCCACTTCTAGTCCGGATTCCGGACCTCCGTGATCCGATCATTTTTTTGACGATCCGATCCGTCCAATGTGTTCAGAAGGTGTTTTCAAGGGTCCACGCGTAAAATCTTCAAAAACAAATACCGGGAAGGGCTTGATCCAAGCAATTTTTGCAAAACTGTAAAAATACAGTTTTTGCGAAAAACTGCTTCAATCAAGCCCTTCCCGGTATTTTGTTTTTGAAGATTTCCCACGTGGACCCTTGAAAAAACCTTCTGAACACATTGGACGATTCGGATTTTCCAAAAATAATTTGCAAAACAAAAAAAATCATTTTTTCTTATTCTCGGGAGGGTTTGGACTAGAAGATTTCCCTATATATATATATATACAAAAAACTTCCTATCCAAACTCCCGGATTTTATAACGTCCGGACCTCCACCTTCCCAATTTTGTTTTGAAAATCTGAACCGTTAGATGTGTTTAAAACGTGATTTTAAGGTCCAACGCGAAGATTTGACAAAAAAAAATACCCGGAAGGGCTTGATCGGAGCAGTTTTTCATAAAAACGCTATATATATATATATATATATATATATATATATATAACGGAGCAGTTTTTCCTATATATATATATATATACACCAAACTTCACCTCCAAACTCCCGCAACTTATTAAGTTCCGGACCTCCACCTTCCCAATTTTTTTTTGAAAATCCGAACCGTTAGATGTGTTTAAAAGGTGTTTTCAAGGCGTTTTTGTTAAAAACAGCTCCGATCAAGCCCTTCCGGGTATTTTTTTTGGCCAAATCTTCGCGTTGGACCTTGAAAACACCTTTTAAACACATCTAACGGTTCGGATCGTCGAAATTTGGTCCGGAAAGTCGAAAATACCCCTAGGTCCGTAACTTAACTAAGTTAAGGGAGTTTGGATAGGAAGGGGACTCTATATATATATATATATATATATATATATATAGAGTAAGCTTCCTATCCAAACCCCTTTTTACGGACCTAACGTCCGGACCTCCACCTTCCCAATATTTTTTTGAAAATCCGAACCGTTAGATGTGTTTAAAACGTGATTTTAAGGTCCAACGCGAAGATTTGGCAAAAAAAAATACCCGGAAGGGCTTGATCGGGGCAGTTTTTCACAAAAACGCTATAAAAACAGTTTATGAAAAACTGCCCCGATCAAGCCCTTCCGGGTATTTTTTTTTGCCAAATCCTCGCGTTGGACCTTAAAATCACGTTTTAAACACATCTAACGGTTCGGATTTTCAAAAAAAAATTTGGAAGGTGGAGGTCCGGACGAAATAAAATCCGGGAGTTTGGATTGGAAGTTTTGTGTATATATATATATATATATATATCCCAGGTTCCTTTATAATGTATAACTCCTCCCCTTTTTACGTAATGAAAAACTAATTCCTATTTTTCCCTTTTTTATTCCACTTGAAATTCCTTTTTTGTAATATATATTTTACTTGCTTGGTCTTGGCTTGGAACAAACATACTCCTCGATCTTCAGTGGAGTATATTTGCTAATGAAAGAATCAAAACGAAAGACTTGAATGCAACGATTTTTTATTTGAAGCTCAGGAAATCATTTCGTTTGTGGGTTCTTTTTCTACCTCAAGAAACCATTTCTGGTCTCAAGCTCAAGAAACCAAAAAGGGATATTTTGGTAAAGTGAGAGACGGATATAATTTGGCTAGAGGGGGGTGTCCAAAATAATCCCCTTGCAGGGGTATGTATTTGCAAGCTAAATTATGTCCGGTAAGCAAAATCTAAACAAACACCGGTTATATACTTCCCGGATATATTTATCCGACTTCTCCTTATATCCCCCTCCTATATCCTTCTAACAAACAACCCCTTGGGGAAAGGAAAAGCAAAGGAAAAGGAAGAAAAATACTACTACCTCCATTTTCCATTTTCATTATTCCAAATAAAAATACTAACACTTATGATTTTAAATTTTTTGTTTAACAAAACTAGGTGGGATCTATCAAACAAGATCCATATGCATATAAAAATGTTACAAATTAAAAGATATACTATATGATTTAGTGTAATTTAGTGAGGGGTGAATAGTGAAAATGGACATCTAATGTTGGGCCCGGGATTCCGACAGCGGGGATTTTCTTTGCAAATATGTGAAAACCATGTCAAGTGATCCAAGTTATTTCAAATGTGATGTAGTTTTTAGAAAACGGGTATTATAAGTGTGCTCTGGGATATGTTCAGAAAATAACTCATAGTCACCACTAAGTGTGCAAGGTAACCCGTTGAACTATCCGAAGTTAATTCAAGTGTTTTGAAAAGGATCCTGCGGCTCGAAAACTCAGTTTTGCAATGTTGAATCAGTTTTGTGGTTTGCGATGGCAAAAAATAAACGGTTTGGTAATTTACTGTTACGGGTGGAGAAGCTAGAGCATCCCACATTGACCTTTCGGTACTCGATCCTCTTTGAAAACAACAAATGATTAAAGCTTTCCAAACTTGATAAGAAAAAAAAAAAAAAAAGATTACAAGTACACAAGCACTAACGACTATCAAAGAGAAGCGATTGAGCCCGGTCTCAGGGCTGCCTACGTGTCAAACGTAGTTCGGATTGCTGGGGATTTATAAAGAGGACTCATTGGGGAGATGATTTGTTTTGCTGGGAGGTTCTACAAAGCTTACGGAATAGTTATGAGACTAAAAATGTGTTCAGGAGATTGCCAGGACTCCAGTGAAAAAAGCTAGAAAAAGTTTGTCCGGAGCAAAAAATGGCTGACGAGAGGCTCCACAACGTTTCCGGAAGAGTTTCGATGTAAAAAACGAGTTTAGACTACTATTTGGCTCGTTCGGGGAAAAAGTTGTAAAAATCTGCAAGGGGCGGATAAATGGTTGCCAGCTGACCTCGAGGCGCTTTCGGTACAGTGCTTTTAAGAAAAACAAAAATGTGTTTACAAGACTTTGTGGGTCGTTTGAGAAAATAATTAAAATTTCAATAATGATACAGTCACAAACAATGAACCACAAACAGCCACAACCTTGCACTGTTCACGCGGGCCCCAAGTGGGGCACGCCCACTTGACCCCGAAAAAAAAAAAAAAAAACCGAAAATTTTCAAAATGCCCAAATCTGGGTTTCTTTCCATTTTACGCGGGCAGAGAACCAGAGAGCGCGAGAGAGACGAAGAAGTAGATCGATCGCGACCCACCTCAGACCTCACTCCTCCGACCCTCGACTGCCCTTCACCGGCGACTCACCTCCGGCCTCACTCCACCACCACGACGCCGCAGTCGAACCCAACCCAGTGCCCTCCAACACAACCCACTGCCCTCCAACACCGGCGACTCAACCCGACCATCTCTCGACGCCAAACCAGGGTATCTCTCTCTCTCTCTCTCTCTCTCTCTCTCTCTCTCTCTCTCTCTCTCTCCAAGTTCCTAATTAAAAACCACATTGTCCAGAGAAGGGTTAATTTTGCTGCCTGTTTAGTTCATCTGTAACGACGCCGGTCACTGCTCCGGCGATCACCAGTCCGACTCCATCTCCGCGTGTAATTTAGTGTGTAATTTGGTATTGCACGTGTAAGAACTCGTAATTTTATACAATTTTTCTAAAATTAATGTTGGGGAAGTGTAAGGAAATGAAAATAGAGTAATATAGGGTCAATGTGAAGTTAGTGTTGCATTTGAGTCTTTGTAAGATGCATTATGAACATGAGGGGTGTAAGTGTGATTTGTGGGAGTGCATATAGATATGTGGCTGATTTTTTTCAAGAAAAACACTCATCCTCTTCCTCCCAAAATAGGCAGCCATTCTCTCTCTCTCTAACCCTCCATAGCTCTTCATCTTTTTCCTCAAATTTCTTCCAAAATCTCACAAGACCCACTCAACTCTTGCACAAATTCTTCATCTACACACTTTTGGAGCTTGGTGTCTCCTAGCTTTGTCATTGGGAAAGCTCAATTTGGTGATTTCTAGAGTTGGGAAGCTTGGGTTTGGAATCAACTTTGATCTAGAGCTTGTCTTCACTTGAGGTAGGGAACAATCTTCTACCTCCTCTAAGTGTATATTGATTGAATGAGTGCATTGTTCTTATCCTTGTTCCTAAATCCCTTGTTGAACTTGATTATCACCATGAAATTGAATTTGACTCTTGAATAATTTTGGGTTTGCATATTTGGTTGATAACTCTATGAAATGGTTGTGAATATGTCTATCTCCTTTGCTTAGTTGTGTTTTGAAACCCCAAATTGGACTTGGAATGAAGCCCCCATCCATTTGAGCAAGGTTGTTGATTTTCCATCCGAAACCCAGGTGGATCGATCCACTCTTAAGAGTGGATCGATCCAAAATGCTCTGTTGCACTTTTGAACCACTATGGATCGATCCACTCCTTGCTTGGATCGATCCAAAACCCTCTGTTTCACTTTTGGTACGTAGTGGATCGATCCACTCCTTGCTTGGATCGATCCAGAATGGTCTGTTCACGGATTTCACTAGAGTGGATCGATCCACTCCTTGCATGGATCGATCCAGATTCCTTTGTTCAGGCAGATTTTTTTTCCAACTTCGCGGGCACGCCCCGGCTTCGTCCGAACTCCGATTGAGGCGATTCTTGAACCATTGGAAATCTCTATGAGTCTACTTTCAAACCCCATTGATCTCATATTCATAACCTTTGTATTTTGAGAGAAATGTGCATTTTACTATCAGCGTGTCGTGTTTTCTTGAGATTCACAACTCCATTTTCATGTTCCATCTCTCCGGGCCCTCATTGGTCCTTTCAAAACTTCTCGAATTGACCTCTAAGCTTCGGTAACCTATCATGGTGCATTTTATGATTTGTCTTGGTTTCTCACGCACTTGGACACGTGCTAACTTGACCATCACCGACACGTTTTGAGTTTTTGAACAAAGATGATTGTGTGAATGTTTTGGGCACTAAGTTGAACTTATGAGTTGATAAATGGAAATGTAAATGTGAATTATGTGACACGGGGCCCGAAAGGGTATGCCCGGAGTGACACGGGGCCCGAAAGGGTATGCCCGGAGTGACACGGGGCCTTTATGGTATGCCCGGAGTGACACGGGGCCTATATGGCATGCCCGGAGAATAAACGAATGATTAAAAGGAAAAGGATGTATATGATAAATGTGAAGGATACTTGGATTATTTTAGATGTTTTGGGTATTTGTGAAGTATTGTGCAATGAAATGCTTGTGTAAATGACTGTGTTTTGAAGGGAATAAACCCACGACACGAAATGTAACGTTTACGAGGAAACATATGGACACTTGGGTTTGGTTAGGTCTTTGGGGCATCTCCTAGACACTTCATTATTAAGTTGATCTATCTTGGTCCACTTTAGCTTACTCATTCTTATGTACCACATCATCATGTGCATCTTTCATTCTCTATACCCTTAGTGTTGGTAGAGAAGTTTCCTACGAGCTAGTGAGCTCACCCTATCATTTTTCAGGTACTCGGCAAGGCACTTGATTGGGATGCTTGACGTGTGGATGCATAGCATGAAGCATACTTTGCATGGAGTTATCTCATCCTCTCCATAGTTTACTATATTTTTGGGAGATGATTTTGTAACTTCTAATCTTTTAAACTTTTGACAAACCCAATATATGTAATAACTTTATTTATTGTTGGAACTTAAGTACTTGGGTTCGGGTACCTTTGGTGAGAGACATGTAGACTTGTAATTTGGAAATTGTACTTGACTTTGACTATTCTACGGAAGTTGTTTGACTTTGATCGATCCTACATGGATTTTTATTTGTATTTTGGCTTATTGAAATTGAGGGCGTGACAGCACGCTTGGAATGACAAACCCGGTTGTCCTGACCAAACCATACCGTATATAATTGCTATTTGGGTCTCAATGATTGTGAAAATTTAAGCCGTTTTTAAACTTGGGAGCTTAATTTGATCCTTTGATGGTTGCTCATGGAGTTAATTTTTTATGGTTCCAAATTCCAAATCGCAGGAGTAAATCTAAAAAAAAAAAACAGGTCAACTATCCAATTATTGAAAAGAGTTGGCCTGGATGATTGGATCTATTACCTTGTTTTGTGTTCAATTCTGAATTTGGAAATGGAAGCATTCTTTTATTGAAAAAATCGGTTGACTTCGTGGAAGGAAATGTTTTAGTCATCCATCAGACCAAATTCTTGGTCTCTAGTTGTTGCCCTTGTGTTTTTTTTACTGTACTGTACTTTCCTTTTCCTTTCTAGTAAGTAGTACCCTGTAGTTGTTTTAGATGGAACTTAAATTCCTTATTTCCACTGGAGGGTCATGTGGACTACATGCTCATCTTAATTGTTAAAACCATAAACTTAAATTTTTATTGCAGTTGTTTTAAAGAGTATTTTCAAGTTCTGAATATTCAGTCATTGCTATTCTTTGTTTTGTCTTGATTTCAATAATTTTTCTTTTTTTTTTTAGCAACACATATATTTTACTAGCCTAGACTTCAGATACTTTGATGCACATGTAAATCGAAGACATTAAGCTACGTAAATTGAAGCAAGCTCTATGTAGGTGTGTAAGTAGCTTTAGTCGGTCCGACCATTCTTTTCAAAAAATAAGAAATGTGAAACTCTACAATTAGTTGGTTGTGATTTGGAGGTCTATGTTTTTTCCCCATATTTGGAGCAATAATTATACTTTGTATTCATTAGACTACTCTCATATTACATTAGACTACTCTCATATTACATTAGACTACTCTTTCAAGTAAAAGCTTGTGAAAATCTGTTATGTGCTGCCTTTGCATGTTCATCACCAAGTCTACACATTCTTAACGAGTGCATTTCATATTCCGCGTATTATACTCACTTGTTCTTGTTAAATTTTAATCTGCAGGTGATGTTTCAGTTACCTTCACCACCATCGGTGATGTGTCCTATATCTTCCCAAATTGAAAGGGACGAAGAAGTGGAAGAGGTATGGAGTGGAGACAGCGTAGAAGAAGAAGAGGTTACAAATGATTCTCCAATGAAGGAGGGTGGTGATGGTAAAGCGGCAATTGAGAATTCTGATGATACAGTTGAGGAACCGAAGATGGGAATGGAATTCGACAGCCCCAACGATGCTCATTTGTATTACTCCAAATTTGCAAAAGAAAAGGGGTTTGCAGTGGCTAAAAGGACTTCAAAAAAGGGAAAAGATGGAGCCTTGATCCATGTAGTTTATGAATGCAGCAAAGGTGGAATGGCAAGGGTTAGAGGAAGCAACCTTGCCAAGCCACGTCTACAGTAAAAAACAGAATGTCCGGCTCACCTTAATATTTGTTTAACCCAGGAGAGAAAGTGGAGGGTAAGTCGGGTTATCTTGGAGCACAATCATGAACAAAGTCCGGGAAAGTCTAGATTTTTTAAGAGCAATATGGTATTTGATTCAAGTACCAAAAGGATTCTTGTGATGAATGACAAAGCTGGGATCAGGTTGAATAAGAGTATTGACTCGCTTCAAATTGAAGCTGGTGGACCTGATAAGGTTCCATATTTGCCGAGGGATTGCCGGAATTATTTGGATAAGATTCGACGTTTACAACTTACGGAAGGAGATGCTGAGGCAATGAATCAATATTTCATGAGAATGCAAGCTGACAACGGAGACTTCTTTTACGCAGTGGATTTGAATGAAGAGGGTCGATTAAGGAATGTATTCTAGGCCGACGCAAGGAGTAGGGCAGCTTGTAAGGAGTTTGGTGATGTTGTGACATTTGACACAACATACCTCGTCAACAGGTACGACATGCCTTTTACTCCTTTCGTAGGCGTCAATCATCATCGTAGCTCGGTATTATTGGGATGTGGACTTATCTCCCATGAAGATACGGAGTCATTTGCCTGGCTATTTAAGAATTGGTTGACATGCATGTCGGGTCGTCCTCCGAATGCAATTATTACCGATCAATGCGCCGCCATGAGGAATGCCATAGAGAATATATTCCCCAATACCCGACATCGATGGTGCATATGGCATATTATGAAGAAGGTGCCGGAAAAGTTGAAAGGGTATGAAGCTTATGAAAAAATTAGTTACCGTTTTCGGTCCGCAGTTTATGATTCATTGACAGTAGAAGAATTTGAGACTGCTTGGGATGCGCTCATAAAAAAGTACGAGCTGCAGAGTAACACATGGTTACATGGGTTGTATTCGGAGAAGGAGCGGTGGGTACCGGCTTTTGTGAAAGATGTGTTTTGGGCGGGAATGTCATCTACACAACGAAGCGAGAGTATGAATGCATACTTTGATGGTTACATTAGTTCAACGATGACCTTGAAACAATTCATCGAGCAATATGAAAATGCATTGACGAAAAAGGTGGAAAATGAAAAACAAGAAGATCACACTAGTTGGCACACTTTTATTCCTTGCATAACTAACGATGGATTGGAGAAGCAATTTCAAAGTGCTTACACTCATACCAAGGTTAGAGAGTTTCATGTGCAATATTATGGAAAAATGGTATGTTCTTTAGGTGAAACCATTGAAGGTGATGTTGTGACGTTATATGAGGTGAAAGAGTTGATCACAGTTGGAGAAGGAGAAGACCAATTTCAGAAGTGTGTACCGCTTAAAATTCATTTTAATGGTGAAACAACTGAAACTCATTGTAATTGCCGACTATTTGAGTCTAAAGGAATGGTGTGTAAGCATCAACTGTTTGTATACCAGCTCAGGGGAATTCACAAAATGCCAGAAAAGTATGTGTTGACAAGATGGTGCAAAAATGTGAAAAGGACCCACACTAAAGTTCGGATAAGTTACGACAAATCCGCAAAAACCATTGAAGCGCGCCGGAATGACAATGTTTGCAATCTCTATAAGGAGATTGCCGACTTGGTGGAGGACAATGAAGAGAGGTATAATGTGGTGATGGCACAGGGGCACGAATTGAAATGGCAGTTCATTGAAACCCAGGTGATTGAAACCCAGGTTGTTTGTGCAAGCAATATGGTTGATGATAGAGTTGATTCTTTTTCATTTGGAGATGGAGTTATACCTTCCAAGCAAAGCACGAACATACTTGACCCTAAAAGTGTTACTCGAAAAGGGAGACCGCCTTGTAAAAGGAAGCAAAGTATCGTGGAAAAAGCAGTTAAGAAGAAAAGGGAAGCAGTTAAGAAGAAAAGCTTGACCGCCGGGAAGGTCACCGTGTCCACCGAACAAGTTAAGGTATAAACTTTGTATTGATTTTTTTTCTTGCTAGTTAATATGGCCATATAGATATATTGAATGAGTGATTCGTAGTAATATCATTTGTTAATTTCAGGAGATCGGAGATATTGCGGTAGTCAATGTGGCTACAACACAAGATAGTGTTGTAAATGTCAATGTAAGTAACTAATTAATGAGTTTGGTATTGTCCTGTTACACTCTTAATTTATTGGTCTTGATTTATGTTTAAATTTTTTTTTATATGGCAGAACTATGCAAACATTGGGCCATTAATGTGGCCAAACATGGGACCATTAATGTGGCCAAACATGGGACCATTAATGTGGCCAAACATGATGGGCCATAACTTTCCAAATCCACCGAACTTGATGCCGACCATGCAGAGTGCAATAAGAGGAGGGCCACAAGGTTGGGGAAGGCCACATTCAAGTTTAATGGGAAGTCAATTGCAAGAATGGCAAGGTGTTCAACCAAGTTTTTTAGAAATGATGAATGGAATGAATAATAAGAAAGAGTAGAATACTTGGTTGGTTAATGGAATGTATTGTAGTCTTTTTTTTTTTAGAAATATCGTGTCTTGTTAATGGAATGTATTGTACTCTTTTTTTTTATCGTATCGTGTTTGTATTGTATTCAAGTGATTTTTAATGGAATGTATTTTAGTCTCTTTTTTATAGTATCGTGTCCGTATCGAGTCTTGTTTGTATCATGTCCGTATCGTGTCTTGTTTGTGTCGTGTCCGTATCGAGTATTGTTTGTGTCGTGTCCGTATCGAGTCTTATTTGTATCGTGTCTTGTTTGTGTTGTGTCCGTATCGAGTATTGTTTGTGTCGTGTCCGTATCGAGTGTTATTTGTATCGTCTCCGTATAGCACAGAAAGTGCAGGAAATAGACTTTAGGTTGATGAAACTGCAATAAAAGTGCAGAAAAATGACTTTCGGTTGCTGAAAACTGCTATATGGATGCAGAAACTGTTATAAAAGGTGCAGAAAATCACTTTCGGTTGCTGAAAACTGCTATATGGGTGCAGAAACTGCTATAAAAGGTGCAGAAAATAACTTTCGGTTGCTGAAAACTGCTATATGAGTGCAGAAACTGCTATAAAAAGTGCAGAAACTGACTTTTGGTTGCTCAAAACTGCTATATGAGTGCAGAAACTGCTATAAAAAGTGCAGAAACTGACTTTTGGTTGCTCAAAACTGCTATATGACTGCAGAAACTGCTATAAAAAGTGCAGAAATTGACTTTCGGTTGCTGAAAACTCCTATAAAGGTGCATAAAAATGGAGTTATACTCGTTGAAACTGCCTTACAAGTGTGGAAAAATCACTTTAGGTTGCTCAAACTGCTATAAAAGTGCAAAAAATTGAGTTTAGGTTGCTACTTCTGAAAAAATTTGGGCAGCATTTCCCCTATTTTGTTGCATACCCGACGCTTTAGCGTCTCATCAGACCATCAATTGCTAATCCACAACATAAAACTAGGAGATAGAATAACACAAAAAGTATCATCAAAGCATAACTAATCATTTGGAGATGGAACAACACTTGACTTTATATAATCCAATAACCAAAGTAGAATTACTGGTACAAAACAGACTAGAATCTTTCGCATAACCTTGTCATTCATTACATATTCCCCATTGTCCGAAACGGACTTCAAATTCACTGTTTTCCACTACGTCACCATATTACATAACAAATTACCTATACAAAAGGTAGATAACTAGTAATACACAAATTACAATCCCAATAAGGGAATGGATAACTACAACACAGACTGCATTCTTTATGGTGGAGATGAGTTCCTTGAAGTTGTTGAGGTCGACATTGTATTGAGGGAATGGTCCAGTGAAGTCGCGTGTCCTATCATCTGCCGGAAGCCATGTCAGCTCTACAAAAAAAGTTTATGCAGAAATACATGTTTTTATAGTGCTTGACTGAGCCACACGTTGGATCTCCTCAACATCACCGTCCGTGTATGCAGAAAAAAGTTTACTTGCACAACGATTCTGATCACTGTTCAAAAATGCATCAATCCTGTAGAGGACAAGTCAAAATAGGTCAAATCATAGTGCAGCTAATTTATAATAGCATCATCATGGAATATACATGTCTGCAATTGTTTAATGACCTCTACTCTGGTGTATACTTTTGGAATTTACCTAATTTATGGAAACAACAAAGGTAGCTTCCAACATATGAGGTGATGGCTGTCTAAAAAGATGGTGCATGCTATATTAGCTAAAGCCCGAGGGAAATGAGAAATTTATAGCTATATAAACAATCTAGTTATGTGTTAGGACAAACCTTTGTACGTGGTTCAGCAATGATTTTGAAATGGAAGTACAGCAAAGAGAAAAAACAAACAAATCTTTCATAGTAGAAGGATACACGTATAAAAAGTGTCCTAGGAATTCCTAAAGCTGCATGCAATCCATATGAACAGGACCATTTACGCCAATCCTTCATAGGGTTTAACAATGTGTTTATAGAAAGAATGCAAAATTAATTTTCAAATGCAATGCTACAAAAGGTAGGCATTGGGATTACCTTAAGCATTCAACCTTTGAATACCATATATCTACACGATCCCAGGAGAAGCACTAAGCCCAAAGTTTGACTTTCAAAATAACATGGCCGCCAACTACTCTCATTTGCTAAAATCTTTGATTTTTTCAACCGTTGATTTTAGCAAATGTTGATTTATCAGATATACCTCGGTTTTCTTTGGGAATTTTTACCCATACAATAATCTAGTCTCAATGATTAAACAGACCACATTTTATAACCAATAAAAGCACAATCAGAAGAACACAATCAAAGAATATACACTAAATGTGTTAAATCATTGGTCTCACGTTCATTAGATCGTTGGGGAAAATTTTTCCCCAAGAAATCAGAGCCAAGTAAAATCAATAGGAACTCAGTTCATTTCTACTGGTGCTAGGGAACACTGATGGAAGTGTATGGGCTAGAACCTAAGAAT
Organism: Vaccinium vitis-idaea; assembly: GCA_963854785.1. Lineage (NCBI taxonomy): Eukaryota > Viridiplantae > Streptophyta > Magnoliopsida > Ericales > Ericaceae > Vaccinium > Vaccinium vitis-idaea. Next base: position 21,533,049 of record OY978226.1, on the reverse strand, counting down.
TTTTTTAAATGAATCAAACTTGCATGCCGTTATGGCGTTATCCTGTAGATTGTCCCACTTGAAGTAATTCCGTAAATCTTAGATACTATAACATTAACATGAGTACGAGGAGCTCCTGCTTGTCTTGGCCTCACACTCTCACCAAATATGCCCAAAATGAAAGTTGGTGAAAATACATTGTCATAAAATCAGTGAGAAATTTGAACTTACTGACAACAGTCATTGTAGCATTTCTCTGCTTGCTTGAAATCATTAGCGTAAAGGTGCACGATGATTGCACTAAGATAAGCCTACATCCAAAAAAGTATGTTAAGAGTGTTTCTTGGATACAATTTATACTAAGAAAGAGAGAAATCCAATGAAGCGATTCAGCTTTCAGCATATACATTCCCACATTAGGCATAAGTGAGGATGCCCAAAATACTTTCAGAACTTAGAAAAACCATGCCACTATTAAACATTTGAGAGAGACAGACCGATGAAGTGGTCGCGGACGGCGGCAGGAGTAGCGACGCTTCGAATTCAGAATCAAGATCAACAAATTAGGGTTTTCAAATTCTGAATCAACAAATTAGGGTTTTCAAACTCTGAATCAACAAATTAGGGTTTTCAAATTCTGAATCAACAAATTAGGGTTTTCGAATTCTTAATCAAGATCAACAAATCTAATCTCCACAAACTGAGACTCTGAGAGAGAGAGAGAGAGAGAGAGAGAGAGAGAGAGAGAGACCTTCGAGTGGACATCAACTGGTGGTGGTGGACGGGTTGGGTTTCTTTGATACGATTTGTTCGACTGCGGCGTCGTGGTGGTGGAGTGAGGCCGGAGGTGAGTCGCCGGTGAAGGGCAGTCGATGGTCGGAGGAGTGAGGTCGGAGCTGGGTCGCGATCCTCTCTTCTCTCTCTCTCGCTCTCTGGTTTTCTCTGCCCGCGAAATTGAGAAGAAACGCAGATATGGGGATTTTGAAAATTTTCGGGTTTTTTTTTTCCTGGGTCAAGTGAGTGGGCCCCCGCGTGGGGCCCACGTGAACAGTGCAAGGTTGTGGCTGTTTGTGGTTCATTGTTTGTGACTGTATCATTATTGTTAAACAATAATTTCTCGTCCGGGGCAAAAAAGGCTATCGGGGGCCCCAGGACTCTACCGGTGCTATTTTGAGACTAAAAATGTGTTTGGAAAACTCTAGTGGTAGTTTGAGAACAAAGTTAACAATCTCACCTAGGGCCAAAAATGGCTGTTAGTGGGCCCCGGGATTGTTCTTGTGCTGTTTTGAGACTAAAAATGGGTTTACAAAACTATGAGGGTATTTTGATAAAGAGTTCAATGCTTTCGCACAGGGCTGAAAAATGTTTGTTGGCGGACCCTGGGACCGTTCCAGTTTGAGAATAATTTGTTTACGAAAAATGGCTGCCAGCGGCTCATAGTTTTTGAGAAAAAGTTCAAAGCTTTCGCACAGGGCTGAAAAATGTTTGTTGGCGAGGACCCAGGACCGTTCCAGTGTTGTTTTGAGACAAATAATTTGTTAACGAAAAATGTCTGCCAGGGGGCCCCAGGATTGTTCCGGTGCTGTTTTGAGACTAAACAATACTACAAATGTGTTTACGAGACTCCATGGGTCATTTGGAAAAAGTTCGTCCGAGAGCCGAAAACGGCTATCAGAAAGCCCCGGGACATTTCTGGAGGATGAAACAGTTTTAGGACACTCTGAGGAACTTTTTTAGAAAAAATTGAAAATGAGTTTTTCCGAGTGTCAAAAAAGGCTAACAGGAGACCCCGGGATGCTTCCGAATCAATTTTGGAATTCAAAGGAGATGCAGCATGCAATAAGAATTTATTATAGCTTGAGTTGAAATTTACTGCCTGGGTCTGGCACAAGAACCCTGGCAGCGTAAAAAGGTTCCTAGAGGCATAATGAAAGTCTGAAATATACTCGTTGACTTAACGGTGAATTTTTAGTGAGGATAGAAAAAGTCAACCAGCCCACAACAGGCTGCCTAAATATCCCGGCACGAGGAGGAATCAAATCGGATGTAGTTCGGACTTATGTCCGGGTTTTTATCAAGATCATTGTCATGCGTCAGAAATTCCTAACAAGACGGAGGGGTCACAAGAGTCCCAAACAGGGGAAAGGAAAATAAAGAAGATTTGAAGATGATCTGCAATTGCTTCTGTACAATGAATTCTAGGGTTTTGACGAAGAAGAAAAGAGAGAAGAAAGAAGAGAAGAAGAGAGAGAAAGTAGCGTAAATCTGAAAATGTATTTCTGTTTTCTCAACTTGTTTGATTACAACTGAATGAACATCCTTTATACAACTGCAAGACAAATGAAACTAACTCATCAACTAACTATTGGCCAAGAACAAACTAATAACCGACATTAGCACTAACCATGGTTAACAAAGTAAAAATAACACAATTACACATGGAAATGCACATATGGTTAATGTGCTTTACTAATAGCCCCCCTCAAACTCATGGGAATGGACTTGACCATGAGTTTGGAAGCCAAAAGCTGAAACCTTGCAACAGACACAGGTTTGGTGAAAATATCTGTTGTCTGAGTCTCTGAGCTAACATGTTTAACACAGATATGTTTAGAAAGGACCTTCTCACGAATGAAGTGATAATCCACTTCAATGTGCTTGGTTCGTGCATGAAAGATAGGGTTACAAGCCAGGGCTATAGTAGAAACGTTATCACAAAAAACCACTGGAACACCATCCATAGAAATGTGAAGATCAGTGAGCAGACTTTGTAACCACAGAATTTCAGCTGTAGTGTGTGAGAGAGCTCTGTATTCTGCTTCAGTACTGGACCTAGAAACTGTGTTCTGTTTCTTGGCACTCCAGGAGATGATATTGTCTCCTAAGAAGACACAAAACCCTGAAGTAGAGCGTCTGTCCAGATGGTCTCCAGCCCAGTCAGCATCACAGAATGTAGTGAGAAATAAAGATGATGGTGTAAATTGAAGGCCCTGATCCAGAGACCCCTTAATGTACCTCAAGATACGTTTAACTGCAGCAAAATGACACTGAGAAGGTGCATGCATAAACTGACACACATAGTTCACTGCATGAAGTTTATAGGAATTCGAAGCGGCAAAGGCTAACACTTATTCAAATTCCTTGAACAACGATGTTAATGTGGGGGGTATGTTTACATATGAAATTAACAAATCCAATAGTTGATTGACACGTAACTACGTAGGCCAAACATTGGCAAATATCTGTTAATATAGATGCATTGGATTAATGGAAAGAGTTGAGTAAATACGATGTCATATTGTTCTTCAATTTAAAAGGCATTTATTGGCAGTTACGAGTTATTGCTGATCGACTTTGAAGTCATGATTTTAACTGCTAAATGCATGAAATCCACGTGTATAACTTGTGAAACAAGGCAATTGGCAGTTAAGACATGTGGAGCATATTTTGAAAGACAGTTATCCCCTTAAAATGTAATCATTTGGGTTAGTTTGAGCAACCGTGCAGATTCAAATCAAAGCTTTTGGAAGAAGATTAAAAGAATTCAAACTCAGACGTGGAGGAGGGAAGAAACTGCCAATTCAAAGTGTAAAAGATGGAGTTCGAAGCAAGCCAAGTTCAAATTCATTGAGCGGGAAGTTCAACTAACAAGCAGCGTCTACAAATAGAAGAAATTGAGAAGTGGAAAGACCCCGGACAAATCTTCAACAAACAGCTTTCAAACAATTGATGCTTGGTTTGTTCATTGGCAACTAGTTTAGGATTTCGAACTCAGTTCGAAGTAGATTAGGAAGTAGTTAGGATTAATCTTTGTTGTTCTTGTAACAATCATCTGTTCGAAGTTCTCGTTATCTTGTATCTGAAGTTGAAGGCAATTTTGAATTAAGTTTACCTTTGATTTATCAATCGAAGTATCTTGTTTCTTTGTTGTTCTTTAATTTCCTAAGTATATTGGTTTGCATTTCTTCACTTTGAAAGAAAAATTCACTTAATTGAGGTAATTGAACCATTAAAAACACAATCGCCTGATTAGATTTGGTTTTTCCAAAGTTAATCTGAGGGAGGAGATTGAAACTCTCTCTGGCACGCTCGCACTCAATTATTTTCCATTGTAAAGAAGTAAAAGAACCAAACACTACCATAGAAAGGACCGGTTACGACCACCACTAGTTCAAAGACCAACTCCATTGCCACTTCCGATAACCCTCCACCACTACCAAAACCTTCCACGATGAAAAACCAACCCTTGAAAAGAATACAACTGATGCGCAATATTAAACCAATTCCAATAAATCAAACACAAACCCAATCCAATTTCAATGATTTCTAGAGAGAAGGAGTGAAACCATGAATGACTCGGCACAATCAGTGACTTGCTTGCAAAAAGATGATAGCTAGGTCGTTGGCCATGTGAACTTGAATGAATTTTACGAACCCTGATATTTCACAAACCCAAATAATTTTCTACAAAATTGAAATTTTTGTCCCACATCAAACGGATGTGCATTGTGATTTCATTGAAATTGAGGTTATCGGGGGTTGTAGTGAGCAACTAACTACAGGGTGTAGTGAGTAGCAGCAGCCGTCTGATCTGTTTTGAATGGTCCAGATTTTAAATAAAACCCATCTATGGAATGGTTTTATTTAAAATTCGGACCGTTCAAAACACTTTTAACGGCTCAGATCACTCACTACATGTCTGTAGTAAGTTTAGCCATAGGCCCCCCAATTCCGAAATTGAGGGGGTGTCAATGAAATTTACCGTAAAAGAAAGGCATCAGAGCAAACATTAAAGGAGAAGTCAAACAATTAAACAACGGTTGAACAAATCAATTCTGTCTCCTGCCTGGTCTCGTGGATGAGAAAAATTATTCACTGAAACATTGGCATAGGGCTAATGACAAAGTGAACGTAGGGCACAACATGGTAGTATCGGAGGCAGTACTCCAAGACTATGGAATTATTCCTACTCTATGTGGGACACAAACTCGAGATCTCCTACTTGTAATCAAACTGCTTTTGCACCTTACTTAAAGAAGTAATTTTACATTGAGTTTGGGATTACCGATTCCTCAATCCAAAACCCAACTCGTGCCTTCCAACCCTTTTGGTCTCTGAATCTGCTGCTTTCAAGGTCAGACATTGTACAATTGAACTAGGAAGGTATCTGACAATTGAATTCCTTTTGGTTTCGATTTTTCATTTTTAGTTTGATTTTTTATTCGTGAATTATAATATTGTCATAATAGTTCAGATGATTGACAATCCATAATTGCCAATCTACGGTTGGATGTCAATTTCTTCAAATGTATGCGGATATACGTTTTTTTTTTCTTTTTTTTTTTTGTCTTTACTTAAAACAAATTTGTATTTTTATTTTTGCGTTGATGTTTTGTAAATTATTAATTCGTCTTGATGAGAGGAATCTAAAAAAAAGTTGAGGAGCAAATAATTCATAAAAAAATCGACATCCATGCCTTTATTTGTTGGAGAATTTTCGCTTCTTAGGTCAAACCTATCCAATAACTATTATGGCAACCTAGGATTATATTTGGAATCTTCCAATTCCTCGAGATACGTCTAGGCCTCCATCATTTCTTTTTTCTTTTTAAGGTCTCTCTCTCTCTTTCTCTCTCTCTCTCTCTCTCTCTCTCTCTCTCTCTCATGCATAAAATACGTACGGTCATGTCACGTATAACCTTTTGTTGCCACATCTCTTGCACATCCATGCCTTTATTTGTTTCAGAATTTTTGCATCTTGTATCGGTATTCTTGCCTCTTAGGTCAAACCTATCCAAAAACTACTGTTTTTGCATCGGAAAAGTCCCTTCTCCTTCTGTGCGATTTAACTAATACCATAATTATTGCTATTTCAGGGGTCCGCGCATCACTAACATCAATGGTGAAGGTAGAATTTCTTGAAAGTATCTGTGTGACAGCAAATGAAGAGACGAGAGAGAAAGATAATTGGTCTTACTTACCAGCTCTCCTTGTATGGATGATCAAAGATAGGTTGAATTACCCTAACAATTTGCGGTTTTCGGCCGTTTGCAAGAGTTGGTTGCATGCATCCTTAGACTACCAACCTATTGTAGACGCACCAGCAGCACCACCGTGGCTCATGATAGCCAGAAGCGTTTGGGAAAGTAACCGTGAATTCATTAGCACCTCAACCGGAGAGAAGTACAACATTGATCTCCCTGACTTGTGCAATTCCATTACCTTGTTCTCTTCGAAATCATGGTTACTCCTCGAGAAATTAGATTACACCAAAATCACAGAGTTTGATTCTCCTATCTTCTTGTTGAATCCTTTCACAAAAAGGCCAAGATTAAATTGCCATATTTTGCTGATGGAGGTTATAGTGGAGCATTTGATGTTGTGAACGGAAATCCCCATTGTGTAGTGCTAGCTAAATCACCCTCTGATTGTATGAAGCTTTCCATAACCCACCTAGGTGACAATACATGGGCTACATATAACTACACATTTGGGGATCTAGCAAAATTTAATTTCATAGACTGGGTGGTTATTACAGGCAAGCTAGTGTATTGTGTGAATTATACAACCAGAGTTTTCATTTTTGATCTTGCAAATTTGGAATGGACAGACCTTATGGGGAAAGCTGGTCTGGTTTGTATGAAGTTCCACTCGCACTTTATGGAGAGCCAAGGAAAACTATTGCAGGTTCATTGGCCATCTAGGCTGAACGATGCTACCTTGGTATTTTATAGATTGAATGAGTCTAACACGAAATGGGAGCCCCTGGACCATAAAGACTTGGAGGATACGTGTTGGTTTCTTTGCATGGCAGGAGATCGTCTTAGTTCCATATTCAAGGGAAAAGGCATGGACAAAATCTACAATTCTTGTAGAAACCTAGAGGCCATGGAAGGTAGACGTATTAGTGTCCACTTTCGTGACACTGGCAACTCAAGAGGACAACTGTTAGTGGACCTGGTTCATGGAGTTAGTTCCTCAGCCCTGATTCAAGGAGTTAGTTCCTCAGCGCCGGCGTCATTTGACTGGGTTGATATGGGTTGATTTTTGTTGTAAAAATTCGCAGGGCGATTGAGGTGGTTTTCTTTGTTTGAATTTGATTAATGGTGTTTCAAGTTAGACGTGTGTTTACTCTCTAACTGTGGGATCACATTGTTTGAGACTTTAGAGATTAAGAGCAAGTCCTTGCTTTCTTTCATAAGGTTCGTTGTCATACATTTATGATTGTTATGGAAAAGAAACCAAAATGTTGTTGTCCTTACACTTTATGGTACTACTGTTGTGTGTGTGTGAGAGAGACAGAGAGAGAGAGAGAGCGCGCATCATTTGAAGTTAGGCATGCATTATAAATGTTCCAGGGTCAGATCGATTATTTGTATTTTGTAACGATGAGAGGGATTAAGAGATAAAAATTGGTACTGTCGGACAACTTAAGAGATATTTTTAATTGCATTCTCCGTTAGAGGGAAAAAAGACTCTAATTGCACTCTCACAAACAAACTGATAGTGATTTTAGCTTGGAAAATGAGCTCCTATTCGGGTGGTTTTCTCGTCTTGCTTTCATTGTTATGAACTTTTTTTCTAATTTATGCAAGTAGTCTCTGCATAATTTACCAATTCTACTTGGTCGGAACCTAAAAATGAAACATAGGATTGCTCAAGCTTGGTTCAAATTCTTTTAGAGCATCCGCATGTGGCTCCTTAAACCATGCTTTTTGATAAACTAGCAAGTGGAAGGGGAAAAAATACACTGAACAAGGTGTTGTGGGCCGAAATCTAGCAAACCAAAGGGTTCTCAAGGAGAAAGCCCAATGAGAACGAAGCCCAAAGAGAGCCAGGCCCAATATTGGGACAAACCGAAGTGAGCCTGCCGAGACAGTCTTGACCGAGATGAGTCGGCGTCTCGGCCGAGTAAGATCCTGATCCGGACGAGTCATTCGAGACGGATGAAATCCAAGATGACTCGGAGGGAGATCCAAGATATCGGTGACGTCATGTGTGAGGTCATCCGAGGCGGTTGCATTGAGCCACATTCTCGTGTGAGGCACATGTGCATGTTACAGTTGTCCCTATTTCACAGAGTCGTTATGCTACGTGTCAATACGTGATTCGAGACGCTTACATGCAATGATAACAGTTGGCTCGTGACGTATTGACCGTGTCGTGCCGAGTCAAAAATAAATATTTAATAACTAGGAATTAACTTTTATTCCGGAGAATAGCGGTTAAGTCCGAGTGTCGATCCACGGAGACAAATTGGCTAAGTTGCGTTAATTCCAATTAGCTTTTAGTTCAATTCAGGAAAAAGATTGGTTTGATTGATTGTGAAATTGTTAAGCTAAAGAACACAGTAATTAACAAGGGTTTAAACTGATGGAGAGAGAATCTAGGGTTTAGAATCCACTCAACCCTTGTAACCACAACTCCTGCATAAGTTAGCTTAATAATCGAATCACGAGGGATTATCGCTAGGGCTTGCAATCCCCATCGATAATCGTCAAGAGAATATTTGTGAATGTTTAAAGGCATAAACTATCTCACGGCACGGACCGTCTCACTGGTACGGTGTCACGCCGCCCAACGGCACGATCCGTCTCACGAGCATAGCTTATCTCAGAACTCCAAACACAACGTTGAAAACAATTATATGAACGGGTATTTGAAAACCGGTGTACAAATATGCAACAAGTCGAAAGAATAAAACCACAATTCCATTTATCTCATGAAACCAAGTTCTGAACATATAATCCGATTCGATTAAAACCCTAACCTACACAAAATAGAAGGTTACTTGGTGTAGAGCTTCATCCTCCCCTATAAAAGGGGTTTAGCCAGACATGGTGATGATCGACATGCTTTGATTTGAAGAACGCTTGAAGAACATGAAGAACTATGAGTTTCTCTCTCCAAATAGCCTCTCACAATAGTTGGGAACCCTAAAACAATGTTAGGTTATGCTATTTATACTTAGGGCTCTCAAAATTACATAAAAACCAGTCAAAACGCTAATTCCTGACACCATAGTCCGGACTAAGAAAAGGGTGGTCCGGACTACCAATACAGAAAGTTCACTGAAGGCCGTGGAGTCCATAGTCCGGACGGGGAATTCATAGTCCGGACTACCGAGTCAGAAAGTGGTCCCTTGGTCCTCTTTTGCTCCTCTTCGCATCCTTGATGCTTCTAAACCACTCCCAAGCATGTTTTCCAAGTCCTTGAACACTCGGCACCTCGGGAAGGAGAACTAAACAGGCTAAAGATCATGGGGCATGACCCCCCAACTTGAGCACAAGGACCTGCAAATGTTAGCCCCCACAAACTACAAAAGAAAGAATAATAACAATCTAAACACGAACAAACAAACACTAATTCTAAAACACCAAAACTAAAAATAAAATGACTCCAAAGTAAGTAAATTCCATCCACTTTCTTCACGCAAAAAACACGGGTACTACTTGTCTCCCTAATTTCTCACTTAAATATATGTAGAGAAGGTCATCATAACAATCCCGGGTAAGTCATGACTCAACATGTTAAATTACTCAAGGTTTTTCCTTAAAGAAATCAGAGCCAATCGTCTTTAATATCTATCCGAGGCACTGCAATAAGATTGTTAGAAACCCAGATACACATATTTAAGGCTAGAAATTAGGTGGCTATACCAGACCATAGATGGCCGTTTGAGCACGACTAACACTGGAGTTGTCACAAACTCCAAGGACTTATTGTCTCCTAGACTTCGTTACAAGCTCTATGGTTCGAATAAATCGGGCTCACCATAGTTATCCCCCTCACACTTAATTAATGCTCCATGAATAGATTTAATCCTCCTTTTAAAATTCACACGAGATGGATCATCCCAAAAGATATTGTTCCACTCTCCCACAACAATAAAAAACGGTTGGTCACAGAATCGAGTTGGAACCGTTCCTCTAGTCACCATACAATGAAAATCACCATACCAAGGAGAGGTTTGCTTGTACAGAAGTACCCCCAACAAAACTCTACGAGTTGGACCAAAGGGCTCTGTGCCAATTACAAAATCACATGTGACTTCTTTGATGTACTGTCCAGTGTTGTCAATTAACCTATCCTGTTCAGACTAATCACTATGTGTAGATAGGACAACCGACATAATCTCTAGTGGACCCAACAATTTAACACGAGGATTGGGTGACAAAGGTTTCAACTCATAATTAGGTGATTCTATGGTAATCAGGAGTGGAGATAATGAAGAAGGTCGAAGAGCATCCCCATTAGATATCCACTCCTCAATAACTGGCCAAGGAGTAGAGTCCACCAATGAACTCACTTGCTCAATAGACTCATCAAGTTCAAAATTATCACCACAGTGAGCTAAGTAAGTCTCTAAAGAATCATCACGACTGAAATTAGTGAAAGAATTATTATCAAGACTAGCAATCTTGTAAAAGTTACTAACCTCCTTGTGTGAACTAGACCCCTGTTGTACTTGTTCCATACTAACACCGACTGCAAAACAGTCTTCTTCCACTAGAGGTTGTTTCGCGATATTATAGACATTGAGCTTAAGGGTCATATTACCAAACGTGACCTCCATCTCCCCACTCCTCACATGTATATTAGCATTGGTCGTCGCCAAGAACGGATGACCCAGTATAACGGGTTTGCCTCCTGAGGGTGTTCACCGGTTCTGTGTCAAGGACAATGAAATCAGCAAGAAAGTAGAAATCATTGACCTTGACAAGAACGTCCTCAACTACACCACGCGGTACCTTTATGGATCGGTCAGCTAATTGCAAGGTTATCGTCATGGGTTTCAACTCTCCAAGTCCCAACTGCTCGTAAACCAAGGGATCAAATTGACACTAGCCCGTAAGTCTAAAAGTGCGCGCTTGATACAATGGCTACCAATGACAATGGGAATGGTAGGTGTGCTAGGATCTTGTAACTTAGGGGGAGTGACAGACTGGAACACAGAGCTCACTTGCTCGGTGAGAATGACCTTTTTGGACACATTTGTCCGAGATTTCCGCTTGTGAGTGCAGAGGTCCTTTAGGAACTTAGCATAATTTGGGATTTGCTTAGTGGCATCTAGGAGGGGTATATTGATATCCACGCGTTTGAATACCTCAAGAGTGTCTCCATAGACGATCTCTTTTTGGTGTAAGGAGATGGCCCATTTAGGGCAGCGGGGAATGGGGCTTTAGGCACATAGGGTGGTGCCTTGGAGCCCATGGGTGTGGCGGTGGGTGGTGAAGTAATGATTGGAGGGGTTGCCTCCTTGCTATGTGAACTCTCCTTCCCAGAATCAGATGGGGAGGAGGGAGCTTGGTGCTCCTTGCTTTTGGGCTTCTCTGGTCGGGTTTCGACCTCTCGCTTATTACGAAGGGATATCAGAGCATTTGCTTGCTGGAAGTTACCAGTCCCTTGATTACCCTCACATTGGTTTTGACCTCTCAGGTTCTGAATTGGCTGACTAGGCAACCTACCCTCCTATCTGCGGTTCATCGTGTTGGCCAATTGGCCCAATTGCGCCTCCATTCGTGCAATGGATTGTGTATGAGAATTAACCTACTGTTGGGTAGCAGTCATCATCTCAAATGCTTTTAAAAACTTATCCTCGAAGGAAACTGGGCAAGTGTTTGCCGAGGGGGTGGCTGCTGATGGTTCGCATAGCGATAGGCCGTAGGATTATATGGTGTGGACCATGGCCTAGACTGCGGGGTAGGGGCATTGTCTTGTGGCTGTCGCCACGACAGGTTAGGATGGTTCATAAGCCCCGGGTGGTAAGTGTTAAAAGAGGGATCACCCGGTTTAGGATAACTCTGAACATTAGAGTACCCCTGAGCAGCGTGAACTTGCTCTTCCGCAAAACCTGGAAACTAGTCTCTCGTAGGACACTCTGTAACATAATGGGATGGACTAGCACATAAAGAACAAGCCTCCTGAAAAGTAGGAGGAGGCAGAGTGGATGTCGAACCCAAACTCAAAAATTGGTCAAGTTTCTCAGCGAGAGAGTCAACCTTAAGCGTGAGATGGTCAGAGGGGTTAACCTCATACAAACCCCGTGGCTTTGAAGAACTGGCCACGTTGGTTGCCCTATCACTATGCTGGTAAGTGGCATGGTGTTGGGAGGTATCACTCATTGTCTCAAAGAGCTCCCATACCGACTTCTCATTCTTGTTCATTAATGAGCCTCCACATGAGGCATCAACCATCATCCTATAATGAGAATTCAACCCATCGTAAAAACATTGCACCAACTGCCACTGTGGAATGTCGTGGTGCAGACACTTCCTAATGAGGTTACCATACCTCTCCCAAGCCTCGTGAAGAGGCTCATTGTCATTTTGTTGGAACAAAGTAATCAGTTTCCGATAATGAACTGTTTTGCCTATGGAGAAGTATTTTTAGTGATCGAGTTCGCGGGTAAAGTACTGAGCCAATGTTTGGCACTCTCATTCAGTGAAAATTGGAACAAGATTAACCTAAGCACCTCATTAGGAAAATTATGAATTTGAAGTGTGGAGCTTATGGTTATGAACTCGTCAATATGCTGATAGAGATCCTCCTTAGTGAGCCCGTGAAAGTTGGGCAAAGCATGCAGTATGCTAGGTTTAATCTCATATAGTGGGTTGCCGTGAACGGTGGCAACTGGATGCATGATGGTGCGGCATAGGATGATGGCAAAAAGTGTGTGTGAAGTGGGGCAAGGGGCGCAACAGCTGTCCCTGGCGGATTAGCGCCATTCTCAATATCCCCCATTGAAAGTAAATCAGTCACACTCTTAACCCTACGTCTCTTTCTGATATCCTGATTGAGAGGAACAAGGTCGGGTTTCTAAGACCGACGACCAAACATACATAGAGACAAGCAAATAGAAGGGAAACAAGACTTACAGTGAGCAACGATAACGCTTTTATATCACGGCACCGCTTTTCACTAGTTGATCCTGCTCAATTGAACGCTTCGCTACTTGTGCGTTGAGTATCACTTAGCAAACAAAAATTAAAAAACCCTAAACTAAGAATTAAAATAAAAAAATTAATCAAAATTAAGCAACCGTGCAAATTGTCCCCGGCAACGGCGCCAAAATTTGACCTTGTCTTGCCGAGTCAAAAATATATTTATAATAACTAAGAATTAACTACTACTCCAGAGAATAGTGGTTAAGTCCGAGTATCGATCCACGGAAACAGATTGGCTAAGTTACAATAGCTTCGATTAATTTCTAGTTTAATTCGGGAAAGAAATTGATCGATTGGTGTTGTGAATTACTAAATTTAAGCAAGCAATAATGAAATTGATGGAGAGGAGATCTAGGGTTTCAAATCCACCCCGACCACGTAACAAAACTATGCATAGGTTAGGGCCACTATTCGAATCACAATTGTCAAGAAAAATATTTGTGATTGTTAAAAGGCATAAACTATCCCACGTCACGGACCGTCTCACTGGCACGGTGTCACTCCGCCCAACAGCACGATCCGTCTCACGAGCATAGCCTATCTCAGAACTCCAAGCACAACATTGAAAACAATTGCCTAACTTGTATTCGAAAACCGCGGGTATGAATACGAAATAGATTGAAAGCATTAATATTCCTTCTGTACAATTGAAATCAAAAGAGTTCTAGTTATGCAATCGATCCGAATAAATAAAACCAAACCCTACGCATAAATAAGTTACTTGGAGTGGGGCTTCATCTTCCCCCTATATGGGTGTTTAGCTGGACATCGTCGGTTGCCAAAACCAAGCTGCAGAGCCGCAGCCTCTATATTTTTCCTCCCCTATTCCCTCCAAAGTCTCTCCTTATATACGCACCATATGCCGTGCATAAGAAGAATTCTCCTACCAAATATGTTATGGTGGGACCCTCATGTATTCCATGGCAAACAAGGCAACCAAATCCTTTTCCAATGCTAATTGCCGTGGTGATTCTGCCAGGATAACCCACGTGATATTCCGTTTCCTATTAAGACAACCCAGTTGATGACCTTCCAAATTTCCTCATATTGTGATGTCCTTGATCTCTATGTTTGCTCAATTAGGAGGACGATAAACAACGAATTCTATTTTCTCCACGAAATATATGCTAGATAATCTCATACTGGGCTTGATTCAGTCTCCTTGATTGGGTACAAAAATTGGGCTCGCCACTTTAATTAATTTGACAACGGGCTTTGCTTCGACATGTCCAAAGACCATACAAATAACACTTTATTGCTCCCAATGGTCTCCAAGGCCTACAAACAAATTAAAGTAATCAAGATACGCCAAGTAACACTACGAACGGACTACCAAAGCGTAAATTAAGGGTATAAACGGGTGCTTTTCAGCACCTATCACGTATAATCACGTCATCCAAGCCAAATTACCAATCAACCCCAATACTTGGAGCACAAGTCAGGAGGAGCCTATATAAAGCAAGAGGAGGAACCCTAGAAGGTACACAATTCACTCACTCTACATTCACCTACTCTTCTGGTACTTCCATCCAGACTCTCACTAAACCGTCGGAGTGCTTTCCCTGGCCAAATTCCAGCCAGATTGGCTGCTAATGTCGGGTGCTCAGTGTGCAAGTGTACCAAAGAGGATCAAACTCGTTGCTCTCAGAGGTCAAGAAAGGATCAGAGGGTTCATCTAGAAATCAAGACACCACACCAGGCTCAACAAATGAACTTAACAAAGTAGAATTGCAACAATAACTTAACAAATCAAATGACACATTATTCGCTCACTTCTACATAATATATTATTTCTCAATCTCAATCACTTCTCCAAATGGAAGTCTCTCTCTCTCTCTCTCTCTCTCTCTCTCTCTCTCTCTCTCTCTCTCTCTCTCTCTCTCTCTCTCTCTCTCTCTCTCTCTCTCTCTCTCTCTCTCTCTCTCTCTCTCTGCTATTCACTCACTTCTACAAAGTTAGTATAATATATATATTTCTGATTTGTATAGGTAGTTATAACTATATAATGATAGTTTAATTTTTGGTGTTTAATGATGAATTCAATGCGATTGGGAAAATTTGTGAGCCTGATTCAATGGTATTGGGCAAAAATCCAAAACATTTGACATTTTTAAAGGGAAGGACAAGGAACTTTTACAATCAAACATAAAGACAAAAAAAATTAGTGAAATGTCACTAGTATTAAAAACAATACTAATTTCGTACAGAAAATTAAAAAAAAAATCAACTCCTGCCTCCTACCCGACCACCACCCCACCTCTGGCAACCCAAAAAATTAGTAAAACGTCACTAGTTTTTAAAACTTCTAATGTCATGCAGGAAATTAAAAAAAAAAATCAACTCCTACCTCTGGCCAACCACCACCCCACCTCCGGTGACCACTTCTGGCGACCAAAAAAAATTAGTGAAATGTCACTAATCTTTAAAACTTCTAATTTCGTCCAAGAAATTCAAAAAAAAAAAAAAAACTCCCATCTCCTGGCTGACCACCACCTCACCTCCAGTGACCACTGTCTCCATAAGCTATAAATATTACAATCAGGTCGGGTCTAGGGCTCCGTCTACCCCTGCGCCTGGTCATTCCCCAAGCTGGTAGCACTGCCGGCTCCATAGGCCTCCTCTCCATAGAATGCCTCCTATTCATCTCGATACACTGGCATAATTCGTCAAAGTCGCATAGCAACATCGTGGTATTATGCCAGAGTTACACAAGTGCAACAACGTGAGCAACAGGGCCCAGTAGACTACACCACCCAATCCTTAACTAGCAATTCTAGAACAATATAATTAAAACGAATAATGCAAGCTTGATAACAGAAAACAACATGAGTGCAATATGTCAATTCCATACGGATCGGAGTAAATCAAGCGCAGTAAAACAATGTCTCGTGTCATCTTTTCCATGTCAGCATTCTTCTTCAAATTTCAATCAAGTTAGTATCTCACACCACTTGAAAGTTATTGGTCCGCTTTCGTCTCCTTCCAACTGGTGACACCAACATTTCCGCTCGAGGCCCTGACCGTCTTATATTACTGAACTTAACCAGTCTGTTTATAAGGTTCGTCTGCCTCGCGACTCACACGACACGGTCTTGGCCGTCTCATATCACTGAACTTAACCAGTTTGTTTATGAGGTTCGTTCACCGTGTGTTGTGCACGCTTAGCCCAAACCACCAAGTTCTCCCGCGAGTTTGGGTTGGTGCTCTCGCTGCACTACCGTATCCATTCCAATTCATCTCTTTCATTTCAAAACTCATTTCTTTTTCTTTAAAAACCCATTTCATTCTCATCCTGATTTCTCATCAACAGCTATTCAACTATTTTCTTGTAAAACGTGTCGTGTTAATAACCGTATCGTGACGTGATCATACAGTATGCTCAATCATACTCAAAATGTGTCCATGCAATATTTCTTGATAAACGTGTCACATAAAATAACTTCTTTTCTACGTGCAAAGTGTCACATAAAATAACGGCTTTTCTACGTGCTATCTTTTCCAAGACAATTTAGATTCCTCAGAAAATCGTTACTGATTGTTCATGAAGTCATTTCAAAACTTTTAATTTTCTTTGGTGACTTTCTTTAGACAAATGAGATAACCAAGAGAGTCCCAGGCCGGATGGTCGGAAGAGTCCCGTTGGGATCACCATTCATTTCTTAGAAAGCGCGAAGCTTGTCTTTTTTACAGACCCTCAAGGGTGTTAGCCTTGGGTTATCTCATAGTCCAAGTACCGGTCAAAACATTTACTTGTTATTTTTAAGAAAAATTAGTCGTTTCCTTTTTCCGAAAAACAGTTGAGCATTAAACGACGAAATTTTGAAAAGTTGATTTTCACTCGGACATTATAAATGCGTATTTTTGAAAAGTCTATCTCAATTTGGATATAGTAATGACTTCGCATGAGTATGAAAAAGTTACTTTTAGTCATGCAAACCTTCTACCGTAAGCTTTCAAGAATACTACTAGTTTCCCCGAAAAATGCTAAGTAAACAACTTAAAGGAACTTTTTAGTAGTAAATCATGCTTAAATTTAGTATAAATAATCTACTAATTAAAAAGTAGAAGAGCTACTTAAAGGTAGGGTAAGTAATCCACCTTGTTTTCCGGTGATTAGCCGGAAGCCGAACAAGCTAGGTGGAAACTCTGGTGAGCTACAAACACTAAAACTTCTAACTTTCTACTACTTCTAAGATTGGTGGGTGGTTTTTGGTGGAGGAGTGAGGTTGTTTTGTGGTAGTGGAGGAAGAACAAGAAGAAAGCACAAGAACTTTAGAAAAAGAGTGAGAGCTCTAGGTTGGTGTGAGTTCAAAGTATGAGAGTGCATGGGTATTTATAGGCAAAGGAGTGAGCTCTCTCCTCCTCTTGTTTGGCCGGCCTCCCCCTCTCCCATGTGCTCATAAATTTGCTCCATTATGACACATGCCAAGTACAAAGTTAGGAAGAATAAAATCCCTAGGTTAGTACTTCGAAATCCAAGGTATTACATAAGCCAATCTATGGTATTAAATAAGGAATATTTGGGGTTTTAATGAGAGGAAAATTCTAGGCAATTTCCTAAGTCTCAAGTAATGTATAATTTTGCATGGTCACCTTTGTTTTAGGGAGTTTTGGTTACTAGACAAAGTTAGGAGGCATGTGCCCAATAGGGCTACTAAGCATTAGGCTGCTTAGGCTAAACTAGGTTAATAAATGAGGAACATGTTAATATTCTCCATATTAGATGGAGCACATGCACTCTTTTACTTGGAGGGAAAGTAAGTCTCCTATTAGGGTTTTAGGTGCTAGTTATACACATACATGTGCCCTAAATTAGGCACAAGACTAGTTGGTTAGGGTACAAACCCATAGCTAGTAAAATATAGGTTAGGTTTGCTAGGAAATCTATCCCATAAATGGGAGGAACAAAGATCTAACCTAATTGTACTAAACCTAGTTTTCTAAGGTGTTCTACTTGCACACACAAGCACATGCATGCTTACTTCACCACCTTCCCATGTGCAAGCTTGCATCATCTCCCTCTCTCTCTCTCTCTCTCTCTCTCTCTCTCTCTCTCTCTCTCTCTCTCTCTCTCTCTCTCTCTCTCTCTCTCGGCTACTCTCTCTCACGGCTACTCTCTCTCTCTATAGACAAAATCCCCCAATTGTGGGGAGAATATGAGAATAGTAAATGCATGGGCACGTTTTGACTAGAAGAGTAAAAGAAAGAAGATTTTGTTGGTAGATAGGAAGCAAATTTAGTATGGGGTGATTGAGTAGGTTGTGATGTGCAATGGGTGTGGTACTTGGCTTGTATCTTGCATGCATGGCTTGAAGTACCAATTAAATAATTAAAAAGGAATTTTAATTATTTATAAAAGAAATTAACCAATTATTGGAAATTAAAAATAATTTATCGAAATTATTAATCGAAATTTTTATTTTACAAAAATTAGGGTTGTTACACTTGTCACTTTTCATTCCCTGAAACAATGTATTTCCGGAAATAAATTCACAAAATCCAAAAGATTTCATTGAGCACTTTTGAACAGTGCCAAAATAAAATCTAAAGTTCACTAGTACCGAAAGTACGTAAATAATTTGAGTTCGAAGAATTCTTTATACTATAAGATAATCAATTGCTAATATATATTAGGGCCACTTAGCCAAAAATCCAAAACATTTGGCATTTTTAAAGGGAAGGACAAGGAACTTTTGCAATCGAACATAAAAACAAAAAACATTTGTCATTTTTAAAAGGAAGGACAAGGAACTTTTACAATCAAACATAAAGACAAAAAAAAATAGTGAAGTGTCACTAATTTTTAAAAATTCAAATTTCAAACATAAAATTCAAAAAAATCACCACCCCACCTCCGGCCGACCACCACCCCACCTCTAGCCGAGCACTTCCGGCGACCAAAAAAATTAGTGAAGTGTCACTAATTTTTAAAAATTCAAAATTTGAACATAAAATTCAAAAAAATCACAGCCCCACCTCTGGCCGACCACCACCCTACCTCTGGCCAAGCACTTCCGGCGGCCAAAAAAATTAGTGAAGCGTCACTAATTTTTAAAAATTCAAATTTCAAACATAAAATTCAAAAAAATCACCACCCCACCTCCGGCCAACCACCACCCCACCTCTGGCCGAGCATTTTCGGCGACCAAAAAAATTAGTGAAGTATCACTAATTTTTAAAAATTCAAATTTCGAACATAAAATTCAAAAAAAATCACCACCCCACCTCTCCACTTCCGGCGGCCCAAAAAATTAGTGAGATTTCAATAGTTTTTAAAACCTCGTGAATGAGATTATATCTAGTGAGATGTCACTAGTTTCACTGGTTTCTCTACAGTAGCTAGCTGGGAATTCGAGGAGAGAGCAATGTTATTTCAGAAACCTAAACTATTTACGGATTCAAAATCTTCAGTCGTTTGCGCTATATTCCCTCCTCTCTTTAGCTGAATACGACAGAGGCCCCTCGGACACAGATCTCATAATCGTCCCTGAGTAGCAAATTTTTTCAGTTATTTGTAAGTAAATGTTTTGTATTTATTGTTATGTTTCAAAGATTTGTACATACATATATGTATATATCTATATATTTATACACGTATGCAAATAATGTGTCCAGTTTGCTCGGCAAAAAACTTGGGCTTTTAGTTCTGACTACATATCTGAAATTAAGCAGTTGGGCGTAAGGGGGGTTTCGTGCTTGGTTTTATGGAGGTAGTATAGGGGTGGTGATGGAGGGGTATGGAAGTGGTGGTGGTGGTTATGGAGGTAGTGGGGTGGTTTGGCCTTCCCCTGAATATCAATTAGTATGGAATGTCCTCTAAAGAAGAAAAAACGTGTGTCCTTTTGTCAAATAAGACAAAATATGTTGTAGTTTTAACTAATTTTTCCTATATATTACTCCCTCCGTCCCTATTTAAGTGTGTTACTCTCTCTATCCTTTTTTAAGTGATACCTTTAGGAAACATATATTTTGTGGACATTAAAAGTGTACTTCAGTAGAACATTTTTAATTTTTTTTGCACAAAATTAAAGTACTCAATGAACACTTCAATTTGGTATAAAAAAAATTTAAAAATTATATAAAGAAATATATTTTTTAGGGGTTTGAATTTGCACGTATTCCGATAGGAATCACTTAAAGAGGGACGGAGGGAGTACTTCGTAAATCCGACTTATTAAAAAAATTATCATTACACCTTTCGCATCAACTTTTACCTCTACGTTACACTTTTTACATCAACTTTACCTCTACTTTCCAAATTATCCTTCACTTTTACCCATTAACTCTTTACCCACTAACTTTTCAAAAGAGCAAAATGATAATTGTACCAACTTTTACCCATTAACTTTTCAAAACACTCACTTATTAAGGGACAACTCAAAATGAAAATCTATACACTAAAAAAGGGGCGGAGGAAGTAGTGTAAAATGACTTTTCGTAAGGGCTCTCGATGCAACGTGTTGCATCTATATTTAGGATTACAAATTTACCGAACTGTCAATAAACTATTCAAGGCAAAGGTTTATTTGAGTTCGATTCATAAACTATTCTGCAACCACCAATGATATTGTGTCACACAAACTCAATGTTATCAATCTCGTACCGGTTAGCGTACCGTTTTCTCTACTGGAACGGTATGTACCGGTACCGGAGTGTATCTCGGTACCGTTTCGGATTTACCGCGATTAATATTTTTTTATGTTTTTCCATATAGTTTTCATGTTCACAAAAAATTAAAGTAGAAAAAAAAAAAGTTCTAATATTTTAGGGTACCTCGATTGTTTCACACAAGTTACATGTGTGGCTCCCCACCTTCCCTATGTACAGCTAATGCTAGTCTAGTAGTATGTGTAAATACTACCACTCCCCTTTTACTTACCACTCCTTTTACTTATCCTTCTACCATAAAAGCAGAGAAACTAGGTGGAGAAAAAAGAAGTAAAAACAGGAGAGAGAAAACAGATCTGAAGCAGGCGACAGAAACATCCATGGCGACTTGAGAAACCAGATCTCACGTTTGTGTATTCCTCTCTCCTCTCCTCTCCTTTCTAACCTTTTCTTCCAATTTTCGGTGTATTTTGGCGTGAAAGCACACTAAAATCAGATGCGTTTTGTACCGGACGAAATCCGGAAATTGACCGGAACGGGCGGAACAGTCCGGAACGGCCAGATTAGCCCGGTATTATGGGCGGAACGGAACATAGAGTGAGTTGTACCGTTTTCTTGCTGGAACGAGATGTCTCGGCCGGTATCGGCCGGTACGGGACGAAATTGATAACTCTGCGCGAACTATTGTGGTTAATGTTGTAATGGGTCTCCATAGCAATATTCTTTCTCTGATATTAGTGCTGAGTATATTTTAAATCATGATGCAATGATATATTATTTTATATGCATAAAAGGGAATTTTTCTTGCGTTCTAACTAAAATTTTGACCTTTTAACTTATCACTAAAGTGTTGTTTCAAAAACTGATTTAAGTCAAAAAAAAAAATTTAATGTATTATGAGAGAATAATGTAACGACCCTAATTTTTGCTAAATAAAAATTTCGTTTATAAAATTGATTTTTCATATTTTCTCTAATAAATTGTTTTAAGTTATCTTAATAAATACTATTTTGGGTCAATAATTATTTTCTTTGTGCTAGTACATATATGTGTGTATAACTAGCACCTAAAACCCTCATAGTAGGTTTTCTTTTTTTTGGAGATAAAAAATAAGAATTTTATTAATCTTTGGAATGGTACAAAGATTAAAGGGAAACGAGACCCTCTTCAATGATTGGCAAGATGCCAATCGAGAAAACCAAGGCCGAAGCCCAACATCCGCAAGGGTCATAATACCCAGATAAAACAATACAACTCAACACATAGGGCCCACAATGACCGGATTTGGGCTTGCCCAAAGAGGAAACCCACACCTAAATGGGTCTGAAATAACCAGATAAAACAAATTCAGCAAAAATAAGGGCAAAGCCCAACCCAACTTCAAGCAAACCCTAACTCAACTATAGAGCAACCAAATATGCCGCCCAACCAAACAACCAATCGGAAGCCCCAGGTGAATCCACCACCACCACAAGCCACCACGGACAACCAAGACCACCGGACCCCGAAGACAATGACCATGCCGCTGCCTGCCACACACACTCCCGGATCTCCAAGATGACCGCCAAGAAGCCGCCACTTCGACCCTTACAAATGGCCAGAGACACCGGAAACACCAAGCGCCGCCGCAAGCCACCGTCAAGAGATCACCCAATGAAAGCATTAACTTCACCCAAGTCGGCAAAGCACCAGTCCATGGACACGCCACCACGCCGATCGCGAACAACCCACGCCGTTAGGCAAAAACAGGAGTCCACCCAGGAGTGAAACCGACGAGAAGAAACAACCACGCCACCCCCAGCCCACGACCGCCCACGCCGTTAAGCCAAACCAGTTACACCAAGGAAAATAACCGGTGGATGGTCGGAGTAAGGGAAGCGAGATGGGGAAAGACCGACGACTAGATGGATGGCAAAAGAGGCACCTGCAGAGACGTCGGAGGGAGGAGCAGCAGATTTGAAAATGGTGGTCAAGAGAGAGAGAGAGAGAGAGAGTATTCTTTTAGAGAGAGGTTTTCTTACTCTCCAAGTATTTTTTTTTTTTTTTGGCACGGCGAAAAGAAAATTTTATTGCTCCATAGAATTTAGGCATCACAACGAGAGGACCTAACCCTCACGACAATCATATGCCACTAAGCCTCAAACAAGGTTGGCAAGAGATCAACCAGCCACACCTAAACACTCCTCAGAAAAACATACAAACCTTAGCAAATACACCTAACAAAATGGATGATGATCATCTAAAGAGAAGCTATTCCATCACAAGATATGCTGAATAAGAGAGAACGAAATGACGGATGGACTTCAAGCTTCCAGCTGAATTCATTTGATGTAGATGTCCTTATCTTGCCAAAACCACGAGGCATGCACAACCCAGCAAAGAGGCATGCTAATCATAAAGCCCATGAGGTTTGCAGCATCAAATAATTCAGCAGTAAGAGGAATTTCTTTACTGAACAGCAAACCCAAATGCCCAACAAATAATTAGCAGAAACAGACCCTGGAAAAACATGGACATAGCCTAGCCAAAGTTGACAAATTCAAACCCAAAGAATTCCATAACCCACTCAACCCTAGGCCCCCACTCCCCAATGAATTCCTCACAGCACTTCCAATGAACTTCTGAAAAGATCTATGAAATTATACTGCCTCTATAATACTTCTCAAGCCTAAAAATAAAATCATTGATTGAATAGACCCCGTGATAAGGTTTGAATCTGCAGATCAACCACCAGCGAAACAGGTATTTAACACCAATCTGACCACATAAAAGTCTTGTTATAGACTAAGATTAATTTTAACAATCAGCCCTTGCTTTGTTAAGAGCTTCCATCTTAGCTATCTTGCTTACAACCTCCTCCTCATCACCATCATAGCATATACCAAAAAGCTTGTCGACTTCCCAAATTGCTTTTGCTTCTTCTAGCAAAATTCTATTTCTATTATTAATACCTTCCGAGGATAAAGAGGCAAACAATGCAGCAGAGGCTATTGCAGATCTCAGCACTACATTTGTTTTTATTCCTTCTCCCTTTGATGTTGCCTCCTTTTTTTACTTTTGAATATCTCAGAATATCATTGATGCTTTTCCTCTTGCTTTTCCCTTTTAGTCCTTTAATTGCAGCTTGGATAGGGGCATGATTAACTTCAACTTGATTTTGATCTTCCTCATTGATTGCATTGTCATTACTTTTGAGGTCCTCATATGCAAAATCAGCTTCTTTGCCATCTCCAGTATTAATTTCATCTTCCCTTGAAACAACATGTAGAAAGCTTTCTTCAACCTTCAGCCCATTACTAGAACATGTGTTTGTGGGTTTGAGGGAATCATCTTCATTAATGGTTTCCAAAAGGCAATTTGAGAGGGGATTATCTCCAAAACTGTCCATTACTATCTCCCCTCCAACTGATGATGATGCAATTCCCAAAGTGGAGCTAAAGGTGGAGCTCAATGCATCATTATTGAGCTGCAAGTTGGTGCTCTTGCCCACGAGGGATGCCGCCTTATCATCTTTAGCTTCCTCGTTATTCAATTCCTCAAAAACTTCCACTCCAACTTCAACTCGATCCATGTCATCTTTTTCAACAACCTTACCTTCATTTGTCATTTTTATGGGCAAAACATTGTATCCAGAGAATTGATTGTGGTTTATTGTTCTAAAAGAATTTTCTTCCTCGACATGAACAAGAAAACTTTTCCCTTCAACAATCAATTCAATAGTACCTTCAATTTTTTGAAAATGCTCTGTTGCTATAAGAACCCTTCCCTTGGCATATGATTTTTCCTTCAGAGTACTTTCGTCGACTTGTAAAAATTGTCCCCATTTGCTACCGATTTCCTTGAAGGTTGGTACAGACCACGCATTAAGGGGTATCCCAAAGCAAGATAGCCATACAAAGCGTTCGACCTTTGCTTGTTCTCTGCTCCATGGGTTTATATCTTCAAACCAATTTGAGAACCATTTTTCCGTAATGGTTGAATCTCTAGACTCCTTGTCAGGAAAAATAACCATTACAAATCTCCCCCCCATAGATTTAACTTGAACATTTTGGACCTTTTCCTTTCTAAAAATATGCTCAAGTTCTGCTGTTGATACCAGCTTGCTGATTTTGGCTAGGGCACTTCTATATAGCCATCCAAATCCACATGGTTGAATCTGAATTTTTGTAGGGCTTTGGGGGTTCTCATATGCTGATTCCATTGCACACTTACCGTTCCTAACTTCCCCATGCTTCCTTGATTCCACCCAAACCTTTTTTCCTCCATACTTCTTTTCCTCTCTTCTCTTTATGAGGTATCTTGATGTTCTTGTCAAAAGAGATATGGGGCGTTTGATTTCTGGTTATAGGTCCGGTAGTATGGCCTCCATGCCTTCTCCCATCAAGGTCTTGTTAGTCTTCCTTCCTCAAGAATCTTGCGAATTTTATAGTTAATCTGAGATCCCAATACCATGATTTGTTTATTTCAGCCACCGCTAGAGCTGCGTCATCTGGCCTATAGAATCTCACGAATCCAAAGCTATTTCCTGTAACTTTACTCATTTTGTTGGGGATGAAGATGTTTCTGATTTTGCCATATTTGGAGAAAAGATTGTAAACCCAGATTTTCCGTATGTGGTGTGGCAGATTGTCGACGAAAAGGGTTGGGATGTAATGGTGGTGATTCTCCTCACACGATCCTCTCATGTTCAAAAACTAAAATCAGGAATATATGATTTGATTTTCAGTTCGTCTCTCTCGATCACTCACAACCCAAATCTCAACTCTTAATGAACACTAGCCTCAAAGTTCCCATCAATTACAGATCAAATATCCAAAAAATCACAAATCGAAAACCCCAATAATCACAGATCAAAACCCTCAAAAACAGCAGTACGAAAATCCAAATAAAAAACCTCCACCTCTGTAGGATTAAAATGAGAAGAGAGATATAATATGCTCACCATAGTGTCGACACTTTCCTATCCATTTGATTTCGATAACGCCAATGTCCTAGCTATGCCGGACGGAATCGCAACAGCGGCGTGGATCGTGACTTTTCGTCTCCCCCTTTCGTCTCACCTTTCTAGTGTTGCTTGCAAAGAAACAAAGAATCCTCCCTCCAAGTATTTTTAGGTGCATGTGCTTCATTAATGTGGGAAATTTCCTAAAAACTCATGCACATGGGAGAGAATTAAGAGCACATGGGGAGAAAGAGAGAGAGAGAGAGGTGGAGAGAGGGGGAGAGGAAGATGTTGAGCAAGCACATGCTACAACCTAAGCCTAAAACCTAAAACCCTTTCTTCCAAGTTTCCTCAAGACAAGCTTCCATGTTTTAAGGAAAAATAATAGAACCTAGCAAGCCTAAATTTAGGTCACTATGCAAGCACATGCCTATTTTGTGTCTAAGCTTCCCAAATAAATACCCCATAACAAAGTTGATCATGCAAAATTTTACACAACAAGAGGCCTAATGTTACTACACTTTCTTTCCAAGTAACTTCCTTAGATTCTCCCTAGCCACCTAAGTACATGGAACCTAAAAACCTAGCCCTAAACTAGGGTCCAAGTTGCACCAACCTAGTACAAATCCCATGTGCCATTAAATGAACACTTTCACTCCCAATTTGGGAGAAGTGGTCGGCCATTAAAGGGAGAAAGAGAGGCCGAAGGTTTTGGGTGAGAAAGAGAGAGCCAAATCTTGCTATAAAAGCTCATCCCTCTTTGTCAACTTGTCACCTTTCCCACTTTCTATAATTGTGCTTTCTTTCTTTCCAAATATAAACCTACTTTCCCACCACTAGAGTCAACCTATTTAGCTTATAATTAACTTCCTACTAAGTTCATTAGTAGGAAAGCTGGTTGATTAGAGAAGCCCTCACACTCACCGGAAAGGATTGCTTATCGGGTTCCGGGTAACACCCGGAAATTGAGGTAGTTTACTGTACCTAACTTCTAATTAGTAATTTCTGATTCAATAAGAAGTTTTTAATTAGTTTTCTATATTGTATTTAGAAGTTTGTTTAAGAAAAATCATGCATGTATTATGGTTACTTAGTGATTTCTTAGTTTCTAAGAAAGTTTCATGAGAGGATTTCTTGTTGAAAAGATAAGAAGGGTTCTAGTTTTTAATTATAATGGTTCTTCATGTAATTAGTGGTTTATTTCATGAGATTAAATTAGTTCAAAGTTGATTAGAAGATATTAGAGGATAGAGTTTAAATATGGTTTACTAGAAAGTTTCTAGTTAAACTAATTAAGCCTTCTTGAAAGTACTAACTAATTTGGGTGGATTATCAACTTAGATTACTAATTAAATGGTTCTTCTTAAAATTAGTAGGTTAATCATTCCTAGAAATGACTTAATTTTTGCTAACAAAGTTTCTATATGGTTCAATAGTTTTATTTTCGGGAAGACTATAAGTTTTAAAAGAATAAAGTGTGTGGGTGAATTTTTTCTAACATCCATTATTTTCTAGAAATTATCTACTAAAGATTTAATAGAGATATTTCTTCTAAATAAAAGTGTGTTGTTGTATTAAAAAGATTTTTGTAAAAAGTTGTTTTAAGGTTTCTTGGAAAAGAAAGTTTCTTAAAATCTAGAAAGCACTCTTTAGAAAAAGTAGATTTTCTAAAAAGTAAGTTTAAATTGTTTATTGAGATTTTTGGTGTGGAAATGTCGAGACAAAGTTGGGCTAAAGCCTTTGTTTATGATTTTCTAGAAAAATCAATTTTTATGAGAAATTGCAAGAAAAAAAAGTTTACCATTTTTTTTTCTTTTAGAGAAGAAATAAGTTGGGTTTTAAAAGGAAAAAGGGAGAAATTAGATTTTTGGTAGAAAATAAAGGAAAATGGAGAAATGTGTTTATTTGGGAAAAGATGGAGCATTAATGTGCATGATTTTATGTGGTATTTTTCACAAAGGAAAAGTATAATTTTATAAGAAAAGTTTTTGGAAAATATTGCATGGGCATTAATTTGAGCATGTTTGTTCTAAGTCTGATCAATCTTGTTTGTATTCATATCAGCATCTTTGGCTACAGGCTTCACAGGGTAATGACTAGGAAGTGCAAATATCTCCAACTTATAGTTGATGCTTTCATGAGGTTTTTTAGATATGAAAATGGCATTTTCAAAATCATCATTATCAGCATCAATTATAAGCAAGGTTATATCTCTAGCAGGCTCCAAATCAATCGTCATCACAGCAGGCCAATCTTCTACCATACCAATTGGCTTTTCGTCCCCAAATAGCGATATCAGATTCCCTGAGTCAAAAACCTCAATCCAGTCAGACTTGCATTTATTAACCAGTTCTTGCAGTTTCTCTGATTCATCATCACTGTCCCATGTGTCATTGGCAAAGATCTCAAACCTTAGCAGCTTGGTTTTTCTTTCCATGTCCCAGAATGGTTCCGGCTCTCCTTGATAAATAACTTCCTTTCCTTTGACAAAATGAATGGGTCCCTTCTTAGACTGAGCGCGAGCTCGAGCCTTCCATCCACTACCAAACTCATCATTCTTGGGCTGATAACCAAGGCCAAAATAGGGTTATTCATTGGGAAATCGAGGAATTTAGCTATCCTCTAATTGTTACAGCCCAATCCTAAACCAGGCATGTAAACCATCTTCCTCAACATCTCGATGACTGTAGAGCTTATTGAGAAATCTTCATCCATCTTGATAGTGAGAATTGCCCCAGCGGTATCAAAAGAGAATCCTCCAAGAGCAACATGCTCTTCTCCATGTGTAATTTCAAGCATAGGGGCTTATTAGGAGCATGAGGGCGAATTCTAGATTCCCTGTAGATAGTTAGCGTCCCCGTGGCCAGACCGAGTTGAACTTTCTGATGTAAAGAGGACAGCACAGCCATAATGTTTAGCTAATGAAGCCACGGCCTGCCGAAAGATGAAGGATTGTCGAATATGTGGAACTCAACGTTAGACTTTAAATCCTCCACTGATATCTCCAATTGAACAACCTCAATCACGTCCCTGTGCGTATTATCGTAGGCACGCACTCCGAGGTTTGACGATTGGAAATCTTTGGTTTTGAACCCCAAACAGTAAGCGGTGCGCAGCAAACAAACATTTAAAGTGGATCCATAGTCTAGAAGAACAACAGGGACCCACTTCCCCATACATTTCATGGTGATATGCAAGGGCTTGTTGTGACCTGCTCCTTTTGGCAGCAAATCCTTCTCAGTGAATGTTACACCATGCTTTGCACGGTTCGGTGTGAGCAATGCTGCCAATGCTTCAGGGGGAGTGTCTGGCGGCACTTCCATATTCGATAGGGTTTTGATTAACTTCTGACGGTGTTCCCTGGATGAGAAAAGTAGTCCCCAGATGGATACTGAAGCTGGAGTTCTTTCGAGTTGCTTCCAAATGCGATCATCTATCGCCACAGGATCTCTTTGCGGTGGTTGAGTGACAACTTCCGGTGTTTGAGTGACAACTTTTGGGTCACTTGGAATCGAATTGACTTGGACAGGGTCGTTCTAAGTGAATGCCCCGCCCTGAGCATGGTTGGAGGAATTAACCCTCTATAGGTTAGCAGGTTGATAAATCTGACCGCTTCTTGTTACTCGATTGATTGTCTCTTCCTATGATTGCTGTTTTTCATCCTAAAAGTCTAAAAACTAGTTGACCTTGCATTTGCCAGCCTTGATGGCTTCCATCTTCTAGCTTCCATCTTCTGCTTTGTATCACAATCCTCGGACTAGAAATCTGCTGGTCTATCCTTGGCTTTTCGTTTCCTAATCTCGACAGCTTCCATCTTTTTCCCCAGATCTTTCACCTCTTGGTCATGCCAGAATGACTCATCCAACATAGCTTTGTTGACGGTCCATACTTCATCATTATCGACCCGAATGTCGACCACCACTCTTTTGCTCCAAAAGGCATCCATAGAATTGGTTATTAGAACTGAAACATCAGGTTGAGGAGGAAATGGTACAGACGACTGGGGTAAGGATTCCCCGATAACGTAGGCTTGAGGGAACCAATCATGATCACCAAAAAATAGTTTCTATGGCACATCGTTCGTCTTCTTCAGGAAATGGAGGTGATATTAGATTATCCGAGGAAATTGCCAGGAATCCAATGGTAAACATCGCCAAGCATTTGATTCCATGTATCTCCAGGTTTTTCAAACAATGCGGGGAGAGAAACTGCATCTAGAGGGTCGGCACAAATTGCCTCCCATCTTTCTTGCCAATCTTCCTGCTCATCTGGTTCAACATATCTGAGAGTATGCACCATGCCTACGATGCACACGACTTTATCAATCCGACAGATATGGGAATCTGTTGGTACAGTGACAGCTGGCTTGACATGAGAATCTGAGACAATAAACTGACTTGGGTCCCACTCTGGACTTTGTACATCTTCTGACTCGCCAAATTCTTCAAGTGATAATCTGTGAAAGTGATTGGTCAGCTCTTGGTGGAGTTTTTCCCAATATTCATCATTCATGGCCCATTCTCTTTCTTCTGTGATGTCCGCCCACTTGGGTTTTGCTCCGATCTGATACCTTCGAGGACACAAACTCCGAGATTCTCTGGCACGGGGACAATTGGTTTAGGTTCGGTGACTGGTATGATATATAGGCTTGGGTCAAATTTGAGCTTTGGTCATTTAGAGTGGAGCTTAAGGAGATTTGATTGATTTGGGCATTAGGCTTGCGTTCAGGCATAGGGTTAGAGACAGTATTGGGCTTTTTGAGGCAGAGTGGGATGGTTCCATCTTCAATGAGATCTTGGACTTTGTGTTTGAGACAGATACAGTTATTGGTGTGATGGGCGGGCATTTGGTGTTAGGCACAGTAGAGGTTTGGCTTATGTTGTGGAGGAAGTTCTTTAGGTAGCTCTCGAGGTTTGAGTGGCTTGATAACATTTCTTTCTAGGAGCTTTCTGTAGACTGTGGTTAAGGGTAAGGGAAATTAGTAGAAATTTCTCATTGGCCAGGCTAGTTGGGTTGCTATCTGGTTAACTGGTTTTGTTTTGGTAGGTTTGAAATTTCAGGAGCTGGCTTGGGCTCGGTTATATTGGTGGTTCCGAACAAGGTATTGTTGTTGCCAGAATAGACTCGCTTGGACTTGGTGGATTCTCCCTTTCTCAAATATGCCAGTTCGTAGTGCATCTTCGACATCAAAGCCGACTTCGTAGAATGTTTTGAAGTCGGCAGTGGTTTGAAAAACCACTAAGTTCTTTGAAAAATTGGGCGCCAAGTTCTTCGTAATAATCCTCATCTGTTCCTTTTCTGAGGGCCTATCTATCATCTGGGATGCTTTTCTTCTCCACCTTTTAATGAAGTTAGCAAAAGACTCATTGGCCCCCATTTTCGTTGAGTCCAATTCTCGAATAGTCATCTCAAGCTGAATGTTGTAATTATATTGGGCCATAAAAGCTGCCCCAATATCCTCCCAACTTTCTTTCTTTGAAATGTTCAATTTCAGAAACCAACGGAACACCAGTCTGGTGAGAGTTTGCTAAAACATTTGGGCCATCACATTCTTTTCCACATCATACATGGACAGAGTGCCCACATATGTTTGTAGATGAGCTTTCGGATCTTCACTTCCATCGAATTTCTCCCAATCTATTGGTTTGAATCCTTCTGGGAGTTTGGCATCTGGGAATAGGCACAGCTTATCCATATCAACGCTTGTGGCGGCTACCTTTTCTTGCTTCTGAACAGACTCTTCGAGTTTGGTAATCTTAGCAATCATTGCTTCTAAATCCGGATTGTCTTGGAAAAGGTGGCGGCTGCTCCCCTGCATGGCGATGTGACTCGAGTAGTTAATTCCTGCATCAGAAGTAGTAACTGAGCCATCTGACTGTTGTTGTGCTCCTGCTGTTCTTCCATGGCTATTTTGAAGGCCTCAACTTCATTCTTGTTTGCTGATTCTTTTGACATCTCTGAAAGACCTGCTAAACTTGATTATATTGTTTTTGACTCAGTTAGAACTAATCACTATTTGGGAGTTCTAGCACAACTAGGTACAGTATTCTTCTCGCTCTTACCAATGATTAAAATTGAAAGCGAGAATAGAATTGACTTAGTGACTGGTGCAAAACGTGTGCATGTTTTTGAAAAAGAGCTTATGTGCAGATGCATGATGCGTGATGCAATATCAACTAAGGAAACCATAGTCTTAGAAAGGATTGCCCATTTTTCAGTGCTATGTTGGATATATTTGAATCCCCATATTTATTTGAAAGGTTTTTGCAAAACAAAGGCCGAACCTTTTAGGGGTTGCCTACATATCCCCATTTCGGGGGAATCAGGCCAGATGTAGTTTGGGACTACAATTTTGGCTATTTTCTCCCAGCTTGAAATTAAAAGTGCAACATAACAAAAGTACAAACTGACTCAACTGACATAAAGGAAAAGTACAAACTGACTCGATAAAGAAAGCACAGACTGACTCGAGTTACAAAAGATGGACTTGACAATCCCAAAAAGGCCCAGTAGGCACGATTTGTTGATGATCATGTTACTGTTGATTCTTCATTTGTCTAGGTGGTTGGATTTGCTGGAGGAGCATTCTGGAGTCAACTGACTTGGTTTGTCTGGCTATTCTTCCTTGCTTGGCTTTGGCTGCTTTGGCAGGTTCGCCATGGCATACATTTCCTTGAGCTGTTGAGGGGACAAACCATCATTCTGAAGAAGACAATCTTGATATCAGGTTTCACAGTCACATTCATCCCAGTACTTGTGTCCTATCACCGGATCTTGGAAGTAGTAGACTGGTTCACCATCTGGCTGGAAATACTTGATCAGGGGCTCAGACACAACTTCTGAGTCTTCTCCCTCACTTTCCTGATCCACCATGACTATGATCTTGTCAGGAATATCTTTGGACTCATCACCTTCAGGGAAGTGGAATCCCCAACCTTGACCGTTCGTAAAGCTCTCAGTGTCATGCCATTGTAGAGTTAGGCTTGGTTGATCAGACATGACTAGCAGGTGAAGCAGTTCTGCAAACTTGTCTTTATCTTGAGTCTCATTCCCGATTTCTTCTTGCCCCACTTCCTCAAGTGTCCACACTGGTGCACTGTGATGGATGGCAAAGGTGGATTTGATCTTCTTGTTGTCGGAGCGATCACCCATTCTCGGTTACAGACTTTGGTAAAAATAAAACATTCTATTTATTTATTCAGAGAAAGAGAGCCATTTGCAGCATTTATTTTGAAAAAAAGGATTTTTTTTATATCAACCAAGGCATCCGATTATTGGGATAATCCTTCTTATTATTGTGGAGGGGAGATGATAACCTAAGGTAAAACTACCCTGTATATGCATGCAGGCAATCAAACACAATAGTAAATAGTTAACAAGATATATCACATAATCCTAACATGCGGGTCCCTGTCCTAGGTTGGAAGGTTATATGGTTTACTATATGCAAAGGTCGATTTTGGTTTAGGGGGTTCCCCAGACTAGAGTCAATATTTGCCTCGTAGTGCCAAGTGTACTGCATGGCAAAGGTCAAACGGCAGGCTGACTCATCACGGCCCAGGGTTGCTGAGCATTTTGGGATATCCTAACACCAGAAAGCTGGGTAGGGTAACCAAAACGCAACAGCGGGGCTTATCCAACATCGATGCACGTGCAATGCAAAAGTTTAGCAATAAAATTGTTTTCAAAAATCCCACAAAGTGTTTTTCATGCTTGGCTCTCTAAATTAATCCACTCTTTGATATCTTTACACAAACAAACAACCCAAAAAGCTCCAGTCTGGATGGCCGGGCGAGGCCCTGTTAATCCACCATTCCTTCCTTCGATAGCGCTAGACTTTTTTGTTTTGTCAAGCTTTTGGGAAGTTCATAAGTGTGAAAAGATCAAATTAGAGATTAATTTGAGAATCCCCAGCAGAGTAGTCATTTTGTGGACGTCTGCCACCAGATTTGGAAAATATATTTTGTTTGAGAGTCGCCACTCGGGTTTTTGTTTTGGAAAAGGTTTTAACCTGAGAAACCGTTGAAAATAATTTTGAAAATAATGACTCTTGCATCATTGAAAAAGATTTTAATTAGAAAACCAAAGATTTTTGGATTCGGGAGCCAGGTTACGAACGGGGAAGGTTTTTAAGGCACCCCGCTTACCCGATTAAAAATCGGTCTTTACTAAATATTTGTGGTATTTTTAGAAAATATTTTAATGCTAAACTTTATCCAAATAAACAATTAATCATGCAAGATAAATAATTAAACATTGAAAAAGGACAAGAAATAACATAGTTAACGAAATAACAACAAATTAATAAAAGAAAAATCATTTTCTCAAACTGTTTTTAAAAGAAAATGATTTAAAAATTCAAATTTAAAAAAGGGTACTGTGCGGCATTCCCATGTGTACCGTGCGGTACAGACAGAGTGTCGTACGGTACTGTTTACCCAGCAAACAGTTTAAAATTTTTGATTTTTGATAGAGATGAAACAAAAGCATTTCTATGACTTGTAACTTCATAAAATTGATTGTTTTAGAATCTGTGAAACATGTTTTGTATGAAAAATGATCTTCCTAAAAGATTATACCATGTAATGCTTTGATTCGTTACACGACATAATCGAGGAGGTCTCTGATCAAACGATCTTTAATGAAACATTGTTCCATCAGGTGCAAGGATGATATAGGAAGATCATCTTGCACCTAACGTCACCCCTCAGAGTACCAACGCCATGGTCTCCGGCGAAACAGAATTATACCTTCGGATAAAACTTTTTGAAACGAACGACCTTCTAATTCTTCTGATCAAGGCTTGAACCTCCTCCTTCATACTTCAAACTTTGCTCCGATATAGCAATAGGGATACTCGATTTCTGGAGCTAACGGAATATGGAATGGCTGGGACGCGGTTTCGGGCTGAAAACAGGGTACTCGGTTTTTGACTGGATTTTCTTTGGTAGAGCTTAAAAGTTGTTTTCTGGAGGTGAGGGATGATGGAAATAGATGAGTTACAATGAGAATGGAGTTTAGCAGAGTTTATGGGGGAGTTTCCATGATTTTTTGATTGTTTTCTTCCCTTGGACCCTGTCGGGTATTTATAGCCAAAGAAGGCCGGTTGTATTTCAAGCATTTTTTATGCCCAAACAAAATTATGGGCTACTAGGAGTAGGCCTTTTCCTTCTCAAGCAACAATGATGAAGCTTTGGTGCAATCGTCAACAATTTGAGCTGCTGGAACTCTGCAGAGAATCGATGTGATGCTTGACAGTGCCGTATGGTGCTACAACTGTTCCGCGCGGTATGCAAGTTGTGACGTGCGGCACTCTTCCACCGCCATTCGAAGAAAAGGATGCCGTAAGTGACTGAGGGAGCATTGTGCGGTAGAGTTGAGTGTCGTGCGGCACTATTGACCATGTTGAATCCTTTTGACTTGAAGGATATCGTTCCGAGAAGTTTTTTCGAGCGTTTCTTTTCATCATCGGAGATAAAAAAATAAAAATAAAAGAAACATGTATGAGAGCTTAATTTTGGGGTGTCTACACATCCTCAGTAACTAAGGGCCAAGTACCCTATGGCATTCCACCATCAGGCCTTAAGAGCCAAGAATGAAGATTTGGCTAAGGCTCGAGAAGTCGAAAGGTCACAAGATCAAGCCGGTGGGCTAAAGCCATGTCCCAAGCTCGCAAAGACTTCCGGTGGAATCTGGGAGTGAACAAGCATCCACAAGACCAAGAATCACCTCTCTCGAAGGCCGCACGACGAATTTAAGTGCTTTGGAAGAAGTCCAGAAGCACGCAAGGCAATGAGGTGATCAAAGGAGTAGAGATCAAGCCTAAGGAAGATTGAATTGATCCACCAATTCATGTGGATCGATCCACCTAAGCCAATGCACTCATTAGATCCTTTTGGATCGATCTAGGTCTAGAGGTGGATCGATCCACTTGAGCGAAGAACTCCATCAGACCAACTTGGATCAATCTAAGTCTACAAATGGATCGATCCACTGTGCATAGAAGGCCAACAGAACCCATTATGTGGATCGATCCAATCATGTCCGGGCAACTTTTTGAAGCACCTTTTTGGACTTTCCACTTTTGGAATGTTTTTGCTCTTTGTGAGTGCTTTTTGGGATATTTGTATTGGAGAGAGAAAGATGTATATAGCCTTCCCCCCCTCTCTCTTTCTCTCTCACCTTTCATTTTACACTTTAAGTCTTCTTTTTAGCTCTCTCCTCCATTGGAGAGGGTTTCAAGCTCTCTCTTTAAAAAAAATCATGTAAGCTTTCATTTTCCGTTAATTTCTTGTGTATTAAACTTGTTCCTCGTACTTAGATCATTATATAAATCTAGTTTGTTTCCTTTTTTATTGTTTAAATCTTGTTCTTACTTTTCTAATCATTGTGGACGCCCCCTCTGGAAGGATCTCAATCAATTCGGAGTCGCCACCCGGGTTTTAGCGGATTGTCCCCGAGGAACCAAACTCGATTGACTCGTGCCTCATTCAATGGATAAGGATTACTGGCCCGTCATCACCATACTATCTTAGGTTCGGGAGCTCAGTTACGAGAGGGGAAGGGTTTTACGGCACCCCCCTCGCCCGGTTCAAAGACCGGTCTCTACTTGACTTTTGTGGGATTACGCAAGAAATGTTTATAACTCAACTTTGAACAAGAACGGGGAATGGGGGATGGGAGCCAAATAACAACATTGAACATGACAAAGGATTACAGTGTATGCTTGTGCGTTATGATCTACATGATGATGACGATGGATAAACATGAACTACGAATGACAATAAGCAGCAGGAGAATGGCATTAGTATACATTAAACAGAAACTGCAAACTGGAAATAACATGAACAATACACAAAACAGGATAAACCAATTTGATCCATTGACAGGAGCTTGAGCGCTCAAGGTGTGAGCTTGAGCGCTCAGTCCCCTCTCACCCACACATGCTTATGATGCTTCTGATGATTCTGGTAGCCACCATTGCTTACTCAAAAACAGCATTTAAATCTCTAAACAAAATGACATAATCACATAATCATGGGTTTAAAACTCGTTCATGGACCAAAATGAGGCAAATAGTATAGAAGGAATGAAGACTCAATGCTTTGAAACTTTGCAGAACACTCAAAATACCAAAAACAAGCTGAAATAAGAGAGTGATTTGATTGGACCAGAAGACGGTTTGAGCGCTCAAAGGGGGTGCATTGAGCGCTCAAGCCATCCCCTGGATTTAAGTGTTCCTGCAGCATTCAGCCCTCATCTGGACCACAAATTAGTTCAACATGATATATGATGATTCATAATGTATTGAAATTTCATCAACATGGATAAAATAAGCTTGAGGTGTCCACATAAGCGGAGAGTAAGCATTGGAATGCACATAAGCATGATTAGAGTGAGGGAGGGAAGAAATTAGGTTGGCTTAGCCAAACATCAACACACACACACATCGAGATTAGGTTGGCTTAGCCAAACATCAACACACGCACACACTTCGAGATTAGGTTGGCTTAGCCAGACATCAACACACACACACGTCGAGATTAGGTTGGCTTAGCCAAACATCAA
Organism: Vaccinium vitis-idaea; assembly: GCA_963854785.1. Taxonomy (NCBI): domain Eukaryota; kingdom Viridiplantae; phylum Streptophyta; class Magnoliopsida; order Ericales; family Ericaceae; genus Vaccinium; species Vaccinium vitis-idaea. Next base: position 21,496,005 of record OY978226.1, on the reverse strand, counting down.
CACACACACACTTCATGAATTGAAAACAGAATACAAAGCTGGAATAAACACGATTGAAATGCCACAACTAAGCAAGGCTTGAGCGCTCATAGTCCTTGCATTGAGCGCTCAAGCCCCATTCAAGAGCTGTGAGTTTCTGTGATTTTTGACCATTCTTTGATGCTTTTGTGAGCTTAAACAATCTGATCATTGTTAAAAAGAGTGAGATACACTGTTTGCTTCATGAAATAGGATCATTGGAGTGGGTAAAATCTGGTTACCCTACTAATAGGCATGGCACGTGCCTATGGCAATCACCACGAGAGGGTAAATAGCTCAGCACCACATAGGGAAGTCCTTAAACCCTGTGCCGAGCTGGTTTGGCCACGAATGAGGCTAGAACCATTAAAGAGTAAACTAATAAATCAGGATGCACTAGCTCGGCGTAAGGCATAAAAGATGCCCCTGATATGGCCGAGCTAGGAAGGCCACGTGTATAGCTTAAACAGCATTCTGGAATACATAATTCAGCTCGGCGTGATGAGCTGAGCCATGTACGAGTTATTCCGAGCTACGTGGAAGCACGGCACCGCCACGAGTAGGGCGGTGAGACATTCCAGAATACATTCCAGAATATTCTACAGCGGTTCCTTATGAGATAAGGAGCAATCCCGCGAAACAAGGGATTGATATGGGAAGTCCTAACGTGATTAGGAATATACCTCATATAGGAAAGAATCCTATATGGAAAGGAAGACCCCTGCTAGACGAGATCTAGCAGGACATGGAGACTCGTCCCTAATAGGAAAGTCCAATTAGGAAAAGGATTCCTAAAGAGAACAGGAAACAAGGGCACGAGATGCCTAATATGAAGAGCATCTACACCTATAAATACAAGGCAAGAACCATGACAAAAGGTACGTTGTGAAATCCTATTTATACGCATTGTGATTTAAGCATTCAAAGTACGTGACACTAACTTAGGCATCGGAGGGCCTTTGCCAACGAGAGGCAAAGGTGCTCTAACCCTTTCTCTGTCTTGCAGATTTAGGGTTGCACCAAGGAAGCACGTGATCCAAGGCTACGTGGATTTTATCCCCGTACAATTGGCACCGTCTGTGGGAAACCTGACAGAAAAGCTTGATCCCTTCCAACAGAGATCAACAATGGTGCTTTCAGAACCTCTTCTGTGCACTCCACGACGAAAGGATGTAGAAGATGACGGTACCACGCTTGTGTATACTACGAGAAAGAGCACAAGGGTGGACGAAACTCCTTTCGTTCTAAGAGCACCACAGAAGAAACCAGCAACTAGGAGATTCGACATAGGGCATATCCCTGAGATTCCAAAATTCAAGGATACGCGCCTAATGCGCCACGGTTCTCCAAAGGCAAGACACTCAAAGACACCACCAAGAGGTAGGGAGGCCTCCACCCGATGTGAGCGGGGATGAAGCCCCCCGAGGAAGGATGGTCACAAGCACACAAGAAACCGAGAGAGGGAAGATAGCCTTGGCAGAAAGGAGCAAGAGGCAGAGGAATTGGCCCGTGAAGTCACTCGACGAGAACGAGAGATTCAGGTCCTAAAAAAGCAGCTTCAGGAGAAAGAAAAAGATCTACGCTCACGGACGAGATCCGTGCATTATGAGAAAGAAAAGAAAAGTTGTCATCGCGATAACGTCTCCACTGACCGAGCAGCCTCTCCACGAAAAAGGAGAGACAGGAGCGTTTCTGTTGAAAAGAGAGAAAGAAGGAAGCACGCTAGGGACAGGTATGAGAGATCTGGTTCCAATGAGCACATTCCTGAGCAGCATGCGAGAAGGAGGGACGTTGGCCGAGCTGAGGGAGGCCCTAAGACTGCACGAGAGGCAGCTAAGGAAGCCCTGGGCCAGATTTCCAAATCGCCACTGGCCCATTGGATTCGCGCAGAGAAGACGCCGAGCAGGGTAAAGCACTCAGCGTTCATCCCTTACGAAACTAGCACGGACCCTGTGGCCCATATTCAACACTACCAGCAGGCCATGTTTATGCATGAGCAAGATGATGCATTGCTATGCAAGATGTTCCCATCCAGCCTAGGAAAAGTGGCCTTGAGTTGGTACCATAAGCTCCCAGAAGGATCCATCTTATGCTGGACTCAACTGGCTGAGGAGTTCACTGCTCGGTTCCTTACAAGCCGAACAGCTCCAAAAACATTCGATGCATTAACCTCTATGAGACAGAGGGACGATGAGACTCTGCGACAGTACTCAAAGCGTTACTGGGAAACTTTCAACGAGATTGAAAATTGTAGTGAGGAGTATGCTCTGGCAACGTTCAAAACAAGTCTGCCCGTGCATAGTAAGCTACGAGAATCGCTTACCATGCACCCAGTCAAGACTGTGGCCAAACTAATGGAGAGAATTCAGGAGCATGCACAGGTATAAGATGACATCCTGCAGGCAGGAGGAAAGATCGTCGCTGGACAACCTCAGCTCCCAGAGAAAAGGACAATGGAGTCAAAGGCGTACAAGAAAGACTTCACGACGGGAAGGAGGGATTATGCACAGCAGAAGAAGGATAAAGCTGATCCAGACCCCAAGTCGTACTTCAGTGTTATGGCGACTTTCAATATACCCATCTACAAGATGCTGTACAGGATCAAAAATGAACAATGGTTCAGAAGACCCCCAAAGATGACTAGGAACCCAGAGAAGAGGAGGGCTACCAATTAGCACTGCAGCTATCACAGAGATTGGGGACACATGACTGAGGATTGCGTGGAGTACAAGAAATTCTTGGATGAGAAGGTGGCGGAGGGCCATCTTAAAGAGTTCTTGGCTGATAGCAAGAATGATGCCGAGCTGGTAGAGGAGATGGACTACGAGAAAGGTCCAAAGGGAACAATCCATATGATACATGGATTAGTCGCCCCTTATGCCAACAACGAGATAAGGCACATCCAGAGGGTCAACGGCCAGGCAAAACAAGTCATGAAGCTCGGCATGAAGAGGCCAAGGGCTGAGGAAGTCATGGAAATCCCAATCACCTTCACCGACGACGATCTGGATGGAGTAGTGGTGCCACATAACGATGTGTTGGTAATCACCCTGCGAATAGGGGATTATGACGTGGAGAAGATTCTTGTCGATCAGAGAGCTAGCACAGAGATCATGTACTACCAAACTTTCAAGAAGATGGAACTCCCACCGAGCTCATTGCAAAAGTGTTTAGTTCCACTGGTCGGCTTTAGTGCATAGACGGTATGGCCTATGGGAAAGGTCACATTGCCCGTCCGAGCTGGATCAGTAGTCCTGAAAACCGACTTCCTTGTGGTAGACCTCCCTTCCTCCTATAACGTGATTATAGGAAGAACCTGGATGCACAAAATGAGGGCAGTCTCTTCAACTTACCACCAGAAGATCAAGTATCCTGGAGCGGATGGCATTGAGTGCGTTAGGGGAAGCCAGAAGGTAGCCGACCTATGTTTCAACATGGTATTGAAGAAATCCCCCAAGGCCGAGTTGGTGCAGACAGTCGAAGTTCCAGATCAGCCTACCTTGGAAGACATCAGAGGTGACCCCACCAAGAAGGTGGTGGAAGGATTAAAGAAGATACAGATCCAGGGAGACGATGAGGAAAGGTATTTCTTGATCGGCGAGACACTTGCCGAACGGGAGGAAAGGGATTTGGTTGCCTTTCTGAAGGACCACATCGATGTTTTCGCTTGGAATCCCCAGGAGATGCCTGGGATAGACCCCGAGATAATCTGCCACCATTTAAACGTAGATCCTCAGCACAAACCAGTTGTGCAGAAGGCAAGGAGGTCGGCACCACAGCACGCCAACGCTGTAATTGAAGAGGTGGATCGCCTACTAGAAGCGGATGCCATACGAGAGGTGAGCTATCCAGACTAGCTAGCCAACACAGTTGTGGTCAAGAAGAAAAACGGGAAGTGGAGAGTTTGTGTGGATTTCACCAGCCTCAACAAAGCTTGCCCGAAGGACAGCTTTCCACTCCTCAGGATCGATCAGCTAGTAGACGCCACATCAGGCTATGAAAGGATGAGCTTCCTTGACGCATATCGAGGATACCATCAAATAGCCATGCATGAGCCAGACCAGGAGAAAACATCCTTCATCTCACCAAGAGGACTCTACTGTTACAAAGTTATGCCATTTGGACTAAGGAATGCTGGAGCAACCTACCAGAGGTTGGTCACTAAGATGTTCAAGGAACAGCTCGGCAGAACCATGGAGGTCTACATTGACGACATGGTGGTAAAGAGCAGATTGAAGCCTGATCACCTTGCCGACCTGGAGGTAACTTTCAGTATTCTGAGAAAATATAAATTAAAGTTAAACGCCTCCAAGTGTGCCTTTGGAGTCAACTCGGGGAAGTTTCTGGGGCATTTGGTGACTAAAAGGGGGATCGAAGCTAATCCAGACCAGATCACGACTCTGCAAGGCCTAGAAAGCCCAAAGACCACGAAGGAGGTCCAAAGGCTAACAGGGATGGCAACAGCTCTTAATCGCTTCATTAGTAAATCCTCGGACCACTGCAGACCTTTCTTTCAACTTCTGAAGAAGAGAGAAGGATATGAGTGGGGAGCCGAGCAGGAACAGGCTTTCCAGGAGTTAAAAAGTTACCTGTCATCACCACCTTTACTCTCTACTCCAGAGGCTGGGGAACGGTTGATATTATACCTAGCAGTATCTAATCATGCGTTCAGCTCGGTTCTCCTACGAACAAAGGGGACAGAGCAGGCTACGGTCTACTTTGTAAGCAAAACAATGTTAGATGCTGAGACGCGTTACCTACCGTTGGAGAAATTGGTGTACGCTCTTGTCATAGCTTCAAGAAAGTTACCTCACTATTTTCTACAGCATCCCATCACTGTGTTCACAGAATATCCACTAAGAGCCTTGCTTAGGAAGGCAGACTTCTCTGGACGAATATCCAAGTGGTCCATCGAATTGAGCCAATTTGACCTTGACTATCAGCCAAGGACGACAATTAAAGGGCAAATCTTGGCTGACTTTGTAGCTGAGTTTACCCCAACGGTGGCTCCACCTCCACCAGCTCTCCATGAGAAGGAGCAGGAAATCAATCACCCCGAGCAGCCAACGAGAGTGGCCGATCTGGACCCAGAAGAATGGAGGCTCTATGTTGATGGGTTAGCTTGCAATAAGGGATCTGGAGCAGGGGTGGTACTGTTCTCTCCAGAAGGTTTGGTACTGGAGCAAGCACTACGGCTAGGATTTAGTGCTACTAACAATGTAGTAGAATATGAAGCATTGCTCGCTGGATTGAGGAGTGCCCTGGAACTCAAGGTAACAAAGTTACGGATATTTTGTGACTCACAATTAGTTGTTAACCAGCTTTCAGGGGAATATTCTACGAAGAGCGAGAAGATGGCTGCGTACTCAGAAGTGGCCAAGGATTTGCTTGACAAGTTTAACAGAGCTCACATCCAACAAATCAGCTCGGGCCAGAATGCACACGCGGACTCATTGGCATGCTTAGGGTCAGCGGTAAAAACGGAGTACCGCCGTACGATAGCTGTGGATTATTTGAACGAACCAAGCATTGGCCGAGCGGTAGAGATCGTGATGGAAACGGAGCTTGGGCCGAGCTGGATGGACCCAATAGTGACATACCTACAAGATGGGACGTTGCCAGAAGATAAGAGTGAAGCTCACAAGATCAAAACCAAATCAGTACGTTTCTGGCTCTCTCCAGAAGGTAAGCTTTACAGAAAGTCTTTTCTTGGCCCATACTTGTTGTGTGTACACCCAGCTCTTGTTCAGAAATTCCTACATGAGATCCATGTTGGAACGTGTGGGGGACATACTGGTGGAAGGTCAATAGCCCACCGAGCAATATCCCAGGGATATTGGTGGCCTTACATGCAGGAGGATGCAAAGGCTTTTGTCAAGAAGTGTGAAAAGTGTCAGAGATACTCCCCTCTCATCCGAGCTCCAGCGGAGGATCTGTTGCCTCTGACCAGTCCGTGGCCGTTTGCTCAGTGGGGATTAGACATCGTGGGTCCTCTCCCTATGGCAACAGGGAAACGAAAATTCCTACTCATTGGCACAGACTATTTCACTAAGTGGATAGAGGGTGAAGCTCTGGCAAAAATCACCGAAGCCATGGTGGAAAAGTTTGTGTGGAACAAGATCATCACAAGGTTTGGAGTACCCTACTCCATCATCTCAGATAACGGGTCCCAGTTCGGCAAGAAGTTCAAAGCCTTCTGTCCCCAGTACGGCATCAGAAACTATTACTCCACCCCAGCTTACCCACAGAGTAATGGGCAAGCAGAAGCTTCGAACAAGCCTATCCTAAAAAGTCTCAAAAAGAGGTTGGAGAAGAAAAAGGGAAAGTGGCCCGATGAGCTTCCAGCCGTGCTCTGGGCATACAGGACCACCCCACGGCGGTCTATGGGAGAGACGCCGTATTCCCTTGCTTACGGAACAGAGGCAGTGATTCCATTGGAGATAGGCTTGCCGACCATCCGCACCACTCTTGTGGAGTCAGAAGGCAACGACAAAGCCTTGGCCGAGCAACTCGACCTCGCCGAGGAAAAGAGGGAGCGTGCACTTATCACCTTGGCAGCATATCAAGAGCAGCTACGAAGAAGCTACAATAAGAAGGTACAGCCAAGAGAGTTCAAAGTTGGGGATCTAGTCCTGAGGAAGGTCTTGGCCAATACCAAAGTATCTACTGATGGAAAGCTTGGACCGAACTGGGAAGGCCCATATAAGATTGTGGGGATTGCTGGAATTGGGGTTTATCGTTTGGCTGACCTGGATGGAGACCCAGTACCATGGCCATGGAACGTTCAGAACTTGAGAAGGTTCTACCAATAATTTGTTTGTGTGATTACGAATACAATCACATCCTTTTTTAAAGAAATTTACATCTATTTTTAATACCTAGTTGGGATTACGAATAAAATCACCGGCATAGGTCCCCTTTATCTTTGTTTCGAGCATGAATGAAACTTTGTTTTCTTATTATTTAAATACGAAACCAAATATTATCACAAATGTTTGGATTCCTATTGGGGAGCAGAGAGTGTGTATATTCCAACGGATATTGGTAAAACTCTAAGTATGAAAAAACTCAGGCTTGCAACGAATATTGCAACGAATTCCTAAGTATGAAAAAACTTAGGCTTGCAACGAATATTGCAACGAATTCCTAAGTATGAAAAAACTTAGGCTTGCAATGAATATTGCAACAAAATCCTAAGTATGAATAAACTTAGATCTGCAACGAACATTGCAATAAATTCCTAAGTATGAAAAAACCTTAGATTTGCAAAGCCAGGGATAAGGCCCTAAGTATGAAAGAACTTAGGCTTGCAACGAACATTGCAACAAATTTTCTAAGTACAAAAACACTTAGCATATGCAAAGAATATTGCAACAAAAATTCTAAGTATGAAAAAACTTAGGCTTGCAACGAACGTTGCAAACTTGCTACGAGTATAGCAACAATGGAAATCCTAAGTATGAAAAAAACTTGGGTCTGCAATGCATACTGCAGTGGTTCCTAAGTATGAAAACACCTAGGATGTGAGAGGCTCAGGTACGAAGATACTTGAAAAACTCAGCATAAAAACAAACTCAGCACGGTTAAAGGTTGAAAACACTTAAAGAGTACCAGCATCAACAACAGAAACATCAAAGTAAAAACAGGCCACAGACGGCAGAACAGACCACGCAGGGTCACGAATAGGAGTTCAGATGATAATAAAACAAGGATAAACAGGCATCAAACCAGTTCACCGTGCTGACCAGCATCGGTGGCTGGGTTAGGGTCAGGGTTGTCACCTCTAAGGCCTTCAGCAACACCATCCCCTAAGACAGTAAGATTAGTGATGGTTTCATCTGTCGGAGTCAGCTCGGTAGTAGACTCAGGTTGAGCTTCTGAGTTGGGTTGAGCCCCAGCATCAGGATTGACTTGGGCAGCAGCTACTTCACTGGGAAGTTCCATGTCGGTCCAGAGAGGGGAAGACGGATCCACACCAAGCTTGGTGAGACATCTCTGCCAAGACGCACCCCAAATGGCGTCTTGCACAGCTGGGATCTGTGCCCTGTAATTATCCGTGATCACGACAACAGCACGGTCGTATTCGGCTTCCGCCTTAGCCTCCGCAGCTACAAGCTGTTGACGCAACTCACGCTCAACTTCCTCAGCCCTCCTCTTAAGCTCGGCGCTCTCCCCCTTCAGCACTTCCGCCTCCTCCCGAGCATGTTTCAGAGCTTGAGCATGCTCAGCGCTCTCCCGTTCGGCTTTTTTCAGCCCTCTTCTGCTCTCTTTTGAGATCCTTTTCAACTTCCTTCGCTCGGTCAAAGCCGGCGGCAGCTTTCTGCATAATCTGCGACAAAAAATACACATAAAGAGGAAGTCCACTTTAGAAAAGACAAGAACACGAGGAAGCCATAAACTAAAGTTTTGTACCTTGGCACTCGACTGGAAGATCGACTTCATAAGAGTGTCATATGAACTACTCTTTTCTCTCTCCATGTCTAGCGGAAGAAGAGCCGCTCTGGATACACCGAACGCCACCTCGGTGAAGGAAATTTTGTCAATCGCAGAAAGAGGCGTGCCATCGGGACAAGCAAGAACAGGGGACCAGGGCTGCACGAGTGGCGGAGACCCAGCTGATGCTCGTGCCGAGCTTGTGTCTCCAGTCCTTCTCCTTTGGGGCAGGGGCTGGGCCTCTTGAGGGCTCTCTACCGGCCTCTTGTCCCTCTGACACTCAGGGAGATGCTCAGGATGAGAAAGGGACAATGTTTGAGAAGGATCGACAACGCGAATGACTAGTGGAGCACGCGAAGCTCCGCCAAGATTTAGCTCGTCAAGCAGGTTGATCGGCTGGCGTGGCATTTCTTCCCGATCTGGGGAAGGAGAGTAACCTGACGAGTCGTCGGAGTCTGCAAGAAGGGCAGCCTGCTCGGTCAGGGATTGAACGATTGAACGATGATCAATGGCTCCTTCTTCTGATTCTTCTTCAACTATTACCCTCCCAGATGTACTTGGTTCTTGGTCAGCTCGGACGAGGATTGGGATGGCAGTAAGGACCTCTGGGACGTGGGCAAAGGTGATCTGTTGTTGGAGGTCTGTTGGGGCTCGGGGGCGTCTTGACCCTCTCCTAGCTCGGCCTCTTCTAGATCGGCCAATCCTTTGCTCACCAGAAGGGCGTGTGGCGACCAGGGGAGCAGTTGGTGGCCAGGGGTGTCTTGTTCTTGGCTCTCCTACCTTTCTGATGTTACCCCAGTATGATGGGGTATAGCCCAGTAACAGGTGGGCTGCACGGCCAAGACCAGCAGGAGTTGGTGCAAACCCGTCGAAGTAAAGGGCAAGGGCAATATCCTTCTCGATGGAGATTGCCGTGGACCAAATGACCACCGTGATTAAGGTTGCCCGCTACAAAGACAACGCAAAAGAAATACGATCAGCAAAGGTGTCCATGAGGATGAAATATAAAGACAGTACAGGTAAAAAGTACTAACGTAGTTTGCCTGCGGTAGTGGGGCAAGCGAAGGCGATAGTGATCCCATCAGCATCCCTTGGCTCCCAATTGCCAGTAACCACAAGAAAATCATCCGCCTCGCCTTTCGAGGAATTGGGCAGATCGGTAATGAGCTTCTGCTGGGGATCCCTGGCCTTGAAATAATAGTTATTGTCTATAGTGGGGACTACACTATACAGGTAGTGTAAATCCCACCAATCGAGATGCAAGCCGAGCAGCCTGTTTAGGGCAAGTGTGCCCATGACCACCCTAACGAAATTAGGGTACAGCTGCATCGGATTGAGTCTGCACCTGTTGCAGACTTCTCGAAAGAACGGGTGAAGGGGGAACCTAAGGCCTCCCTCGACTATGAAAATTAGGGGAATATGGATTCTTGTTTCATCCTGTCCCTCCTCTCTTCCGTTATAACGGTTGTTTATCCGGAATTGTACATCGGCGGGAATCCCATACGTCCTACGAAACTCTATTACTTTCTCAGGCGTACTTAGAAGAGCCCTATGCCTTCCCATTTTCGCTAAAAATTTAGGGTTTCACAGTTGAAACCCAGGAAAAAGAAGATGAACAGACAGCAAGAGCACGAAATAGAAATAGAGATCTAGGAAGACCACTTACGTGAAGAAGATGGACCTAGTGTGGAGTTTTCCGACGAGAACGGAGGACGTTTTTTCTGACGGAAACCAGAAAACGAACGAAGTTGCAGAAGAACTCGGGTGACGAGAATGGCAGACGAAATGTTTTCCCTCTCTCTTCTTTTGCTTCTGACGAGTGTGAAGAGAAAGAGGAGGGGAGGGGTTTTTTGGGTTTAGAAGGTTTTGGGAGGGAAAAGTAAATGATTATCCCGCTTGAAACCCCATAAAAGTGGAACGTGACGTACAGAAACATCAGCAGGATCGTCCTTTGGGCTTATCCGAGCCACCAACGGGTCATTTCGCATTGAATGCGATAACGACGTTGCCACCCACGTGGAAGGGAGGCGTGCAAGAGATGCATCTGGAACCGTGGAAGCTCTGCGCACTGCTGATGAATGACAGCAGTAGCAGAGCTGGGGAGCAATTGGAGTGGGTAAAATCTGGTTACCCTACTAATAGGCATGGCACGTGCCTATGGCAATCACCACGAGAGGGTAAATAGCTCGGCACCACATAGGGAAGTCCTTAAACCCTGTGCCGAGCTGGTTTGGCCACGAATGAGGCTAGAACCATTAAAGAGTAAACTAATAAATCAGGATGCAATAGCTCGGTGTAAGGCATAAAAGATGCCCCTGATATGGCCGAGCTAGGAAGGCCACGTGTATAGCTTAAACAGCATTCTGGAATACATAATTCAGCTCGGCGTGATGAGCTGAGCAATGTACGAGTTATTCCGAGCTACGTGGAAGCACGGCACCGCCACGAGTAGGGCGGTGAGACATTCCAGAATACATTCCAGAATATTCTACAGCGGTTCCTTATGAGATAAGGAGCAATCCCGTGAAACAAGGGATTGATATGGGAAGTCCTAACGTGATTAGGAATATACCTCATATAGGAAAGAATCCTATATGGAAAGGAAGACCCCTGCTAGACGAGATCTAGCAGGACATGGAGACTCGTCCCTAATAGGAAAGTCCAATTAGGAAAAAGATTCCTAAAGAGAATAGGAAACAAGGGCACGAGATGCCTAATATGAAGAGCATCTACACCTATAAATACAAGGCAAGAACCATGACAAAAGGTACGCTGTGAAATCCTATTCATACGCATTGTGATTTAAGCATTCAAAGTACGTGACACTAACTTAGGCATCGGAGGGCCTTTGCCAACGAGAGGCAAAGGTACTCTAACCCTTTCTCTGTCTTGCAGATTTAGGGTTGCACCAAGGAAGCACGTGATCCAGGGCTACGTGGATTTTATCCCCGTACAATCATCCATGGCTTGATGATGATGAAACATCACTTTTATGGCTTTTGGGTTCATTGATCAATGATCAAAGGCAAAATAAATTGATTTGAGAGTTGTTGAACTACCAAAAAGCCATAATAATGATGTTACCAACATAAGATATGACCAGAAACCACAAAAACATTAAAGGGGCCAAAATAGTTTGAGAGCTCGAACTGTGACATCATCACAGTTTGAGCGCTCGAGCTGTGACATCAGCACAGTTTGAGCGCTCGAACCATTTCGAGTTTAGATTTTTGAAATCAGTTTTTCTTGATATCTAAGACCTTGTGAGCTCATAGAAGGTATGTGGAACCTCCATGAACTCATTGGTCTCCCTTAGGATGACCAAAACGTGATTTTTCACATGATTTTCTACCTTTTCGGCTATGATCAAGGCTTGAACTTGTGGTTTGATGAATGGATGGGTAGTGGCTGTGTTTATGGGCTATAGATGAAGTATTTTGGACAGAGGAGTGTGAGTGTAGGGCTGATTGGATGATTGATTGAGTGGATGGGTGTGTATTTGGAGCTAGAATAGTGATTTTGGCTTGGATGAAGTGGGTTTTGTTGGTTGGGGCTGATTTGGATGAAATTGATGGAATGTATGGGCTGAAAATGACTTATTAGAGTGAGAGAGGGGCTATTGTAATTGGTTTCTCAAAGACCCATGTGTTGTAGGCCTTAAAAAGAAGATTTTTGGGTATTTTGGAGGTTGAAGATGATGGAGGGTGGTGGCTATGGAGGAGAGAAAGGCTAAAATGTGATTGAAGTGATAAGAGACAGTGGAGAGGGCTGTAGAAGTGTGTGAGAGAGAGATAATCAGCCAAAGGGTCTTTAAACAATGGGTGGAGGGTGGTTTATATAGAGAGAAATGGGGGGAATTTGGAATTTGCAATTCAAGTTGGGGAGGGAATGTTATTAGAGGGATTCTGGCGTGAAAACGAAGCTGTAGAAACCAGGGGGAGCCCATAGTTTAGGTGGAAAACCAGCTGAAAAATGCTTTGAAAATTTCTGGTTCGCACATGGTTTGAGCGCTCAAAGGGCTTGCAGGCCAAACTTTGCGGGGCTCCCCCGGGTGCTACCAAACTCCGTTTCATGCATGGTTTTAAGCGTTGGAAAGCTTGTTGAGTTTAATTTCTAACCCAAGTGTTTTGAACCCAAGATAATTTGTACATCCAAGTGTGTGACCATTTTACCCTCAGAAGGTCAGGAAAACAAGTCATTTTGGTAAAACGGGCACAACTCCCTCATTTCAAAACAGATTGAGACGTATTATATATCAATAAAGAGGGTTTTGAATGTACTAGAAGATGGTGTAGGATTGGGTTTATTTTGAAGAGCATTTTGGATGGTTTGAAGGGTTTTTTGGTCATTTTGGTTGGTTTAAGGTTGTTCTAGGAGGGTTTAGAATGGTTTAGGGTGGTTTGGTGAGTTCAAGCCTTGTTCTTAGCCTCGAGGTATGCATGATTGGTCTATATCATCATCGGGAATGCTTGATAAATTGCTCGGGTCAAAATCGGGGTGTCTACAATCATTTCCTTAGAAAACCCTAGTATTTTAGTGTTGTTTGTTGATTTCTTAAGCTGAAGAGTGTAAGTCATGTTTACTTTTCCTTCAAATTTCTAGTCTTATTTTCCACTATAGTTAGTGAGTAGTCTACACAGGCTGAGTCATGGGGCTGGTTTAATCAGTTCATCTCGTCAAAAAACATTCATTTCTTGTTTATCAAAGATTTAGGGGTTTCATTTTATGTACCAAACTTCGGATTTGTTAATCCCTTTGATCCCACGTAGCCAAGGGTTTAACTATTTGGCACGTGGGATGCTTAGGGCGATGTCAACTTAATCATTTGCAAAATGAACCGAGAAACCCTAATCTTTGTTAAACACCTTTTCTAGTAAAATGGTTTTAAGCTCTAAATCTTCCACTCGGAAGCATTCGACAATGTCCCGAGCCGATAATCAAGAGAAGATGGATTTCCCCTAGTCATGGTCGTTAAATACCCCTAGACTTTGCCTTAGTTTAATTAGCTTCTTTAACTTTCCAAGTCGTTCTCGAAGTCGAGAGAATTTCACCAAACAAACTACAAACTCAGTTTGCCGCTTTAAAGCTAAATTCTTCATTCCCAAGTCAACCATCACGTACGACGCATTGGTCCATGTGGATTCGACCCAATCTTATCGGTTATCATGCTACCTCCGGCTTAGCCTTACGCTTGGGGCAACATCATCTACGGAACAATCTAAGGTTGCAAGCAGTGGTTCTACGAGATTCCGATCGCAGCCATAGTGATGCGAGTAGGACATTTATGCCATGAGAGGGGTAGAGGTGAGATTTGGAAGAGAACACATTATATTGGATGAAAGATGAAATTGAAACGAGTAAGATATTTTAGACAGGGAGAAACCCCAAAACCAGTTGCCATTTTCACTTGTTAGGTGTCTGAGGTTGAAAAAAGATTTGAATTTATTATGTGTGGTTGAACCCTACCCTCAGAGTCTACGCTGCACCATACTAACTCTAGCTTAATCGGACAAGTCTTTCACCAAGGTTGTGGATTCCGTTTCATAACGGCCGGTACGTACCTGATTGCCCTAAAAATGGTACCACCAACCTCTAATTCCAACTCGTTCCAATACCGGGCTTTACCGGTCGGTATCGGTCAATCCGAAAAATACCGGCCGAGATAGACGTACTAAGAATTTCGTCTGAAAAATTGTAAAGTGGCAATACTGGAATTTTTGCGAAATCAATCCTCTGTCACAATAAATTCTTCAGAGTGCCGACTTCAAGCCTATTTTCAAATCGCATTAAATCAGAGACAAAACTCACCGATTGTTGCAGGGATCACGCTCTTGGATGAGACGAGAGAACCTCCCTTGCAAATTTGGAGAGAACAGAGGACCTCTTTTGCAGACATGGCAAAACTAGAAAGTCTGCGATCCACTTTTGGAGAGAGAGAGAGAGAGGAGCGACACTAATAATAAAAAAAGAGGAATACTTGGCAGAATTATGCTTAAAATATGGGTAAAGCCCACTGTCTTTTTTTTTTCTTTTTCTTATCATGGGTAAAGCCCATCTGTCAACAAGTGGTCTTTACACATAAATTAATTGGTTATGAAATAGAGTAAATGGTCTTTATAAATATGCACTTGGAACATTTATTTGTTAGTTTGAAGTCCATTTATGATATTTATTGTCTAATGATAGTTTATTTTCTAATGAATTGGATGATATGGGAAAAAATTTCATTATATATCTATAGGTAGTACTGCTAAATTTGAAACGTTACTCAATATCGGTACCATACCATACCATACTAGTGAAAAAACCAGTACCCAAGCTAGTACGGGATTCAAAACTTTGCTTTCACCTCGAATTTGACCCTACCTGCCATTTTTTAACGTGCAAAATCCATTATTGACCTTTGTTTTTCAGATGCTAGTTTAAAAGTTCTGATATCTAGTGAGTAGTGCATTGCTAGTAGTCTAATATCTGTTGTTTTATTTTGGAAAGAAAAAGAGAACAGATTGGCAGAGATTATGTTATCTCGTGCTTTCTTTCTTCTTTTTTTTTTTTTGTGAAAAGATACAAAGAATAAATAATATTATCTGTTTCTTTATTTTGGAGAGAGAAAAATATAATACAGGCGGTGATAACATTATCTGTTGCTTTTTTTGACATACTACTTTATATGTTTTTTTGTCGAAACTAATAATAGATCTGTGAAATAACAAATAACTTTATAATACAAAGAGGGAAATGATTTTCACATCCTTTTTTTTTTATATATATAATTACACACTTTTCTTGTCTTGTAGTGTACTATAATGTGCAATTTTTCACTAAAAGACAAGAAAAAATGGTGCAATTATCAAAGAAGGGTGTGTGAAAATCATTTTTCAAATATGTACATATAACTTTATGTGTTGGTCTTTATGTGTTGGTTTTTTTAGGATAATACAAAGGAAATAACCTTATCTATGGCTTTTTTTTTGTCAATAATGCGTAGTATAATTTTGAAAAGATAACCCTATCTCTTGTTGGTCTTGAATAGATAGCTCTGGACAAAATGAAAAAATAGAATTTATATAGCCAACCCTAAGTGATTAAGACACAAGTCTTGGTTTAGTTTGTTTGATTTGGTATACAGAATATTAATTTGTAGAAATAAGTTTATTTGTTGGTTAAATGATCAAATACATTTTTAATTTGGGTGTTTGCACCATCTCTTTAAATGTTTGTCATGTGTGTGCACAATTATTTCTTGAGTATTTGAAATCAATGGTCCTAGCACCACACACATTGAATGTGGGACCCAATATTTGTGTGCAAGTGTGAGTGGTTATAGACTTATTGATTTGAAATCGCACATGCCATTTACTTCAACAATTAAACCTTAGGACTAGCAATGCATGATATACTACCAATTGTAATCCACCTCCACATTTACCTTGTTTCCCATTTGATAAAATCAAGATAAAACCTTTGATTTTATGAAAAGCTTTCCTCATTTGCTAAAATCCACCCAATGATTTTTATCAACTCTCCTTAAATTTCTCACAAATTTAAGTGATTTTATCTAATGAAAACACAAAGTGATTATATCAACCCTCATACTTCTACGTGATTTCCCATTTTATCAAACGGGAAACAATTAATGGGCACAATCCACACTGTGCCAAAGCATGTGTACCCCTCCTTTGTACTATTTCCATCTCTTTCAAAATGGGGACCGCTCGAAATGCACTTATTGATCTCATCTCCCTGTTGCGGCACACAGAGATAAGATCTTGGGAGTCCAAGATGAGTCGCGCCCCATCGGGGGTATTTTTGGCACCGACTGTCACGTAGGCCTCCGACAATGATACATATTATGTGGATTAATTCAGTTATAAATCCTTTCCCAAGGACTGTTGACTGAAGCTCCCATGCTAGTGATACTATTCGAACTCAAATACAAACTAACAACAACATAACACATGCAATTGAACCATAGTTTTACACTATTGTCTCATATATAACACAAATTTAACTCCACATATCGCCTTAGAGCATATCCATCCCTTACCTTTTTTTACCCAAATTTGAAAAGAAGTGGCACACTTTTAAATAACAAGAGAGTGAAAATAGGGATTGGGAAAAAGGTTTGGATTTGGGTCTCCCCCAAGAAAAGGATAAAACTCAAAATGGGTAGGGAAATGAGTATTGTAGTGGAGATGAATTTTTAAGACTTCTCTACTCAAAATTTTGGCCCGGGTAAAAAAATGGTAAGTATACGATGCACTTAGGCAATGTAACGCCCCGATTTTCGGAAGCATTATTTAAAATAATAAAAAGATTTATTCAAAAGAGTTTCATTTATAAAGCAACGGAAAATAACATAAGTATCTTAAGTCGATTACAAACAGAAATAGTGCTTTGTTGGGAAATTAAATTACATTGTTCCAACACAAAAATAAGAAGACTTGAGGCTTCTAGAGGTTCAGATTCAGATTCTCCTCCTCAAATTGCTCAGCAGCAAACTCCTCCGTCTGGTAATACGGCTCCTCTTCTGTACCTTCAACACCTGGCGTAATATGCCAGGGCCATAACAGCACCATGAGCGAATAATCACTCAATAGTAAACCCTACCCGAACCCATAACTTACTGATAACAAGATGTAGCATGCAATCAAAGTAAAGAACAATTCAATTTAATTACTAGCCTTTACTTAGTGAATTCTAGAATCTCATCCGTTGAGAAACATCCTCCCGTATTAACCACTAAGTCTAGGCCATTCGTGATTCAACTCCCCCCTTGCTTGCCCTGACTGGGAGCCCAGATGAATGGTCTAAGTTATCTACTTAGTTGGATTCATCAAACGCCTCACAAGGATGAATTCCCCAGGGACTGACTGTACCACTGGGCCCACGAGGAACTGACTGTAACCTCGGGAGTATATAGTCGTAACTCGACTATAATACAAACCACCCTTATATCACCAAAAATTCAATACGGAGAAATCACGCAATGCCATAACTTAGGGTTCCGAAACCCAATTAATCCACCAATCCGAATATCTCCTTTTTCCAAAAAAATCAACCGGCTGCCTGCCGTTCATAAATCCTCAACTCATCAACATCATCCGAAACCATCATTTCATTTATCCATTAACCTAACCGTCTAGGTGATTTCTAAATACGAGCACCAACCCGGGAACCTACTTGTCCATTCTAACAATTGACATTTTCATACAAGTTTGCAATAATAAAGTAGGGACAAATTGATATTAACAACACAAAAAAAATGCAATCGTGGAATAATAAGAATACAGTCTAACATTATGACGTTCTGAACTTCCTGACAAAACTTTGATTAGCACTTGTAGGAAACTATCACTTTAATAATATAATTATTAGTCACTTATGTATATTTACTAGAGACTATACCGTGTATTAAGAAAATTAGTTAATTTTAAACTCGCGTTAAGATAAGAAAATTAGTTAATTTTAATTTCGCATTAAGTCAATGAATTGAATAATAGACTTTATTATCATAGGGCTTTTAATTGTGACCAAACATAACCTTGTTTTCATAATTTTGGTCGAAACGTAATCTTCCATAAACTAGGGGGCTAAAGTTAAATATGGTTTATAAAATACTTAGGGTCAAAACATAACCTATACTAACTGCAAGGGTTAAAGCGTAATTATTGTAAAAGTACTAAAGATTGTCAGTGGATCACTCTTTGGCCGACCTACGTGGGGAAAATAATAATAAAAAAAAAAATATGAATGCCATTGTTTGACCGACTTAAAGCCACTATTTGGTCGAACAGGGCCACTATTCGGTCGAACAAGGGCACGTTTGACCGAGCAAAATAAATAGGGAAAGGGTACAGTTTTGGCCGAACAAAATAGGGAGGTCACGGTTTTAGCCGTGGAACGCTAGAATCCGATTTCTCCTACTCAGTAACGCTAAAAATTTATACCGACATGCTTAATATACACAAGATTAGCAAACCCATTATCTTTCTCAAGAACATTGTTCCTCTTCTTCTTTCTTGGCGCTAAAGCACACCATTTTCGTTCGGGAAAAATAATACCCACAGTTATACATAAAAATAGATATATTTAGGGAGGTAAGATTTAACTACCTCTCCTCCGAAGACAAAGCGGTGGGTTACGGTTCAAATGGGAGAGTAGCGGGCTTGAACGCGTGATTGTCACAATGCTAATGGTGGCTGTTTTCAGTGTGGAACAGAACTGCTTTTCGGACTGGATTCTATTTAAAGTGTGGGAGTGTATACTTGTTACCCAAACCAAATCCAACTCTCTCTTTCTGACTTCTTCCAAAAATGGAAAAAAAAAAAAAAAAAAAAAAGAGGAAGTAGCTGTGTTTTTAAGGAGGACTTGGGTTGGTAGGATAATTGGAGGGGGTGAAGCCACGTATGAGAAAACAAAATGAAAGGGTGAGAGATGTTAACAGGTCATAGAGTCAGCTGGGCATACTCGTAGCTCTTAGGTTATCATTAGGATTTTCCTAGGTTGTATTGTCAGGAGTTATGTGAATAGGTTGGGGTAGTTGGCTGGTGCACATACAAAAGAAACGTATACTAAATTTTACACCTGAATACTTTGTTAACTAGGTGTCATGTGCACATAAGACCCACTCGTGCACTCACACAAATAGACGCGTAAAAATTTGGGGAGAAGATATATATAAAAAAATATGTATAACTATATGAAATGAAAAATCTAAAATCAAATGTTATATATATAAAATAAAAAAAATAAAAAAAAATTCAGACCATTACAGGCAAGCTCCAATCTTTACCCATTTTAAGACCCAAATTCAAAATTTGGGTAAAAATTACAAAAATCCATCTCCAATGCATGACCCAAATGTGTACATATTTATTTTCTCAAATGAGAGACAATCCATATCCTTCCCTATTATTTCAACAGCTAGCTTGAAAGAGAGACCTTCGCAGGAGCAACTGTCGAATTTTCGTTGGAGCAACCTAAACCCTTTGATTGATCGCCGGAACTTCGCCTAAGCAATCCAAACCTTTTCGACCAGTCGCCAGAATTTCTTCGAAGCAACCTAAGCCCTTCCATTTGTCATCGGAGTTTCGCTAGAACTGCTGAGCTTTGCCGGGGTTATCCTCTCTTCTCTCTTATTAACATGAATGCCATTGAATATTATTATAATAGTAACAAACTCGATCAAAATTAGGGTTTTTCATTGGAGATACTTCTACCAAATTGAGATTTTACTCAAAATTTAATTGGAAAAAAAAAGAAAAAAAAGAAAAGGCAAGGGCCGGAGAATCGGTGATGGTCGTATCACTATCAAAAATTGTCCCCACGACTTTCAAGAACCAACAATGATACATGTAAAACAAAAGTCTCCAACACACTCACATAGTGTGTGGAGCTCACACACATTTCACACTAATGTGTGTGAGCTCCACACACTATGTGAGTGTGTTGGAGACTTGTTGGAACTGTCGGATTTTCGTTGGAGCAACCTAAACCCTTTGATTGGTCGCCGGAACTTTGCCTGAGCAATCCGAACCTTTTCGACCAGTCACCAGAATTTCTTCAAAGCAACCTAAGCCCTTTCATTTGTCATTAGAGTTTCGCTAGAACTGCTGAGCTTCGTCGGGGATCTCTTCTCTCTTATTAACATGTATGCCATTGAATATTATTATAATAGTAACAAATTCGATCAAAATTAGGCTTTTTCATTGGAGATACTTCTACCAAATTGAGATTTTACTCAAAATTTAGCAGGAAAAAAAGAGAAAAAAAAAAAGAGAAAAGGCAAGGGCTGGAGAATCGGAGATGGTCGTATCAAAAATTATCCCCACGACTTTCGTGAACCAACAATGATACATGTAAAATAAAAGTCTCCAACAAGTCTCCAACACACCATGTGAGTGTGTTGGAGACTTGTTTGTTGGAGATGATGTTGTACATCTATTATTTTTTTGGAACATTCTAAAATCAGCTCATTGGACTGACATTAAGGCTTAAAAAGTGTATTGAGATGTATAAAAAATGTATAAGAATGTGTGAAAATATATAAAAAAAAGTAAAAAAAAAAATTTAGAACTTGTGTTTTTTTTTTTTTTTTCTTGTTGCCTTGTTTTTTTTGGGGAAAATGACCAGAAAATGGGTTTTAAAACAAATAATGACCAAAAGGTGGTCATGGTTTGTGAAATTCCAAAAACATGACAAGGAGAAAATAAATGACCAATACGTGGTAAATTTAAGGTGAAGTACCCATATTACCCCTTATAATTTCCCCCCAAAAAACTGAACTTTACGTCAAACCCTAAAACATCCCTCCTCCCCCATTGCGTGATCTCTCTCTGCTCCATCCGTCTCTCTCTGTTGCTCTCTCCATGCCCGAAGTTGCTCTCTCTCTCTCTCTCTCTCTCTCTCTCTCTCTCTCTCTCTCTCTCTCTCTCTCTCTCTCTCTCTCGTGCACCTCGCAGCAGTCCCTCTGTGTCTCTCCTCCTCACTCTCGAAAGCAGGAATCGATCGTGAGCAATCGATTTCGCACGAAGTGGAGCCATGATCTGGAACGAGTTTGTACAGCTACGTGAAAGGTAATCCCCCTCTTATCTCGTTATTGCATAACGTCTTCATTTTTATTCAAATTGATGATGGACATTATCGTGGGCTTGTCTGAAATTTGGAAATGACATTTTTTTCTTCAGCATTTGGTGTATCAATCGATCTAATAGAAGCAATGGATGAAGAGTGGAACTTAATGAGCATGATTGTGAGAATATAGTAGTAGGAGCACGATTGCTGACATAGTAATGAGTCATAAATAAGTTCTATGGTGAACTCCAGTTCACTGCTTAAACATATTTGTTGGGGTGCATCCCCAACTTGACTTATTGGACACATTCACATATGCTTACCTAAAAATTGTCTAAGTACCCAACATGGGTACTTTAAAAATTACAAGTTTAGATGTGTTAATGCAATATTAGCTGTGCACCATGGTCAGTAGTTGCGACATGAGTTTTCGAAGGTCAGTTGTGGAAATAATTTTCGATTGCCACAATACTGGTTAGGTATTTGTTAAGGCCAAAGGTTTTCATGATCAGTTAATTATTAAATCATCCAATCCACTCACTCATCTCAAGAATGAAAGGAGGATGCTTTTCTTACTAAAGTCTAATGCGTGTACACATGTAATGAGATTGAGGACTGAGGGTAAAAGGAACATTTTAGTTTGCTAGCATCCCATGGTAAAAGAAATATTTTAGTTTGCTGGCTGCCCTTTTATTCCCTTTTTTTTATTTATTTATAGAAACCCCTTCTATTCCAGTTTACAGTTGAAGTATTTGCTGCCATTGGAGATGAGACCTGAACTGAGGCCAAAGGGCAGGACACTTCACCAGGTGTCAAGCCAGAATAGTTAGATTATGGTGGCATCCTTATTTCTGAAAAGGAATTTGAGTTGCCCGGGGGATTATATGCCTTTTCAGGACTGGCCCTACCACCCTAGTGTAGGTGTTTGTGAAATAGGTTTCTATAGTTATCCCCACTGGATCTTATGTCAATAGCATCGTTGGCCCATTTAGCATTGGAGAGAAAAACTGAAATGAGGAAGTTTTCTTTGCTGAGTCCTTATTGAAAATATCTTTGGTGTACCTTAAATTCTGACAGCAGCAAAATTAGGTAGTGTTGCAGCCTATATTAAGAATGACAAGCCTATTAATGTGGGTAAAGGCCAGTGATAAAGGGCTTAAGCCTAAACTTAATAACTTATCTTGTATTCTTCCTCAAGTAAAGTAAAGAAAGTTTATTAATGTGATCATGTTTCGTTTGTGTCATTCAATTCTGCTCAGGTGTTTGTGGGCGTGTTGGGTGAGCAATTCCAAGTAGAGACAAAAGTGAAGCCATGATATTATTAAGAAATTTACTGCCATTATTGACATCTAAAGACTTAATGGAAGGGAAAATTTAGTGGAAACAAACACTTTAAATAGAAGGTACAGGGAACAGCAACCATAACCTGGTAAGGTCATCGAAAAATGTAAGATAATGTCTAAAACCATCAAAGGAAGTGATTGGGGAAGGTCCCCATACATCCGGACTATTACTAAGTCAAAAGGTGAAGTGGTGTGACAGAGAAATGGGGTAAAGAAGGTCATGCCTTTTAGCCTTATTAAAAGAGTCACAATGACAAGCAACCAAATTATGAAACTAATAATAGGTAGAACTTCTTGTAGAGAACATGGAGTGATGGAGAAGATGAACATGGTTACTCAAGTAGGATTTAAGGAGGGACATGGTGTAGGTAGAAGTCCTTTTCCTTAGTGAACAACAGGGATAGAGTTTCCATTTCCAACTGTGATAGTTTCAGCACTTGGATAGTTATTTTAGATAGTTGTTTTGTTATATTTTCCTAATGTGCTAATGTAATTGTGTAATTTTGTGTTCTTCAATACACATTATTGTAATCTTACAAAAATAATGTGCATGTCATCCTTGTCTTGACAGTCTTTTTTTTATTGTTTGTTGAATTGATTGTAGGGAATATGGTGCGAAGTAAGGCGACTGCACGGAAATCTACTATACCAATTGAAGAACAGTCTGGTGCTCCCACCAAGCGTCCAGCCTATGGATATAATATTTTCATGTAAGTTTTCATAAAATACCTTCCAAATGTGTAGTTGAAAAAATGTGGATTGTTTTTATTGAGGATTAAAAATCTCTTTCAAATTTCATATTCCCCCGTCTGACTTTCTATTCGTTAACTTTTTTCAGAGCCGATTTTATTAGGGGCCTACGTTTAGGTCTCGGAGAAGGGGCACGCGGATTCATTGGACATGTCCGCAAATCAGAGGTTAGGCACTTGAATGGGGCTAACATGTATTAGTCTTACTTTTGTCATTACATCAAAGTTTTCTTTTACGTCCATTAACTGCATCTATTATTTCCTTGTACTAGGCGTATGAACAAGCTGGATATGTGTGGCTTGAAGATAGACCGCCTACGTGCCATGATTGGCAAGGCATCTATAAAAAAATATATTTTGATAGAAAAGCAGCCCGCGGAGAACTTCCTCGCACTTGGAAGAGGAAGAAGCGTGATCAAGTGGAGGTACTTGTAATTCCATTTTCGTGTCATTTCACACATGTATTGAAATTTTGATATTTTTAATGCAAGCAAGGAATGTATATATAACCATAATGTTTTGTTAATCACTTACAGAATTCGGCTTCCATTCGCGCTCGCTGTACTCCGAAACAGCTTGTTGACTTGAACAAGGCATTAAGTGAAGAGCGAAGGGATGCATTGGTGAAAAGAAATCCATTTCATAATCTTCTTCAACTTAATTGTGATTGGCTAAATAGGGAGTTTTGTGTTAAATTGGTGGAGCGGTTTAACATGAAGACCCGTAGTCTTGAATTTAGGGATGGGAGAGTTTGCCCCATTAGGAAAGAAGATTTTGAAAGGGTTTTGGGGATGCCTAGTGGAAGAAGGCGAGTACCAACAGGATGTCAGGAGAAACATAGAGTAGCCATTGACAACTTGTTTGGAAAGGAGAATGACGAAGGTTTTAAGGATGTTTTCAAGGGATTGAGCTTTGCCCAGTTGAAAAAAGTCATCCTCCAACAAGATTCATCGGATAAGCAATTTCAACGGGCGTACATGCTATTTGCATTGGGCTCTTTCTTGTGCCCCACAACCAAGGATGCTGTCGGGCCTATGTTGTTTCCTGCCGTGACATGTGCAAAGATGGGCAAAATCAAGACATACAAGTGGCCGGCTTTCATCTTGGAGTGGTTGGTAGACCAAATTCGGAGTTTCAAGGATCGAGCATCCAAAAAGCCTTGTCCTTTACATGGGCAAAGTGTTGGGGGATGTTTGTTCCTTTTAATGGTATGTCCAACAACAATCTTTTTCACTTTAGCCTCTTCTTTACTTGTCTTATTTTCTTGTCTTATTTTCTAACATATCGGTATATAATTTATGCAGATAATATACTTTGACCGATTCCCATGAATGTTGTGAGCGGCGAACATAGTGCCGAACAAGGTCAGATTCCCATTGCTTTATGGACGAAGGATTTGATACTTAAGCACATCAGAATGGAGCCGGACGACATCCCATCAAAGGAGGCTGTGTTGGCTGCCTTTCCTCCTCACAACATGAAAAATCCGGTAAATAAGTTGTACTTTTATACCCATAATATGAAATATGATCCATTCATATCACATACTAACCTATTATAAATTTGTATTACAGGCCTATATTCAGCAGTACCATAATTATAAATATCAGTTCATAGAAAATGCGGACAACTTGCGTGCCCTGGATGTTGCTCACTGTTTGGCCTTGGAAGCCAAACAAAATGGAGAACAAGATGGAGAAGACGAACAAAATGGGGAACAAAATGAGAGAGAGAGAAACCAAGATGAGGAGAATGAGGAAGAACAAGATGAAGAGGAAGAACAAAGACAGAGAAAACGTACTAAGGGCAAGGAGGAGGAGGAAGAAGAAGAAGAAGAAGAAGAAGAAGTTTATATATCTGAAGATTCTGAAGAAGAAGATGCTGATTCTGAACAACATTCTGAAGAAGAAGAAGAAGAAGCAGAAGAAGAAGAAGAAGAAGAAGAAGAAGAAGCAGAAGAAGAAGAAGAAGAAGAAGAAGAAGAGAGACAAGAAGAACAACCAAATGAAGAAGAACAAGAAGAGAGAGAGAAAGAGAAAGAAGAAGAGAAAGAGAAAGAGAATCAGAATGAGAAAGAGAAAGAGAAAGAACATACAGAAGATGATGAAGAAGAAGAAGAGAGAGAATATGGCGGCCATGGAGGCAACGAATGGGAAACACCCATTTGTGAACTTATTAAAAATTCTTCAACGAATGTTCTTGGCGATACACCGACCCCCAACGAAACAAAGGTAGTGTTTACTCAACCAACTAAGAGACGAGGGAATCGTCCTATAAAACATAGTCAATCTACTCGGCATCCTTATGTATCACAACCAGCTTTTAAGGTACAGAAGATGACGAAGGACAAGAAGAAGATATTGGATTATCTTATCCGGAGACCGACGAAAGTCATGAAAGAGTAAGGATGCTATTCTCATTTTTCACAAAAAATGTTTTTATGCATATATTATGATCACCTTCTCAAACTCTTTCGATACTATATTCAAATTAGTGTGTAACATCCGAAACCTCACAAGTTATATCTTACATTTGTTGTAGTGAGGTGTGTATTGCAATGAAGTCAATGAAATGGCCATTGACTTTCAACAATGTTTATGAGTCATTCCGCGCAAAGGGCCTTATGTCGAACATGGTAATTAGTTGGTCCTGTATTACTTTCCGCGTTGTTATCATTATGGTATATTCTTATGTTACCAACCAAAACTTATTGAATGTCTATGACTTAATGAATCATTCCATTATCCATGTAGGTTCTTGATTCAGTGAGGGATTGGCTCATGCTAAAGGAAATGAAGGAGGTAGAGAAAGGAAGGTCACATCCGAGGCGTCACATTTTCCCGTCGCATTTTGCGGTACGGTTTCACTTCCAATAGGTGCATTACATTTTCCTTTCCTCTCGCACTATGATGTGAACTTACAAAATATTTCACTTCTTTTGCAGAAGAATCTACTTGAACCTACTCGTAAAAACAGCAGGTTTCCCAATGTCTTGAGGGAGCAGGTTGATAGTAAGAAACTTGGCTACGACGTTGGCAAATGTGACCAGGTACTTTAATTTCCAAATAATGAAACCATAAGATACTTTCGTTATGCATCATCGACTGATGTCCTTTTTCTTCCAGCTTTTACTACCATTGCTTGTTGGAAAAGCTCCTGGTCATTGGTTTTGTATAGCCATATCCCTTGTGGATGTGCGTGTTGATGTGTTAGACTCACTGAAGCCAAATGACTTACACGATCGATTCTCCAAAGTCAAGACAATTGTAATATTCCATTCATTTTAGGTCAACATATTTATTTGAAGTATCTGATAACAACTTTTGTTACTAATTACATGTATGTGTTTTTGATATGCCTCGCAGCGGGATAACCTGTTCCGACTATTGGAAGCTTGTGACATAAAGGTCACCCACAGTTGTGACGAGTATGCAATTGAGTTTGTACCTGTTCCACAGCAAGATAACTGGTGAGTGTCCAAAACATGAAGGAACATTAGTATTGAACCATTGTTTGTCCCCAAAACCATGTTTATGACTCAGCATCGGCACCTATTTTGTATCTTTAAATATATGTTTGCTTCCTCTTTTTGTAGCCAAGATTGTGGCATTCATGTCATAAAATATATGGAGTTGTGGAAGGGTCGAAGCTGCTCTTCGCAAATGGACTGCCATATTGTCGATAATGCTCGCAGCTGGATTTTGTACACCATCTTCACAGATGAGAGAAACCAAAGACGAGATACAGTAATGAAAGCAATCAATAGTCGATCATAACTTTTACCACGTACATATGCTCTCTTTATTGAAACTTGATGCATGTCGTACTTAATAGAAGAATAAACAATTGTGACAAATGTCTCTGCCATTGACCTTAATCTATATGGGAAGATACTATAGTAGTATAGTGACAAAATATGTATAATGATTTGAGGATGACTCTGTTAGCTGCTATTGTCCTTAGTTTTATACTGATGTTGTGGGTTGTTGTGGCATTAAAGTTAGGATTTCATAATTCATGATTATGCTCCTGTGCCTTAGACTATGATATATTTGATTAGATGTTATTGTGGACTGCCATGATTGGGCAGAGCTGGTCATATTAGTTTGGGAGTTAGATATTCTTGATTTTGCCATCTACTGCTGCTGTTTGTCATTTTGTCTTCCTGCGTTCTACTTGTTGCTACTGTGTTTACTGAAATCATGTGAACTGCTGTATTTTGAGCGTACTTGTAGTCACTAAGCCTTATGCATGTAGTGGTGTGTGAGGTACTTGGGATGATTCATCTGTATGTTTCCATTTCCTTGAATCTGTCATACACCCACGCTGTATTTAGTGCTGGTCCTGCTGTTGTGAATCTACCATGCCCAATTGATGTTGTGACCAAGATAGCCATGCCCGTTTCTGCATAACATTGTTGGGATCACTGTGATTACCAGCTGCAACTGCTGCTGTCATCTGTGTTCAAAGAAAAACTTTGTTTAGTGCCTTGTGCTTTCTTGCTACTGTGTTTATCTTTTGATTCCCTTTTCATGCTTTCATGACCTGATGCGAGTGTGGTGTGATGTTATCTTAGATGACCTATAGATCCTGTGGATCTCTGTTTCAACTACTACCATTTTGTATGCTACCTTTGAAAAATTTCCATTACATGTTATTCCCAGCATATTTTTGTATTTGACACAAAATATAGGAAGTTACTGTCATGCAGATGGATGGTGCACCTTTTTGAATAGCTATGGAGGTGGGAGGTGGGCATTTTGCAAAAAACCAAGTACCTGCAAGGGAAGAACGTGTATAGCTAACCTATGGAGGTGGGCATTTTGCAAAAACCAAGTACCTGCAAGGGAAGAACGTGTATAGCTAACCTTCTAATAATACATAGCAAACACATACGGAAGGCCTAATAGTTTGGTGTAATTTTTGATGGGGACATGAGTAATCTATGTAACTACTGATAAATGATATTTTGAATGTGGTCAATGTGATTATGTATGGGGGCCCCACAACTTGATTCAGCCATGCTAGGCTAAGCTCTGATGATTGGAAAAATCATCTTGACACATCTATGTACAGCTTTACACGTTTGTTTTGTATATTGTTGTAACGAAGTCTTATTTACAAGATCATTGTTACTTGTGAGACATATCTTTTGATGTTTTTGGTCATGATTTCGTTGTCATTTATTTCGTACAGTAATTTTTCAGTGCTCCTGTGTGTAGAACTATGGACACATGTTCAAGAACAGTAAATTGTCTCAGGTACCGATGGGGCAGGTCATGATTTCGTTGTCATTCATTTGAAAAACAATGTACAGTCACTGAAACAGAAAAACATGCTCCGAGCTAGAACAAAACTTGCTCTTCATATGACCTTGTCATGCACTGTGTAAGAAACCACAAGCACCTACTGTTCTTCCCTGAAATTTTATTTGTTATTTCCTAAGGTTTTTACATACCATCAACCATACACATACAAGTCCATCCGCTCCAGGTTCCATTGTCCATTGTCATGGCAGTGACCTTTGCACTCTTTTTATAAATTGAAAAACAATGTACTGTCACTGAAACAGAAAAACGTGCTCCGAGCTACAATAAAACTTACTCTTTATGTGATCTTGTCATGCACTGTGTAAGAAACCACAAGCACCTGACTGTTCTTCCCTGAAATTTTATTTGTTATTTCCTAAGGTTTTTACATACCATCAACCATACACATACAAGTCCATCCGTTCCAGGTTCCATTGTCCATTGTCATGGGAGTGACCTTTGCACTATTTTTATAAATTGAAAAACAATGTACAGTCACTGAAACAGAAAAACGTGCTCCGAGCTACAATAAAACTTACTCTTTATGTGATCTTGTCATGCACTGTGTAAGAAACCACAAGCACCTGACTGTTCTTCCCTGAAATTTTATTTGTTATTTCCTAAGGTTTTTACATACCATCAACCATACACATACAAGTCCATCCGCTCCAGGTTCCATTGTCCATTGTCATGGCAGTGACCTTTGCACTCTTTTTATAAATTGAAAGACAATGTACTGTCACTGAAACAGAAAAACGTGCTCCGAGCTACAATAAAACTTGCTCTTTATATGATTTTGTCATGCACTGTGTAAGAAACCACAAGCACCTAACTGTTCTTCCCTGAAATTTTATTTGTTATTTCCTAAGGTTTTTACATACCATCAACCATACACATACAAGTCCATCCGCTCTAGGTTCCATTGTCCATTGTCATGGCAGTGACCTTTGCACTCTTTTTATAAATTGAAAGACAATGTACTGTCACTGAAACAGAAAAACGTGCTCCGAGCTACAATAAAACTTGCTCTTTATATGATTTTGTCATGCACTGTGTAAGAAACCACAAGCACCTAACTGTTCTTCCCTGAAATTTTATTTGTTATTTCCTAAGGTTTTTACATACCATCAACCATACACATACAAGTCCATCCGTTCCAGGTTCCATTGTCCATTGTCATGGGAGTGACCTTTGCACTCTTTTTATAAATTGAAAGACAATGTACTGTCACTGAAACAGAAAAACGTGCTCCGAGCTACAACAAAACTTGCTCTTTATATGACCTTGTCATGCACTGTGTAAGAAACTACAAGCACCTGACTGTTCTTCCCTAAAATTTTATTTAATATAACCACCGCATTTCATTTAAAATAAATAAGGCTAACGAAATGACCAAGACATTCGTAAGTCAAACAACATAAACAGTACAAGCACTACAACTTAGCTGCGAAAAATGTGACCTACTCAAACTACTAGTAGCTTGGAAAGAACATTGTTCACATTAGTCAAATAATAGAACTACCACATCTTAATTAAAACAAACCAAATATATAGCAATTAAATGACAAGGCGGAGATTAAAGAAAATGCCATCTTAGGCCACAACAAGTACGCCACTGTACTTGATGTATATGATGACAAACTCCAACTCCTCACAGTCCCGAATCCATGGTGCGGATGTAGGCATCGTACCATCTACGGGTTACTGTAAGTTTCACCTCGTCATTTTGCAACGTGTTAATATCAAGGTACGAATGTCGTAGTCAATATTTGGGTGCCTACCGCCGATTAAGACAACGAGCTCACAACCAAATGCATTTGTAACTGGCAAAACATGATCATTGTTCCAACCCAAAATCCTTCGAATTTCTGATTCTCGTTCTTCTCTTGTACCCAACGGCTCCACTCGTACATTATGCCAGCTTATCCATGTTCCGTCTTCAAGTTTCAAGGTTAGGGAGAATTGTTCTACTTTGTAAGCCACGTGTATGATGTGGCAAATATCAACACCGGGAATAGCCTGAAAGGCATACGCCTCTCCTGGATAAACAGTAGCATGTTCAACTGTTGGCAAACACCACACTGTTCATATGGGATTTTCTAAACTACCCAACCTTGGCTGATAATACAAAAACCACATCTTAATTCAAAGAAACCAAATTCATAAAACCATACATTGGTGGGACATTGATTGAAGTCAAACATAAATAAGTTACTTGGATTAAATCACAAAAGAAAACAGAAAAATCTAAAAGGTGTCATCAGAATAATCTGATAGTTTTGGATCGGTTGCATATTCCTCATCATTCCAAATTCCTTGAATCAAGTCCTTACGATTGCGGCCATCCCTTTCAACCTCCTGGACAACTTCGATAAATTTCTCCTGACGTGTAACCCGCTTCGTCATTGCATTAATCTCCACCCGGAGCCTTTCACAAACATCGTTGTGGAGACATTGCAACCTTCTTCCTTTTATCATCTGCACGGAACGCGCTTTAGGCACCTTCTGCATGTACTGCCGACACTTGGCTTCCAACTTGTTGCGCTCGACGAAAAGATTCGGCCACTCCAGTAAAGCTGCCGCATCTCTGGAATAAGGTGTTTGGTTCCAGTCCAACATAAATATATAATCTCCGGTCGCATCATACTGCTCTTTCGGAGTGACAAATTGTCGTCGACCACGCCGATCACGAAATGATAGATCAAACTCCAATCGAGGGTAGTTGCGATGGTCTGCACGCAGATCGACGCCCACCGTTGGACTGGTGTCTGTCTTCTGCATCCTACGGATTCTATTCCCCGTCGATGGTCCGCGGTCACCTGCCATTCCATGGAGAGGCAAATCATCCCTAGTATTGACCTTGTGGCGGCCAAGCCATGCATCCAAGGGAGAAACGGGGGGAGGAGCAGTATCATTAACCACTTGTCTTTCGGGTCGTACTCGAGGGGGACGAATATTGTTCGACCAATGGGGGGGAAGACTCCAATGAACATGACTACCAACATGGCTATTCCAGGGATGACGGTCGCCCAACTCTACAAGTCTACGTCTACGAAGTGGAATGCTTGATTCGGAATGATTTCCATTCAATTCATTGTGTGTACGAGAACTCTCTCCCTTTTCTAATCTTTTTTTAGAAGGAAAATTTGGATCCATTTGATAAATATTGTTGTGTGATAAGTGGTTAAACACATATATCTATGTATATATAAAGAGAATGATGTTGCTCTAAAGTGCAACCTTTGTCAATGCACAGTGCTTTGTAATTTAATGAAAAGTGCAAGACATGTCAATGCACAGTGCAACAATTCATAGCCCATGTCCCAAAAAATTAAAATTAAGACTCTCTTAGGTCTGGTAAGTACAAAGGTCATTTGGACACAACAAGATTCTCTTAGCTATATAAGTCCAAAGGTGATTTGGCCAAAAGTATGAGATTCTCTGTCCATGTTGTGGGTTGGAATGACCTCACACAACAATTGCTTGTTGAACCAACGTTCGTGCAAAGGCTTTATTATACAGGGCAACCGTATCTAATATAAAGTGCATTGCACGTTCACGCACAGTGCACAATTCATAGACCATGTCCCAAAAAATGAAGGAGTAGAATCTCTTAGGTCTGGTAAGTACATAGGTCATTTGCAGACTTATGAGATTCTCTGTCCGACCACTACTGTTGATTTCACCTCACACAACAAGATTCTCTTAGCTATATAAGTCCAGAGGTGATTTGGCCAAAAGTATGAGATTCTCTGTCGAAGCACTGTTGGAATGACCTCACACAACAATTGCTTGTTGGACCAACGTTCGTGCAGAGGCTTTACTATACAGGGCAACTGTATGTAATATAAAGTGCAGTGCACGTTGAGGCACAGTGCCCAATTCATAGACCATGTCCCAAAAAATGAAAACTAAGAGATTCTCTGACCAAGCACCGTTGACATGACCTCACACAACAATTGCTAGTTGCTCGGAGGACTTGTATGCAAGGTTCATGCCACCTAAAAAATCGAAGGAAATAAGAAATTAAAATTCTGGGAAGAACAGTATGGTGCTTGTGGTTTCATACACAGTGCACTTAAAATGTGTATAAAGAGCAGTTCTTCTTGTTGCTCGGAGCAAGTTTTTTAGTGTCAGTGAGAGTACATTGTTTTGCATGTTATAAAAAGAGTGCAGAGGTCACTCCACTGACAATGGAGCGAGGAATGGATGGACTTGTATCCATGGTTCATGCCACCTAAAAACGAAAGGAAATAAGAAATTAAAATTTTGGGAAGAACAGTCTGGTGCTTGCGGTTTCATACACAGTGCAATTCAAAGTTATATAAAGAGCATGTCTTGTTGTTGCTCCGAGCAAGTTTTCCAGTGTCAGTGAGAGTACATTGTTTTGCATGTTATAAAATACAAGTTAAAATTCAGTCCCCAAAACAGCCTGGTGCTAGTATTCTCATACACAGTGCATGTAAGTTTTATACAAAGAGCAATATATTGTGTTGCAAGGAGCAATAATTTCAGTCTCAGTCAGAAAAGGTTAGGGAAACATTATAGGATAACATGCCCAAAAATGGCTTACAACAAATTCCAAATCTGAGTACAGATATTTGTAATTTGAAGAACAGAACAATAAAATAACCAACAACGATACATAGATCGAAACCAACTTGAAGTCTTCCTAAACATCCACATTAACGAAGGAGGCTACAAACATGTTCCTCAATAATATAAAAGGTAGGCTCAACCTGCAACAATAGAAGTAGACTTCATCCTGGTATCGATGCCTTGCATGTGCTACAGTTGTGGCCCGGTTCACGACAACGGCTACAAATAACCGTGTCCCTCTCTTGTGTCTGCGACTCAATCCTTCTCTTCTTTGGTCGTCCGGAACCTCTTTTTGTTGAGGGGGGATTTATTACCGGATCGCTGCATGTCACGCCTTCATCGGTAATATAGCTGGACAGATTAGATGGATCAAATGAACACAACGGAGGCATGTCATGCAACGGCACGGGGGACATGGAGTTTTCATAGATCAAAATTTGCGTGCTCTTACACATCATTGGGTCGACCATGTCGTAAATAGAAAAACCCGAGTTTTGGATTGCACGACAAGCATGGGCACAAGGGACCCCAGACATTTGCCAAGCAAGACAACTACACGTACGCTGGTCGAACTTGACTGCAAACTGTTTCTGATGAGTGTTTAGGACCGTGAACTCTGTCGGGGAGGTGGGACGATGCATATACTTGCGTGCAACAAATTGGTGTTCCTTAATTTCCTTCTCAATTTGGGGACCAACGGGCAATTTCCAAGAACAAACAGCGGCGCGCTTACGAACTAACATGTCAGTCAATTTTGTCACATGTCCAGTCATAAATTGCATTATGTCCAAATCCCTCAAAGGTAGTATCCAATTGTTATAACATTCCGCGAGATTTGTGTACATCTTGTCCCACCTTTTGTAAGGAAAATATGCATTCGACCAATGGTTTGGATTGTTTTCTTCCACCCACTTTGCCAACTCCGGATCCATTCCACGCAATCTTCCCATATGAAAGTTGAATATGTTTTCCGTTCTTGCATATGCAATTTGATCAACAATCTTCAAAGCTGCCTTACGCCTTTCATTTTTAAACCCCTTCGAGCTAGCAAACCTACTAAAGTTTTCCTTCAAGTGCCGGAGACACCATGCATTACAATCTCCGCCGAAAACCTTAATGATACCATTAAGCAACGAGGTGTTCCGATCGGTGACCAACACAACACGACGTTCACCAATTACTTCCTTAAGGTTTTGCAAGAACCACAACCAATCGTCATCATTCTCACTCGAAACGATGGCATATGCTAGCGGGTACAATCCATCATCGGCATCATGCGCACTAGCCGAGAGACAATGACCCCTATAGTATCCGGTCAAAAAACAAGCATCCAATTTGAGCACCGGCCTACAATACTTGAACCCAGCTATGGAGCAACCATAAGATACAAAGAGTTGCTTGAACTTCCCTTCGTCCGACGTCCATACTGCTCTTGTGCCTGGAATGGCATCCTCAAGCCGTTGACACATCCATGGGAGTAGGTGGAAACAAGACGAAGGAGGACCGGAGATACATTCCTTAACCTGTTCTTTTGCCCTCCATCCTTGCTTGTAAGACATACGATACTGGAATGCATTCTCAAATTCATTGCAAATATCCCTCGGGAGAAATGATGGCTTCTGCACTATCTTATTTTTGAAAAACAACCCGACTTGTTTCGATCTAATGGTCGCCTTGTAAGAACTTCCATCCGATGCATTGTGTATATGTTCATTCTTCATGCCAATCACACGTACTACGTCACCCCCACCGTCACACGTAGCCGTTAACTTCCAAGGACACCCCTCAACCTTACACACTACTCGGTAGTACACTTTGCTATTATCCAAATACTTGAACGAGAACTTGTTGGAGGCTGCAAATATCATCAGTGCTTGCTTGAAAAGGTCAGGGCTATCAAACAACTGACCCTTCCCAGACAAGATCTCATTCACATCTTCGGGCAAATAAGATATCATTCCCATCTCATTTGTATGACTGTTGGTCATCTCCATAACATTAGAAGCCACTACAGTGTTATCAGCCATTAACGATTCCCTACAATACAAAATCATCAAATATTCACTCATTAATGCAATAAATCACATAAATAATTAATAGAATAACAAATTCACGTACATTTACATAAAAGAGGGAAAAAACAGGGAACAACAGTCTGGTGCTGGTGGTATTATACACAGTGCATGTAAACATTATGGAAAGAGCAAGTATTTTTTTGGGAGGAGCAAGTTTTTCACTGTCAGTGCCCGTACTTTGTTTTGCATGTCATGAAAAAAATGCAAAGGTCACTCCACTGGCAATTGAACATGGACTGGATGGACTTGTATGCATCCTTTATTTCCATGTGAAAACCTAAGGAAAATAGAAGTTAAATATTCAGGGAAGAACATTCTGGTGCTGGTTGTGTGATACACAGTGCATGTAAAAGTCATACAAAGAGCAAAGCATTTTGTTCCTAGGAGCATATGTTTTTCAGTGTCAGTTAGTCAGTGCCAGTACATTGGTCAGCATGTTATAAAAAGAGTGCAAAGGTCACTCCACATTCTGGTGCTGGTTGTGTTATACACAGTGCACGTAAAAGTCATACATAGAGCAAATTGTTTTGTTCCTAGGAGCATGTTTTTTAGTGTCAGTTACTCAGTGCCAGTATATTGGTCACTCCACTAATAATGGAGCGTGGAACAGATGGACTTGTATGGTTCATTGCCATCTAAAAACTAACGAAATAAGATAAGAAATAAAAAATCAGGGAAGAATATTCTAGTGCGGGTTGTGTGATACAGAGTGCATGTTAATATTATAGAAAGAGCAAGGTATTTTATTCCTAAGAGCATGTTTTTCAGTGTCAGTGAGTCAGTGCCAGTACATTGGTTTACATGTTATAAGAAGAGTGCAAAGGTCACTCCACTGACAATGGAATGTGGAACGGACAGACTTGTATGCACGGTCTAAAAACCTAACGAAATAATTCAAGGAAGAACAGTCTAGTGCTAGTCGTGTGATACAGAGTGCATGTCAAAATTATGCAAAGAGCAAGTTATCTTTTGGGTAGGAGCAAGGTTTTCAGTGTCAGTGCCACTAAATTGTTTTGCAAATTATGAGTTACAAACTAACCTAGTCGATGGATAAACCGCTGTCAAATCATCATTACTACGTGGCCGCTCCTCTACAAACAAGTCAACTTCGTCTTCATTACAGTGAAACATCATTGCGACCGTATCTTCGTCGTCCAACAACAAACACTTCGTCTTGTCCCTCTTCGTGTTATAGAAATTTTTTTTCTCCCCAACAGTTGTCTTGAGGGCAGCGCAAATCTTCTCAATCAACTCAAACAATTTTAATCCTTCTTTTAGTAAAACCGCTTTAGAGAACCCACCATCGTAGGAGAATGTGCAATTGGAGTTCACCGTCCGTTTCCCGCCCCAATAGCAAAAACAAGTCAACGTTTTTTGCTACACATTGGCCATACCTACACCGACCAATAAGAGGTTAGGTAACCACATAAATGACTATAGAAGTCAAAACATTATTATTTGTAAAAAATTATACAACTTATAATTTCATGATGGAGTACAAGACAACGAATTACACTTGATTCACTAGAAGCATTCAGGTGCTATTTTTTTGACATACAGTGCATCTAAACTTCATAGAAAGAGCAACATAGTATAACACAAGGAGCAAGGATTATAGTCACAGTGACAACAATAGACAGTTCAACTATTTTACCATGTCCAAGCACTATTGCCTTCAATTTACCATCCAGCTGAATACAATAACCACCAAATGTTGGGAGGGAGTATCAAATAGCATAATACATAAAATAGAGAGAGAGTAATTACAAACCGAGTACATGTCAAAATAGGAAATTACATGTCAAAATAGGAATTTAACATTGACAAGGCTATTATCCACAACATATATCCTACCCTCCACAAAATATATCCACCATCATTGTTTACAATTAACTTGGTTACCCAAAAGTTAGGTTAAGGGGCCAAGCATCTACTACTCCTACAAACTTGGAATTTTAACACCATTGCTCAACGAGGCAGCGCCGAATGCAAATCTCTCCTCCTCAAGCCATATTTGAACTTTCCAAAAACCATACAAGCCACAACAAGTACCACCAAAGCAAGCAACAGTTTGACACAATTATTCCTTCTTTCATAGACTTGACTCCTTTTGCCAATGTCTTCAGCCTTCTTCTCAAACTCCGTTAGTTTTTCTTCTAACAACTTGGCCTTCTGCTTCCAATACTCCATCTCATTCTGCAGATTCACTATCTTCTCCTTTTGCTCGAGAATGACCACCTTCCCACGCTGGCATATGGGTTTGTCTATCCATTCAAAAAAATTGCATCGCTCCGGATCCTACAATAATATGATGAAATCATGCTAAGCACTCTACTTGTGTTATCAATTCACCTACACTAACAATTACCATATACACTTACCGGGTATCTAGCACAAGCAAAAAACCTCCTACCGGGGTTTTCATCCGTTAAAGATACCTTCAAAGCGGCTTTTAGTTCACGACAATTGCGGTCACAACAATAGCAATTGGGCCACTCCATCGACAACCCCACCCTTCTTCTACCCCTCGAATTTACTGAGCTTGAGGACATGTCCTTCATCAAAGTTCTATTGTTAGTAAACCTAAATACATCCACAATTTTTCAAGTATGTTGTTCGATTTTATTCGCTTCTTATTTATCTCAACATGAACAAGCCCACAATGAGAATATTTACAAAAACAATGAATTCTTTTTTAGAGAGGAGACAAGCAAATTAGACTTCAAAAACTTAGCCACTCTAGTGCTTGTATTCTGACGTATAGTGCAACAGCAATTCACAGATGGAGCAATGTCATATTATGCAAAGAGCAGAACCCTCTTTCATTGACAGAAAACATAAATAACTATAATATTGGGCAAACATAGCATTCACATTACAATCCCTAAACAATACTGTTGTGTTCTTCACAACATTGTACCCAACACTATCAAAAGTTCATAAAAAACTTCATAAATCACACAAGAACAAAGAGTGAAATGCTGGTTCTTCAACTCAGATCTACAGGTACTTCTCAGAGAGAGAGAGAGAGAGTCGTTTTGTAGAGAGAGAGAGAGACAGAGACAGAGAATGGGGTGCTACACGTGATACAAAAACCAAAAACTTACTTGCTCAACGTTGGATTTCGATTGAGAGAAGAAGATGAAGCTTCAAGTGTAGATCTATATTCTCCTCTTCTCCCTCTCTCTACGTCATCTGCTTTCTCCCTCCCTTTTCTTCGTCTGTTTTTTAAACCCAAACCCAGGAGAATGTGTTTGGCTGTGGGAGTGTTTTGAGATATTAGGGTTTAAACCCATGGAGGGTAGTAATGTCATTTCGGATTGGCCTTACCATGTATTTGGAAATATTTTCCTCCTTCTCATCTATTCAGTCATTTTGAAAAACCTTCCCATGTAATTGGCATTATTTGTTTTAAAACCCATTTTCTGGTCATTTTCCCTTTTTTTTTTCTAGAACCTCCACGTTTACCGGCAAAAACAGAACTCGGAACCCTTCCCTTGCGAAAAAAATCTCGTCGGTCTCTCTAGCTCCCTCAACTCGTGCACTTCCCATAAATCTGCTATCCACAAAATTCTCTGGAGAAACTTCCAAGCGTACACATTTTCTCCTTGAGAGAAAATTTCACATCCATGGAGCTGGCTCCATCGACACTCAGGGGATTTGGTTGTTCCCGCGTGAGATTTCACACCTCCACTTCCGCTTCTGGACAACATCTTCCTTCTCTGTCTTCCGTCAGATTCTCCCCAAGTTGTAAAAGGCTACCGTCTCTCGGTTATACATTTACAGGCAAGTCTTCTCTGTCAGTCGTTTGAACTTCACCGCTTTTCTGTTGATGACTTGTGTGTAGAACGAATAACTCGTACGTACATAATACGTCGACTAACAATTGTTTGAACTTAATTACCGAGAAAAATAAACAAAATCGGTGTTGAATTTGGTTCAGGTTGTACCCGTCTGAAAAAAAAAGGGTTTGGATAAGTAAACCATTAAGTGTGAATCGAAATTAGACTTGGTTGAATCGCTTGGATTCCATAGCATTATGCACTTGTGTCCATTCCGATGATTAGAGGTTGTGGAGGGTGATTATGCGGTGGTTCTTCCTCTACGACCGATGAAGCTCCTCCTTGCCTTGAACACTAGTTAGTGGCACTCAGGCCTCTTGCCTGAGGGCACTCCGACGGTCAAGTTAGTTAAACCGAGAACGAGAGAGCAACTTGACAGAGTTTCTAGATCTGAGATCGTGTGTACCTCTCTAGGGTTTATCCCCTAGTAGATATAGGCATGAGTGTGCTTGCTCTCCAAGTCTCCGTAGTAGGCACGAGTGCCTGAGGTCACATGTAACCGCTTCGGTCACGTGACGCAGCCAATAACGTTCCGCCACGTAAGCTTCTAGAAGCTTCTGGAAACTTCTATCAGCATGCCACGTACCCTACCGCTCGTGCTTGGGTAACCATCTAGTGGGCCTCCAGGGTCGGTTCATGGATTGGGCTTATAGGCCCGGTCTGAAACCACGAGACCCGAATGCTACTTACAAGGCCAATAGGAGACAAATCCCCTAAATCATACCCTTGTTACTCTAACAGTATCAATAATACTATTCCAGAACCTATTGACTCTCTTAAAGAGATTTTAACTTCTCTCGTGCCAAATAAATTAAGACAAAAGTTAAAATGGGATAATAAGATAGAGGATACAGTGAATTGTTATGAGGAATAATATAAATACAGTGTGCAGTAAAGGTCCTGATGGTTGGTTGGCTGCATTTATACTAAGTCCGTACATCATTCTTCGGTCCTTGTTCCTTCGGCATAATCGTGGAGTCTCACTGAGTCTCTTCTTCTTCCTTTGTCCTTATGGACGTTCGGTCTATAAGGGACTTGATCTGCGTAGGCTAAGCTGGACGTTGAGTGGAGCCTTCGGCCCTCAACTAGCCTCAGCCAACTGGGTCATGGTCCAAACCATACGTATTCGGCCCACTGCAGAGGGTCACAACACTTCCTTTTCCTTTTGTGACTATTCGTAAGAGTTCATTTATTTTGTAGTTGATTGATTATGGAGCTTAGGATTGGTTTTTCCATACATCTTTTGTGTAAAGAGTCCTTTCATATGACGTAGTACACGAGTCGGTTCGCCAGCCCACTGATTGTAGTGTTGCTTTGAGGAATTCGGATCAGTGTATCCCAATAGTTCAAAGATACTGTAAGCAATGTAGTGGGGATGTCTCCTCTTAAGGACTAGTGCTACTATTAGCCTAGATCATTTTTCCTGCGAGTTCCTGGTTATATTGATTTTTGGTTTTAATGGTTTTGGTTTATTGCTTTGGCATCGCAGTAACACACAAAAGGGTACACACTGCATAACATTAGCTCAAAAACTCTTCTCTGTTGGTCGTTTGGATTTCACCGCTTCTGTTGATGACTCACGCTCCATTGTTTCGTTGCTGAGAAATGTATGACATGTGGAACAAAAATGTCGTATATATGTAGAAAACAACAATGTTTGTATTTAATTACTGATAAAAAGAAATAAAAATGATGTTGAACTCGGTCAAGTTGATTTTTTCCTATTCTATGTAACATATTACACTTCATTGTGCTTAATTATCTTATCAGATAAACAAATTTATGAACTTGTTACTTGCACTGTGATGCTAACACTTGCCCTTTGGCGAGGAAGTAATGTGAAAACTTCGGTACACATTTCTTTCGTTTCATTACACTTTCACAAATTTATGTTTAGTACTTGGATATTCCAGCACCTTTTTGTACCTTAATCCAGGTAATCTTCCTTCTTTAGCTTGAGAGCATCTTCTAGCACTGCCTCCTGGGTCATTGATTCAGGAGCCTCAGCCCGAACAACTTGGGTTGCTGAGACACGCGCCTAACAGAGTAGCTCAGCCCAAATGCCCTCCAACTGCCTCCACTATTGATATTTTCCAAGACCTCACTTTTTACACGGTAGCGACTGCTCTGGCCTAATATGGCTGGCGGTCAGTGTTACTCTGAATTTAATTTTTGAAATGCCAGAATTAACATTACTGAGCTTCAGTTTTTCAATACTTGGCTTCTTACCACGGGAAGGAGTTATTCGCTTTTTTTTTATTAGTTAATTCTCGTTAAGAAGAAAACCTAGAACAAAAGGCCAAGAGAATATCATCCAGAGTCTAAAACACCATAAGAAAGGAGCAAAACTCCTAACCAAGCCAGAACTAATTCAGGGAAAAAAACAGAAACGACTACTTCCTAAGAACCTGCTTGGAGCAGCTCATAACAAAGCCACATAAAAAATGACTAAGCCCAACCCCTAGCGGAAACTGTCTAAGACACGATCAATACCGTAACTACTTCCTTTGAACTCGCCAGGTAAACTCCTCCGGGCCTCCAAGCTGGCAAAGTATCCCTCATATCCCTTTAAATCCTTAGCCAGAACCCCCTTGGCATCAAGGTTCTTCTATTCATAAATTCTGCAATTACTTTCATACCAAATGGGGTGAATGGTTGCTGCGAAAGCTAGCTCCACCACACCTTCCTTACTTTGTAGTTCTGGCTTATCCAGTCAATGGCCTTGGGAAGACGCTGAAAGCTTCCAAGCACACCACACTTCCCAATGTCCTTTCCCAAATCGAGCTAGAGAAACCACCTTTCAAACAAAATAAGGTTATGAGATGCTAGGCCATTAGAGCATAGGATGCACCCTTCATCTACAATAATTACCCACTGCAGAAGCCTATCTCTGGCAAAAATGCTTCCCAAGATTTCCATCTTCAATTTTAAGGAGGAACATTCTCAGGAACCGTACCACTTCATGCCAAGACACTGCATGTGGTCTCACTATTCTAATGGCTTCCCAGAAAGATTTAGAGGGATATGCCCTACTAGTTGTAGGAATCCAACTCATTGTATCTTCTCTGTCTTCATGCAGAATCAGGTTAGCTGGAGTTTGATTGATTTCACTTGGGTTACTTAGTTCCTACTCCTTGGCGAATTCCACATCTCAATATGTGATTGAAGACACTTTAGCTGTGTCCACTGCTTAGCCTAGTCCACTGGCCTAAAGAGTCGCTGTTTTACTAATCAAACAATTAGCTTCTAGTGCTGATTAAACCTTACTACCGCAACGCTAACTTTCCCGAGGTGTTGGCCGAACTACTAGAGTTTATCTCCCAAACTCTAAAATCACTCATAGAACAAAACCCAGTTTTGTAGTAGCTCACTAAGAATTTTTGCTAACTCTCAATACAACACCGACAAGAATTTGTAAAGTGGAAAACTCTCTCTCTCAAAGAGTTGATACACAAATTTTGTTCTCAAAGCTCTAAAAAAGATGTATGAAAATGAAGCATGATTGCTCGGTATTTCTAATGCTCTGAAATTGCTTGCTTGTGCTTGGTGGTTTTCATCCTCAGAAGCTCCTCTCCTTTTATAGCCTGAAGAATTTCGTCCGTTGCATAATTTCGTTGTAGGCAAACTTGTTTCAACCAAAGAAAGATCTCCCATAAATGCAATATAAACGTTGAGATGCAAATCTGCTGAAAGTGTAACAATTTGCAACGTTCTTGTGATATAAATACATAGCTCCAAGCAAACAATGGAGGAGTAGCAACAGAAATTGGTCGGCTGAAGAGCCAACATGTCCATAATTAGGATTGATCATAACACTATGTTTGATAGCAAATATGGGTCTGATGCTTTGATATGTTTGGACCACATGAGAATTGAACAATTAATATGACTTATGAATGAGTCCAAAAGCAATTGGAACAAAAGTTTATTTTATAAAAGGATTAAATCAATGGCCAACTAGAATTGGAGTTGGGCCAAAGAATTTTGAACGTGTAATGCACATGAGCTGACCAAGGAGTGGATTTGACCCTTAAAACATTTGATGACCTGATGAGAAAATGTTTTACAAAGGCCAAACTTATTTAGATTTTTTCAATATCGATAAGTCAACTTTTAACACTGATTTTAAGAAATCATTTTTGTCATAAAATTCAATCAAAATCAATTATTTCTAACAGAAAGATAAATTGACTAATTCCAAACCCATACTTCATAAGGGGTTGTGCCCAACCTTCTAAGATTTTAATCTTTCTAACTTTCCAAGAAGCATCTTTTGGAGCATAAAAATGTACCCAATGATGTTTTGTTTTATAAACGAAGATGTTCATTTGGCCCAGAGGCAGAGAGTATCTCAATTATTACGAACAACCACAAATGTCTCATCATTGAGGCCTATGTCTCATCATTGTACGCTTCGGGGACACACGAACGCATGAATAGGTATCGGACACGCCACAATAAATTTGATTCTTTTTTAGCAGGGGACACTCCAGGAACACATGGGGACACCAGGTTGTCTCAATTTGGATATGCATGAAAGTATGTCATCGATCAATTTATAACATTGAAAGCTTATTTTGGGGGTATGATATTCCAAAAAATATGAAATAAGTACAATTAAATGAATTATGACCAAATAAAATCCTTGTTCCACTCGGAGTGATATTTTTAAAATGAGCCAATGAGAATTGTAAAGATAGTACTCCCTCCGTCCCAATTTCTTTTGTCCACTTTTACTATTCACAACACTTCAAAAAAAAATAATTATATTTCAAATGTATAATGTTATATATATTCACTATGGAACTTCTCTCATAGTTCTCGATGAGTTCTATTAGACAAATTTTTTAATTTGTAAAAGGCATTGTAGATTGAAAGATATTATAAGCAATTGAAAATGGCATGCATGCACATAAATGGACAAGAATTTCAGGATGGAGGGAGTATTAGTTTTATATGGGAAACGGCAAAAATAAGAAAAAGTAGGGTACAACTATGGCATGGGTTACGTTGTTTAATATGATAAATTTTTATATAGGTGTCATAATTTGTGTATGATGTAGAACAAGTAGTGGCCCAATTCTATGATCAGTTGGATCGGTCAAAGCCTAGGAGGCCCAAACAACTTTTAATTGAAAATTGCCAATTTCGGCAATTTATCGATGTGCCCGGAATAGACCCAAACTTGGTGGGCTGAAGCAGAATCGCGCTGCGGTCATTACTCACCACCCTAAGTCGTGACTGATGGTGGATTTCGCCAAATTCATTCGTTTAGGCTTTAAATTTAGTAATTTTGCTATTTTAGGTAATAATTTTGCTATTTAGTAATTTTACGAATTACTATTAGTGTGTAATTCCGTTTACATTGTTTCCAATTGAGAATTTTATTATTATTATTTTTTTTTCTAGTTTTCAATTTTGGAAGTTTTCCCAGTTTTCGGGATATTTTATTTTTTAGTAGTATTTACTAGG
Organism: Vaccinium vitis-idaea; assembly: GCA_963854785.1. Classification (NCBI taxonomy): domain Eukaryota; kingdom Viridiplantae; phylum Streptophyta; class Magnoliopsida; order Ericales; family Ericaceae; genus Vaccinium; species Vaccinium vitis-idaea. Next base: position 21,451,589 of record OY978226.1, on the reverse strand, counting down.
GGTTGCTAGGTTTCCCTATAAAAGGGCATGTAATCTCTATTATTCAGTACCTTTTATTCAATAATAATTTCTGAGTTAAATCTCTTTCTTCTTGTGGATTCAAGAACTCTCGAGGATTCGAGACCTATCATCGTTTGAACTAGTACGCTAACTAGTTTCTCGTGAATTCCGCTGCGTCAAGTGGTATCAAAGCAAGATCGTTTCTGGCTCGATGGCACCTAACAAAGTTGATGACACAACCCGTGACGTTGCTCAGGGGCCTGCTGATCTCAGGGCAACAGTAGAAGAACAACAAACCCAGTTAGCAGAATTTCGTGAATTTTGTGAAACTACTCAAACACAGTTAACGAACATTCAAGAAACGCTGCAACAGTTGACTCTTACCCTCAACCAAGGACCAGTAAGGGGTGAAGAGAATTGCGCGGTGGGAGTTGCCCAATGCTGTCCTCTTAACCAGGTTCAAGGACGTGCGGTGGGATTTGCCCAACGCCAGCCTGTTAACTAGATTTTAGTTGGGAGACGCCCAACTAATCGTGCAGACAGTGAAGAAGAATCAGAGGCAGAAATAGAAGAACCAGTGGAAAACCCTCCAAAAGAGCGACCACAACAATTGTTCGATGAATATCGTGTGAAGGTGGATCTTCCCACGTTCAGCGGTAACCTAGAAATTGAAGAGTTCTTGGACTGGCTTTCGGAGGTTGAGCGATTCCTTGATATGATGGGAATTCCAGACTCAAAGAGGGTAAAGGTGGTCGCTTACAAACTGAAAAGCGGCGTTGCAGTTTGGTGGGACCAATTGCAGATAAAGCGACGAAGGCAAGGAAAGGACTCTGTGCGAATGTGGCGCAGGATGAAACAACTCATGGACAGGTTCTTACCCCCTGATTATGAGCAACACCTATTTCATGCCTATCAAAACTGGAAGCAGATGAATAAGTCTGTGTTTGATTACACGGCTGAATTTAATCGACTCGCAGATCGCAATAATTTGTACGAGTCGGACGGACATAAAGTAGCCAGGTATCTCAATGGGTTGAAACAGTCAATACAGGATCAGATTGGTTTGCAGACAGTCTGGGATGTGGATGAAGCCCACAACCTAGCATTGAAGGCCGAGCAGCTGGAGTGTGACCACAAACCAACATATTCAGGATACTGGTGTGGACGTTCGCTCTGCCGGATGTGAAAAACTTGTTGTTTGAAAATAGAGTCGCCACCCGGGTTTTTAGAAAATGGTTTAGGACCCGAGAAACCAATTTGAAAACGATTCAGAAAATGATTTGGAAAATAGTTTGAAAACCAGAGATTCATTTTGGATTCAGGAGCCAGGTTACGAACGGAGAAGGGTTTAAAAGCACCCCGCTCGCCCGATTAAAAATCGGTCTTTACTAAACATTTGTGTGATTTTTAGAAAATATTTTAATGCCGAACTTTATTCAAATAAACAATTAAATCATGCAAAACAAATAATTTAAATATTGAAATAAACAACAACTGATATGAGCAATCAAGTAACAGTAACTAATTAAAAGGAAAAATCATGTTCTCAAATTGTTTATAAAGGAAACTGATTTAAAATTCAGATTTGAAAAAGTGTGCCAAGTGTACCGTGCGGTACAGAAAGTGTGATGTGCGGCACTGTTCAAGGATCCAACGGTCAGATTTTCAAAAGTGTGCCGTACGGCACTCCCAAGTGTACCGTGCGGTACAGGAGGAGTGCCGTGCGACACTGTTTTCTTCACAAACAGTTTGAAACTTAGCTTTTCGACAATAATGAAATGAGGGCACATTCAAGGCATGAAACTTGATTAAAAACAGATTATTTTGAATTGGAAAATGATGTGTTTTAAGTAGAGAATGTTCCTCCTCAAGAGATTACTCCGTACGAGGTGATATATTCACCGTACAGCGCAATCGGGAGGTATGAAATCAAACCATTTTTTATGTAACATGGGCATACCGAATGTGGAGGAGATATAGGAGATCATTCCGCACTTGGCACCCCTCCCCTCAGGGTACCAAAACTAAGAAGTTTGGCGAAACGGGATTATACCTCCGGTTTGAACCTCTCGGATTGAAACACTTTCTTGATCCTTTAGGCACGGCTTGGACCTCCTCTGGACTCCAACTTCTCTCTGGTGCAGCAACAAAGATGATTGTTCAATGGGGGTAAATGGATTTGGAAGGATGAACTCACGGGTTTGGAACCGAAAATAGGGGATTGGACTTTTGGGTTGGGTTTGCTTTGAGAGGAGTTTGTAGGACTGATTTCTGGAGGTTATGGGTGAGAATGAGGATGATTTGTGGTAGAGATGGTGTGTTGACAAGGTTTATTGGTAGAGCTCCATGGTTTTCTTCACAATTTTCAGTCTCTCATTTCCGTTGAACTCGATCGAGATTTATAAGGGATGGGGTGAACTTGATTCCCAAGTTTACTTGGTGCCCACACCTTGTAATCATGCCTATCAAATAGCCTTTAAGTTTTGCAAGTAACCATGATGAAGGAGGGAACCGTTTGTCAAAGAAGGGAGCTGCTGGAAGCTCTGCAAAAGCTGTTTGACGTATGACAGTGCCGTGCAGCACACAAACTGTACCGTACAGTACACCAACTGTGCCATACGGCACACTTCCACCACCAAAGTTAAAAAAGAATGCCGTGTGTGATTGAGGTTTAGGGATAAGCATGGGGACGGATCGGGGCCGGAGAGTACTATCTCCACCCCCAATCCCCAAACCCCTTCTCCATATCCATGCCCTACCCGATCCCCAACGGAGCTTTATTTTCATCCTCCATCCCCACTCCAAATGGGGAACGGAGATCCCCACGGGGATTCGGAGATCCAAACATTTAAAAAAAAAAAAAAAAGATTACTAAAAATCTAGAATCCCAGTTACAAATTAAATGCTAAAATCAAGTTACAAGTAGAGGTTGGGCCGGGCTGGCACGGGCACGGTACATTTATCGTTGGCACGGTATCCATGTGTAAGCGTAAGTGTTTGTCAGCTTCAATTCAAGTTGTATCAAGTATCAACTAGATTTCTAATTTGAAAACTAAAGGAACCACAAGCAAGATAGCATATTATGGTATCCATCAAATGTAGAAAAAATTAAGTGGATCGCGTATCAGTTGGCATTTAATCGGATGAAAAATATCATTAAAAAAACACAAATTGGGTCCCGATCGACAAGCTTTCTAAACTCAATCGAGAAGAAAGTTTACACAATTGATTTCATCAATAGGAACAACAAAATCTACGGCTCGATTGGAAAATATTGTTTTTATTTTGCATTTTTTTTAGTTTATTTTAAGGAATGCATGTGATTGATAGTTGAGTAGATGTCAACCTAGTTGGGATGTATTCAAATTATAGTAATGCATTTCTTATTTAATCACATTTATTGTATTACAAAGTTCAATTATAATAAAATGTTTGGAGAAATTTTAGTGGGACCCGAAAGTTTCATAACTCATGAATAAACCCCTATATTCAGGGATTCGGGGACTGGGCAGATCGGGGACGGGGTGGAGCGGAGCAGGGATGGATCGGGGAACGGATTCGGAGCGAATTCGGGGCGGAGACATGCCTATCTCCACCCCCTACCCGATCCCCAAACATTGTTAAAATAAATCCCCATATCCTACCCAATCTCCAAACAGATCTCCATATTACCGATCCGTTCGGATCGGGGATCGGATCGGATTCGAATGGGTCAGAGGAAATGGCCAACCCTATTGAGGTTGCATCGTGCGTGAGAGATGAGTGTCGTGCGGCATTGTTGACTTTGTTGACCTGAAGAATTTCAATCCGACAGGCTTTCCGGGCGTTTCTTTTCATCATTGGGGAATAACACGAGTACGAGAGTTCAATTTTGGGGTGTCTACAACCGGCTTAAGCCGTGTAACACAACAGAATTGTCCATTCCTCTTGAATCTAGGGGGAAGTCGACGTTTCAACAGAAGGCTGCAGAAAGTGGTGGAGCAAAATATGGGGGTGGCAATCAGGCAAGCAGTTCCGGCAGAACAGCGGCAAAGGCACCGAATCCTTATGCCAAGCCCATGACCGACAAGTGCTGTAGGTGTCAAAAGCCTGGTCACCGTTCCAATGAGTGTCCAGAATGGAAGTTGGCCCTGGCAGAGGAAGGGGAAGAGGACGCTGATGGAGCAAGTGGGCGATTGGAATGAGGAGTATGAAGTCGACTATGCAGTGGAAGATGGGAATCGAGTAAACTACGTGGTGCAAAGGGTGCTGTTTGCGCCAAAATCAGACAACACCCAGCGTCACAACATCTTTCGGTCAAGCTGTTCAATTAACCAGAAGTTGTGTGACCTGATTGTAGATCGTGGCAGTTGCGAGAATTTTGTGGCAAAGAACTGGTGGACCATCTGAAGTTGCCAACGGAGCCTCATCCTTCACCTTACAACATTGGGTGGATCAAGAAGGCCCAATAGTAAAGGTAACCGAAGTTTGTAAAATTCCCCTATCCATTGAAAATTTTTATAGGGCTGAGGTTGCTTGTGATGTTATTGAGATGGACGTTAGCCATGTATTGTTAGGTAGACCCTGACAGTTTGATGTGGATGTGGTATACAAGGGTTGTGACAACACCTACTCTTTTAATTGGGAGGCCCGTAAGATTGTTATAGTTCCTTCCAGCCAAAAGGTGTTTGTCAAGCCAAAAGTGGAACAACCATCGTTTCTAACAGTTGCCAGTTCAGAAGCTGATTTTTTGACAGATTTTAAGGAGTCTGAGTAGATTTATGCCATGGTGGTGAAAGCATTTGTTGTAAAGGATAAGAGCGCGGGTTTAGTTGCTGTTCCTAAAAAGATATAGTCCTTGTTAGAGGAATTTGAGGAGCTGGTTACAGATGACGTGCCAAACGAGCTTCCTCCAATGAGGGACATTCAGCATCAGATTGACTTGGTGCCTGGGGCAAGTCTGCCCAATTTACCACACTACCGAATAAGTCCAAAGGAGAATGAGGTTCTGAGGGAAAAAGTAGAGGAGTTATTGCAGAAGGGTCATATACGAGAAAGCTTGAGTCCTTGTGGGGTTCTAGCCTTGTTGACGCCGAAAAAGGATGAGAGTTGGAGTATGTGTGTGGATACCCGTGCCATCAACAAGATCACTGTCCGGTATAGGTTTCCAATACCTAGGCTTGGATGGTTCCAATTGGTTTTCAAAGGTTGATCTACGAAGTGGGTACCATCAGATTCGTATCCGGCCCGGAGATGAGTGGAAGACGGCGTTCAAAACCAAGGATGGCCTCTATGAATTGTTGGTTATGCCATTCGGCCTTTCTAACGCTCCCAAGTACTTTCATGCGGGTGATGAACCAGGTGTTGAGACCTTTCACGGGAAAGTTTGTTGTCCCTTATTTCTACGACATACTTATTTACAGCAAATCAGAGGATGAGCATGTGGGGCACGTGCGCCAAGTGTTGATGGTGCTGCAAGAAAATAAGTTGTACATACAACTCAAGAAGTGCAGTTTCTTGACAAACAACTTGGGCTATGTGGTAAGTGCTGCAGGCATACATTTGGACGAGGAGAAGATTCCTGTCATTCGTGATTGGCCAATTCCCAAAACAGTTACTGAGGTGCGGTGTTTCCACGGATTGGCCACCTTTTACAGGCGATTCATTCGAAATTTCAGTACCATTGTGGCGCCAATCACCGAGTGTTTGAAGAAAGGAAAATTCTTGTGGGGAGAAGCAGCGAACAATAGTTTCACGGTGATTAAGGAGAAGCTGTGCACTGCTCCAGTTTTAGCTCTACCTAGCTTTAAGAAGGTTTTTGAGGTTGAATGTGACGCTAGTGGCGTTGGTATTGGGGTTGTTCTTTCCCAAGAAAAGCGACCAATACCCTTCTTCAGCGAGAAGTTAAGTGAAGCAAGGCAGAAGTGGAGCACTTATGACCAAGAGTTCTATGCTGTGGTTTGTGCTATCAAACATTGGGAGCATTACTTGATTCAAAGGAAGTTTGTGTTGTACACTGACCATCAAGTGCTGAAGTTCCTTAACAGTCAAAAGAAGTTGGATAGTATGCATGTGCGATGGGCCACTTTTATTCAGAAATTTCCTTTTACCATTTGGCACAAGTCTGGGGTGACAAATTGAGTGGTTGATGCGTTGAGTCCTCGTGCTAAGTTGTTGGTGACATTAGCCCATACGATGGTGGGTTTTGAATTCTTGAAGGAGCTGTATCCAGAGGATGAGGATTTCAAAGAGATTTGGGAGGTGTGCATTCATAATCAACCTATTAGTGACTTTCATGTTACTGACGAGTATTTGTTCGAGGCAATCGTCTTTGTATACCAAGGTCTTCGTTGAGGGAGAGCTTAATCCGAGATCTTCATGGTGGAGGATTGAGTGGTCATTTGGGGCGAGACAAGACTGTTGCAAGTTTGGAGAAGAGGTATTTCTTGCCACAATTAAAGCGAGATGCTGGAAATTTTGTGCAGAGGTGCTATACATGTCAGGTATCTAAGGGCCAGTCTCAAAATACTAGTCTTTATACAGCTTTACCTATTCCTAATAATATTTGGGAAGATTTGTCTATGAATTTTGTGTTGGGGCTACCTCGTACCCAGCGTGGTATGGATTCTGTGTTTGTGGTGGTAGACAAGTTTTCCAAGATGGTGCATTTTATTGCGTGTCGAAAGACATCCGATACATCGCATGTAGCTTGTTTGTTTTTCAGAGAGGTGGTACGCTTGCATGGTGTTCCACAGTCTATTACTTCTGATAGGGATGTGAAGTTCCTTAGCCATTTTTGGGTAACTTTGTGGAAGATGTTTGGTACTTCACTAAAGCGAACCTCTATTGCGCATCCACAGATTGATGGTCAGACGGAGGTGACTAACTGAAGTTTGGGAAATTGATTCGCAGTATATGTGGGGGCAAGCCAAGGCAATGGGATAATGCATTGCCACAAGCTGGGTTTGCTTTCAACAGTGCAATTCACAGTGCCATGGGAAAATCACTTTTTCCCTTGGTTTATGTGACACCTCCAAAGCATGCGGTGGATTTGGTTCGTCTTCCTCGGGGTCGTGAAGTTAGTGTTGCGGTTGAGGCAATCGCTAAGCAGTCGCAAGAGGTGGTTGATTATGTGAGGCAGAAGTTGGCTGAGACTAATGCAAAGAACAAGGCAGTTGCGGACAAGGGTAGGCGTGTCAAGTTGTTCAAGGAAGACGATGATGTGATGATCTTTCTGAAGAAGAAAAGGTTTCCCGAAGGAACCTACAACAAGCTGAAGCCCAGGAAGTATGGTCCATACAAGGTTTTGAGGAAGATTGGGGATAATGCATATGTGATTGATCTTCTCGAGTCCATGAAGATCTCCAATATCTTCAATGTTGCTGACATTTATGAGTATCATGAGGAGGAGCCGCTCTATCTAGACTTGAACTATAGGTTGAGTTCTTTCGAAGAAGAAGGGATTGATGTAGAACAAGTAGCGGCCCAATTCTATGATCAGTTGGACCGGTCAAAGCCTAGGAGGCCCAAACAACTTTTAATTGAAAATTGCCAATTTCGGCAATTTATCAACGAGCCCAGAATAGGCCCAAACTTGGTGGGCTGAAGCAGAATCGCGCTGCAGTCAATACTCACAACCCTAAGTCGTGACTGATGGTGGATTTCGCCAAATTCATTCGTTTAGGCTTTCAATTTAGTAATTTTGCTATTTTAGGTAATAATTAGATTACGAATTACTCTTATAATTCCATTTACGTTGTTTCCAATTGAGAATTTCTTATTTTTCTTTCTAGTTTTCAATTTTGGAAGTTTCCCCAATTTCTGGGATATTTTATTTTTTAGTAGTATTTGCTAGGGTTTGCTAGGTTTCCCTATAAAAGGGCATGTAATATTTATTCAGTACATTTTATTCAATAACAATTTCTGAGTTAAATCTCTTTCTTCTTGTGGATTCAAGAACTCTCGAGAATTCAAGACCTATCATCGTATGAACTAATACACTAACTAGTTTCTCGTGAATTCCGCTGCGTCAGTGTACATAATTTTTGCTGTGTCCCCTATCGTGTCCTTTTCCCATTTTTTTTATAGCTGTCATGCCCCATGTCCGTATACGTGTCTGCATCTTTATCGATATCTGTGCTTCTTAGATTGAGTTTCTATTCCAATCCTAAGGGATCGTTTTGGCTAGTTGCAACTTTATTTTTCCCAGTCATTTTTCTTTAATTTGCTTTCAATTGGAAATATGATTGAACCATGTATCAGTTGAATGTTAGGACAAAGGAACCGTTGTCATACTTGTGAGATCATTTGAGTTTATATTTTTCTTTTCCCGGGGCCTTTTTGTCTCGGTTCTTCCTGTATGGATTTTGTGAAGTTGTTTGTTCTGTACTTCTGTCAAATGTGTAATGGGCCAAAGGCATTCTCTTTTGGTAATCCTAGTGGTTTTGTGCATACATCATTCACCCCCTTTAAGGTAGTTATTTCTTTAACGACATTTGTGGTTTAGAAATAAATAAAATACACTACTCTTTTCCGCATCCTTTTATTAACATTAGAAATTTTTCTAGAATGGTGGGCATTGTTGGGTTATTAGTATCTCTTTGCATTTACAGTCTTTATGTGCTTTTTGGAAAGATTTTAATAATTTTGAAAGCCACTTATTTCTCTTAGGGGAAAGCCCAACTGTTTGGTAACCATTTCTTGTCTTGCTAACGGTTAAGAAACTCAGGTTTATGGCATCAAATGAACCTATCTTTGATTGGTTAACTCATGACACCATTCAAGTGCTTGTTCATACTCGTTGAATTCTTTTGAAAAATCTAGAGACATTAAATAAGTTACTAACTAATGCTAAATGTGCATGTGACAGTCTTTTTGTGGATGAGCCTACCCATGTATTGCAAAAAGCATTGATGTTGTGTTGCCATTTGTACATTTAGTTTACTACTTTGTAAACTATTTATTGTCTGTAGCATTGCTCAATTCTATTTGAGTGTTACTCTCTTGTCATTAAGGCATATCTTCTGGCATGATGCAGGACATTATGAGTACCATTAGCAAGTTCTGACTGATTGTGATTTTGCGATACTAGGTTGTAACTTTGTAGGTGATCAAGTTAGGCTGCAGCGGTCTTCTCTTGGAGCTGTAGGCGCTGATTCAAATACCATGCGTAATATTTGTACCGAAGAACGGGTGTCACCTTTTGATGCATCAGATTCCGCATCTGAAAATAGAGAGCAGACAAAGAGTAGTGAGAAGAGAGATGTGAATGATGACATCGAGGCCTTGAATGATGATAAACTGGCTCGAATTTGTGACAAGCTAATTGACGTTTTTATGGTTGACAAGCCCAATCCCACAGAATGGAGAAAGTTGCTTGTAGTTTCTAGGAACTGGATTGATATCCGTTCCCACTTCTACAAGCGTTGCCAGGACCGAGCAGAGAGTGAGGACGATCCTGAGATGAAACATAAGTTATCACAGCTTCGAAGGAAGCTGAAAGAGGTGCTATTTCATATACATGATGAGATCTAATAAGCAATTGAAATGTATGGTGGTTATTTCCTATTGTTGCTTTCTTTTTTCTTTTCCCTCTGTTTGCTGGTTGTGCAATTTTTTTAGCTCCGAACTTGTAGATCATCCTTTTACTGGTGCAGTTTTATCTGGCCTTTGTGCTAGATAGGCCCCATTTCGATTGGGGCATATTCATAGTCGTTTTGTACGCCTTTTTTTTTTTTTTTGTTGGACTTTGGGGGCATGGGTTGTCTTGCCATTTGCCACCTCAGTTATGGTAGAGACACCCTTCTTTTCTCTTTGGGGTACTGTGGCGTTTTAGCTTTCTAGGACAGTATTGACTTTCGCTTTCATTCTTTTCTTTCAGGTTGCCTGGGGTATGCCTGTTAACTATTGTATACCTGTGTTGTTTCTTCTTGTATGTTACCATTGTTTACTTATCGAAAAGTTCCTATTTATGTGGTGTAAGGACGATTTTCTGAGAGCAGGATGGATATAGCAGGGAAGTTCTCTTCTTTTGGACACCAGATAAATGGATGAGTGCCGCCAAAAAATGGAATAAAAAGCTAAATTGACGATCATCTTACTCAGTATGGATCATATTTAATGAAGATGACCTTTTCTGGCCAATGAAACTTCTTTTAAGCTACATCATCGTGAATCAATCATTCTGAGGCTGGTGTGGCCTTTTGAGGTTCATGTTGTTTGTGGGAATTCACTTGGAATGTTTCTTGCCTCAGGTTGATGAAGATATCCAAAGGCATAATGAACTAATCGAATTGATCAAAGGGACACCATCTGAGATTGGAGTGATTGTTGCCAGGCGTCGTAAAGATTTTACAAGGGAATTTTTCGTTCATTTTAACACTGTAGCAGAATTCTATTATGGAAATCCAACTGAACAAAATGGTGAGACTAAGCTAAGTACTTATTGCCTTTCAAAAAATAAAAAATAAAAAAATAAGTGCTTGTTGAGCTGTTGGGTTTCTTTCCTGTTCAAATATCTTGTCTCAAGTCCTTGTTGTCTCTGTAGTCTTTAGATGGAGTCATTAGTTGTTGGAGCTGTTGCTGAGCGACCATGTATGGGTTTAACTTTTGTTGCATTCAATATGCTATGATAATAAGATTGGTGTACTCGGCATTTGTAGCTTGATTTCCTATTATTAGAAAATTAACCAAGTCAATCCTTCATTCTGTCGACCAAAAAATGAAGGGAAAAAAGGTGAAGAATGATAGGCTAATAACTCTCGCTTGTCCAGCTCTGGCCTGATCAAGTGGGCACATAAGCCAGTGGTTACCTGGGCTGGGCATAGAACTGCTCTCCGCTAATTTGTCTCATTATGTTGATGCACTAATTATGTCTCTGTTTTCGTGAATGACTAGGCTGTAGAATGGTATCCGTGATTCATATCAGAAAGCGGATGACACTGTTTCACTAATACTGTCTGCGATTTCATGAATTAGTAGATTTGGCAAGACTTGGAGACGTGTGCTTGGCTGCGGTACAAAATTATGATAAGGCATCTCAGACTCAGAGTATTGAAGCTCTGAATACTGCAGAGTTGAAATTTAAAGACATTCTCAATTCTCCTTCTGTAGGCGCTGATTCAACTACCATAAGTAATATTCATACAGAAGAAAGGGTGTCACATTTTGATGCATCAGATTCCGCATCTGAAAATGGAGAGCAGACCAAGAGTAGTGAGAAGAGGGATGATGCAAATGTTGACATTGAGGCCTTGAATGATGATATGACTCGACGATGTGACAAGCTAATTGACTATTTTATGGTTGACAAGCCCAATCCCAGAGAATGGAGAAAGTTACTAGCATATTCAAGGCAGTGGATTTATATCCGTGCTCAATTCTTCAAGCGTTGCCAGGACCGAGCAGAGAGTGAGGATGATCCTGGGCTGAAATTTAAGTTATCGCGGCTTAGAAGAAAGCTGAAAGAGGTGCTATTTTATATACATGAGATGATGTATGCACACACACACATTTGTTTATAATGTCAATCAAATAATCAATTGTAATGTATCCTATCGTTGCCTTCTTTTTCTTTTTTCCTTTGTTGCTGGTTGTGCAAAATTTTTTAGCTTCTGAATTTACAGATCATCCTTTTAGTGGTGGAGTTTTGTCTGGCCTTTGTTGCTGGATAGGCCCCGTTATGTTGGGGGCATATTCGTAGTCCTTTTGTACACCTGCTTGGTTTGGACTTTAAAGGCATGGGTTATCGGTCCCATTTACCACCTCAGTTATGTTAGAGACACCCTCCTTTTCTCTTTGGAGTACTGTGGTGTTTTAGCTTTCTAGGACACTAGTAATTTTCGTGTTCATTTTCTTTTCTTTCAGGTTGCCTGGGGTATGCCTTTTGACTGTTGTATACCTGTGTTGTTTCTTCCTGTATATGAATTGTTTACTTATCAAAAAGTTCCTATTTATGTGGAGTAAGAACGATTTTCTGAGAGCAGGATGGAAATGGCAGGGAAGGTCTCTTCTTTTACAGACAGCGGATAAATGGTGATAGCCTTTAAAAAAAAAAAAAAAAAGAAAGCTAAATTGATGACTTACTCTTCGATATGGATCACATATTGGATGAAGATGTCTGACCTTCACTTTTTCTTGCAATTGGAACTTCTTTAATTACATCATCGTGAATCAATAATGCTGAGGCTGGTGTGGCCATTTTATGTTCATTTTGTTTTTTCTATTAGTGGAAATTCACAAGGATTGTTTTTTTTCCTCAGGTTGATGAAGATGTCCAAAGACATAATGAACTAATCGAGTTGATCAAAGGGGCACCATCGGAGATTGAAGCGATTGTTGCCAGACGTCGTAAAGATTTTACAGAAGAATTTTTCGATCATTTTTACTACGTAGCAGAGTCCTATTATGAAAATCCAACTGAACAAGATGGTGAGACTAAACTAAGTGGTTCTTGGGCTGTTGGGTTATTTTCTGTTCAAATATCTTCTCTCAAGTCCTTATTGTCTCTGTAATCTCTAGATGGAGTCATTTGTTGTTGGTGCCGCTGCTGAGTGACCATTTATGGGTTTTTGTTCCATTCAATACGTGTTAGATTTATAATCATGAAACGAAAAGTTTGTTCCTATGTCCTTTTTCTACCTGAAGCGTGATGTTGCCCCTTTTTCTAATTGGAAGTTGATTGGAAACGGGTTACATGAATACAAGTTGAAGCTCAACTCGGTCATAAGGCATTGTCATCTGCCAACTGAAGCAGACTCCAAGTGTAGGGAGGTTTTGGTGTTTATCTTGTTATACAAAGTGATAAAGTGATTGGTATGTACCCAGTATTTTCCAAAGTTACAGGAAAAAGTTCTGAAACTATGGAAATTTTTGTATGATTAGATTTGCTGGTATGAGATCTTAGGAATGGAAAGTAATTGAGGGAAAAATTTGTGTTCAAAACGTTTCTTACTAAGCTGAGTTTATTAAACTTTTCTTGAATTTAGAGTCTAGCCAGTAATCTGCAATGCCTGAGTTGTGACTGCATGGGACATACATTTGTTTTGAGTATTGGCAGGAGCAATAACATAAATGCATAAAAAACACTTGAAGCACCTCATGTACTAACATGAATGGGAGTGAAGATAATGCTAGTCTTCATAGTACTACTAACTGCAAAAATAATCTCATGCTGCAATACGACCTGATAATGAGAATGATGTAGTCGGCATTCGTAGCTTGATTTCTTATTATTGGAAAATTATCCTAGTCAATCCTCCATTCCGTTGACTAAAAATGGAAGGAGAAAAAGGTGAAGAATGATAGGCTAATAACCCTCGCTTGTTCTGTTCTGGCCTGATCAAGCGCACACATAAGCCAGTGGTTACCTGGGCTGGGCATAGAACTGCTCTCCACTAATTTGTCTCATAATGTTGATGAACTAAATTATTTCTTTGTTTTCGTGAATAAGTAAGCTGTAGAATGGTATCTGTCATTTGTATTGTTTTCGTGAATAAGTAAGCTGTAGAATGGTATCTGTCATTTGTATCAGAAAGTGGATGACACTATTACCCTAATATAGACTCCGATTTCATGTATGAGTAGATTTGGCAAGACTCGGAGAGATATGCTCGGCTGCAGTACAAAATTATGATGAGGCATCTGAGAGTATTGAAGCTCTGAATACTGCAGAGTTCAAATTTAAAGACATTCTCAATTCTCCTTCTGTAGATGTTGCATGCCAAAAAATAGATAATTTAGCTCAGAAAAATCAACTTGATTCGGCATTGATGCTTACGATCGGAAAAGCTTGGTCAACTGCCCAGGAGTCAACCATAGGAAAAGATGAGGTAAACGGATTTCCTTACAAATGACAAGAATATCGTCTGTTTTCATTTGTTAATTTGCCCCGTGTGGTTCTTTCTTGGCAATGCGAAGCAATTGATCATGGTTGAAAGTATCTTGTTTTACATATTCGTTATCCAGTTGTACGGATATAGTGAAGGCCGGAAATTATGCATGCGGATCAAAGTGCTTCCGCTATGATAGGTTTTATTAGTTATTCACGAAGAGATATGATAAACTGTGGACTTCAATCAGGTTTACGAAAAGAATTATGAAAATAGATTGTATATGCTTGTACATCAATTTGTTGAGGATCAAACAAAAATAATAAACTTCATCAATTTGTTTGGAGATGAAGATATACTCGAAAGAGTCATTTCACTCGCACATGATTGTGAACATTGAGATATCACATGGAAAATGTTGATTTTTCAGCCATCATCATTTGTGTCTCTTTTGTGGTGCAGGCCAAAGATATGATGTATCATTTGTACATTACTGCAATAAAAAACTTTCAGAAGCAACTTCCCAAGGAGGTTAGGATAGTTCAGTATCTTCTCACGATTAAGGATCCCGAGGAGCTTTCGTGTGCCCTAAATGATGCATTCACCCCAGGAGTAGAAATTGAAGAGGAGGATTCGGACTACTTATACACGTATGTATATCAAACTTGTCTTCTTTGATTAATTTTTTTTTATAGGAACAATGCCCTCAAGTTAAAGATTGTCTTCTTTGAATGGTGAAAATCAATATCCTAAGCAAAGAAGCATGTATCCGACACCTTTCCGACACCCACACTCTTCGGACGCTATCTAACACCATGTGTGACACTTTATGAGCTTGTCGTCTTATCTCTTTATGTTTTTAGGACCAGACACTCCTCAGACACTTGGATTTTAGATTAGGACACTTTTTGGACGCTTGAAATGCACACTTCCGTCACTTAGTAACACAGGAAATTCACTCTTCTGATACTAAGACATACATTTACATGCATCACTTGGTCTTTGAGGTTGTCTAACACATGAACTTATCAATTTTCGTAGTGTTAAGTTACATTTGTCCTGATCTATTGATAGAATATTCTTCTATGTGACATGTAAGAATATGTAGTATGTACTTTATTTCCAAGGGTCCGTTTTTGGGAAGGACATAGTAAAGGGGTCTTTACTTCAATAAGGACATCAACTTTTTCTTTAATGCCAAAAGGACAAATTACCTACACATTCCAAAAATGCCCCCACTAGCCAATGAAAGTGCCTAAACCCCCAAACCTAATGAAAGTGCCTAAACCCCCAAACTTAATGAAAGTGCCTAAAACTAAACCCCAGGGTACCTTATGGAAGTGCCTAAGACCCTAGGGTACCCTATGAAAGTGCCCTAGGGTACCCTATGAAAGTGCCTAAAACCCTAGGGTACCCGATGAAAGTGCCTAAACCACTAAAACCCTATAATTGGAAAGTGCACCCTAAACCTAAACCCTAGGGTACCCTATGAAAGTGTCTAAAATACTAGGGTACCCTATAAAAGTGCCTAAATAGCTAAAACCCTATAATGGATAGTGCACCCTAAGTGCCTAAACCTAAAATGCCTAAACCCACTATACCCTACCCCAAAGCGCCTAAACCCCCAAAAATTGAACCCCAAAAATTGAACCCACCCCAAAAATTGAAGAGAGAGATTAATTTTGTCCCACCCACCCATGACCCACGCATGAGAGAGAGAGAGACTGACGGGAAAGAAAGAGAGAGACCCACGCATAGGACCTTTCGCTTTCAATGCTAGTCGCTAATGCATGTTCCTGGGTTCGTTAGTCAACATGAGAGAGAAACCCATCTTTTGCTTTCAAACAGTAACGTAAAAAACCCATCTTTTGCTTTTGCCCGCAGTAGATTCTTCCGCATGGTGAGCATGAGTGGAATGATTCATTAAGGGTATTTTTGTCTAGTGTTGTCCTTGAACCATTAAATATTTCCTATCAATGTATTGGAAACATTAAAATAAGGCTAATTTGCAAGAACACCCCTTAAACTATCACTTTGTTGCAACATGACCCCTTAAACTACCAAACGTGCCAACATCACCCCCCCAAACTTTCAAAATCAAGCAACACCCATTCCCCATTTTACCGTTAAAAACCAAGACGGAAACGTGTTAAAAACCCAAAATACCCCTAATAAAATTAGGTTTGGCAAAAGGAAAGGGAAAGGGTGAGACGACACTCACCGCTCTCTGCTGCCCCTTCACCACTCCACTCTCTCTCTCTCTCCCTCACTGCAGCCACCACCATTATCGATCGATCAATTGATCTAGAGCCATGACCGAACCCCCACAAACCCACTCCTCTCTCTCACTCCTCCCCTCTCCCATCTGTTGCCGAAACCCAGATCGAGAGAAACCCTAACTATCCCTAACTACAGACCCAGAAGATCTCTCTCTCTCTCTCTCGCGCGCGCTCTATTGGAAGGTTCTCTATTTCAACAGTGTTCGAATCCCTAAGTGGACCCAAATCGAAACCTCCCTTGAGGGAAGAAATCGTACGGATTTCGTGATTCCATACCAGACTTCGAAAAAGGTTCGGTTATGTATATTTCTGTAACTTCGTCATGGCTTCTGTATGTGATTTGGATCTTCCTTTCTTTATGTTAAGTCTGGGTTTAGAGGGTTCTAATCTAGGTTTTCATTTGCTCATAACATTCTGATTATGTTCGTGTGTTCTTATGAAACCTGGGTTGAAATGTTGATTTAATTTCTGGGTTGAAATGTTGCTCATAATCAAAATGTTGCTCATAACCAAAATGTTGCTCATAATCATGATCGTGTGCTCGTAATCAGATATGTTGCTCATAATCAGAATGTTTGTTTCAAAATATGGGTTTGAAAATCTGGAATTTAGGTTCAAATGTAGGTTCAAATGTTTGAATTGAAAAGGCTATTGACAATCTGGGTTTTCAAATTTTGTAAAATCTGGGTTTCAAAATTCTGAGTTTCCAAACTCTAGCTATGTGGAAGAGAGAGAGAGAGAGATTTACTTGGGTTTGGTTCTCGGAAATGTAGAGAAAGAGAGAGGGAGAGAGATGGAAATGGGTGATGGGGTTATACCCACCCATGTGAGGGTATTTTGGGCTTCAAAATTTTGTTTCCGTTAAGTTTTACACTTTTCCGTCCAATTTAAGCCTTCTTTTTAACAAAATTGGATGGAAGGGGTGTTATTGCTTGATTTTGGAAGTTTGGGGGGTGATGTTGGCACGTTTGGTAGTTTAGGGGGTCATGTTGCAACAAAGTGATAGTTTAGGGGGTGTTCTTGCAAATTAGCCTTAAAATAAGTTAGGCTGGACTAAAAACCATTTAAAGCCCCAAACTTGGCCTTTAGACCAATTTTCTGTATTTCTTCCAATGTTTACTTTGGGTCTCAAGCTTCCACATTTTGTTGTGGAATACTCATGATGTGACAGTTTCTGCTCAATGGATGTTTCCGTCTTAAATGTATTCTTTTCAGATATCAATCCATTCTGAAAACAGTAATTCATTGATTAGTGGGTAGGGTTTTCCCGGCTCGATCAAGGGATAGGAATGGGGTGAGTTGCAATCATCCCGTCCTCGCCCCGATCTCCAATGGGGAATGGTTTTAGCCCCTCATTTTGGTACAACATGGGGAAGCGGTTCTGGTGATGAAATATGCTTTCACAAAGATGGCACGATTTGTAATTTTTTATTTGTCAATAGTGTGATCTTCTTAATTTTATGCTTTAGGGTTTTAAAGGATTGAAGTCTTATATTTGGAGGAAGGAGGAAGAGACCAAGATGTGAGAAACCATAGTGTGTGTTTGGGGGCTGTGGCTCCCATGTTTCCTTCCCCTATCCTCCTCCTTTCTCTCTTCCTCTCCTTGTGTGATACCAGGCACGCCCCCGCGTAATCTAGGGTTCCCCCCGTATTGTAGGCATTCCTCCCCCCCTCCCTATTCTCCTCGTGATTTCAAGGCCCCTATCTCACGCGAGGTTTCTCCCCTTTCTTCTTCTTCTTCTTCTTCTATCCTTGTAATTTCAGAGTATATTTTATGAAATAGAAAAGCTGCAATTTCTGTTTAATTTATCTGTTTGTGTTCTACTTTCAATTTTGTGTGGCTTGGAAATTCCAGGTTTCATAATCCGCCCAATACCAAAACCCCGGATTGCCATTTTCAATTATTTTCTGATGGATTTTATTTTTTTTGTGGCTTTTCAAAGAATTAAAAACCTATGGAGCACCGAGACAGACACAATACCGACACTCGGCACATAAATCTCAAAAATTGGAGGACACAGCATGTTGGGGGATGCGCTATAAAAGCATCTATGTATGCTATTATATGATTAAAGAACTAAAGAAAGGGAAGGCTCTAATTATAAACATGCAACACCACGCATACCTTAAAGTATGGTCATCATTACATCATTCACACAAGTATTTCAGCCAAAAGCATTTTGTGATTTGTCTTTCTAACCAATAAACTTGTTCTACTACCTAAAGTCGTGATATACTGCCTAAAGCAAAGGATCACGCAATAATACCTAAACTAGAAGATTACATTACTATACATAGAGATACACTTTCACAAAATTATCATCCATCACACAAAAAATATGACTTTCCCAAGTTTTATTAGATCCTAGTATTTCGTTTATCACCCCAATTTGCTTTCCCAGTGTTCGAGACGGTTCGGAGCATTTTTTAAAGTGTCCTGGATTGTCCAAATAGAAAGTGTTTTAGAAAAAATAGGACACTTTAGATAGGGGTATCAATATGGATTGGAACACTGTTAATTGTGAATTTACAATGTTAATTATTAATTTAACACCGTTAATAGTTAATTTAACACAATTAGTTGTGAATTAAGACATAAATTAATACCGGTAATTGGTAATTAACACTGTTAATTGTTAATCAACATTGTGAATTTTACAACATGAATGTAACGTTAGTACTATTACTTGTGAATATAGATAACCATATTGTATTTTTAAGAAAAACTATTGATTTATAACTATATGTAAGTAGTACCATCAAATCCGAAACGGTACTCGGTACCGGTACTGTACCAGTAAGAAAACTGGTAGCCAAGCCGGTACGGGATTCAGAACCTTGGTCTAAAGTGTCCAACACTCAGACGTGACCTTCGTCGAAGTGTCCGTTACTGTCGTACATCGGCAAAAACACTACAAGTGACAAAATAATAATCTGGTACAATTCCTAGGAGAATTTATATAACCAATGGAGGTGTTCTCCCATTTACATGAACAATTAGTAAAATTTCTAATTAAGAACTCAAGTGCCTAAACATGTAGGGGTGGATTTTGGTTGTATAATATTTACTACAAATAATTTAATAAGTTGTTATAATCCATTTGGGGTGGGATTGGGGTGGATAATAGAGCCGTTGTTATGTAATACCAACCCAAACCAAACTCATCCAAAAAAAAAAACTACTATTACTTCCCCAAACCCAAACCAGACCTGGAGAAAATATTGGGGAACTACCCCAATTGGGGCGGGGTAAATTACTGCTGGATCAATGAAATCTTAACTGATCTTTGGGGGTACTGAGGATGTACTTATAGTTTTCTGGTTTCTATGAATATATGTATTGAGGATGTAAATATGTTGGTGATTCTTTTGTTCCCCTTAGGGCGTCTTTGGATGTAAGAAATGAAGAAAAAAAGAGACATATTAACTTTCACCTTTTTTGGCTGAATACAAGAGTACATAAGTGGTAAGAAATGAAGAAAAATGGTCGGTTTTTACTAATCCATTTTGTTTCTCACCAGATATCACCAGACTTGGTCAGGAGGTCCAATCCTTTATCTTCTCCTCCTCTTAGTTTCTGTTTTTTCTTGTTCTTTTCGAATGTCAACTCATTGAGCTATTAACAGGACACCCGAGGAGTTGCACACTTTCCTGAAGACTCTGATAGATTCATATCATGACTGCACAGTGCCCCAAGTGCAGCAAGCTAAGGTCTTGATGGGACGAAAAAGAATCAAAGGAATGGAAGATTTGATGAAGTTGATTGAGGAGAAATTTATGTAGCTGTTGCTCATACTTGGCAAGAGCTTTAACTACGCCCTTGGTCTGAATATCATCCACCTTGATTTGAGTTCCGTCAACTTCTTGCATGTCAACCCTTTATTAGGCTGCATCACAGATTATGGAGACAACAGAATTCCCGGAGCTTGTAGGGTAATAGTTCTAATGATTCTGCTTTTGTTCAGCTCCGTTGGAAGTACTGGTTACTGAGATACAGTAGAACTTCTATACCCCCGTTTGACAGAGGTGCATAATAATCTTAGGATGATTTTACTATACCTCAGAGGCATGTCACTTTTATTGTGTATTAGGCCTAACTTTTATTTTATGTAACGAATTTGAGTAGTTCTGTCATTATTGTGATGGTATCGTATCACTGGCTTTTTCTTGTTCGGGTGCATGGATGGGCACACTCGGTGCTGTTTAACAATTGATTATGACTATTAATCCAAAATTTAGCAAAACATGCGTTCTGGAATGTAAATATCTGAGGTGACTTTTTATGACCTGCCAGATGAACCCAGGGTGGGTACTGCACAGCTGCGTGCTGTGCGGGGGGCAGGGGCCGCCATGCCGGTGTCTGTCCGACGAGCAGAAACGTTCACCGTGTAGAGCTCGTTGAGTACTACTAGTGTATTGAAAATCAGCTGAATTGAATATCGTTTTGTGCCTCTTCAAAACATTATTATCTTGAAATGCACGATTCCGAATGGATCCAGAACGTTAGATCAAAATTACTGCAACAAGTTATATGTGTTCTGATGAGGCACTTAATGATATTTGATCGAGCTAATTTTGGTCTACGTGTACCCTTGCTTCTATTTAGTCGGGGACAACCTTGACTATCAGAGAAGGGAGACGAGGGAAGCAGGGGCAACAAATCATGCCAAACGATGGATATGGCTTGGAAGAGGGTTTATTTAGTTAGGGCATAAAACGCCATCCAAACGAGCCCTACTGGTGTACACTACCTCCAGATGTAGGGATTTAATTAGCTCCTTCAAAACTTGAGAAAAGAGACAAAGGGGGAAAAGGTGTGTTTTTTTTTTCCCCCTTTTGTGAGTCTCGTGGTTCTTAATTTTAGGAGATATTAAAAGACCTGTTCAAGAAAATTTAAAAGAAGCAAGTGGAGATCATTCGGTTTCTAACAATGAAAATTTTATGTTATATTTAAATTTTTGGGAAAATGGAGACCATTCTTTAAAATATGATTTCACATTACAATTTCATCTTAAAAAGACGAACATATTTGAATTATTTAATCATTAACACCCGTATCTGAATTGTTAATATATGTTTTCAACAATTTATTCAAGATACAAAGATAACTCAAAGGTTATCTTTCTCTCTCTAACTTTCTATCCTCTCTCCCATACAAGTCCAGACCCTAGCCGCCGCCTCTCAGAGGGGAGGCCGGGTGCCTCTCACTGGATTTTGATGCCGGCCTCCCCTCCTCTCCTCTCATCTACCCCTTAGCTTTACTCTTAGGGATCGAATAATCCCTTGTTCCCACTGCCTACCACCATCATCGTGCTGCTACCGATCAGCCATCGGGATTCCGCTGTCAATGGCGCATGCGGCGTTTATTTTGGGGATCAGATATTGGGTCCACACTGCCGCTGATGGATGTTAGGGCCATTTCAACCCGACGCTACCGGAGTAGGATTTCCAGTTCACGATGCCACCAGGTATGGGTGCTCTGTCCTTTTCAAATCCAGAAATGGGTTTAGTTCTTCCTACGGGGATTATTGTTTGAAACCCAGTTCTTTTGGTGCCAATAAGCTTTGTGAGATTACCACAAATGAATTGAGATTCTTTGCAGTAGTCCTCTCTCCTTTCCACGGTTGTGTCTTTTCTAGTAGTTTCTCTACCTGTTGGGCCCGGAGTGCCCCCATGGATTTGGTTACACAATGCCACTCTCTGCGACCGCTCTAAAAACAGACTTGCGGGTGCGATGTCGAATGCCATAAAAGACTTAATTGAAGCCCTTCCTAACACCAATTGGTTTTAGGAGAGTTGGTGGAAAAGCGGTCCGACACTACCAATTTTAGAGCTCTGTAGTTGGCTTTGGCCATCTAGTTGCATGATGCCTAACCGTGCCACAGAGTTATCGACTATAGGTGTAACAGTCACTTGGTTTGTATCAGACAGTTCTTGCATGGAAGCTTCGTCATTCATGGAGCTACTAGGACAGTAGCGTTTCGACAGCATACATTGATCACGGACATTTGACTGCTGAAGCAATCTCTCGTTGGACATATATCCTTTGTTTTAGTTCTGTTTTATGTTCTTCTCGTCTCTATGTTGTTTTATTCTGTTGTCTTTGCTTTTCGGTAGTTTGTAATAGCATCTCCATGAAAATGAAATTGTCTCTTTTTCACCCAAAAAAAAAAAAAAAACAAAGAACAATTTATTCAAACATATGGAATTCGTTTACTTTCTTGTTGTAAGAGAACTTTCCTTTAAATCTTGCAGAAGCTTACTATCCTCTTGATCCAAACGGGAACATCACCATCAAATGGATGTAATGAGCTGGTACGCAGATGGCTACCAGTATGTCAAATACCACGTTCATTTTATTAAACAAAGCAAATATCTTGGTGAGTTACTCCCGAAGCATCACAGTCTATTCAACTGAAAGGACCATTTTGGACACATCCCTTTCTCACGATTAAGGTTGTCCTTGAACGTCGTTTTGGTCGTTGTGGCCATTTTGTTGTCACCCTTTCGTTGTGTACGTATCATTCCTAGAACAAGTAATAGAGCTGTCAGAATGCCGAAGAATTACACTCTGCGAGTACCGAGTCCAGGATATACTTGTGGACTAGCAAATTAAGATTGTGAGGCCGAGTAAATTTATGACGGTTGATAAAAGGAGAGTATGATTAAAAAAAATGTTTATAAGATGCCTTGGGGGATTTCAAAATTTTGAAATCGTCTATGGATAAGTTTTTTAATTCACTATCAGCATTTACTAATTTTTTTAATTTCACCCACCGAGAGCAATAAAAAAAATCAACTATCTTAAAAAAACAAAAAATAGAAAAATTCAAAATATTACATTTGTTGATTTTTTCACATAGGTTGTGGGTGCTGTTTAATACAGGCGCGTTCCATTACGAAATTTATAAGTCTGCACACTTTTCATTTCAATTCAAAGGGGTAATGACATTTTCTGGGACCATGTGGTGCACACTCTCTTCTTCACAACCTGGTCAACCACATCAGACTTCTTGATAAACTTCCTATACTTTCTACTCTGTTTGCATGCAAATCTCATCATTGGCCCACAAGCCTTTTCCCAATTTCTCAGAGGCATTGTCCATTGTAAATGCTTTGCATAATCATATACAGAAGGAGATGGGCCTACATGGCTACCATACATTGAAGTGTTGCACTGAACAAAACAAACAAACATCTGAAGAAAAAAAATGGAAACATTTTGGTAAGGAAACACAAGAATTGTTACCAAAAAATCAATTTTTAACAATTGAACACATGCCATAAATTAATATTTTAAAAGATGATCTGTTTACTACGGTTCAGATATTAATAATTGATCTCAATCTACACATCTTACGTTTGCCCGTATTCTGAATCTTAAATTTCAAGTAGTTGTTTTAGTTCACATTTTAACTTCTGAATATGCAAAACAAATTCGGGTTCAAACAAATAAACATACGGCGGGAAATTAAATCTATTAGTTTCAAGCACATCATTCATGTTTTACAATCCGAATTAACATACATTTTTCAAACATTTAAATCTGAAAATATTGTGCAAATTCAATACTAGGAATCTGAATTACGGACGACCAAAAACGAAAAATAGAAATTGGAGTGGGTAAAATCTGATTACCCTACTATTAGGCAAAGCACGCGCCTTAGCTGTTCACCACGAGAGGGTGAATAGCTCTGCACCACATAGGGAGTCCTTAAACCCTGTGCCGGGCTGGTTTGGCCACGAATGAGGCTAGAACTAAATAAAGAGTAAACTATTAAATCAGGATGCACTAGCTCGACGTAAGGCATAGGGGATGCCCCTGATATGGCCGAGCTAGGGGGTTACGTGTACAGCTTAAACAGCATTCTGGAATACATAATTCAGCTCGCCATGATGAGCTGAGCTATGTACGAGTTATTCCGAGCTACGTGGAAGCACGGCGCCGCCACGAGTAGGGCGGTGAGACATTCTAGAATATTCTACAGCGGCTCCTTATGAGATAAGGAGCAATCCCGTGAAACATGGGATTGATATAGGAAGTCCTAACGTGATTAGGAATATACCTCATATAGGAAAGAATCCTATATGGAAAGGAAGACCCCTGCTAGACAAGATCTAGCAGGACGTGGAGACTCGTCCCTAATAGGAAAGTCCTATTAGGAAAAGGATTCCTAAAGAGAATAGGAAACAGGGGTACGAGATGCCTAATATGAAGAGCGCCTACACCTATAAATATAAAGCAATAACCATGACAAAAGTTACGTTGTGAAACCCCATTCATAGGCATTGTGATTTGAGAATTCCAACACGTGATACTAACTTAGGCATCAGAGGGCCTTTGCCAACGAGAGGCAAAGGTGCTCTAACCCTTTTTCTGTCTTGCAGATTTAGGGTTGAATCAAGGAAGCACGTGATCCAGGGCTACGTGGATTTAATCCCCGTACAGAAATCTGGGTCTTACCTTTTGGGTTGTTTTTGTCTCCCAAACCACCATTTTCTTCCCATCATCTTTCTTGTCGACCTCCATGCCGCTTGTAATCGAAAAATGGAGCCCCATTGCTGTTTCTTCCATTTCGAAATATGAGAGTAATGGGTGGATCAATGGAAGGGATCTTCCATGGATTGCTCCATTGGGTTTTCTATCAAGGGAGAGATGAGGAATGGGGAGAGGAGTGAATATATTTTAGGGTTCGGGGTGGGAGGTGTAGAAGAAGAGAAGATGATAATAGTGGGTGAAGGTTGGCCCTAGCCGTGGAGTTGAATTTTTTATTTTTTTTTCCCGAAGATGATAATGTTGGAAAAGAAGAAGAAGATATGATAGGTTTTTTTAGTTTGGGTTGTACGATAGTGTGGCTGTTTGTACTAGATTCATCACATTCAAATTAAAGGACAAAATAGTCTTTATACACGATGGTATTTTTATCCTAAAATTAGTTAAATTTCAATGGATTGAATTTAGCCGATCAACAGTTGCAAATAGAATCCCCCAAACCTATGGGTACCGACCTATAGGTACAAAAAATGTACATAGTATGCTCAGGGACTCATTTTTGGGTCCAACACGAGTGATCCGAATCATTTTTTATTCTTAAAATATTTTTTTGAGGGGCCCCATAAAAATTCTACTAAATCGGACGGTTAGAAGTGAGTCCCCGAGCATGCTCTGTACATTTCTGCGCATACAAGTGTGTAAGTGTAGCCCGATCCCTTCAAAGAAATCAAAATAATGAAACATTGATCTCTTTTCAACAGGTACTTTTTTGTAGTTAGGGCACTTATCGAATATTGTCCCAACCACACACTTCTTCTTGAAGAAAATTTCACGTCCATGGAGCTAGCTCCATCGACACTCAGGGGATTTGGTTGTTTCCCCGTGAGATTTCACACCTCCACTTCCACTTCTGGACAACATCTTCCTTCTCTCTCTTCCGTCAGATCCCTCTCAAGTCGTAAAAGGCTACCGTCTCTCGGTTATACATTTACAGGCAAGTCTTCTCTGTCGGTCGTTTGATCTTCACCACTTTTCTGTTGATGACTTATGTCTAGAACGATTAACTCCTGCATACGTAGAAAAAAGAAATAAAATTGGTGTTGAATTTGGCTCAGGTTGTTCCTGTTGGAAAAGAAAGGGTTTGAAAAGTAAACCGTTAAGTGTGAATGAAAATCAGAATTGGTTGAGTCACTTGGATTGGGTAGCATTATAGACTTGTGTCTGTTCCTCGACCCCTATTAGGATGATTAGTGGCGTCAGTTGGAATGTATATCCCGAGAGATTGACGTTCAAAGATTCTGTTGAGGATTTATGCTCTGGTGTTTCGTTGTAGAGAAATGTGACGTGTAGAATGAAAACCAATTTTATACGTAGAAATCCAACTCATTTATCTTCTCTGTCCTCATGAGGAATCAGTTTAGCTGGAGATTGATTGATTATCTCTTGGGTTACTTAGTTCGTAGCTCTAGGCCGATTTCACACCTCAGTATATGATTGAAGACACTTTCTGCGAGATCTGGCAAGGTTATAGGCCACCACCCTCTCCCCATATTCTTGGAATAGACGCCTGGGAGGATTCTAGTTGTCTAACTAAAGAAAGGTAGTCTGACTATTACCATTTCCATACTTCATAAGAGGTTGTGCCCAACCTTCTAAGATTTAAAATCTTTCTAACGGTCCAAGACGTATCTTGGGGAGCAATCATTTCCTCAATGATGTGGTGCTCTATAACATACGAACAACCCACAAATGTCTCATCAACGAGGCCTATGAAGTACCAACACTCCTAACTTCTTGCCGTATCCTTGTTGGACGCTTCGAGGACACATGGCACGCCGGGACACATATGGGATACATCATGTGGCGTGTCCTATAAATTTGATTCCTTTTAAGCAAGGAACATACCTGGGACAGACTGGGGACACCCATGTCTCAATTTGG
The DNA here is from genome assembly GCA_963854785.1 of Vaccinium vitis-idaea. Taxonomy (NCBI): domain Eukaryota; kingdom Viridiplantae; phylum Streptophyta; class Magnoliopsida; order Ericales; family Ericaceae; genus Vaccinium; species Vaccinium vitis-idaea. The sequence goes on along the minus strand of OY978226.1, from coordinate 21,425,067 downwards.
CCACGGATGAGAACACATCAAATTTTACAGTATTCAAAGCTTTTTTCGGCAGTTTGATATTCCGAAAAATATGAGGAATGATTAAATGAATTTTGACCAATGAAAATCCTCGTTTAGTTTGTAATATTTAAAAGGAAACAAATAAGAATTGTAAAGATACTACTAGTGTTGGTGATTCCCTGATGGAATGTTCATATGAATCATAATATATATACATAGTTTTTGCCGTGCGCAAGGTTCTAAAACTCGCTAGGCGCTCCCAGGGCGGCCGAGCACCTTCTAGCTTCCAGGGCCGAGTACTCGGCGCCTAATCGGGGCAATTAGTCGGGATAGTCAGGATAATCTATCTAGTCGGGCTAGTCGGTGAGGGTCCTTCTAGCGCCTAGGCGGCGAGTACTCGGCCTTCTAGACCTTCTTTTAGAACACTGGCCGTGCGTACCGTCGTTTCCGTGTCCCCTTAATTTAGGAATTAGAATTGTCATGTCACGTGTCCATGTTAGTGTCTGTATCCGTATTCGTGCTTAGATTGAGGCCCTATTCCAATCCTTCTGCAATCTAAAGCCAAGCCCTTGTTCCTTATTGGAGAAGGGTCTTTTGGCTAATGACTACATTGTTTTTCCTTGTCCTTTATCTTTTGTTTGCTTTCAACTGGAAATAGAATTGGAACCACGCATCAATTGATTGTTAGGACAAAGGAACTATTGTCATAATTGTGATGTTGTTTGAGTTTATATTGTTCTTTCTTCGAGGGCCTTTTTGTCTCAGTTATTCCTGATTATGGATTTTTTGAAGTTGTTGACTTGTTCTGTCAAACATTGTAAAAGCTAAAGGCATTCTCTTACGGTAATACTAATGGTTTTGAGCATACATGATTCATTTCAGCCCCTTTAAGGTAGCTACTTCTGTAATGACATTTGTGGTTTAAAAGAAATGAAATTCACTAATCTTTTCCCATCCTATATCAAAATTTAAAATTTTCTAGAATGGTGGGCATTGTTTTTGGTCATGTATCTCTTTGCTTTTGCAGTCTTTATTTTCTTTTTGAAAATATTTTGAAAAGTTTAAAAGCCGCTTAATTCTCTTAGGGGAAAGCCCCAACTTTTTGATAACCCTTTCTTGTCTTGCTTACTGTTAAGAAACTCCAGTTTATAGCATTAAATGAACCTATTTTTGATTGATTAACTCATGACCCCTTCAAGTGCTTGTTAATGCTTGTAAAATTCTATTTGAGTGTTTTTTCTCACATTATTAAGGCACATGATCTTGCATGACAAGGGACATTATGAGTACCATAAGCAATTTGTGACCGATTTTGATATTGTGATACTAGGTTATAAATTATTAAGTAATCAAGTCAGGCTGCAGCGGTCTTCTCTTGGAGCTGTAGGAGCTGATTCAACTACAGTACGTAATATTTATACAGAAGAACCGGTCTCACCTTTTGATGCATCAGATTCCACATCCGAAAATGGAGAGAGTAGTGAGAACAGTGATGTGAATGATGACATTGAGGCCTTGAATGATGATAAAATGACTCGAGTTTGTGACAAGCTAATTGACGTTTTCATGGTTGACAAGCCCAATCCCACGGAATGGAGAAAGTTGCTAGCATTTTCCAGGGAGTGGATTGATATCCGTCCTCACTTCTTTAAGCGTTGCCAGGACCGAGCAGAGAGTGAGGATGATCCTGGAATGAAACATAAGTTATCGCGGCTTCGAAGGAAGCTGAAAGAGGTGCTATTTTATATACATGATGATGTATGCACTCACATATTTGTTTCTAAAGTCAATCAAATAAGCAATTGTAATGTATAGTGATCATTCGTATTGTTACCTTCTTTTTCTTTTTTCCTCTGTTTGCTGGTTGTGCAATTTTTTTTAGCTTTCTGGGACACTAGTGAGTTTTGTGTTCATTTTCTTTTCTTTTGGGTTGCCTGGGGTATGCCTGTTGACTGTTGTATACCCGTGTTGTTTCTTCTTGTATATGAAAGCTACATCATTGTGAATCAATCATGCTGAGGTTGGTGTGACCATTTTAGGTTCATTTTGTTTCAGCTGTTGTTAGCGGGAATTCACTTGGAATTTTTTTTGCCTCAGGTTGATGAAGATGTCCAAAGACATAATGAACTAATCAAATTAATCAAAGGGGCACCATCTGAGATTGGAGCGATTGTTGCTAGGCGTCGTAAAGATTTTACAAAGGAATTTTTCGTTCATTTTTACACCGTAGCAGAGTCCTATTATGAAAATCCAACTGAACAAAATGGTGAGAGTAAACTACGTGCTTCTTGAAATGGTTGGGTTCTTTTCTGTTCAAATATCTTCTCTCAAGTCATTGTCTCTGTAGTCTGTAGATGGAGTCATTAGTTGTTGAAGCTGTTGCTGAGTGACCATGTATGGGTTAACTTTTGCTGCATTTAATATGCTACGATAATAAGATTGATGTAGTCGGCATTTGTAGCTTGATTTCTGATTATTGGAAAACTAACTGAGCCACTCCTTCATTCTGTTGACCAAAAATTGAAGGAAGAAAAGGTGAAGAATGATAGGCCAATAACTCTCGCATGTCCAGTTCTGGCCTGATTCAGCAGGCATAAGCTAGCGGTTACCTGCGCTGGGCATAGAACTGCTCTCTGCTAATTCGTCTCACGATGTTGATGCACTAATTCTTTCTCTGTTTTTGTGAATTAGTAGGCTGTAGAATGGTATCAGTGATTTGTATCAGTAAGTGATGACACTGTTACACTAACCATATGCGATTTCATATCTGAGTAGATTTGGCAAGACTTGGAGACATGTGCTTGGCTGCGGTACAAAATTATGATAAGGCATCTCAGAGTATCGAAGCTTTTAATGCTGCAGAGTTGAAATTTAAAGACATTCTCAGTTCTCCATCTGTAGATGTTGCGTGCCAAAAAATAGACTATTTAGCTCAGAAGAATCAACTTGATTCGGCATTGATGCTTACGATCGCAAAAGCTTGGTCAACTGCCAAGGAGTCAACCAGAGTAAAGGATGAGGTAAACAGATTTCCTTACGAATGGCAAGAATATTATCAATTTCCATATGTTCATTTGCCCGTGTGGTACTCTCTTGGGAATGTGAAGTAATTGATCATGGTTGAAAGTATCTAGGTTTACATCTTATATGATATTCTCAGATGGGCATTGTTGTCAGACAACACGAGTGGTCGTGGCATTAACAAAAGCTGTCATGCCATTATCAGTCACCTCATTATTTAATGAAGTCATCGTGAGGAGATGTGACAAACTGTGGACTTCAATCAGGCTTACCAAACGAATTCAGAAATTATATTGTACATGTTAGTAAATTTAGCAATTTCTTTGGTGACAAAGAAATACTCAAAAGAGTCATTTCACGCACATCAATGTGGACATCGAGTATATCTACCGAAAAATGTTGCTTTTTCAGCCATCATAATTTGTGTCTGTTGTGGTGCAGATCAAAGATCAGCCATCATAATTTGTGTCCGTTGTGGTGCAGATCAAAGATATGATGTATCATTTATACGTGACTGCAAGAGATAACATCCAGAGGCAGATTCCCAAAGAGATTAGGATACTTAAGTATCTTCTTGCGATTAAGGATCCCGAGGAGCTTTTGTGTGCCCTAAATGATGCGTTCACCCCAGAAGTAGAAATTGAAGGAGAGGATTTGGACCCCCTATACACGTATGTATATCTAACTTATGTTCTTTGCTTTATTTTTTTTTTAGGAATAACAAAGGCCTTCAAGTCATAGATGTATTCTTTGAAAGGTGAAAACCTATATCCCTGGATAAGAAGCACGCATAGTTCAAAGAATTTTGCGTGTTGTATCTGACACCCTGTCCGACACCTGCACTTTTTTGACTATTGAACACTATGTTTGACACTTGTCTGAGCGTGTCATCTTCTCTCTTTATGATTTTAGGACTGGACACTCTTCAGACACTTGGATTTGAGATTAGGACACTTTTTGGATGCTTGGAAATGCACATTTCTGTCACGTAGGAACACATGATATTCATTCTTCCGATACTAAGACATACTTTTACATGCTTCACTTGGGCGTTTAGATTGTATATCGCACTGAACTAATTAATTTTATCTATTATTAAGTTACATTTGTCATGTGATATGTTGATAGAATATTCATCTATGTGACATGTAAGAATATGTAATATGTACAGTACTTTATTTCCAATGTTTACTTGGGTCCCAAGCTTCCACATCTTGCTGTTGAATACCTGTCATATGACGTTTTTGCTCAGGGGATAGGGGTGACGCTGTAGCCAATTTACTGGGGTTGGCTGATCCCATGGGAGGATATTAAAATGCTACTTACTATTATGCTATATATTTCTATTGGCCAATGTATGCACCCATTAAAAATTGTTTGTAAACTCACCCTAGTGTGTGAACTTCCAAGTACTAGGTATGTTTTTTTTGTTAATCCATTTTTTTGATAACTCAAGATATCTGTGCCAACTTATGCACACTTCGACTAATCCCTAGGGACCCAATTCCACTGTCTACTAGCATGGAGCTCAATTAAATCCAGGTAATGCCATGTATGGACTGATCAATAAGAGTTGATAACTTCTGGAAGGTTTCGAACCTGAAAATCTTAGGATGAAACAATATAAATCTTTTCTCAGAAACAAGAAAGAAAGCTATCACCTTAAAATGATTTTGTGTAAAGAAAATTTCAGTGAATAGACAACAACGCTAAACTTAGTTATTCAAGTGCGTACGTGAAAAATTGAGATTCGAGAGATTTTTTTTTTTTGTTAGAAAATAATACAATATAGGAGTATGTAATGCTATTGATATCGAGATTGTCTTCATATTTACTTGTTTGAGGCCAATTTAATCATTTAGCATATTATTTAAGAGCTTGTTTGTTGTTGGTCAAGAGCTAATTTTGCGTGATTTTTGAAAATACTTTAAAGATTGAATTGACCTGTAAGTCACAATTTTAGAAGTTGATTGAATATAGTTCAAACTTGAGAAAATTTTCTACCCCATGAATTGAGATTCCCCCACTGAGTGCGTAGGGTTTTCCTTGCTGGAACCTAGGGATGGCAATGTAGCAAATTCACTCATCCCGGGTCCACAAATATATTACCATTCCCCAGTGGAGAATGGTTTTGGCCCCTCATTTTGGGTACTAGATGGGGAATGGGTTTCACCGCATACGCAAATCCCGTATTGCCATCTTCAATTATTTTCTATTGCCTTTTTTTGTTTTTTTTATTTTGCTTATCAAAGAGCAAAAATCTACAAAGCACCGACATGAACAAAACACCGGCACTGCGGCGCATAAATTTCAAAACATTGGAAGACATGACACGTTGAGGGACATGTTATAAAATACATCGATTTAAACTATTATATGAATAAAAACTAAAAGAAGGAAGGCTTTAGTTGTAAACATGCAACACCACATATACCTTAAATTATATTCATTATTATATCTCATAAAAGTATTTCAATGAAAAACATTTTGTCGTTTATGGGTCTTTCTAACCAATAAAGCATCATCCGTCACACAAAATATGACTTTCTTAAGTTTGAATTAGATCAGTGGCTACTCTAGGAATTCGGGAGCATGGGTCATTCACCATCAAAACTTTTACTAATTATAAATCCAAAAAGTTATTATACTGATGGCAATTAAAAATCTTGTTCCAACAAAAATCACATTTAAAACTCAACAAGCGTTTCAATTAGTACACAAAAGAGTATTAAAAGATATATATATAGGAAGATGTTCTATTAAGGACTCCCTCAAAGATCTCCTCCGTGAGGGCCACCCCTTTTTTGATTTTCCGGACCAAATTTCGACGATCCGAACCGCTCAATGTGTTTAAAACATGTTTTCCATGGCTAACGCGAAGAATCACAAAAAAAAAAAACCCGAAAGGGCTTCATCCGAGCAGTTTTTCATAATAACCGTACATATATAGTTTATCGAAAAAAGCTCGAATGAAGCCCTTCCGGGTATTTTTTTTGGACGAATCCTCGCGGTGACCCTTTAAAACACGTTTTAAATACATTGAGCGGTTCGGATCGTCGAGATTCGACCCCGATCCATGAGGTCCGCAAATTGGGAGTTTGAGGGAGTCCTTAGTAGAACGGGACTGATATAGTATATATATATACTAATGATCTTTCTTTTCAGTTCTCGAATTTCGTTCAACACAATTTCATATTTTGGAATCGTTGCAAGATAGTATCTATTTCGATAGCGTCAAATACTTCATTTTCAATATATGCAACTAAGCTATCATTTAACTATTGGTCTCCCATTCGATTAGACAACCTGCTCTTCACATATTTCGAAGCCCAAAGAAGCTCTTTCTACATTAACAACATCAAACCAAACCCCAGAATAATATTGGAATTGAATGGGAGTTTCAATAAAAATTTGAAAAAGTAAACAAGAGATTATGTACCAAGGCCGACTGGTGAGTGGCGATGCCGACAGAGGCTGAAGAGAAGTAAATAAAGGCCCACAGCATGGAAGAAAATAGAAGCGCCAGTGGTCCTTTCCTTTTTTTTTTTTTTCCCACTTTTTAATCGTGTACTCTAAAGCGTTAATTTTGAGGGGAGAGTGGTTGGTTCGTTACTCTCCCTTCTAAGGAATAGGTCCGGAATTTGAGTCCTCATAGAGGAGGTGCTCGACTAAGTAACCCATACCACCTATCCTTTAGAAGGTTCAAAAATTATCCGGTGTGGTGTCGCTATCAATTTAAATAGTGTCATGATAAATGTCGGAAAAAATGTAATATAGAAATAGTAATTTTTTTTCCTGTGGGGTAGCCTGACCCCACAACTTTCTATGTGGCGTCGCCACTGAATTAGATTACTACAATATTTTTTTTGTCAACCGACTTGTTTTTAAGTGACCAAGGGTGTCCAGAGCAGTTTTTAAAGTGTTTCTGGAAAACTTTGAGAAAAAATAGGACACTTTGAATAGAGGTGTCAAGTGTGAGGGTTTAGGTAAATTTGGATGGGTTTTATATGGGTTGGGTCCTTAATGAGACGTTGATGTGTTTATTTAGATAATTATTTCTCATACGCAACATGAGCCATTTTATAAAAAAGTGAAACCCAACCCTGCTGGTAACCCAATTATATCTCCGTAGTTACAACTATATATCCAATTAGTTTTAAACATGGAAAAAAGTCGTGTGATGCCAATAACTTTGGATAATATTAGTAATTTTGGGGTGGCACTAGTAAATTTTTGGGTGGCATGGGTAAGGTTTGGGGGTGGCAGTAGTAATTTCTAGTGATTTGTGGTATATGAATCATGAATGACCTATTGAGCTATGTAGCATGGACACTTCATCGGAGGCCATGTATGAGTGTAAAGACATTTTTTGGACACTGACACTCTTCAGAGACTTGCCTCACAGTCAAATCCAAAGTGTCCTATTTTTCTCAACCTTTTTGGTTTGGAGTCTTTCGCCACTCCGAAACACTTTAGAAATTGCTCCGGACACTCTTAGGACACCCGCAATACATGTTGGGGGTAGGGTCTTGTTAACGCTTAAAAATGTCTTTCTTTTTTGTGTGATATATGGAGGTTTATTTATTATACAGACACATAGATGATTAAACGCTTTCTGTTGGAATATTTTTGTGTAGTATTTGATGACCGATGATAAGTAAGATTTAAAGTGCATATGGTGTGACATAATTGTAGTTGGAATTTTTTTATTCATATAAGTGAATAAATAAATATCTTTTAGAACGTGCCGCCTCGTGTTGTGTCCTCCAACTTTTTAGAATTTGCGTGTCGGAGTTTCCTTGTCGTGGCCGTGTTGTGTCAGTGCTACATAGCTTTTGGGTGATATAGGTTACCCCATGTAACCAGATAACTTCAGATGATGTTATCTCTGAGACAGGAGTCTAGTTTGTCTCGGTTTCTCAGCTGAGTAGAGCATCACAGGGAAGGAAGAACTGCAGGGATTGATGTCATTACTGGAGCCGTGAGTGATCTAATTCAAATAGAAAGTTAGAGATGACTTGCCCTGTTTTTTTGGGCTGTCCTAATACCAAGAGGATAGATAATCACATAGGAGTATAGGATAAGGAAACTTATTCAAGCGAGGGACTTAACACTATTCATCTCCCAAGGTAATCTATAGCACATTTGGGTTTTTTCATCTTGCGTTGAAGTTTTCAACCAAAAAGTGAGAAAAAAATAGAGAAAACTTAAACATAAGAATACACAATAACGTACCTTGCATCTCTCCATACAATTGTGCATGCCTGACCCAGTACCCCAAAACGACACCATTTTGGGGCCACTTTACCCTTCCCCCTAGCTCAATCCCATTTAACACTCATTTAGGATGAGTCAAATTAGGGGTGGGCAAAAAGTAATTTCGTGTCATTTTCATGTTATGTATTAGAATCTTATTTATGAATTCCCACAACATTTTTCAACTCATCAAATTTTCGTGTCATGTTAGGTTCGTGGTGTTATGTCACATCAAAAAGTGCTACTTTCAGCTAAAATTTTATTTTTTTTACTTGACAATTCATCAAACTAATGTCACTATTGGAAGTGTTTTCCCATCTAATGAATAATTTGTGAAATTTCTAGTTAGTAACCTAATTACCTAAAAATATAGGGGTTAATTTGTTTGTATTAAAATATTATTGTTTACTAGGGATAAATAGGTGAGTTATTATAAATCTTTTTGGGGTGGATTTGGGGTGGGCACCAACCCCAACCCAAACAAAAAAAGGTATTACTATTACTTCCAGACCCGGATTGGGAACCACCCCAATCGGGACCGGGTAAATTGCCATCCCTAGCTAGATCAATGGAATCTTAACTAAATCTGGGGGTTCTGGTTTTTATGAATACATACACGGGGGCTGTAAATATGTTGGTGTACTTTTATTTCCCTTAGGTCGTCTTTGGATGATAAGAAATGATAACAACAGAAAAGAGACTGGAACCTTTTTTTGGCTGAATTCAAGAGTTGATAGCTGATGAGAAATGAAAAAAAAAATGGTGGGTTTTTAGTTTTTACTGGTCCATTTTGTTTCTCACCAAGTATCACCGGATTTGGTCAAAAGGTCTAAGCCTTTCTTTTCTCCTGCTTTTAGTTTGTGTCCTTTTCTTGTTCTTTTCGGATGTGTTGCTTCATTGAGATTTTATAACAGGACACCTGAGGAGTTGCACACCTTGATGAAGACTCTGATAGATGCATATCATTTCAGCAGAGAAGGTACTCTAACGCGGCCAGCTAAGGCCTTGTTGAGTGCAAAGAGCATCCAAAGACTGGAAGAGTTGCAGAAGTTAGTTCAGGAGAAATTTATGTAGTTGTTAGTCATACTTGGTCATAGCTTTAACTGCGTCCTTGGTCTTAAATTCATCCACCTTGATGTCAGTTTCTTCAACTTCTTGCATGTCAACCCCTTGTTAGGCTGCATTCTTTCGACTCTACAAAGATTATGAAGACAACAGATTACCCGGGACTCTAAGGTGAATATTAAAAATGATTCGTCTTTTGTTCAGCTTTGTTGGGAATACTGAATACTGTGATACAGTAGAACTTATATACCCCGTTTGACAGAGGTACACAATAATCTTAGTTTGATTATGCTATACCTATTCAGAGGCACATGTCACTTTTGTTTCATTAAAACATGCTCAGAAGCTAAGTCACACAGAGCGTGTGCGAGAGCGAGAGCATCAATAGCTAGACGAACGGAAGGTCAGAGCGTCTCCGAGCACCTTTATTTTATTATATTTTTATATGATACTATAGGTAATTACTTATAAGAATCCACTAATATATTTGTATAATTTTGTAGTATTTCTCTCAGAAATAATACCTGGTAATTTTCTAAGAATAGTCTTTTTTTTCTTGGTATTGGTGCCTTTATCTAAAGAAGTTGTCTTTGTAGAAGTGAAGTGTACACTTCCCCCAGTGGTAATTTGCTGCAAGGTGTAGTTGGTGGTACCAACTTTGGCACATGTCCTCAAGATCTTGGCTAAACAGCTCAAAAGAAGCCAATTCGCTACCAGATCTGCGACCTGGGATATTGAAGTTGCGAACTAGGACAGAATCCGAACTGATTTCATGAGTTCACGGTATGGTGCGCAGTCCGGCACCCTAAACCCACAGATTGTGTGACTGCTCAGAAGTACTTTTTTCAACACGTTTTTAAAAGAACTAGGGCATCTCCAGTGGTTATGACAACGAACAATGATACATACACTCCCTCCCCAACCACTCCCCACCATTTTCCTCCTCTCTCCCCTCTTCTCCCTGTTTCTCTTTCCTCTGTCACTTCCCAGGTTGCCATTGTGCGCCTTTTTCCTCCTCTCTCCCTCTCTCTTCTCTTCTCCTTCTCTCTCTCCTCTCCCTTAATTTACTGTACCAACACAGTTACACCTGGCTTTATCACTGCCACCATTTTCTCTTACACTAGTTTCACCCTAACAACACCATTGGGTGCCAAAATAATTTTTTTTGACTAATTCTTACCTTATTTCTTACACAAACTCCATTACTGCTTCTTTTTTTTTTTTATGTTTTATGAGGATTAGTGAGGTTTCACTAATTTTATGATCACTGATTTTTATGGATTGTTGTGTTTTATGAAGTTTGTTGGTCGATTTTTTAAAATTTTTTGTACGAAATTAAATATTTTGGTCGCCAGAAGAGACAGGCCGGAGGTAAAACTTTTAAAAATTAGTGACATTTCACTAGTTCTTTTGGTTGCTGGAATGGTCGGCCATAAGTGGGACGGTGGTCGGCCAGAGGTAGGAGTTGAATTTTTTCAATGGAACTTTTAAAAATTACTGACATGTCACTAGTTTTTGGGTTGCCAGAAGTGGTTGGCCAGAGATGGGGAGGTGCTCGACTGAAGGTAGGAGTTGATTTTCTGTAGGAAAATTAGAGCTTTTAAAAATTAGTAAAATCTCACTAATTTTTGGATCGCCGGAGGTGGGGCCGTGGTCGGCTAGGAAGAAGGAGTTGTTTTTTTTTTCTGAATTTTTTGTACGAAATTAGAACTTTTAAAAATTAGTGACATTTCACTAATTTTTTTTTTGTCTTTATGTTCGATTGCAAAAGTTCCTTCTTTTTCCCTTTAAAAATGTCAAATGTTTTGGATTTTTGGCTAAGTGGCTCAAATAATTATTACTAAAAAAATATAATTTGCGAGCCAAAATATAAACATTTTGACACTTATTAGCAAGATTTGTGCCTTTTGAATCGACCTACGTGTTACCAAAATTTAAAATAAAAAAGGAAGAGACTCCTAAAGTGTTTTGAACGTGTATGATACAACGTAATGTGGTGATAAACATTGCTCGATCCGATTTGCTAATCCGAAACTTCGAATTAATTGGTTTCCTTCTCAATAATGTGGAGAAGAAGCTAATTTGTTCTTGTTCATGTCTTGTTTTTTGTTTATCTTCGTTTTGTGAGATCATTGTCCCTATGTGGAAAATTCTAGTACCCTTTCTGGATTTTCTTGAGCCAAATAATATCCTCAGCTTTTATCTATCCACTCCACCTAGATTACTCAAAAGTTGAGGATCAATTTTGTGGTTGACAGGTCAATGATATATAACTAAATAGAGCAATATTTAGTTCTTTAACGGCTCTAGTGCTCTACATACTTACCAATTAATATGGCTTCCACGCTCGAGATGAAATGCAGCATCCAACAATCCAATGACCCAAACAAAGCAAAGATTGAGTTATGCTTTCGCCCAATGGGAAGTTTGAAATTAGGTATAAAGTTTCAAATAATAGATGGTGCAATAAGTATATTGAACAGAAGTTATAGAAACAAATAAACGAATGGATGACGTATTTGGTACTTTTGCTATACATCTCTACCTTCTAATGATTCAAACCAATGTGGAACAAGACGACGTAGAAGGATCAAATAGAGCCGGAACCAAGTACTTCCTCCCGTTAGCACCATTAGCATTGTAGCTAGCACCCGTCGTAGGATCCACCAAGAGGTCCCCAGCATAACCAGGGAATGCTCCCTTGGCATAGACCCCAGGACAAGCTGATGCTGCCTCTAATGGGGCATCAGCAGGTCCTTGATAGTAGCCATTCCCAAATGGGTTTGTGACAGTCCCAGCCAATAGGCTAGCCAGGTTGATCACCATCCCGTCCATACCCACATCTTGGTTGGGTGCGACCAAAGGTGGGTTTTGTGGTCCGTAGATTGGTTGATGGAACGGCCAAGCGCATTGGCCTGGGCATTGAGTCTCCGAGTTGCCAACCCAAATGTAGGCGAACTTGTAATTTTTCCCCTTTACTTGGACATTACCCTTGGAAGACCCGTGTGTCCCACACCGGCTCATACAGAACCCATCGACTGTGACATCAGAGGAGGTCAAAACAACATTGATTGCGTTCATTTGATCGCCCTTTGATGCCAATTGCACAATCTGTTTTTGCGTGAGGGATTTTCCTAGCGAGTAGTTCTCTTCGAGTATTTGTTTACCTAGCGATAGAGAAAGGGAGGAGAGTTTTTTGGATTTAACGAGGTCGTAGTATTTCTCGGTGGTTTTCCACCACGCGGCAACTGATGGTTGGGTTTGAGATGGTGGAGAAGACAGGGAGGATACGAAATCGGTGACTATGGCTCGTTGGGAAGGAGTGAATTTGCCGTACCAAATGAGATTGATTGGCATTTTACCCGAAAGAAGAGGGCCATTGTGGTATTGCATACTGGGTTGATCTTGGACTAACTCAGTGAGTTTTCTGGCTGCGAGTGAGACGTGGAAGAGTGAGACTAAAATCAGGACTTGGGGAAAGAAAGATGTCATTCTTCTGATCAACGTGAGAAAATTTGGGGAGAGAGAGCAGTAGCTGAGGCTTTTGGTGGGTTTAATTGGTTTTGGTGTATGGAATGGAGTAGTAGAGGTGGCTATTTATACAGGGTTGCATTTGGTATGGATAGCGGTGAAGGTGCTGAGAATGAGGCCGAAACTTTACACCATATCCTTAGCTGTTTACTGCAGAGAGAGAGAGAGAGAGAGAGAGAGAGAGAAAAGAGGGGCTAACGGAACTCTCATTACGCGTTTTCTTTAAATGCCGGAAGAAAAGTAAGTTGAAATTCCCACGCTCCTACCAATGGTTTGTCACTTTGTCTCCACAGACCACAGTTGTCTGACTCGAGTAGTAGTAGTAATTGAATTTGAAAATAAGAAAAGAAAAAGCAAGTAGGAATTGAGTAGTGGAGCCTACGCATATAGCAGGCGAGTCGGTGTACAAAAAGAAGATTACAGCTGCATTGTGAACTTTGGACATGGTGGATTTTTAATTGACCAAAAGACCAATGGAATTTGACTCTTGTTTCAGAAAATGAGGAAGGGCATTCAAGGAAAGGAGCAAATTGGGAAATCCCAGAAAGAGACTTTGAAGAAAGGGAAAAGGTGTGGGACAGGATAGGCGCTGTATGGGCTGGACCTTTCCAGTTGGCAGTCAAATTTTTGGTCAGGTCATGAAAAAATCGAAATGCTGCTCTCTGGCTAGGTGGTGTATTCTCACGAATCTCACCTTTTAGCGGTGAAGGGGTGCAAAATTGATTAGATAGTGGGCCGCCGTTTTCTAACTTTAAAAAAAAAAAAAAAACCACTTCTTAAAACACCCCATTCTTTACGATCGACGAAGAAGATCGAACCAGACACGTCTTGATTGATTAACATGGTCTAGCGCGACCAACTACCGAGATTTAGATCCTTGGATCTATACGCGTTCGATTGATTGGGACCAACGAGTCCAAAACACACTAACAAATCACAAGGGATGCCCAAAATGCCCTTGCAAAGCTTGCAAAAGAAGCCAAAACTTCTGCCAAGATTGGACTTGAGCGCTCAGGGTACCCCCTTTGAGCGCTCAACTCAACTTGAGCGCTCAACCCTAGTGCTTTGAGCGCTCAACCTCAAATGTTGACCCTCCAGCGCTCAAAAGGTCCAGCTTGAGCGCTTGAACCCCTGAACGGGGACGACGGTTCAGAATTGTAACGTCCGTTTATAACTCTGATTTTACTCCGATTAAACTTCATAACGTTTCAAAACTTCCAGAGATTAAAACCGTGTACTCCTCTAGCGAATCCGATCCAAACCCATCCGTTTCTTCACTCAAATTTCTTGAAAAATCAAAACCCCCAATTTCTAGGGTTTTCCCGTTCGATTTCGGTCCGAATACAATCGATTAGGGCTCGATTTACGGTTTAGATCGGTTTTCATGGAGAATCCCGACGAGTCTCAGCCTCAGGTGGGCTCACCGACGGTGGAGAGAGGTGGGTGTAGTACGGTGGTGCCACCACCAGCAGGTTCAAGCGCTCAAGGGGGTGATCCAGTGGTTGGTACGAGTGCTACAGGGGCTGTGGTGCCACCAGAGGGGCACACGGTGGTTGAGGATGGCGGCGGCGTGGAGGAACAGGAGGAGGATGTGGTGGGTGCCGATGGTGATAGGTCAGAGGTGGCTAGGGGTGATGATGGTGGTGATCCGACGGTCTCCGGCAGCGGCGGAGATCCAGCCACCGAGACGGTGGTGGCTGGTGGTGATGTCAGTGGGGGTAGGAGTGAGGGTGGTGATGTTGGTGGAGATGGTGAGAGAGATGGCAGCGGGGGTAGTGGTTTAGGTGGTGATGACGTCACACCAGTGTTAGAAAGGGTAGAGGAGAGAGACGAGAAGATGGTGGAAGTCCATGATGTGGACAGCGACGATAGTAGTGATAGCGAGGAGACGGTGGAGGAGAGAGGGACCGACGGAGATAGGGTGGAGGGCACGAGTGGGGTGACCAGGACTGGGGCACCCCGCTGGAGGGTAGAGTCGAGACCCAGCCAGCAGCCTAGTGGAGTAGATAGGGGGAAGGCAGTGGTGATAGGTGGTGAGTCGGCGACTCAGGGACCGAGTGGAGGGCCATCGGTTCAGGGACCGATAGGGATCTCCTGGGAGGATTACATCGAGCACGCGCCACAGGAGGTAGTGATGGCTGCTGCAGCGGATGCCCCGGGGATTCTAGATGTAGCGAGGGAGGCTACTTTTTAGAGTAGAGAGAGGGAGGCGGCGCTGCTACGGGAGGCAGCAGACGAGGATGAGGCGGCGAGGGCCTTTTTGGAGGAGTTTGAGACAGAGGAGGCGGCGGAGAAGGCCAAGATGCAGGCTGAGGAGGAGGAGAGGGTGGCTGGACCGAGGACGACGGTGGTCCAGGCTGCCAGACAGTGGTTGAAGAGGAGGAGGCCAGCTTTCGATGCGGCGACCTATGCCCCGCCGGTGCACCTTTTCGTGCCTTCAGCTTCAGAGGACTACACTCCTCGCCGGGAGTTGTATTTCGGAGAAGAGGTGCTACTGGATCCCGAGGTCCATCTTTCGACCGACTGCCTGACGGTATGCTTGTTCCGCTTTCTTGTTTATTGCTTTCGCGCACTTTCAGTACCTAACAAACCTAATTTGCATTGAATGATTGAATTACTGCTTGATTGATGACTGGATTTGAATGAAAGATTAGACTAACGCCTGATTGTTTGCCTGTTTGTTGATTGTGTGCAGAGAAACTTGCGCTTGAAGGCTCATGGAGGCATGGGTTCTAGTTGGGAGATCTACCAGCAGCTGCATGCCTCCATGAGGCCTTTGGTAGATCTGGCAGGGTTCGGGAGGTTCATCCCGACTCTCACGAGCACACAACACGACCATGCCGTGGTGACAGCATTGGTCGAGAGGTGGAGAGACTCTACGAGTTCTTTCACCTCACCTTCGGAGAGGCGACGATGACGCCGCTGGACTTCTCGGCGATCACGGGACTGCGGGTAGGAGGAAACCCGATCCCGTTCGACTAGGGGATTGGCAGGGATGAGGCTGCACTGAGGTGGTTTTTGGGTTTTGTACCCAACAAGGAGGGAGAGACGGCCACATATGGCCAATTCAAGCTAAAGGGATTGCGTGAGCCGATTGACGAGGAGGATGCAGCACGGAAGGCGAGGTGCTACTTGTTATACCTGTTTGGGGCTTCTCTGTACCCAAACAGGCGTAACAGGGTGCACCTCTCCTTTCTCGGAGGGTTGAGGGACTTCGCCGCGGCGGCGAGGTACAACTGGGGTGGAGCAACGCTTGGAAGCTGCTATGCGTTCATGAATGCCGTCTCGAGACGGAAAGGGACTGGCATCTCGGGATTGTGGAGCGTCTGGGAGGTAAAAGCTCAAAAACTTTCGTTTCAAATTTAATTGCACGCATTTCAATACTCGCACTTGATTATTAAAAACTCGCATTTGATTGATTCATCTTATTGTTTATCATGCAGCTCTGGGCTTACGATGTGTTGGGGTTGCATCCCCCATAGACGCGGCACCAGGATCCGAACGTCATCCCCCGGGCACTGTGCTGGGGGGAAGGCTTCCGCTACGGTGGTACAGCGCGGGGGAACATCCACGTTCTTTGGTAAGTATCGAACTCTCGCACGTATTCAATTTGCTTTCAATTCGCTCACGTATTCGATTACTGATGCTCTTAACAACTCTTGCAGGTTCGCTGGGAAGTATGGGATGCCGTTGACAAGCCTTACTTGGCTCAGAGCAGGGAGTTCACGAGAGGGAGGGTCCTACTTGAGTGCCAGTACGGCTGGTTCTGGTACCTTGGAGACAGGGTGCCGCGCCAGTCGATGCGGGCTGATAGACCACAGGTGCCAGGACGCCTTCCTCCTCGGGTACTGATGATGTCTCGGTATACGCTAGCAGAGATTGAGCGTTACACGACGCCTGATCTGGACCTGAGCCAGTACTTGCGGCCAACCTTGAGCTATATTGACTACCGGAGTAGGTACCTGGCCGGTCCACTGAGAGCAGAGGAGTGGAGGGAGAAGATGGAGAGGGAGAAGGCCGCGAAGGCGCGTCCCTCAGCTGGAGGGGTAGCAGGAGGTGAGGGTGAGGACACTGGTACCTCGACCCAGGAGACAGTGGCGGCTAGGTGGTGGGTGCATGTCACTTCCGCCGGTGGAGAGGCATGGGATATAAACATCCCGAGGCCACCGGCAGACTTTCCGCGGCTTTCGGCACCGGTAAGAACCATTCCACTTTCAAATTCGCATGCTTTGACTACAAATGCCCAAATGCACTGATGATTCGAATCTTTTGACTCACTTGCAGGTTTCACAGGAGGCGGCACTGCTTGACTGAAATCCTATACCTAATTTAATGGGTTGCCCCAAGCGTAGGGCGGAGACCGGTGTAGCACAATACCCGGTAAGACCAGAATCGAATCCACAGAGAAGGTGGAAAGTGCTTACTAAAAACTCGGGTTGCTAGTTTAACACGGCTCTTAGGTGGCCACCCTTGTGATTTGATTGGTGAAATTACCTAAACTAAGAGAATTGATTTTACTTAAATTAATTAAAAGGAAGTACGGTCGTAGGATTCATAACACGGTGACCAGGTCCGGATATTTCCTGCTCCATTTGTTGTTCCAAAGAGAACGGTTGATTTTAGAGAGAAAAGGTTACCCCGAAAGATGCGAATACTCGCAGTCGCCGTCACCCATGTACAGCGAAGAACAAGTTTTGGTCCCCCGTTCCTCGCGTTACATAGGCTCCAACGAGACTCAGATTCGTCCAACGGAAGCTCTTTAATAACCTAAAATTGCTTTTTCATTCTTTAGTGTAAAAATCGGAGTAAGAACAAATCCGTCCCTGGCCACGGCGTGTTAATCACCCCGCGACCATACTTTTGAAACTACTCACTCATATTGATCATAGCAGATAACATAATTCTGAAATAAAACATGCTATTAAACTTGAATAAGAATTAAAACAAAGATCCAAGTCTCAGAACGCGGACAAACCCCCGCGAACTGAGATTAAAGTGAATAAACAGAAACGTTACCGAAGCAAAACGAGAATCAGCGGAAAAACTCCAAAACTTCGATGCAAAAATAACCCGGAAAGTAGAATCTTCAAAGGAAAAAACGGCTGCCAAAAACTAAGAAAAACCTAACAAAGTTCGAACCCCAATTCGGCCTCAAAACGAGGTATTTATCCCTTTCCGAAGTCAAAACATGTGGCAAAGTCAAACGCTGATTATAAGCCTCTCGGTATCGATACAGCTAAAAGCCTGTATCGGTACCCAAACATTCTGTTCGCGTATGAGCACTTGGGTATCGATACAGGAGAAGTCCTGTATCGATACCGAGCCTGCTAAAATGAAATTCCAGCTGTTTGGTCGTCCTTGCTTGGGTCCCACTGGTTCCCAACATGCCCGATGTCCTATTGCCACTTTCCCGTGCTCCTCCGGCCTGTTTCCTACAAAACAAACACAAACACCAAAAACAAGAGACAACACCGCATCAAGTGGAAAATGGAATAAATCGTGCCTCTAATGCGCTAATTTGCCCTACTTAGGCGCTTATATCTTGAGATATTGCGCGCCTATCACACCCCCCAACTTGAAGGTTGCTAGTCCCGAGCAACGAAAAGAATAAAACAAATAAATAAAAGGATAGATCTTTTAAACCCCCGGGCGGCCCCGGTAGGACGAGTGAAGTCTCGTGAGGGTTTTCAGCAGTGATAACCCACAAAACACAAAGGACTCGGACATTTGAATGCAACTCAACCCAATCAATAGCTTCTCGAAACACTATAGTGACTATCAGGCAAGTCAAAGACAAGACATTTCATCCATGGACAAAGTTAAACAAGTGAACTTCGCAGCAAACTTAGCACAAAAATTAATCCTCTCACCTACGATCGGATAGGGATTTATCACATAACATGCGTGTAAATGAGAATCACACATAGAAATTCACTAATCCCGAAAACAGTTCACACAATATCAATAGCCCGGTGTGTCTCTAAAAACTCACCCCTTCCCCTAATGATTAATCTTTTTTTTTCTTTTTTTTTTTCTTACCACTTTTTCCTTGTGGTCGTGCAATGCCTGGATCTGTCGGGCTTTCTAGTTGACCCATGTAACGAGCTTTAGGTCGGTCATCCCCAAGCCAGATGACCTTAGGGTACCAGGTTTAAAGAGACCCCTCAGACTTAATTGCTCGAGTCAAAAAGGCTTTAGGGAGAGACCCAAACTAACCACATTTAACCAATGCCTTCACAAGGTCTATCCATCTTGTAATGCGAACAATACGGTGGGAGCAAACCCCGATTGCCCGAATACTCAATGAACGCCCGGATAAGCAATACCAATTTAGCGCACAATGTAGGAAAGGGGTTCCAATAAGCCCGTGGGCGCAATCAACTAACACCGAAATATCAATAATATGTAAACCAAATTCAAGGCTAGTGAATGCTCAGAGTGGGACACAGTGTGCGTGAAAAGCATGAACTAAAGTGATCAAACACTATCCAACTATAGATGATACGGCTAACTGGGTGTTTCCTAAACATCATGTTCACGAGCTTAAGTCTATTCATGAAATCGTATCGAGACTCCGACTCGCACAACAACCACTATAGCGCTAATTAACAGTCATCAACCAAGAATAGTTACACCCAAGCATCCAAATTCCTGTTTTTTTTTTTTTGGAAAAACAAAAAAAATGAAAAACATGTACGAAGTACACCCTCCCCCCAACTTAGAACATGCTATGTCCTCAGAGCATGAAGACAATAAGAAAAGAAAGAACAAGAGAGAGAAATGGACCGTCGGATGGCAGCCAACCATCATGACCCCGGCCGATGTATGAGGAATTTCGGGTACTCTCGCCGTGCACCCTGCAAAAAACATCAGTCCAGCCCGGCACGTGGTATCCGGGCGTACACAGAGAAAACGAAAGAACAATAAAAGAAAAAGAAAATACACCACCACTTTCGTCACGTGAAAGGCACGGGTACTACTTTTCTCCCTAATTTCTCACTTAAATTTGTGTAGAGAAGGTCATCATAACAATCCCGGGTAAGTCATGACTCAATAGGTTAAATCACTCAAGGTTTGTCCTTAAAGAAATCAGAGCCAATCATCTTTTGACTATCCGAGACACGGCAATAAGATTGCTAGAAACCCAGATACACAAATTTAAGGCTAGAAATTAGGTGGCTATACCGGACCGAATTTTTTTTTTTTTTTTAAAAAAAAAAAAAAAAATTAAATTAAATTAAAAACAGACACGACAATACACAAAACGCCCTTACTAACCGGAGCTGGGCACACGATCCTTATTTTAATAGTGGCGTGCGAAGCTATACATACCCAAGTCAATGATGGGTACCCCTATCGCTAGGAGTCGGGTCCACACTCAATGAAGAGCATGGTACGCGTGAGCTACCCGTAAAAACACAGCCCAACGGCTAAACAACGGGAGTATCCGAGTAAACCGGATCAACTAAGTCCTCATCAGGTTCACCCACGTCCAAGATTTCTAAAAATGGTTTAAGACGCTGCCCATTAACTTTGAAAATATGATTATCTTTAGGATCGCAGACATCTATTGAACCGTTTGGGTAAACCTGATGAACTATATATGGCCCATCCCAGCGAGACCTCAACTTCCCTGGAAATAAGTGAATGCGCGAGTTATATAATAAAACTTTTTGCCCCTCACTAAAGGTTTTGCGTTGGATATTCCTATCATGGTACGCCTTAACCTTAGCTTTGTAAATGCTAGTACTCTCATACGTGTCATTCCTAATTTCCTCAAGCTCACACAGTTGGAGCTTCCTATGGGCACCTGCCTCTGGCAAACTTGCGTTCACCGTCTTAATGGCCCAATGGGCCTTATGCTCCATCTCCACGGGCAGGTGGCAGGCCTTACCGTAAACAAGCCGATAGGGTGAAGCACCCAACACGGTCTTGTAAGCAGTGCGGTAGGCCCACAACGCATCAATCAGTCGCAGGGACCAATCCTTCCTACTCGGGTTTACTGTTTTCTCTAAGATTCCCTTAATCTCCCGATTGGCCAGCTCAGCGTGGCCATTTGTCTGAGGGTGATAGGCCGTAGACACCTTGTGAGAGATGCCATACTTCCTCATCAATGCCTCAAAGGACCGATTACAAAAGTGGGTGCCCTGATCAGAGATTATGGCACGTGGCATGCCAAATCTCGACAAAACATGACTCTTTAAAAACTCAAGCACCACTTTAGAATCACTGGTCCTAGTAGGAATCGCCTCTACCCACTTAGACACATAATCCACCGCCAGGAGGATATACTCAAAACCATGTGACACTGGGAATGGGCCCATGAAATCAATGCCCCAACAATCAAAGACCTCCAACACATAAATATTGTGGAGGAGCATCATATTTCTCGGGCCGACTTTACCTAATTTCTGACATCAGTCACAAGACTTGCAAAAAACATATGCATCCTTAAATAGATTTGGCCAAAAGAAGCCACACTGAAGAACCTTGGCGGTGGTTTTCTTGGCGGAAAAATGACCGCCACACGCCTCTGAGTGACAAAACTCTAGAATTCCCCTCTGATCAACCTCGGGAACACAACGGCGCACTATCTGGTCCGCGCAATACTTAAACACATAGGGATCATCGAAAATATACTGCCGGACCTCTCTCAAAAATCGCTGCTTCTCAGATGTAGACCAATGGGGTGGAATCTGCCCAATCACCAAATAATTGGCGATATCTGCAAACCACGGGCACGTATTAGCAGCGAACAACTGCTCGTCGGGAAAGGTATCCACAATAGGGAGATGAGAGGTGGGGTCCTCAAACTCCAACCGAGACAGGTGGTCAGCCACTACATTCTCGACCCCTTTCTTATCCTTAATGATGAGGTGGAATTCTTGCAACAAAAGAATCCACCGGATAAGGCGAGCCTTCGCATCCTGCTTGGTCATCAAATACCTCAAGGCCGCATGATCGGTATATACCACAATCTGCGACCCCACCAAGTAGGACCGGAACTTATCTAAGGCAAACACAACTGCTAATAATTCCTTCTCAGTGGCGGTATAGTTCAGTTGTGCCTCATTCAATGTCTTGCTCGCATAATATATCACACAAGGATCTTTCCCTCGCCTCTGACCTAAAACCGCTCCGACTGCATAGTCGGATGCGTCACACATCAGCTCAAATGGCAAACTCCAATCTGGGGGCTGAACGATTGGCGGAGTTGTGAGACTCCGCTTCAACTTCTGAAAGGCCCCCTCACAAGCGTCGGACCACACAAAGGGTGTGTCTTTCGCTAACAACTGACACAAAGGCCGGGAGATGGCGCTGAAGTCCTTAATGAATCGCCGGTAAAAACCGGCGTGACCTAGAAAAGAACGGACATCCTTAACAATTTTCAGAGTGGGAAGATTCGCAATTAAGTCTATCTTCGCCTTGTCCACCTCAATACCCTTAAATGAGACAATGTGTCCCAACACAATACCTTGGGTCACCATGAAGTGGCACTTCTCCCAATTGAGCACAAGGCGCTTCTCCTCGCACCTAGTCAAGACTTTCCCTAAGTTCTCGAGGCATCCGTCAAACGAATCCCCAAAAACTGAAAAGTCATCCATAAATACCTCCACTATCTTCTCTACCATGTCGCTGAAAATTCCCATCATACACCTTGAAAAGGTGCCGGGAGCATTGCACAAGCCAAAGGGCATGCGACGGTAGGCAAAAGTACCATATGGGCACGTAAAGGTGGTCTTTTCCTGGTCCTCCATGGCTACCTCGATCTGATTGTAGCCAGAGTATCCATCCAGGAAGCAATAGAATGCTCTGTCCGCAACTCTCTCTAAAATCTGGTCAATGAATGGGAGGGGAAAATGGTCCTTCCGGGTGCTCGCGTTGAGCTTCCGGTAGTCAATGCAAACGCGCCACCCGGTCTGAACACGGGTTGGCACTAACTCACCCTCCTCATTCCTCACTACAGTCACTCCTGCCTTCTTAGGCACAACCTGCACAGGACTTACCCACTCACTATGGGCAATCGGGTAAATGATACCCGCATCTAACAGCTTAAGCACCTCCGTTCGAACCACCTCCTTCATATTGGGGTTCAGACGCCGCTGAGGTTGCCTGGAAGGCTTCACATCCTCATCTAGAAAAATGCGGTGTGTACACACCGTAGGACTAATACCCTGAAGGTCTGCTATCGTCCAGCCAATTGCCCCTATATGCTCTCTCAGCAGGGCAAGTAATTTAGCCTCTTGATCCACCTCCAGGGAGGAGGAGATCACTACTGGAAATGTATCATTACCTTTAAGGAAGGCATATTTCAATGTATCCGGTAGAGGCTTCAAATCAGGTTTCGGTGGCTGGACCGACGATGGGAGAGCTTTAGATAATGGGGCGCCCAGCGGTTCGAGAACTGGGTCCCAAACGGCGCCACATATATCCTCTACTGCTAGCATCTCCATCAAACTCCCGACCTCTGGAGAATCTAAAAATAACGCCTCATCGGCGGTCAGTGCTATCTCCAGAGGATCCTTATACAAGATACTTTCGACATGCTCTTGCACCAGCGTGTCGATCAAACTAACCTCATAGACCTCCTCATCATCCTCTACCCGACTATCGACATTGTAGACATTCACCTCCATTTTCAAGTCCCCAAATGATAATTGGACTTGTCCAGTTTTGCAATTCATTACAGCACTGGAGGTGGCTAAGAATGGGCGGCCAAGGATAATGGGAGTCTTCTCAAAGACTTTCGGGATTGGACACGTGTCCAAGACAATGAAATCCACGGGGAACAAAAACTCCCCAACTTGTATCAACACATCCTCCACTACCCCCTTAGGAATTCTCACACTCCGGTCAGCCAACTATAGCGTGACCGGTGTGGCTTTAAGATCACCTAAGCCTAATCTCAGATATACCGAATAAGGGAGCAAGTTGACACTCGCTCCCAAATCCAGCAAGGCCTTTGTGGACGGTGAGATCCACGCGGCTTGCTCTCGAAGTTCGGATGTGAAAAACTAAAGAAAAACGTGAGTCGCCACCCGGGGTTTAAATTTGGGAAATGTTTGGTACCCGAGAAACCGTTTTAAGAATGATTGTTGACTCTCATGCCGTTTTGGAAAAGGATTTGATCCGCGAAAAGATTCTTTTTGGATTCGGAAGCCAAATTACGCGCGGGGAAGGTTTTTATTGAAAAATACACCCCGCTCGCCCGGGAAATTCCCGGTCTCTACTAAATAATTTGTGGGATTTTTGTAGAAAATATTTTATTAAGAACTTTGACAAATAAACAAGCAAATAAAGAAATTAATTGAAACCATAACGGGAATAAAATTTAAACAAAAGGACTAAATAGTAATAGTAAAAAAAACAAAGGGTGAAATATGCAATAAACACAGGAAAATGGGTGAAAAGAACAGAGAAACAGGGTACGAACAGGGGAAAACAGAGTATAAAAATTTGATTCAAATGGGAGCCGCGCGGCTCCTGCATAGGGGCCGTGCGGCTTATGCTACAAGCCGCGCGGCTTGCACGCAACCTATTTTTCAAAAATTTTGTTTTGGGACCAGTGAGCCCAAAATCCGTTCAAAACCTGATTTTCTTCTTCAAATCAACTCAAAATGGATTGTTTTTGTTTGTGATCAAGTTATTGAAATGAAACTCATTCCCGGTACGGATCATACCGTGCGTTTATCAAGAAAAATCACCCGGTACGGCTCCGGAAAGCCGGTTTTTGTTTTGAAAATGATTTACCGAGTTAAGATATGGTCATTGAAACCGTTACTAACTCGGGATACCCTCGGAGAACCGCGATTGAAAAATCGAAGTTTGAAAACGACTTATACCTTTCTGGAACTCGAAACGGAGGTTGAAAACTTCGGATTCTTCGGGTTTGGACCTATAAGATCAAGATTTGGTGTGATTGGGAGTAAATAGGGAGAAACTGAAAGGGAGCGGAGAGTGTGAAGTTTTGGGAAGTTTACAGGCAGTTTCAAACGAAAATTTTGCCGGAAAATCAAACGGAAATTCTCTCGGGGTAGGATTTTCGGTGTCCGTATTTCTGTGTGTGTTTTCTGTGAGGAGGGAGCCTCCATTTATAACCGAAATGAGAGAATAAAAATGATGATATTCGGCGGTGGCGAGATGATGATATTCCTTGAGCTGGCCTGTCAGGAATTTTTCAGAGGATAAGAACACCAGTCGTGCGGCTCCAAGGGGGAGCCGTGCGGCTTGCATGGGGTAGCCGCGCGGCTTGCGTAGGAATGGATGAGCCGTACGGCTTGAGGGAGAAACCGTGCGGCCTGTGAGGCTGAGTTCCCAATTTTCCTGGACAAGTTCCAAGGCAGTTTAAACGTTTCATTCGTCATCGGGCATGCACGGGTATCCAAAATTGGGGTGTCTACAGCCTTCTCAAAACTCTGGCCCGCAATAGCTATAGGGATAGTGGGACAACCCAGATCTTTCCGCTTAATCGGAATATCAGCTTGGAGAATGGAGCTCACTTGCTCCGTCAGTAGCACGTTGCACTGACTCTTAGTTCTCCGTTTCGACGTGCACAGCTCTTTTAACACCTTGGCGAACTGAGGAATAGCGTCAATGGCTTCCATCAAGGAGATAGGAAACTGAACCTTCTTAAACAACTCAAGGATCTGGAAGTTCACATTGACGCTTGGCTTTGCCACCAAGCGATGGGGATATGGTGCGACGGGTGGCAAAGGAGTCGTGGGGGCCGCAGGAGCGGGCACCACCACCTCAGGTGACTCTATCTCTCTCTCTTCCTCAGTACCCTTCCCCACGTCCGAGACTACTACTGGTGCAGCGACCGGAACCAGAAGTGGAACCGATTTTTGCTTCAGAGGAATAGTCTTATCGATCACCTTCCCACTTCTGAGAGTGGTGATCGCCTTTGCTTCCTCCGGACTGGGGTTCAAATTACTCGAGCCTGAACCATCTCCCAGATAATTAGAACCGACAGAATTGGCGTGAGGTTGAGAGGGAAATTTTCCCCTCTCTTGTTGGTTTTGCCCAACTACTGCCGTCAACTGGGTTAATTGAGACCTAATGTCTCCAATTGCTTGGTTAGTCTGCTCAGTAAAGCTCAGTTGAGACTGCATGAGAGCCTTTAACATGTCATCAGTCTGCTTATCCCTCGGTGGATGATTTATGCCTGGGGGTGGTCCAGAATATGAAGGACCGTACCCCTGCTGATTCTGTGAGGGATAACGATATTGGGACATTTGGCCTTGCTGAGGCCGGTATGGTTGCACCTGTTGCTGAGGTGGTGCCTGGGGTGGCACTGGTGCTTTAGGATCTCTCCATCCCAGGGCTGGGTTATGAGCCCAGCCCGGATTATAGGTGTTTGAATACGGATCCCAACGTTGGTTCACCGCATTCACCTCAGCCTGGTTACTTTGGTATGCCTCCTTAACCATCGGAAAAGCGGGGCAAGCAGTCACTGAATGCCCCGGACACTCACAAAGCGCACACACCTCCTCAACTCTCACATCATTCACCTGTTGGACTTGCTTCATCCGCAAGTCCTCCATCTGCTTGGTCAATCTATCCAACTGAGTCTGGACGGTATGGTCTCTCACACTCATGGGGAAGATACCGGACCCACTGGATCCCTGTGCAGCTATGGCCCTGTCAGCGAGGTCGGAAGGTTCCCAACTTCGGTACTTATCGGCCAACTCCTCTAGGAAATCCCATGCCTCATCTGGGGCCTTATCTAAGAAATCTCCCTCCTTACAGAGGTACTCAATCTACTAGGCCGTCGCAATGTTTAGGCCCAACTGGAAGAATGTCACCAACTGGTGCTTCTCATACCCATAGTGGGGTAGAGACAACAACAAGTCTTTAAACCTCTCCCAGCACCTCAGAAATGACTCGCCCTCTTTTTGCCTAAATGACTGGATTTGGCGAGTCAGGTACTGTGACTTGCTCTCTGAGAAGTATTTCCTATAGAACAGCTCCCTAACAGCAGCCCATGTCGTGAGAGATTGCTCCTTCTGCATTATGAGCCACTTGTCCGCCCCATCTTTCAGAGAAGCAGAGAAAAGCTTAAGGCAAGCGTTTTCCCATTGGGTAGTGGTGGCTAGGGTGCGCACCAACCCCTCGAAGTGGCGGACATGCTCATATGGGTCCTCATTCTCCCTCCCGTAAAAGAGAGGAAGGGCATTGTGGGTTCCCGGTTTCACAATGAAAGCGTTGCGTGCCTCCACAGTCTCAGTTGGCAGAACTATTGGGCCACGAGGAGTAGTCTTCTCGGGATGCATGTAATCCCGCATAGTTCTCTGTTCCGCCATCGGTGGTTCACTCTCTAAGACGAACAATGGATTGGGAAATTCTATGAAAATGTCGTCTATGGGAATGGATTCAGGTTGACCTACGGAAGACTCGGACTCAGACTGACTAGACTCAAACTGGAATCCTACTGACTCAAACTGACTAGACTCAAGTGGAACTTCTACCAACGACTCTCTATCTATCCTAACTAGACGCTTAGACGGGTCTCGGTAGAAGAGCGGGTCCTCCTTTGGTGAACCCTTCCTACCTTTACCTATTTTGACTTGATTCTAAAAATAACAACTAAAAAAAAAATTTCCTAATTTTTTTTTTATGACCTAAGAAAGATACAATTAAAACTAAAATTCACTAGACACTAACGACCCGAATTTTTAACACCTCTTGCCTTCCCCGGCAACGGCGCCAAAAATGCTTGACCGAAATCCTATACCTAATTTAATGGGTTGCCCCAAGCGTAGGGCGGAGACCGGTGTAGCACAATACCCGGTAAGATCGGAATTGAATCCACAGAGAAGGTGGAAAGTGCTTACTAAAAACTCGGGTTGGTAGTTTAACACGGCTCTTAGGTGGCCACCCTTGTGATTTGATTGGTGAAATTACGTAAACTAAGAGAATTGATTTTACTTAAATTAATTAAAAGGAAGTACGGTCGTAGGATTCATAACACGGTGACCAGGTCCGGATATTTCCTGCTCCATTTGTTGTTCCAAAGAGAACGGTTGATTTTAGAGAGAAAAGGTTACCCCGAAAGATGCGAATCCTCGCAGTCGCCGTCACCCATGTACAGCGAAGAACAAGTTTTGGTCCCCCGTTCCTCGCGTTACATAGGCTCCAACGAGACTCAGATTCGTCCAACGGAAGCTCTTTAATAACCTAAAATTGCTTTTTCATTCTTTAGTGTAAAAATCGGAGTAAGAACAAATCCGTCCCTGGCCACGGCGTGTTAATCACCCCGCGACCATACTTTTGAAACTACTCACTCATATTGATCATAACAGATAACATAATTCTGAAATAAAACATGCTATTAAACTTGAATAAGAATTAAAACAAAGATCCGAGTCTCAGAACGCGGACAAACCCCCGCGAACTGAGATTAAAGTGAATAAACAGAAACATTACCGAAGCAAAGCGAGAATCAGCGGAAAAACTCCAAAACTTCGATGCAAAAATAACCCGGAAAGTAGAATCTTCAAAGGAAAAAACGGCTGCCAAAAACTAAGAAAAACCTAACAAAGTTCGAACCCTAATTCGGCCTCAAAACGAGGTATTTATCCCTTTCCGAAGTCAAAACACGTGGCAAAGTCAAACGCTGATTATAAGCCTCTCGGTATCGATACAGCTAAAAGCCTGTATCGATACCCAGACATTCTGTTCGCGTATGAGCACTTGGGTATCGATACAGGAGAAGTCGTGTATCGATACCGAGCCTGCTAAAATGAAATTCCAGCTGTTTGGTCGTCCTTGCTTGGGTCCCACCGGTTCCCAACATGCCCGATGTCCTATTGCCACTTTCCCGTGCTCCTCCGGCTGTTTCCTACAAAACAAACACAAACACCAAAAACAAGAGACAACACCGCATCAAGTGGAAAATGGAATAAATCGCGTCTCTAATGCGCTAATTCGCCCTACTTAGGCGCTTATATCTTGAGATATTGCGCGCCTATCAGGCACAGACATTGCATGAGCAGAACCGAGGACTATGCGTCCTGATTCGCCGCCTCATAGCCGGGGAGGAGGTCACTATCCGCCGGGAGGGCGAGCCAGCACCTCCTGCTGTTCCTGGTCCTTCTCGACCGAGAGTCGCACCGGTATGTAATTCACATTTCCTGCACTTTCAATTCCTTGATTATACCGTGCACTAATTCCTTTTCTTGTTTGCTTGATGATGTAGCCGCCCGTGATTAGGAAGAGGCCCCATGCTGGAGTTGGCGGTCCTGGAGACATGACCGTGCGGCTCGGGCGTTCGAAGCCAGCGACGGAGAGACTTGAGGAGGAGAGACCGCGGAGATCGTCCCGCCGGAGGGTAGAGGTAGTACCTGAGGGGATAGTAGAGACTACGAGCTCGAGCGACGACAATGTTGATGACGTTAACTACCCCTCTTCCCGGCAAGAGCGACAGGAGCAGCGACAGGGAGACGAGACTGAGAGCTCGGACGAGACGATGGATGAGACGGTGTAGTACATAGTAGACATAGAGTAGTTTAGAGTCTTGCTTTTGCTTTTTATCTTTTCTTTTGATTGGGTCTGCGTGCCCCAGTAGATAGGTGGATTGGGCCTGCGAGCCCCAGTTATGGATTTCCTTATTGGGCGATGTGTGCCCTGGTAGATGGTGATGATACTCGGATTTGACATTCTGACTTTCATGGATTTTGATCTGATTATATACATGATTTGCACTTTCATTGTTCATTGTATTACTTTCTGCTTTTGATATTCAAATGAACAAACCTATTGTAGAATGTACACAACTCATCCACCAAACCTTGAATTCAAATATCCAAGAACAAAGCTTTAAAACTTGACCTTAAAGAAAAGCTAACATGTTCGAGAATTTGGACGAAACATGATTATTTGAGTTTATGTACAACTGGAATATGTATTTACATGCCGCGTGACTTGACACGCTTCTCGTATATAAGCGATCAATACAAACTATACAAAACGACCTTTGAACGGAATTTGATGTTCATAAGGCATATTTGAAAATAAAATGCTTCGTGAGCCTGTTTAGATGTGATGAATTGCCATGTTGTCACCTTGACCAAGTCACAAACGACATAAACGCCCCTGCGATTGTCACCATTAGGCAAGAAAAATCCCTGAACCATTTTTGATATGGTGACGGCCGCCATTCCATTGCTTGAGTTGGCCGTCGAAACCCCGAAACCTTGTATAATCAAAGAATTGTCTCGGGAATCGCTTCGACAAGTCACAAACGCTTATTGACACATGCCTCGATGATTGGAAATGGCTAGCAAGGTTAGGAAATAGATTCGGACGTCCGACGGCCGTTTCCTAGCTTCAAACTTCCTTATACGCGTATCCCGTGTCCGAACACGTATCGGCTTGGTAACTCGGGGAACAAGACCCCCCGTGAAGTCACAAATGCCTAATGAGACTTGGTTTGGGTGTTGGATGAGCGTTAGGAGGCTTAGAAGAGGTTTCGGGCATCGAACGGGCCAAAATACTGCTGCTGCTGTCTGCTGCTGTTTCTGCAGGCCTTGCCTTGAGCGCTCAATGGGGTTTGAGCGCTCAAGCTCACCACCTTGAGCGCTCAAGGTGGTTTCAGGGAGTTGAGCGCTCAACTTCACTGGTTTGAGCGCTCAATGTCTGTGCTGGGCAGGTAGATTGTGTTGCTTCCCAATGCATTTTTGGACCCTTTTGCATGGTTTCCTCTGCCCCAAATGTCTTGTTGCTCTGTTATAACACCTTCCAAGCTTTGAACATCATCTTCCCAAGGTCTTTTCACATTTTCCCCACAAATGCCATGCATTTCCAATACACTTTCAAACTTTCCAACAAAATACTTTGAAAGCATGCATTTAACCATCTTGAAAATGTAATCTTTGATTTCCAATGTTGCATGGCAAATTTGTAAGGTTCCTCCCAAGTCCCCTATAAATACCATTCATGATCACACACACCATTTCCGCATCAATTCTCATTTCTTACTCCACACATCTTCTTCATCAATTCTCCATTGCTTCCATATGACTGCCCTTGACCCTTCCGTTATCAACACTTGGGTTGCTAGCTTTGAAAACATCGATTGGTTCAACTTCCGAGGTCTCGGCCTTAATGCACTTCGTCACCTCCATACTTTTCCTATCCGTCAAGACATCTTACGTGCCGCCGTTCGTTGTTGGGATTCAGAGCTCCATGTGTTCCATTTTGGGATGCAAGAACTTTGCCCGACTGTTGAGGAATTTCAAGCTTACCTCGGCGGTTGTGCTTTCCCCGATCCCGTCATACCACCCATTCGTCAAAACTATGCCGACATTCTTAGTAGGAAGCTTGGTCTTGGGAACGGTGCTGCGCGCTTTTTGATTCGCAATGAGACCCTCAATGTCCTCCGTCTCTTTGCGGATTACGGCCCAACAGGCGATCTTTTAGATTTTACCATTCAAAACCGGCGCATGTTTGCACTTTGCATGTGCCTCTTGGCATTATATTTGTTGGTCCCCTGTGATGGCCATCCCAGTTCTGCCATTGTCGGTGTTGCTGCTCAGATCGAACAGCGGAGGGATGTGGTTCCTTTGGTTTTGGCTAAGACAATCATGGGCTTGGATGCGGTTAAGGCTGGAAGGACGAACACGTTTGCCGGGAGTCCGCTTTTGCTTCAGGTTTGGTTTATTTGGTTTAGATGTTTTGGTTTTGGGAATTTTTTGGGGGATTTTTGGTTGTTTGGCTTGGTTTTGACTTTGGCTTGGACGTTTTGGTTTTGTAGATATGGCTGTGTGACAAGGTTGGGCTTTTGAGGGAGCCGGCAGGTGATTGGGTTTACGAGCCTCGGACTTGGGTGAGTAGACCATTTGTGCATGATGAGGCTGATGAAGATGAATGGACTGATTTCTTCAGGTCATTGGAGGAAGATCACATTGTTTGGCGATGCCATTGGTTGCCTTTGCCGGACATGACGGCCAATCACATGGGAAACACATGGGTGATTTTGGCGGGATTGCAAGGGTATGCATATTATTTCCCACAACGCATTCTCCGTCAATACTGAATTCGCCAAGAAGTGGAGTACTCAATTCTCGCCACCTTCAGCCTTCCCACATTCAAACATTCTGTTCTTGAGCGTTATCGTACTTCTTCGAGGGACAGGGTCGTTTGGGCTCCTGATCCCTACCCAACCATTCATTTGAATGGACATTACAGAGATTGGATGAGGGAGAAAATGGGGATACGACGCCGAAGAAATTAGCACAACTTGACTTCCGACTCGCTAAGCTGTTTCCCAAAATAAATGGTGCATTTTTTTTTTTTTTTTTTTAAGGCTGTGATGCTCAGTTTATGCAATCGAAGAAGTGATTTGAATAAAATTGAACGATGAAGGGTTTCCCCCTCTTGGTTCATCTAGTTCCATATGCTCTCTCCTTCGGATATCGTGAACTGCGGACCAACTCATCAGATTTAGACCGAACCCCAAGATAGGGTTGCCTACGTATCCTTTTTCAAGGACTCAGGTCATGGCGTAGTTCAGGGAAAGATTCACTCGGGCATTAACACTCTCCTTTTTGTGCTCTGAATTTTGCCTGGTACCGCCTTTCTAGGTTTTCGGTCCAGCGAGCTTCTTTTAAATTTTTGCCTAGACCGCCCACTGTGGGTTTTCGGCCTAGCAGGCTTGCTCTAATTTTTGCTTGGGTCGGTTCGCCCTTGCGATTTTCCGCCCAACGAGCATCTCTCAGGGGTAATATCGCTTGAGTTGGTCCAGGTTGACAAGATTGCTGAACTCGTTACCATCCAAATCAAGGATCACCGCTGCTCCACCGTCGAGGATAGTCTTGATGATGTATGGTCCCGCCCATTTTGGCCTGAATTTCCCTTGTGGATCAAAAATCGGTGCCCGAATCTCTTTTACCACCATATCTCCTTCAATCAGATCCCTGGATTTCACCTTCTTGTTGAATGCGCGGGCAATTCTTCTCTGATATCCCTGAATGTGATACAATGCCCGCAACCTCCTTTCATCAAACAACATTAATTCCGTGAACCTGTCGCTCAGCCAGTCAGCCTCATTGATTTCACTTTCTATCATCACCCTCAATGATGGCACTTCAAGCTCGATGGGAAGTACTGCTTCCATACCATAAACCAATGAGTAGGGTGTTGCCCCTGTTGGAGTTTGGATCGAAGTGCGGTATCCCCACAATGCTAATGGTAACTTCTCATGCCAATCCCTGGATGATTCGATGGTTTTCTCCAAGATGTTCTTGATTGACTTGTTTGCCGCTTCCACTGCTCCGTTGGTTTGTGGTCTGTATACTGTTGACTTGTGAACCTGAACATTGAATTCTTCAAGCACCTCTGCTGCCCTTCCTTTGAAATGCACACCATTGTCTGACACGAAGGCATTGGGAACCCCATATCGGTAAATGATGTTTTGCTTAATGAAATGAGCCACTTGTACTGCGGTCAATGTAGCGTAAGAGGCTGACTCCACCCACTTTGTGAAATAATCAATTGCCACCAATATAAACTTGTGTCCGTTCGATGCTGGTAGCGTGATTTTCCCAATCACATCTATTCCCCATACTGAGAAAGGCCAAGGCGTTGCCATTGTATGAAGTTCAGATGGCGGAACATGCATGAGGTTAGCATGGACTTGACACCTATGACATCTTCGCACATATTGAACGCAATCCGTTTCCATGGTCAACCAGAAATACCCTTGCCTCAGAATCTTCTTTGCCATCATCAATCCGCTCATGTGGGGACCACAGATTCCTTCATGGATTTCCTCCATTACCCTTTTCGTGTCATCACCATAGATGCATAACTTGTGCATGCCACAGTATGACCTTTTGTACAACCTTCCACCACAGATGATGTATTGTGACGCCAACCTTTGTAATGATATTCGATCTTTCTTGTTTGCTCCTTCCGGATATTCTCCCTTCTCGACCAGGTTCCAGATATCATGATACCAAGGCAGACCATCGTCAATTTCTCCAACATTCATCACATATTCATAGGCTGGTCTATTCCTTTGCTCGATTATAATTGGTCTCATTCTCACCTACTGGTAATTCTACCATTGATGCCAGAGTAGCGAGTGCATCGGCGAATTGATTCTTCATTCTCGGTATATGAGTAAAAGTGACTTGCTCAAATTGACGAATTAGGTCGTCGAGATCCTTGTGGTATGGCTTCAACTTTTCTTCCCGGACTTTCCAATCACCGTTGGCTTGGGAGACTACCAAATTCGAATCTCCGACCACTTCCAACTTCTTTACCCCAATTTCAAAGGCGGCTTCCATTCCAAGAATACATGCCTCATATTCTGCCTGGTTATTAGTAACTTCGAAATTTAACTTGAAAGAGAGGGGAATGTATGGCCCTTCTGGTGAGACCAACAGTATGCCGATTCCAAATCCTCTTTGATTTGCGGCTCCATCGAAGTATAGCTTCCAGACATCCTCTGATACCATCATGACATCTTCATCGGGAAACTGAAATTCCGTATCTTCTGGCCCCTCAATTGGATGATCTGCTAAGAACTCTGCCACGGCCCTTCCTTTCACTGATTTTCGCGTTACATACTTGAGTTCAAATTCAGCCAATAAGAGCAACCATCGTGCCAGCTTTCCGGTGAGTGCAGGTTTCTCAAACAGATATTTGAGAGGGTCCATTCGAGAAATCAACACTACCGAATAGGCTAACATGTAGTGTCTTAGCTTTTTGGAGGCCCACACAAGAGCCCAACATGTTTTCTCCAAAGGCGTGTATCTTTCTTCGGCTCCGACCATCTTCTTACTTAAATAATACACCGCCTTCTCGATACCTGCTTCACCTTCTTGTGCCAACATGCAACCCATTGCAGACTGCGTTACTGATAAATACAAAATCAGAGGTTTCCCAAGTGTCGGCGGCATCAATACTGGGGGACTTTGGAGATAATGCCGGATTGACTTGAAGACTTTTTGGCACTTGTCATCCCACTTGAACGGTACTCCTTTCATTAATAGACGAAACATCGGCTCGCAAGTTGATGTTAACTTGGCGATGAATCTACTGATGAACTGGATTTTTCCAAGAAAGCTCCGTACCTCCTTTTCTGTCTGGGGTGGCTCCATATCGAGAATGGCTTTGATTTTTGACGGATCCACCTCGATTCCCCTGGTGGTGATCATGAATCCCAACATCTTTTCGGCAGTGACTCCAAATGTGCACTTCTGCGGATTGAGACGCATCCGGTACTTACGAATCCTTTCAAAGAATTTGCGCAATGCCGGAAGATGTCCTTCTCTGTCTTTTGCTTTCACAATCATGTCATCCACATACACCTCGACCTCTTTATGCATCATGTCGTGTAACAAGGTTGTAGCGGCTCGCTGGTAAGTCGACCCAGCGTTCTTCAGTCCGAACGGCATGGCTCGATAACAAAACGTTCCCCATTCAGTGGTGAAGGTTGTTTTCTCTCGATCTTCTGGTGCCATCAGAATCTGGTTGTATCCCGAGAAACCATCCATAAATGACAATAATGCATGCCCTGCCGTATTGTCCACCAGTACATCAATGTGTGGCAAGGGAAAGTCGTCTTTTGGGCTGGCCTTGTTCAAATCTCTGAAATCTACACACACTCTGACCCTTCCGTCCTTCTTGGGCACCGGCACGATATTTGCAACCCACTGCGGATATTCAGTTACCATCAGAAAGCCGGCATTGAATTGCTTAGTAACTTCCTCTTTGACTTTTTCAACCCAATCTGGCCTGATTTTTCTCAATTTCTGTTTCACCGGTTTTGCATCGGGATACAAAGGAATTCGGTGCTGTACAATTTCAGGATCAATTCCGGGCATATCTGCGTGGGACCAAGCGAAAACATCTTCAAATTCTTTGAGTAAATCGACGAGTAATTCTTGTTCCTCCGAAGATAGCCCGGAACCGATTTGAACCATGCAAGGATTTTCCTCATCTTTTAATTTAACTGAAATAACTTCTTCTTTTATTGGCTGAGCATGCCTTTCATTTTCCCTTTCGATTAGAGACTTAAGTTCTTTGGGTATTTCTCCCTCGAACTCAGTTTCATCATCGTCGAGGTCAACACAATTTATTTCAGGTACAGCAAAGTAAGCGAAATCACCATTTATTTCATTAACAAAGCCCTCCGGGGCGCAGTACATGGCATCAGACTCAAACTCAAAATAGAAATGACGACGTGGAGGGCCATGAGGCACAAACTCCGACTCACGGCCAAATTCATGCCCTGACTCAGATTCGAACCCTAATTTAGTGAATGCATTAGTAAATTTTACAACAGGAGTGAAAGTGCAATTCTTGTATTCACCGACTGCATCCACTATCAGCACGCTGGGATCATCGAGGGCCTCCTGTCCGAGCATCATCACTGCTGGCTCTTCTTTATCCTTACCTGTCAGACTGACCTCATCGAACATCGACATCAAGATCCCACCACCCAAAGCCTCCATCCAATCCGCTTTAAGGTCTTTCACCAATTTCTCGACCTTTTCATGTTCATCTTCGCTATCCCAAGCATCGTTAGCAAAGATTTCGAACCCAGGGTGCATCTCTCCACTTATTTCATTTACGAACGGCTCAGGCTGGCCTTGATATGGTGCATTTGACCCTTCCCTGACAAAGCGAATCCGACGGTTTGCACTGCTGCTTGCTCCATTGGTCTTTCCCCTTTGCATCTCTTTTAGTGTAGGTTCATACCCCAACCCAAAACGGCCTCGTTGAGAAGGGAATTCTGGAAACTGAGCCACCCCCTGGTGAGTTTGACCCAAGCCAGTGCCTGGCAGATATGACATCCTTCTCATCATCTCAAGAACAGTGGTGCTGATTGAAAAATCATCATCAATACGAAGCGTGAATACACCACCGGATGTATCGAAAGCAAAACCTCCAAGTTGGATGTCATTCTCATCATGCATAATTTCTAGCAGGGGAGCGTTATCTTCAGCATGAGGGTGAATGCCTGTGTCTCCGTAGAGAGCAACCGTCCCGCTTTCCAAACCAAGCAGAACCTTTTGATGCAGAGTAGATGGAATTGCCATTATATCGGGACGATGCATCCAAGGACGTCCCAACAGCAAGTTGAATGAAGCTGGAATCTCAAGCACATGAAACTCTACTATCGATTTAAACCCTTCCGCAGCAATCTCCATTTCAACAGTCCCAAGCACATTGCGACGGGTGTTATCATAAGCCCGAACAGTGAGACTAGATGGCGTGAAGTCCTTTGGCTTAAGTCCCAAACACAGAGCTGTTCGGAGAGGACAAACATTGAGCGCAGATCCGTTATCTATCAGTACAACTGGGATCCATTTCCCCATGCACTTCATGGTGACATGCAAAGGCTTGTTGTGGTCAGTTCCTTCAAGCGGTAAATCAGCCTCAGTGAAGGTTACAACGTGCTTGGTAGGTTTGGTAGCAATGGTAGGTTTAGTAACAATGGCGGCCATCATAGCTTCAGGGGTAATATCAGGAGCGATCTCCATGCAAGACAGCGTTTGAGCAAGTTTCTGGCGATGTTCGCTGGAACTCATGAGTAATCCCCAAATGGTTAAGGCGGCTGGAGTTTTCTCAAGTTGTTTTTGGATGGGGTTTTCTTCGGCTGTTGGCGGAGGTTTCGGGCGAGGCATACGGCTGTTGGTTGCAGAGGTAGCATGGGATTGGTTGGTTGGCGGGTTGAAAAGGTTTTGGAAATCGATAGGATTGGCAATTGGGTCATTAAGGTTGTTTGGATGATGTGGTATGGCTGAGTTATTTTGTGGAGTTGGGTTATTTTGTGGAGCCGGGTTAAAAGGTGGCTGGTTTAGGGAGTTAGGAGGTGGGTTAGAGGTATTTCCGGTGTACATCTGAGGTGGTTGATAAAACCGACCACTCCGAAGAAGGTGAAGAATTGAGTCAATATCATCCCCCCACAAATCAGTGTAGTTTGTGTAAAGATCAACTAAATCGCCCTCCGCCTTTCTCTTTCCCTTTTCAATGTTGGCTTCTTTCAAACCCTTGGTAATCCCTTCCACAGTTGCTTCGCTCCACACATCCCCATTTTCCATTGCAGCCTCGTTGACAGCCCAGACCTCGTTGTTTCCAACCCACAGTGGTGAGAGTGCTATACCTTCATTCAGATTGGCCCACACATTAGCCTCACCATTCTCTTCCATTTGCTGTCCCCAAACATCGGGTAGACCTCCATTCAAAACCATGATGTTGCAGTCCTCCGGGATTTGCACTCGGGGTGCCGGAAGATTTTCATCAACTATGTAATCATAAGGCGTGAACTCTATCCCTTCCGTCATTCGATTTATTGCATATTCACTCATCATGGAGAAATCAGGGCGACCCTCCCATAGTGGTGGCATTGGAAAATATGCTTCGTCGAAGAACATGGGAAGTGTGGACCCATCCAAAGGATCGTTGGGGTCCATGAGCTGCCATTCATTGGGTGTGGGATCCCATTCATCTTCCTGTGCACCATTGGGTGCCTCATTCTCTTCTTGCCAATTCTGTCCTTGTCCTTCTTCCACAGGTTGTTGATTTTGTACCACAGGCAAAGGTTCAAATAGGTTAGGAAGCGCAAATCCATCCAGTGGATCCTCAAACATTGGATCCCAAAGTAGGTTAATCATAGCGCCAAGCGGAGGTCCTTCATCAAGTTGTTCATTATGTGGCCAAACTTCTTCATTTGCCACATTGTTGGCCACCATTTGCTCATACTCCCGAGCTTCCATAGCCATTATCAAATCACCCCATTCTTGCCATACAGTGGGGTCCAAGTGGACATCAAGAAAGCATATCTCGCGCTCGACAGGTATTGGTACGATGGGTTTGGGATCCGTTTCGGGTATGATGAACTGGCTTGGGTCAAATGGAGTGGATTTTAGGTCTTTTTGAGTAGAGCTCAGGGTAATTTGACCTATATCGGCATTCCTTTTGTGTGCTGGCAAAGGATTGGTGACAACATTGGGCTTTTCAGTGGGGTCTTGGATTTGTTTATTGTCGATGAGATCTTGAATCTCATGACGCAATCGTTGGCACCTTTCAGTGGGATGGCCAGGTGTTTGGTGGAAAATGCAGAAGGTGTTTGGGTTGTATGATGGTGGGGGATTTTGTGGAGGTGGAACTGGCTGGAGAGGCTTAATCTTCCCCTGTTGTACGAGTCGCTCGAAAACAACAGGTAGAGGTAAGGGGAGAGGGGTGAAGATACGCCGCCCTCTTTGGTTTTGTGGTGGTTGAGTTGGTTGGGACAAGATAGCATTTATAGGCTCGGCTTTATGTGACTGGTGATTCATGGAGTTGGATGAGGTCCCGGTTGTATAACTGGGGTTTGCATACAGGGACGAGGTGTTCCCCATGTAATTGCGTTTAGGCTTGGGGATGGGATCTCCTTTCTTTAACACTCCACTTTGCATGGCTTCTTCAATCGACAGACCTATCTCAAAGTAAGTCTCGAAGTTATGCGCTTGAGCCATCACTATATACTGAGCCAAATCAGGCTGAAGGTTTTTGGTTATGATGCTCATTTGATCTTTGTCGCTGGGATGATCGGTCATTTGCGCGGCCTTGGCTCTCCACCTTTTCACAAACTTCGCAAAAGATTCTCTCTCCTTCATCTTGATACTTTCAAGCTCTCGAGTAGTGACTTTGAGCTGGACGTTATACTCATACTGCTTAATGAAAGCAGCTACCATTTCTTCCCAAGTCTGTCTCTTTGAGATGTCAAGAGACAAGAGCCACTGGAGTGCGGGCCCTGTAAGCCGGGCAGGATTGCCAAAACACGCCAGCGGGGCTAAGAACCATGCAAGTGCAATGCAAAATCAAATTTCAAACATTTGAAAAATCCCACAAAACATCTTTCGAATTAAACCCACTTTGATTAACACATATTTCAATAAAATTACACAAGTGTAATAAAAATTGCACAAGTGTAATTAAATAAAATATATATTAACCAATGTCCCCAGCAGAGTCGCCAGCTTGTGGACGGCCCACCGGAAATGGTTTTGGTTTGCGTTCGAAAAGATTTTGATTGTTAGAGTCGCCACCCGGATTTGAGGTCCGAACCCGAGAAACCGATAAAAATATGACTCGTTCGCCCATTTGAAAAAGACTTTACCGATCATGGCGGAACCAAAGATTTATCGGATTCTGGGGTTTGGTTATGAGAGGGGAAGGGTTTTACGGCACCCCTCTCGCCCGGTCCGTGAACCGGTCTCTACTCGACATTTTGTGGGATTTTGAAAATATTTGACATTCAATCTATTCACGAAAATAGGGAATCGGGGATGGGAATCACATAACAACGGTATATTCATAAAAGATACGATTCTACAGTGGATGCTTGTGTATGTGATCTACATGAGTGATGATGATGATAACAATAAAGGAAAACACAACAAATATTTACAAAATAAGAAATAACAGAAACTGTACAACAAATTCAAGAAATTGTGAACATTGGACTTAATAAACTGATTCACAACTTGGATTCCAGAATAGAGATTAAGCGCTCAAGGGTGATAGCTTGAGCGCTCAATCATCATTCTTCTCATGCATTTTCCTTGCTGGTTTTTCATGATTAATCACACTTGAAACTCATTGACACTTCAGAAAGATTAATTGAACGTTTTATTCACCCAGAAATGACTCAGGAGTGCCAAATTAGAAACTGTCCACAA
Source organism: Vaccinium vitis-idaea (assembly GCA_963854785.1). Classification (NCBI taxonomy): domain Eukaryota; kingdom Viridiplantae; phylum Streptophyta; class Magnoliopsida; order Ericales; family Ericaceae; genus Vaccinium; species Vaccinium vitis-idaea. The sequence goes on along the minus strand of OY978226.1, from coordinate 21,384,517 downwards.
ACCAGTTTGAGCGCTTAAGGATTATGGATTGAGCGCTCAAACCAGTTTCTGGTTTCCATGAATTCAAGCCTCCTCACTACTTCTTTGCTCATTCTTTGTAAGATCAATCACTAATAAACCCTTTTAATGAAGAAACAAACTAAAACATGCAACTTTGATCTTCCAAAGAATGGTAAAAGAAGAAGACCACCACAAATCAACAAAGGAAAACACTCAAAAAGAGTATGTGAGAGAGAAATCCAGATCACAAACATAAATATAACAACACACACACACACCAGAAAGGAATTAAACTGTGATCCATCATCGAAACAACCAGCAACCAACAAATGGCCCTAGAACAGCTTGAGCGCTCAAAGGGATGACCTTGAGCGCTTAAGCCATAATATGGCTTTCTGGTTTCTGACTTGAAAATAGATTTTGGGCGATTCTCAGGACCCCCAACTTATTGAAAAAGAGTAATTAAGGATAATCCAGTCACTGTTTTGCACTCAAATATGAGATTTGCAAAGATTTTGATGATTGATCATCATGAAAATAATCAACTTACACTCATGCATGTGATTTTGAGGTAGAAATGAGATATTTTGAGAGTTTCATGAGTATAGTTAACTATTAAATGACGATCAAAACCAAGAGAAAGCACAAAAATCATCAAAACAGAAACTGTTCAGTACTGGGTTTGAGCGCTCAAGGCCCGAGGCTTGAGCGCTCAACCCCTGTTGTAACTACAGATTTGAAAGTGTTTTGTTTGATTATTTTAGACCACTGTAAGCCCAATGCAAGTACAGAAAGCTTGCTTGGACCTACTGGTCTACCTCAGGAAGACCAAAACAGGGAAGTTTTCACATGTTTAACTACCTTTTGGAAATGATTATAACTTGAACTTGATTCTTGGTTTGATAGTGGTTGATTTTGGACGTTTTGGTTGATATTCTGGATGAGTAAGGCAATGTATGTGATGGATTGATGATCAAAGATTGAATTTAGAGTTTGAAGAGTGGTTTTTGTGAGTGGTTTGGATGGTGACTGAGTAGTTTTGTAGAGAGAGAGAGAGAGGATGTTTTCTGTGGAATTGAGAGAGGTGGAGTGTGAGAATTCGTAACCCTTTAACCAGGGGGGGATTGATTTTTATAGGCAGTGAGTGGCAGGGAAGAGAGGAGAGAGAGAGAAAGTGGGTTAGGAGTAGTTTTAGGTGTAGTTTTAGGATGGTTAGAGTGTATTGTACGTATTAGGATCGTAGAAGATCACCTCAGATGCTCCCATGCAGAAAATCTCATGATGAGATACTCTGTAGATTCCTGACAGGATCAGAGTTGAGCGCTCAAAGTCGTAGGCTTGAGCGCTCAAGGTGTTTCCCAGGGTTGAGCGCTCAAAGCCTCAAGCTTGAGCGCTCAAGGCTCTTGGTGGCAGATTGATGGTTTGGTGTGATTCAGCAGTGCTTGGGTTGGTTTGGACTGTTTCGATTGTTTGGTTGATGTATGGTTGATTTTAATCAAGTTCAAACCATTCTCACAAGTTTCGGGTAGTCATGATTGGTCCGTTTCATCATCGGGAACGCTCGATCACATCCCGGGTTCAAAATCGGGGTGTCTACAATTGGTTGTTTGCTTATAGTTATAACTTGCATTATTATCTGTTTTCATTATTATCGTCTGTTTTGCTTGATAAATTGGTTATTTGAATAAAGTTCGGCATTAAAATATTTTCTAAAAATCCCACAAATGTTTAGTAAAGACCGATTTTTAATCGGGCAAACGGGGTGCATTAAAACCCTTCCCCGTTCGTAACCTGGCTCCCGAATCCAAAACGAATCTCTGGTTTTCAAGTTGTCTTATAAATCATTTTCTCAACCATTTTTCGAAATGGTTTCTCGGGTCCTAAACCATTTTCCAAAAACCCGGGTGGCGACTCTATTTTCAAAACAAACAAAACCAGCGTGGGAGGTCGACCGTCCACAGGTATATCGGGGGTTATATGGGTAAATTGGCGGGGGTTTAAGGGAGGATAAATTAAAAACGGGCGTGTGTTATTATTTTATAACTAGGAGGGGTATTACTTGGGTAGGGGGATAAATTTATCCGAGTTTGGTTTTGGTTCCCAAACCATGGATAAGTACGTGGGACCAGGATAAAAGTAAGGGGTATAACTTATACCCCTCCTTAAGCCCAGCCAATCAAGGCCTAGGTCTACTACATCTGATAGCATTTCGAACCTTTGCAAAACTGCTTTGATTTCTCAAACCTAGTCAGTTCCCAAGAAACACCCTTAAAATCATGTGGGAGAAAAGGAACAAATGGACTGTTTGATTATGTTCCCATTCTCCATTAATAACAGGAGAGACCTCGCCACTTATTGCCAATTAGTTTTGAGTTGGATATAAAATTTCCACATGGTATTAGAGCAGGCCTATTTCGTACCAAATTAAAAATTGAGAAAGCCCACACTCCACGAGGACAAGCCCATGAAGACTGCACGAAGATGGACTAAAAAAAATGGCTACACGACACAGACCTAAAATTCATGAGGGACCTGTCCTCATATTGCCTATTGGTTTCGAGTTAAATGCTTTAACAGAAGCCATTCGAAATCACTATTTGCGAAAAGGTTTACTATAAGGCTCCATTTTTCCTTCCCCTGATGGTACAATCTACATCAATGTTGTACAATGTATTTTAGAAAACTTCCTAGTACCTTATATTTTATTAATTGGTTATCTTAAGTAAAATGTGCTTGGTTCGTAATGTGAACTTGGGATTACTCACCGACCATATAAGCTCCAAAAAGCCGAGCTCCTTTGTTGGCAACACATTTCCATCCTGGATTTGGAATTTGTCATCTTTACTACTACGCTTCTTCCCTAAGATTTGTTTCCAATGACACAACACTTTTCATGCATACAGGTTGCTGACTGGGTCAATATTAGCTCACAAGATGATGCATGCATGGCTTCGAATTAAAGGTGATTCCCTATTCTGTTGCCCATTACTATTCATCGTATTGCTCTACAGAAGCACCTTAAAGATTTTTGCCATTTTCAAACACTATTTTTTGTCATGAATGCATGAAAAACCCGAATAAGCTGTGTTTTTTCTCAAAGATTTCAAGGGTGGTTTGGGATATCGGAAACAATTCCAAAGAGGCTTTTAACTTTGCGATCCTTGTAATGTCTTAGTTTTAAAAACAAGGTCAACAAGTATTGCATTTATATTTATATACAAAAATTCCAGTGTTAAATGCTCTCTATCACCATATTTGCGGGGAATACCTGACATAATTTTCATTTGCTTGAAAAGAATATCGAACTCTGAGTCACTGGCAACTCCAGCATAGGTTCAGAGAGGTCAAGCGACTTGCTGGGTTCAAAAAATGCATTGAAAAAGAAAATTAGATATAAATTAAATTTTCTTTATTATTGTCAACACTGGGTTACTCATATGAAATTAAAATAAATGTTTCCAACTAAATTTGAATCAAATTGTTATAACCCAAAAAAACAAAACAAGCCTAGCCCAAGTATGAGAGCTCAATATATAGCACATATTTAAGGATAATGGTTGTCTGACATTTGATTCAATGTGGAATCAATAAAATATTAAAGGGAATCAGGCGGCTTTTTTTTTTTTTTTTGCATACAACTTTTAATCATAGACACGCTGTGTATTTTTGTCAGCGCTGGATGAAATTCCTGGAGTCGCCCCTGCTCTGAGTCAAGATGTTGAAGAAGGTATTTGTCAAGTTCTAGCCGACATGTGGTTAGAATCCCAGATTTTGTCCATGTCTGGTAGCAACGCTGCTTCAACCTCATCCTCATCGTTAACGAAGGGGCCAACATCTCCATTTGAGAGGAAGCTTGAGGTTTTCTTCAAACAGCAGATTGAATTGGATACATCACCAGTTTATGGAGACGGATACAGAGCCGGTAAACAAGCAATCCTCAAATATGGCCTAACAAATACCCTTGAACATATTAGGTTGACAGGGTATTTTCCTTGTTAAATTTGTTGGGAATTGATGATTTTTTCTTTTAGAGTGAAGAAGTGTAGCTTCACAATATTGGTATAGAAATATTCAGATATAGAGAATAGAGAGGGAAGTTTTGATTCTTATACCTTTATACCTTGTGATGTAGTCCTTTTTGTACAATGACACAAAATTAATAAAATTTGAACTACGTATTTTTTAAGTTTTTTGTGTGAGTGCCTTTCCTTTGTTTTAGATTTTTGCCAGCTTAAAAATCAAAATTTATTGTTTTTATAAACTTTTTCATCATTCTGATCTTCAAATCAGTTTACATGCATCTCAACTGATACATTAGCTAAACTCTTCCCAGAGGGCTCAAATTGGCCTTGTTCCATAATTTTTTTTAACCAAATTGTCTTTTCACGCTCTATGAGACAGTCATTATCTCACAATACATCAACCCAAAAATCCAAAAAAGACGGTAAAAGACAGTTTTTTGGAACAACGTCAGTTGGGACATGTTCCATATGAGTTGGTTTCATAAGATTTGATAGCACTAAAGGATTATTTCGAGCCTAGGACTTAAAAGAGGAGGCAAAACCCTTAGTTTGAGGCATTGACCACCAGTCCAATTTCTTACACCCTGTTTGTTTTCAGGGTATGGGAGTCGAATATAGAAACTTGAGTGAGGAGATATTCGGTGTTTGTGTAATTTTTTGTACTGGTAGGTTTTGACCCGGATAAGACAGAAAGAGAGAAATTCTGATGTCCAAAACATATTCGGTGCATGGATTACCAAAACACCCCTTGGAATATTTAACCTCAAATTGATTTTAAAAAAGAATTCTATTAAATCACAGAAAATAGACTTATATTTTTCAGACTCGAGATTATGGTCTCACTCTCTTTTTCTGCTCCGTTTATACACTTAAAATATGCTTTGTTTAAAGTTCTGTGTAAAATTAAATCCCAAAAATACTTATATTTTTCTAGTTATATATGAAAACATGTATATGCTATTAATACCGAATAGAAATATTTACTGATAAAAGGGCTACTAGAAAAGGACTTTTATAACATGGGCTCAAAACAACCATTAAATAATGGCAAAAATGAAATTTGACGCGTACATTATTTAAGCCCCATATTGTCCTTTTAAAACTTAACATACCAAATAGCTTTTATTCCCCCTTCTAAATTATTTCACTTTTCAATCATATCTACCTCTTTATTCCCTCTTACTCTATCACCTTATTCCGTCAAAAAATTTAACCCCTAAAGCAAGTTGTTGGGATTCTCTTCACTAGAATGGTGTGTTTGGTGTGACTTATTAGGGTGAGTTTAGCCTAATTTTTTGGAACTTTTTGGGATGGTCTCGTATTATTTTGTTATGTTTTGTTTTTTCTTTGGTCTATATCTTTATATTTTTCAATTCCTCTCCTCTAGACGAATAATATGATGCAAAAGTTACACAAAAATTACTAAAAATTAAGAGAAAACAAACAAAAAGATCATACTACGCGATGAAGAAGTTTCTCGCCCCATCAACACTTCCTAATTGTTACTATTTCAATCTGTCTTTTTTGCTTTGAAAGAACGAAAAAATTGATAGGCTAATGCAATTTAGAAGCAAAAACATTACTGGTCGATCTTAGTATAAAAATTACAGAGTAAAATATTGTTGCGCCCAGAATTTTCCGCTGCGAGCGTTTCCCCAAATTCAAGAAAACGGCAGGAGAGAATACTTGACAAAAATGCGATGATTATATTAATGAAATTTGACAAATGTGCCTTGCCTTTTAAAAATCAGAGTCGTCATTTAACAAGGAGTTTGGGTGTGTTAAGTCACCCCCTAAAGATATTTTTAGAAAAGAAAACATCCTTAGGAAAATATTTCGGCGATTTTGCCACTTTGGTCTGCGAAAACAGAGAATGAGTTCGGGGATTTACTGTTACGAGTATAGAAGGTGTTAGGCACCCTACATCGCCCTTTTGGTACTTCTATTCCAATTAACCCTTTTTCAAAATCATCTCTAGCCGGAAAAAATAAAGAATAGAGAAAGTTTCCATATGGACGAAAACCCGAGCGTACAGACGGTGTAATGGCGTGAGTGGGTTTCACCTTTCATACCCTCGGCTCCATTTCTGTGGAGACTCGTGAAAAATCAAGGTTCCTTAAAAATCTGTTAAAACCCTAACAGTATGAATGCGAATCACTAGTAAATACTACCAGCAGAGATTAACGCAAGCAGTCAAATCCCACAACACAGAGATAAACGTGGAAAACCCTAAATGGGTAAAAAACCACGGGAAGGAATCAAAATCACTATACTCATTGTGCAGTTACAGAAATGCCGAGTCACACGTACACCGCACCAAGTGATCTTGATCGCCAATGCCTTGAATCGCACAAGCCTTCCTTGGATACTTTTGGAATCCCACCAAAAGTATTCCCTAGAAATCACTTCTAGATTGTAGAGAACTTCTTGGAGATGAGCATGTAGTTGTACGATCGCTCGATTGCTTAGAAACTCCAAGGTAATCACTCAAAAAATCAAGAAACCTTTCTCTCTCTATTTGCCTCAAAGTGTGGCTCCTATGTTATGAGAGATAATGAAAAAACCCTAGCACATCGGTATTTATAGATAGCTATTCACGCCCAACTTGCTCGACAGGTTGCTCGAGCAAGTCCTGAAGTTATTCTTGGCAGAAGAGTTGCTGGATATGTTGCTCGAGCAAGTCTTGAGCAACTTCTGAACTAGTAAAATAACCCACTCAACTCACCACTAAAATACATACTATCGCACTCTCAACCATTACATAAAGAGATGATTCCTTTCCACACCTAAACAAACACTCTAAATATAAAATTACAACTCGATGTAAATGTGTGTTTTGTCAAACAGAATTGCCAAAATAAAGAACTCCGGAACTTGGTTCTTACAATCTCCCCCTTTGGCACTTCCATGACAAAACACACTACAAAGGCAATCTATCCTATATGAACGAGTTGTAGAAAGCCTGCAAACAAAACTCAACATCCAAACATATTAGAATAGTAGGCAACCTACTCCCCCTTTTTGACATGGAATGACAAAGGGCGAATAGGATAAACAATAAAGCAATAAATGTGAACAAAGGAGAATATTGAACAATTAAAGACCAAGAGAAGCAACCAAGTACAATATTTAAAAGAGAATCGAACACTAGCACAAATAGCATGATGCCTAAACTCAATAGCAGACAAAGTACTAAAAGCACGCAAAGCTCAATAAAAACAAAATTAAACTCAATGCTAAAAGATTATAAATTTTTTGAAGATATGAGCATGAGAATGTTTTAGGGCAAGTATTATATCATGAGATGAGATGAACAAGATATCCAAACTTTAAGACACAACTTGATGATAGAACACCATGCAAGGCAAAAGAAGTACAACACACCATGATCAACGACATGTGAGGAAAGTGTGTGTGTGCATCCATGGCCTAGATATCAGGTTAGCTCGATTTAGGACCCATATTCTCATGAACAATAGGAGTATCAAGATAAGTCCCCCTCAAGAAGTCAAACCAAGCTAGGTCCTCAATGATTTTTTGTTGATAAGTACTTGCGGAGCTCCCCCTCAACCTCTATTTTTTATTCTTTTTACAAAGTATTCTCTTTTACCCCACTCGCCGTTTGACGCGACCATTCGCACTGGATAGAGCCGAATGCAACCGGTTACTAAGCAAGTGGTCCAATACTAATACCACCTTTTCCTTAAACTCTCATTTTTTTATATAACCTTACCGATGGAAATAATTTTTTTTTCTATTGTATTTTGCACTATCATCGGCGGCTTTCACACTACTAGGGCTTTTGTCCTATAGGTAGCCCTTTCCTCAAGTCATCCATTCTCTCAATTCCGGAGGGGGAGATGGAGACAAAAAACAAATGGTGGTGGATGGATTTCAACATCACATTTGGAATTCTAACCACGGGTCAATCTAAAAAAAAAATCTCAAGAAACAGACCAAGTTTATGAGAACAAGACCCCTAATTGTCAACCATCCATAATAGCCATGAATAAGTGTACAGAATGTCAGATACTCATGGTTTATTGACATTCAAATGTTCTTGCAGGGAGAATACCAAAAAGAAGTGCAATAAAAAATTACGGATGAACATGTTCATGAAATCCGATGATATTCAACTACGCGTTGATGACTATCATGCTCAATCCATACAAAAAAAAAATTGATTTTTTTTTGGATATAATAAGTCAAAGAAAACAAAAATAAGACAACTATGAAACAAACCATAAAACTCCACAAATCTAGGTATTAAGATATGCATGATCAAACAAACGTAGTTTATGGAACCAAACCTAGCCTTAAAAGGCAATGTCAACCTCTCCGGATGAACTATAATCATCTAGAGAGTCAAGGTCATCATCAACCGCAGAGACCAAATCACTTTTACGAACCCAAATATGTCTAGGTTTTCCCTTTTCAACACTAGCCTTTTTAGTAGTTATGGGTGTTGGATTTCTTGTAGTATAATTAGTATGCGAATTGGTTCTTCGTTTAGGCCTTTGAAAATGCTCTTTATGATTATTCATGTTATAGTAACGGGGAGGAGTCCTATGATAGCCATGAAGAGAAAAACAGTAAGGACGAATATGGCCTCTAATTCCACAATAATGACAAGTGGGAACAAAAATCTTATGACCATAAGGACGAGCTACATGTGGATGTGAAGTGTATGACTCATGCATTTTCCTACAGTGCGGTCTAATATGGCCAGTCATACCACAATAATGATAAGTAGGTACAAATTGAGCGACAGGAGTAAACACTTGAGACTTAGCATGATTAATAACTTTAGCTTTTACCTCCTTGCGTTTGGGATGTCCGTTTACCACTGTTGTCGTTTGCTTCTTTGGCGTGGGAGAATTGAGCATGTTTTGCATGCCATTAGAATTCTTCTTCTTATCTTTATGATTGGTCCCTTCTAGGAAGGGCTTCAATTAAGTCTTTTATGACATTCGACATCGCACCCACAAGTCTGTTTTTAGAGCGGTCGCAGGGAGTGGCATTGTGTAACCAAATCCATGGGAGCACTCCGGGCCCAACAATCCCTCCCTCACGATGACGCTCCCGCGACTCGAACCCATGACCTCCTGGCTCTGATACCACTTGTCGGACCGCTTTTCCACCAACTCTCCTAAAACCAATTGGTGGAGTTGAAGATGTCGCATGATAACCCAGCCCTGAACAATCGCTAGGATGCTGTTGGATGGAAAGAATATGATCCAACACTTGGGTCCCTGTCTTTGTATCATCCTCTAATTTTTCCTTCGACTTTGCACTAGTCAATGCCTTATTTTTCTCAAGAAGGAGCTCAATTTCTTTATTCCTCTCATCCCTCTCTTGAGTGCGTTCATTCAGAGTAGCTTCTTAACTCTTGACCTTATCAGAAAGCTTATCATTCACCTTCATCAATTTTTTACTAAAAACATGAAGTTTGTTGTACTCCTCTTTGATATCATCCATGTCATCACAACTTTCCGTCTCACTATTATCCGTCTCAGAACCACTCGATTCGGAAAGACCCTTAGGATTTAAGGAAACTCCGAAAGCCAAAAAGTTTCTATCATTATTTTCGTTGCCGTCCTGTTCTTCATTTGATTCGTCAGAATCGCTATCATCCCACATTTGAGCAACAAAAACCTTCTTTTTTCTTTTTGTTAGCACAATCTAGGGCATAATGACCAAACCCATGACACTTAAAACACTGTGGTCCCTCAGGTGGTCTTTTTCCCTCCTTTTTAATTTTTTTAGAAAACTCTCCTTTTTCTTTATCATTTTTTTTTCATAATATTTTTAAATTGTTTGAAAAAAACTTTCATCTCCTCAAAATCGACATCACTATAATGGATTCCTAAAGCTAATAGGAAACCAAGGCACGAGATGCCCAAATCAAGCCTTCTTCACCTATAAATACAAGGCAATAACCATGACAAAAGGTACGCTGTGAAACCCATTTCATACGCATTGTGGTTTGAATTCACCAAGTACGAGATACTAACTTAGGCATCGGAGGGCCTTTGCCAACGGGAGGCAAAGGTGCTCTAACCCTTTTTCTGTCTTGCAGATTTAGGGTTGAATCAAGGAAGCACGTGATCCAGGGCTACGTGGATTTTATCCCCGTACACAACTAATGCACTGACACAACTTGAATTTCTACTACTGGTGAAGCTAACAAATTGCCTTGGCTGTAGGGAAAAACTTCATGCCCACCGAGACCCTTTTTTGTTTCCTTTAGCTTTCTTCCCCCCAAAGGTTTCTCCCCTCTTCCATGCTGCACTGGCAGTGCCTTAGGGCATTCTTATCTGACACACCAAAAAAAAACACTAAATTTAGCCTAAAAAATACGTTTTATAATTTAGCAAGTCACTTTTCAAAAAATTCACAGAATGAGACTCTCTATTCAAACTTTAGCAGGTCACTTTATCAAAAACTCACAGAATCAGACTCTCTATTCAAACTTTTACTCTTCCCTTCCTCCTCCTCTTTTAGTGAGTGAACACTAGGTCATCAAATTTGCTAAGTTACTGTAGCAAAGTTAGGAAATCTTCAAATTGGTGAGTTTATTTTGTGAGACTGATTTTTGAGGTTTTGGAAGAGTTTGCTCTCTTCTTTAACTGGTAGAGAGGCTGATATTGATACTCTTATATAAGGTGAATTGGGCGGTTTGTTTAAGGGTAAGGCGGCAAAGGTTGTGGGCCATAGGGCCACGACTATACATGTGGCACACTCCTTTATGTCGTGTTCACACATGAGGCGAGGTCCAATTACACAAACAGCACCCCTTTAATTTTCGCGATGTCCTTTCAAACTCCTAGAAGGCATACGGCTGCCCCTTCGAGACGTGTACGGCTGTCCTTCCGAATTTTGCAATATCCTTTCGAGGCTCGAATTGATTTATTTTGTGCACATTTTTTACACTGCTAAAATGCAAACTTTGTCCCATTGCGCTCCAAAATATATCGTTGCACTCGCATTGTCGCTCGCAAAACCACAGTGAGGATATTGAACTATGAATTGCTGCTTTTGAAGAATCGCCTTCTCACGTCTTGCTTTATCTGGAGCGGCGGGGAAAAAATGGGGTGTCAACAAATATGACGATCAAATAGTGTTTCTTCTAATTTAATGTGCTTATGCCTTTTGATTAGCAGTAACCTACAGCCAAATGGACGCAACGCGCGCATCTTAACCGTCCATCACATAAATCAATAGTCCGTATTTTAAATGAAACAATTCGCGCGAAAAGTTTCATTTAAAATCCGGAACGTCGAAAATGTTTTTGTACAGTTAAGATTTGTAAGGACCAAGTTTCGGAGTTCTTTATTTTGGCAATTCTGTTTGACAAAACACACATTTACATCGAGTTATAATTCTATTTTTTAGAGTGTCTGTTTAGGTGTGGAAAGGAATCATCTCTTTATGTAATGGTTGAGAGTGCGATAGTATGTTTTTTAGTGGTGAGTTGAGCAGGTTATTTTACTAGTTCCGAAGTTGCTCAAGACTTGCTCGAGCAACATGTCCAGCAACTCTTCTGCCAAGAATAACTCCAGGACTTGCTCGAGCAACCTGTCGAGCAAGTTGGGCGCGGACAGCTTCTATAAATATTGATGTGCTAGGGTTTTTTCATTATCTCTCATAACCTATAGCAGCAACACTTTTTGGAAGAAGAGAGAGAGAAGTTTCTTGATCTTTTGAGTGATTATAACCTTGGAGTTTCAACACAATCAAACAATCGTACAACTACATGTTCATCTCCAAGAAGTTCTCTACAATCTAGAAGTGGTTTCTAGGGAATACTTTGGGTGGGATTCTAAAAGTATCCAAGGAAGGCTTGTGCGATTCAAGGCGTTGGCGATCAAGATCACTTGGTGCGGTGTACGTGTGACTCGGCAGGTGATACTTAGAACGTTGTGAGGATTTACATCGTTTGGATAGGTATTTCTGTAACTGCACAATGAGTATAGTGATTTTGATTCCTTCCCGTGTTTTTTTACCCATTTAGGGTTTTCCACGTATATCTCTGTGTTGTGGGATTTGACTGCTTGCGTGAATTTCTGCTGGTAGTGTTAACTAGTGATTCACATTCATACTTTTAGGGTTTTTACGGATTTTTAGGGAACCCTGATTTTTCAATTGGTAGCAGAGCGAGCTGCTCCTTCCGTTAGGATTTATTTTCCTAGAGCAGATCCATCATGAGTATGAATATGAATCACGTGTCTAGAAATTTTCCTATACTTGATGCTGATAATTTTGATTATTGGAAATCAAGAATAAAGGCTATAATAAGATCTGCAGGCGAAGAAATTTGGGATTCATGTATTGTGGGGTACACTCAGCCCATGAAAACTGTAGAGCACAAACAGGTTAAAAAACCCCAATCTGAGTTATCAGTCGCTGAAAAAACATCACTTCAGGCTAACAACCGTGCACTTGATATTTTATTTTCTGCTGTTGATATTAATGAGCACAGGAAAATAGCTAACTGTGAAATAGCGAAAGAGGCATAGAACATTCTGGTTACTTGTCACGAGGGGACATACGTGGTTAAGCAGTCTAAGCTGCAAAGGCTTACTACGGAGTTTGAGACCATCAGAATGTAGGAGGAAGAGACCTTCAATCAATTTTATTCCAAGCTCATTGCCATCGTCAATAGCTGTGAGAACTTGGGTGAGCCAATTCCTTCGTTTCGTATTATTAAAAAAATATTACGCTCCTTACCTCCTAGATTTAAAACTCAAGTAACTATGCTGGAGGGTAAGAGAAAATTAAAAGAAAAATTTGTTCAAGAAATAGTTGGGATTCTCCAAACTTATGAGGCTGACCTATTGCAATCTGAACCTGTTCAGCCTAAAGTAAAACATTCGGAGTCTTCAATTGCTTTTAAAAGTACTCAAAAAAAATATGGGAAAGGTTTAGATAATGATAGTGATGTCGATTTTGAGGAGATAAAAGCTTTTTCCAAACAATTTAAAAATCGTATGAAAAAAGAAAAATGATAAAGGAAAAGGAGATTTTCTAAACAAATTAAAAAGGAGGGGAAAAGGACCACCTGAGGACCACAGTGTTTTGAGTGTCATGGTTTTGGTCATTATGCCCTAGATTGTGCTAACAAAAAGAAAAAGAAGGTTTTTGTTGCTCAAACGTGGGATGATAGCGATTCTGATGAATCGAATGAAGAACAGGACGACAACGAAAATAATGATAGAAACTTTTTGGCTTTCGGAGTTTCCTTAAATCCTCAGGATCTTTCCGAATCGAGTGGTTCTGAGACAGATAATAGTGATGCGGAAAGCTGTGATGACATGGATGAGATCAAAGAGGAGTACAACAAACTTCATGTTTTTTGTAAAAAATTGATGAAGGTGAATGATAAGCTTTCTGATAAGGTCAAGAGTTTAGAAGCTACTTTGAATGAACGCACTCACGAGAGGGATGAGAGGAATAAAGAAATTGAGCTTCTTCTTGAGAAAAAAGGCCTTGACTAGTGCTAAGTTGAAGGAAAAATTAGAGGATGATACAAAGATAGGGACCCAAGTGTTGGATCATATTCTTTCCATCCAACGGCATCCTAGCGATCGTTCAGGGCTGGGTTATCATGCGACATCTTCAACTCCACCAATTGGGAGAGAAGAGACCAATCGTAAAGATAAGAAGAAGAATGCTAACGGCGTACAAAACAAGCTCAATTCTCCCACGCCAAAGAAGCAAACGACAACAGTGGCACACGGATATCCCAAACGCAAGGAGGTAAAAACTAAAGTTATTAATAATGCTAAGTCTCAAGTTTTTTATCCTGTTGTTAAATTCGTTCCTACTTGTCACTATTGCGGTATGATTGGCCATATTAGACCGAACTATAGAAAGTTTCATGAATCATACACTTCACATGGTGCATATGTAGCTCATTCTTATGGTAATAATAATTTTGTACCCACTTGCCATCATTGTGGAATTAGAGGCCATATTCGTCCTTACTGTTTTTCTCTTCATGGCTATCATAGGACTCCTCCCCGTTACCACAACATGAATAATCATAGGGAGTATTTTCAAAGGCCTAGATGAAGAACCCATTCGCATGCTAATTATACTACAAGAAATCCAACACCCATAACTACTAAAAAGACTAGTGTTGAAAGGGAAAACCTAGACAGATTTGGGTTCGTAAAAGTGATTTGGTCCCTACGGTTGATGATGATCTTGACTCTCTAGATGACTATAGTTCATTTGGAGAGGTTGGCCTTGTCTTTTGAGGCTAGTTCGTGGTTCCATAATCTAGATTTATATGATCTTACATTTTTTGATACCTAGAGTTATGGAATTTCATAGTTTGTTTCGTTTTTTTTAATTAAAAAATAAAAAAATCTATGTGTCTATTTTATCAGTTGTTTTGTGGATTGAGCATGATAGTTTTTGGTGTGTAGTTGAATATCATTGGACTTTATGAACATGTTCGTCCTTATTTTTATTGCACTTCTTTTTGGTATTCTCCTGCAAGAACATTTGAATGCCAATAAACCATGAGTATCCGACATTCTGTACACTTGTTCATGGCTATTATGGATGGTTGACAATTAGGGGTCTTAATCCTCATAAACTTGGTTTGTATCTTGTGATTTCTTTTTGAGATTGACCCGTGGTTAGAATTCCAAATGTGATGTTGAAATCCATCCACCACCATTTCTTCTTTTTGTCTCCATCTTCCCCTCCGGAATTGAGAGAGTGGATGACTTGAGGAAACGGCTACCTATAGGACAAAAGTCTTAGTAGTGTGAAAGCCGCCGATGATAGTGCAAAATACAACAGAAAAAGTTATTTCCATCGGTGAGGTTGTTTAAAAAAATGAGAGCCTATGAAAAAGGGGCAATATGAAATAAGGTGATATTAGTATTGGACCACTTGCTTAGTAACCGGTTGCATTCGGCTCTATCCAGTCCGGACGATCGCGTCAAACGGCGAGTGGGGTAAAAGAGAATACATTGTAAAAAAATAAAAATTAGAAGTTGAGGGGGAGCTCCGCAAGTACTTATCAACAAAAAATCATTGAGGACCTAGCTTGGTTTGACTTCTTGAGGGGGAGTCATCTTGATACTCCTATTGTTCATGAGAATATGGGTCCTAAATTGAGCTAACCTGATATCTAGGCCATGGATGCACACACACACTTTCCTAACATGTCGTTGATCATGGTGTGTTGTACTTCTTCTACCTTGCATGGTGTTCTATCATCAAGTTGTGTCTTAAAGTTTGGATGTCTTGTTCGTCTCATCTCATGATATAATACTTGCGCTAAAACATTCTCATGCTCGTATCTTCAAAAAATTTATAATCTTTTAGCATTGAGTTTAATTATGTTTTATTGAGCTTTGCGTGCGTATAGTACTTTGTCTACTATTGAGTTTAGCATTATGCTATTTGTGCTAGTGTTCGTTTCTCTCTTAAATATTTCTCTTGGTTGTTTCTCTTGGTCTTTAATTGTTCAATATTCTCCTTTGTTCACATTTATTGTTTTATTGTTTATCCTATTCGCCCTTTGTCATTCCATGTCAAAAAAGGGGGAGAATGATGAAAGGAGGAGTAGGTAGCCTACTGTTCTAATATACTTGGATGTTGAGTTTTGTTTGTAGGCTCTCTAAACTCGTTCATATAAGATAGATTGCCTTTGTAGTGTGTTTTGTCATGGAAATGCCAA
Source organism: Vaccinium vitis-idaea (assembly GCA_963854785.1). NCBI lineage: Eukaryota > Viridiplantae > Streptophyta > Magnoliopsida > Ericales > Ericaceae > Vaccinium > Vaccinium vitis-idaea. The sequence goes on along the minus strand of OY978226.1, from coordinate 21,368,794 downwards.
AGGGGGAGATTGTAAGGACCAAGTTCCGGAGTTCTTTATTTTGGCAATTCTGTTTGACAAAACACACATTTACATCGGGTTGTAATTTTATTTTTTAGAGTCTTTGTTTAGGTGTGGAAATGAATCATCTTTTTATGTACTGGTTGAGAGTGCGATAGTATGTTTTTTAGTGGTGAGTTGAGTAGGTTATTTTACTAGTTCCGAAGTTGCTCAAGACTTGTTCGAGCAACATGTCTAGCAACTCTTCTGCCAAGAATAACTCCAGGACATGCTCGAGCAACCTATCGAGCAAGTTGGGCGCGGACAGCTTCTATAAATATCGATGTGCTAAGGGTTTTTCATTATCTCTCATAACCTATAGCAGCAGCACTTTTTGGAAGTAGAGAGAGAGAAGTTTCTTGATCTTTTGAGTGATTATAACCTTGGAGTTTCAACACAATCGAACAATCGTACAACTACATGTTCATCTCCAAGAAGTTCTCTACAATCTAGAAGTGATTTCTAGGTAATACTTTTGGTGGGATTCTGAAAGTATCCAAGGAAGGCTTGAGCGATTCAAGGCGTTGGTGATCAAGATCACTGGGTGCGGTGTACGTGTGACTCGACAGGTGATACTTAGAACGTTGTGAGGATTTACATCGTTTGGATAGGTATATCTGTAACTGCACAATGAGTATAGTGATTTTGGTTCCTTCCCGTGGTTTTTTACCCATTTAGGGTTTTCCACGTATATCTCTGTGTTGTGGGATTTGACTGCTTGCGTGAATTTCTACTGGTAGTGTTAACTAGTGATTCACATTCATACTGTTAGGGTTTTTACGGATTTTTAGGGAATCCTAATTTTTCAAGATTCACTGTCTGTACATTTTGTGTACGAGAGTGTGCGCACTCATAGCATTTTTGGGTTACATAATACTCGAACTCCAATCCAAATTCAAAATAAATTGGGAGGCCACATAGTGGGTCCCCAAATACGGAGAAAGTCGCAAATTTTATTAATCGTTGAATAAATAGTACAATTGAGAGCATGCGTCCTAACTAGGTTAGCATACAAGCCTCGGACAATATATAATACAAAAGGATCAAAGAGAAAAGGAAAATGGCATTACAATTGATAGCATGCATCAAACTAGGTTAGCACACAAGCCTCGGACAATATGCCAACCAAACCCCAAAGGCAAAGAAAGGGCAGGCGAGAAGCCAACCCGAAGAACACGACCATTGGGCCCAAGACACCAAAAGCTAGCAAAACATCACCACATTTCCTCTAGTATTCTGTGGTGCATCACCAGAACTATTGGAGAGCCAAACCAAACAGCCGTCCACAAGTAAATTTTTTAGCCGATTGGAAAAAAAAAAAAAAAAAAACAACAACAACAACATTGTCAAAGAAGTATTCATGCAGGCAGGCTTAATAACAGAAGCAGCAGGAGCAGAACATAGCAGGAGAAGCAGCAGCAGTACAGAAGTAGCACACCAACAAACATGGAGCCGCTTATGGCACCTCAACCAAAGCAGCATGACCTTTTGGAAAAACTATAGAATGGAAAAACCTTCCAGCTCCCATTAAATGGAAGTTAGAATGCTATCCGGTCTGAACAAGAAATCATGAATTGCGTAATCATTTGATTTCCACTTGGTTCACACCCAAATTGCTACTTTGAGATTTATACGTTCCAGCATCTCTTCCCGGTCAGGAGTTCCGTTTTCAAACACCACCCCATTCCTCTTGGTCCAAATCATCTTCTGTTTCGGTTTAAGCTTGCAGTCTCCCACACCATTTCAATAAGGCCTCCAAAGGTGGTGTGACTACCCATTGTACACCCCACCATGCCACATCCTTTCTCCATAATTCCCATACTGGATTGCATTGCAGAAGGAAGTGATCCATGGATTTGAGTTTCGAGCCTTGGCAAGAATGTACAATGAACTTACTGTGTCTTTATTAGAGCTGTATCCACTCCACCCAAGTTGATCTAGCCTTCCATCTCTTGCATTGATCCCACACCCATTAAACGACGCATACAGTTCTAGTAGTGTCTCTTCTTTCCAATCATATTTGTCTTTCCTCTCTGCAAAAAATGCCAGTAGCGACCCTTAGAATCTTGATTTTTTGTTGGTACGTGTAAAATTGTTGTTGCCTACATTGATTATACTACTATCTAAAAATATAACAACCTTTAATGAATTGACATGATTAGTTTCAATTTCAACACAAGACTATTCTTCTAGAAATCTCTTTTGGAGTAACGGACGATCAAAATACTTAATAGAAAATAGAAAACATTTTGCAGCTTTGGTGATGCGCTCCAATAAGAGAGCTGCCAAATTTTAATCAATTTACGTACCGACACTTCCCACAAAACATAAGCACTGTCACTACAACAAAAATGATAAACCGTGACGAAATTGTGGTGACGAAATTAATTTTTGTCTCCTATATGACTATTTTCGTCACTAATATGTTCCCTCTACATCTTTTTGGTGACGAAAATATTTTCGTCACTAATATGTTCCCTCTACATCTTTTTGGTGACGAAAATATTTTTTTCGTCACTAATATGTTCCTTCCACATCTTTTTGGTGACGAAAATATTTTTTTCGTCACTAATATGCTTCCTCCACATCTTTTTGGTGACAAAAATATTTTTTCGTCACTACTATGTTCCCTCCACATCTTTTTGGTGACGAAAATATTTTTTTCATCACTAATATGTTCCCTCCACATCTTTTTGGTGACGAAAATATTTTTTTCATCACTAATATGTTCCCTCCACATCTTTTTGGTGACGAAAATATTTTTTTCGTCACTAATATGCTTCCTCCACATCTTTTTGGTGACAAAAATATTTTTTCGTCACTAATATGTTCCCTCCACATCTTTTTGGTGACGAAAATATTTTTTTCGTCACTAATATGTTCCCTCCATTTACTCCACCAAAAGTAATTTTCCTTATTTATTTAATCATTTTCTCGTAAAAATTTACCTCGATCGGGTTTAGAAAGCTTCTTAATTATCGAGACACAATTTCATTAACAAATTTTTTTTTTTTTTGTCTGATCAATTGTGTAGCGATAGCTCCCCCGTTTTTAATAAAAAATTTCTTTGCCGATCAAAAAAAAATTGTGCAGCGATAGCTGATTAACTTTATTTTTTGTATGAAATTAATTATGTACTCTTTAATTAGCGTAAACTGGATTTAAAATAAATTATTAAAAGGCGTTTGTTAAAAAAGAAAATTTTTTGTGTTAAAAAATAATTTTTTTATTATTAAAGTAGTGATATTAGTAGGTGTTTGTATAATGGGTGTTCAAATGGGGAGCATAAAATAATGGGAATAAAAAAAACTTATTTTTATAGTATAAACTGGATTCAAAAAAAATTATTAAAAGGCGTTTGTTAAAAAAGAAAATTTTTTCTCTCAAAAATTAAAAATATATATTTAAAAATATGTTAGTTGGTGTTTGTATAATGGGTGTTCAAATGTGGAGTGCAAAACAATCGGAATAAAAAAAAATTATTTGTATAGTATAAACTCGATTAAAAAATTTATTAAAAGGCTTTTGTTAAAAAAGAAAATTTTTTGTGTTAAAAAATAAAAAAAATTATTAAAGTAGTGATATTAGTAGGTGTTTGTATAATGGGTGTTCAAATGGGGAGTGTAAAACAATCGAAATAAAAAAAAATTATTTGTATAGTACAAACTCGATTAAAAAATTTATTAAAAGGCTTTTGTTAAAAAAGAAAATTTTTTGTGTTAAAAAATAAAAAAAATTATTAAAATAGTGATATTAGTAGGTGTTTGTATAATGGGTGTTCAAATGGGGAGTGTAAAACAATCGGAATAAAAAAAAATTATTTGTATAGTAGAAACTCGATTAAAAAATTTATTAAAAGGCTTTTGTTAAAAAAGAAAATTTTGTGTTAAAAAATAAAAAAATTTATTAAAGTAGTGATATTAGTAGGTGTTTGTATAATGGTGTTCAAATGGGGAGCATAAAACAATGGGAATAAAAAAAAACTTTTTTTTTATAGTATAAACTGGATTTAAATTTTTTTATTAAAAGGCGTTTGTTAAAAAAGAAAATTTTTACTTTAAAAAAGAAAACATATATATTTAAAAATATATTAGTTGGTGTTTGTATAATGGGTGTTCAAATGGGGAGTGTAAAACAATCGGAATAAAAAAAATATATTTGTATAGTATAAACTCGATTAAAAAATTTATTAAAAGGATTTTGTTAAAAAAGAAAATTTTTTGTGTTAGAAAATAAAAAAAATTATTAAAGTAGATATAAGTATAAAATTTATATAAGAAATGATATTAGTAGGGGTTTGTATAAGAATAATCCGGTTGTTATAGTATAAATATTTAAAAGGTGTCTAAATGTAGCAAGAGTTTGCGTAGCTCAGTTGGTCCGCGCATGCGCGCGCACACGCGAGGGCTACGGTTCAAATCCCAGGGGGAGCAAAAATTCACAAATTTCAGCCCCACCTGGGCGCCAGCTGGGCGCCACGTTGGCGACACCTGGGTTGCCATGTTGGCGCCACCCAGGCGCCACGACGTTGGCGACACCTGGGCTGCCACGTTGGTGCCACCCGGGCGCCACGTCAGCTGCCAGGTTGGCTCCACCTTGGTGCCACGTCAGCCTCCATGTTGTCGACACCTGGGCGCCACGTCAGCGGCCACGTAGGCACCAAAATCAGCGACACTTCATCAATTTCTGTTACGGTTAGTGACGAAAAATTTCGTCACCAAAATTTAGTATAGGTGACGAAACAATAATTTCGTCACCCATTTCTGTCACGGTTAGTGACGAAAAATTTCGTCACCAAAATTTAGTATAGGTGACGAAACAATAATTTCGTCACCAGGTGACTTTCGGAGACAACCTATAGGTGACAAAACTATTTTTCGTCACCAAGACTATCAGAGACAAAAACCATGCTTTTTGTGACGATTTCATTCGTCTCCAATGACCAAATTTCTTGTAGTGTGTGCAGAGTTTGAGAAATCTGAGAATTTCATAACATACAATTCTTCGATACTTACGGGTCTATGTAAATTTTGCCTGTACTGTACCTCACCGCGACTGAGCAATTCCTTTAGAAACCCCCATCCAACATCGTCCGAAGCAGGCCGAAAAGTCGTGTTGTACTGCTGTCTATCACTGGCGAATTTGCAAGTACAAAGTTAATGAAATCCAGTTCACATCTCACACCGTATATGTCAAGTTTCTTAAGACGCAGCAAGTGGTTAAATGGACAGGTGTAATAATGTTCCACCAAATGTTTGGAACTCTTCCCAGAACTGTATGTTGCTCTGTGCGACCTACACAACATTTCATGCCAAAGAAATTCAAATAATAAATCTAGCTATTCTTTTTGAACTGGACAAAAAGAATAGCCAGATATAGCATTTGAATTTCTTTGGCTAAATCTAGCTATTCAATTTAGAAATCTATTGCAAGGAGTTTCTAATGTACTGCATCAAAAAATTAAAAATAAATCAGGAAGTCAAAGCCCGGCCTGGAGCTGGAGAGCATTGTTCCAGATTTGGGTAAATACCCAATACCAGAAATGCCCACGATCCAGTCGTGAAAGACGAACCAATTTGACAAATCTATCGCCTATGGGGATTTCATTCAAGTAACCTTCGCACAATTCGGATACGGTGACATAACAACGCAGCTCACCTCAAAAAGTGCTTGATGTAAACACAATTGAGTGCTTAACACATCAAAATCCAAATCCAAAGCATAGAAGTCCACAATAAACATGAACCAATCAAATTTCAAGTTCAATATACTTGTAGAACCATTACCAATCTTAGTTGTACATTTGAGAAAACCCAACTCAAACAAGGGACAAACCCCAAACTAGATCCCTGTTAAAACGAGAGGGAAGGTGACAGATGACACTTAAAAATCATGTAAGAGTAGATAACGGTCTCTTTTCCAACAGAAAAAAAAAGAACAGAAATTTTAACGTTTCTCTTGCACACCCATTTGAAAACTGGATTCTAAAAGAACTATCCTATATTTTGCCAATCAAAAAAAAAAAAGAAAAAAAGAGCCATCGTATATACTAATGAAATTTTGCAAACCATTGAATCAGTAAATATCCCGACAGCCTGTTAAGTACGGATCCATCAAAGCATCTCAGGCTGAAGACTCGAAACACATCCTTCAAATTTTGTCCTGCATTCAAAACCTAAACAAAGATGTCACTAACTTATGTAGTCTCAGGCTTTTCGGTATCCATTGGCTCTTCATCAGCTGGTGACCCTCACTTCTAGCAGCTCCAGCAAACTCTTGTTACATATGTTGTTAATTTAAAATTTTAGAAGAAGATTTATTAGGGGACGGCTGATATATGTTAACTGCCTTTGGATTCTTATCCTTCTTACATTATTCAATTTTGGAGTTGGGACTTGGAGAGGACCATTCTCATTAACTTCTCTTTGATAGGCTGCCACTTCACATGGCAGTAACTCTTTTACTTCAACATGCATGTAACCAAATCTCTTACATATGTGTGCCACTAATAGTGCAAGAAAAAGAGGAAAACATACACTTCTTCTTCTCTGTAGACCAGAAAACTACTTCTTCTTCAACAGCCAAAAAACAATCACAGATATATGTACACCCTGTTTCAACTCTCTATATTTTCCATACATACTTCGAAGCTATATATTTTGAGCATACGGCAATTCTTGGTTCGAGGAAAGTTTTAGCTGCACACAAACCTTTTCAGGATCGTTTTATCTTGGGAGTGGAACATCACACAACTCGGTGCAAGTGGGGACGTATCTTCTCTTAAGAGAGCGCTTTATGCGTGACTCGATCCACATAAGTTTTTTCATAAACTCTTAATTTTGTGCTTACATAATTATCTCAATTTTATTGTCGTGTTGTTTTCTCCAGTTATTATAATTTACAGAATTTCTAACAAATAATTTCCAACAACTCTCATTAGGGTTGGTGTTTGTGGTGCCATTTCCATCACCCTGAGGTGGTGCTGGTGATGGAGTTTCAGAAGTAGCTGGTTTGGCTGGCTTAGGTTTCGTCATAATCAGCCTTGCAACCTTGTTTGGAGACATGGTACAAGTCAATAGCCTATAAATCTAGGAAAATAAAAAAGTTCATGAGCAAAGACCCATGCTTAGTCAGAGGCTTAGAGCAATGCTTCAAAGTTCAAATTTTAAATGTCAAAAAATTGAAGGTTTTGTAAGGTCTTAAGTGCTCTTCAAACACAAAACTCTTCAGATGCTCTCTTCAAATTTGACATAGGGCTGGTAGCACACTCCATATCTCACTAAAACGATTTGATAGTTGACAAGTCCATTTGAGGAACACTTTTAAGCTAACAACACATGCCATAAAAATTTGTCCTTACTAAACGAAAATCTAACTCATCAACGTCCACCATGAATCATAATCAGCCTGGAAAGGAAAGGAAACTACTCCTATGACTGAGAAACCAAAACAAAAATCACATAAACCAGAAGAGAAGAGACACTTACTATCAGAGTGTGTTGTGATGCGTGGTTCCATTGACTCACACACCCCAAACTGCATCTGGGTCATCATCATCAGCCCCACTAATTCTGAAATTCACGAGTGAGCTCGACTCAGCTAGGCCCAAGACGTAATCTGTACAAAGATAGAGGTTTAAGCAGTTACCTTTTCGGCCACTTGAGAATCCAATTTGCTCAATCTCGATTGAGGAGGATGAGTCCTGCAACAATTTCGCTGATTCACGAGTGAGCTCGACGCAACTATCCCGTTGCCTCCGACATTGGTGGTCGAATTAGTGGAATTGAGGATGTGGAAATCAAGAAGTTGTTGAGATAAATTGCAGAAGCACCCAAGCACCGAGATTCAAACACAACCACAACGCAATAAATGGAAATGCGATGGAAAAATAAAATGGAGAGAGCCACACAAGATTTACGTGGTTCGGCAATAACACGCCTACTCCACGGAGAGGATACCGTTCTTCCACTATGAGTAAAATTGTACAAGTACACTTGAGTATGAATATCCCACACCCAATCCCTTATACCCCACTCATAGAAGAACTCACTCTCACCCCAAGCCAAAGCTTGACACTTGCACACAACTTGACAACTCTTGGTTACTCCACCACCCGCTCTACTTAATCTGCCGTACCAAACAAATATATATATATATATATATAGCTACCCAACAACCCATGCATTAAAGCTTAATGCATGTTCCAACAAAGAAGTTGGAAACCCACCAGAGAGGTACACGGCAATAAAGAAGAAAAATGACCAGCTAATCAAGCTATTCCCGAGAGTTAAAAAACCTGTGCAACATAATTAAAATCCATTGGAATTGGAATCAATCCCAACAATCTCCACCTTGGTGAGAATTCCAAGTGCACGACTGCACTCCACCAAGCATGATGCAACGACTACACCACCCGAATCAAAACAAAAATAATTTGATTCGAACCACACGGCCAAATCACATGTGTAGCCGCCCCGTGCCAAAAAACATCAATTGACACGTGAGAAGGACCTCGACCCATCCTCTCCACCAACGAGCTTTGCACCCTCACATCCATTGGCAACTTGGAAACATGACTTTGTCTTTGCCGCAAAAGACTCACACCTTGGGTACCCACTTCCTTGTGCACACCGTTTCCAAACTTTTGTCGAGTAAATTGTTTTGCCAATCAACCGATATAATCCTCGGCACTTCTCTCCTTTCATTAAGACCTTACCACCACGTGTGATTTTCATGTCTCCACCTCCAGCAAAATACTTGCATCCATTGGAGTCCATCCGTCTAAGTGAAATTAGATTCCTTCGTAACTTTGGGACATAAGCCACACCACCCAAAGTACGAACCGCTCCATCAAACATTTTTACCTTTACATTCCTAAAGCCTCGAATTTCACATGGAGTCCCATCGCCTAAAAACAGTGACCCACCATCTTTTTCTTGGAATGTGTCAAAAAATTCTTTCTTGGAGCAAACATGCATAGTGCAACCGGAATCTAAAATCCACTCATCATGAGACGAAGTGTTTATACCTTCAGAGACTGTGAGAAGATCTCCATCATCCGCCATCACCAAAGAATTGCAACTCGAAGCGTCATCGCATTTCTTCCCTTTGTTCTTTCTCAAAGGACAATTGCGCTTCACATGGCCAAATTCTTTGCAATTGTAGCATTGTACACCCTTTCCTCTGGAACTAGAATTGGACCTGTTGCTCCCTCCAGATCTACCATCAAATTTCTTTCCCCGATTTCCACTTTGAACCGCAAGAGCCCCACTTTCTCCACACTCAAAGCTTGACCTTTTTTTAACAATGAGAAACCAACGCCGACTGCACTTGCTCCAAACTCACCGTATCTTTCCTATACAAGAGAGTTGTCACCAAAGTATCATACGAATTCGGAAGAGATGTAAGAAGCAAAAGGGCCTCGTCTTCTTCTTCAATCTTTACGTTAATTTTCTACAACTGATCCAAATAACCATTGAACGCACTCATGTGCTCCATGAGGTTCCCGCCTTCCTCCATCTTAGCTTGTACAACTGCCGCTTCAGATGTAACTTGTTAGTCAAGCTCTTCACAAGATATAGCTTTTCCAACTTCTCCCACAAGGCCGATGCCGAATCCTCATACATGACATTGAATATTATCAGCAATACAAAGCCAAATCGTGCTCACACACCTCGACTCCAACTCCTCCCATTTATCATCTTTCATCGTCTCCGGCTTCTTATCATTTCCCTTCAACACCTTAGCCAACCCCTGTTGAACAAGGATATCCTTTACCCTCCGCTGCCATAGAGTAAAGTTGCCACTTCCATTAAATTGCTCAAGCGAAAATTGAGAGTTGATCGTCGCCTTCATTGTGGATGAAACGAAAAAACCGAATCTCAAACACCGGTCAAGAAACCAAGCCGGCTCTAATACCACTTGTTGAGATAAATTGCAGAAGCACCCAAGCACCGAGATTCAAACACAACCACAATGCAATAAATGAAAAAATAAAATGGAGAGAGACACACAAGATTTACGTGGTTCGGCAATAACACACCTACATTAAAGCTTAATGCATGTTCCAACAAAGAAGTTGGAAACCCACCAGAGAGGTACACGACAATAAAGAAGAAAAATGACCAACTAATCAAGCTATTCCCGAGAGTTAAAAAACCTGTGCAAGATAATTAAAATCCATTGGAATTGGAACCAATCCCAACAGATGAGTCCTGCAACAATTTCGCTGATTCGACCACCAATTTCGGACATCGATCAATTGATTTCATCTCTTTCTCTCCCTCTCTGAATTTCATTTTATTCAGGCTCAAACTATATTCTCTGCTAAAAATAATTTTGATCCTGTGTAGGCAGCTCTATTATTAGAATTTTTTTTCACTTAAATCGCTTTCGATTATGTATCATTCAATAATGGATTCACGTGATTCTTAACATGGTTTATCATCTTGACAAAATCTACAATATGAACTGATGAGATCGTATTAATAATCTTGTAATGAATCACAATCGAGCAATTACTCCATTGGCATTATTCTTTGATTAAAGGGCTTAGATCGTATGTGGTCAAATCTATTTTTATAAAAAAAAATTCACACAAATCATCTCCGGTCATGCGCTAATAAGAATTAATTTGGTCTAATAATCAACAATATTTATCTTATTGACAAAATCAAAATGTTGAACAGTTTTGATCCGATTAATAATCCCGGAATAAATCTCGAGTGACGATTTAAGTTCCATTTCGGTTGTAAGATCAAAACGACGTCGTTTACGGGGACATGACATAGGTGAACTTATGTCATGTCCCCGTAAACGAGGTCGTTCCATATAGCATCGCATCAAACGGCTTGCCCCAAGGCGACATCGTTTTGTTCCGTCCCTCTTCTATCTCCTCCGGCTCCTCCTAACCCTCTTCTCTCTCCTCCTCTCAGCACCACCGCCTCCTCCTCCGACCGCCACCACCACCAGTCACCACCACAACTCGCGAAATTTACATTGACAAGTTATTGAAAGCTGCAATACACAGATCATTTTGCGGTGAGATAATAAATTCAGAATCAAAGCTGCATTGTTCATCAACAACTACAACAATACATAACGCAATTATCCAAGAGAGAGAGAAAACCGACCTTAATCTGGAAGTCGACATCACTGGAAGCGGCTTTATAAACAGTGTCCGCCACCTGTTTGAAAGAAGCCTTAAGAGAGAGTGACTGGTCGACGCAAACCCCGTTGGCGAACGACAACCTCAGGCTGCCACTGGGACCGCCAATAGTACTTGATGCAAACTACCCATTTTTGTTTCAAAAGAATTGGAGTTCAGTTGGGCTTGAGATATCCTTCTTTAACACTGGTTATCTGCTTCCTAGCTGGAATGCTACGTGCATTACTCTTGTTCCTAAAACTGCTTGCCCCTCTGGTCTTAAAGAATACAGGCCTATTTCTTGTTGTAATGTTCTTTATAAATGCATTACTAATCTTAGCCATGAGATTGCAATCCACACTTCCTGATCTTATTACCCAGTCTGCTTTTGTGAAAGGTCGATCCATAGCTGATAACATTTTTTTGATCCAAGAGTTAGTAAGGTCTTACCATTCTGATAATCAACCCGCCCGTTGTGCAATTAAAATTGATTTCATAAAAGCACAATGAGATTTCATACTCTCTCCATCCCTTACTGTTGGTCCCTTGGGGAAATTTCAACATTTGAGGAGAAATGCAATAAATGCGTTCAACGTTGAATTTTCAGTATTTGTTGCCCATTTTACTACTTTATATCAACTGTTATGTACATTTTTGTCTCTGTGTTGGAAAATAGTTAAAAGTTTTATCCTTCGAATCTCCAAAGAGAACTAAGAATTTGGAACATCCCAAATTGGAAAGATCAACGATTTTGTTCTGGACAATATGTCAATAACATACAAGGGTGCTGAGGGATTCATTGTTTTTACCTGAAGCATATATTGGTGGGTTGTAATATGACTTCTAACTTCTAATCCATGGACTGGTATCTAGAAATCTTGTAGTGTCAAATAATAAGAATCATATAGTGCTTGGGTGTGGTGGTTTGTAGTTTGAATCTAAGTGCCCTTAGTCCGTATTCAACATCCTAGGGTGCTAGATTGGCGGTTCATGCTCTAGTTTGCGAATAGATGGTGAGATCAGCCAAAGTTAACAAATTCTTTGAGCAGCTTGCTTTTTGGGGGACAAATTCAAGGTTTTGTGAATATATTGTTGTCAAGTGGCTGTACACTGGACACTGCCCCTGCAGTTATGAAAAAGCTCATGCTTTGCCCCTTAGGAGTATTTAATTAGTGACAATGTGCAAGTAATTTATAGATTCCCAGCACTTTATCCACTGTTTCCTACATGTTACATGTTTGAGTTTTCCTATTGTGCCATTTATCTTATGTATGTACAGATACGTAATACATTTCGTTACCCCGCAGAAGTTGTACACATAACTACGTAAGCTTGTAAACGTAACACGTAACTACATAGTCTACACACACGTGCTTGTAAGAATCCCTTTCTCGCTATAGTTTTTGTTAGGGCCTCCGCTCAACTTCCGTTCCTGCTTGTTGGATTGGTCACTTAGGTTTTAAATTTTAAAGGTTTATACGATTGAAAGCTAGGGAAACATGAACTGACCAACTTATTTTGGAAGAAAGGGAGATTGGATTAAATCAGGTGACCTTAACTTATCCGAGAGTGCTGCTTTACAACTGATTTATTATAGCATTCCGGTGGTGACTATTAAGGTTGTGATGCTCACAAAACCTATTTATTTGCTTTTATCAGAAAGATAAAAGTTAAACTCAGGCACAGAAAAGGAGCAGGACAGGTTTTCTTGCTGCCTGTCCCTTTTAACTAGGAATCTTGAATCAATCAAACGACCCTATTAGAAGTCTCTGAAGTATGTTGAGCATAAGTGAAAAGCAGATCGCAAATTATGAAGAACATGGGTTGCATGGTGTAAGGTTCAGGAATGTCGGAGAGCTTCTGCAGATTAAGGGAAATCTGGGGAAGCCATCTTTACGTAGGACAGCCGTAATGCATTACCATTGTTGCATGGGCGCCAGAAATATGTTTAATGTAGATTAGTCTTCTATAGTGTCATCTCGTAAAATTTGGGAAATTAGATTAGATTTCTTCTTCTCTTCATGTTCTATTTGACGATCCTTTCTGGTCCTTTCGAAAGTAATAGAACATGTTTTTCCTCTTTACAGATTCCAACAAACGCTGCTGGTCTTATAGAGCATAAGGCACATCCTTTCTGGTCCCAGAAATACTGCCCCTCTCATGAGCATGGTGGGACTCCTAGGTGCTGTAGCTGTGAGCGTTTGGAGATCAGTTTGAACAAAATAGAATTGAAACAGCAACTATTTCGGTTGTATTTGGTTGATGGGAAGGGGTTGTTTCTTCGTGGTATTGGGATCAAATATTATGAGACACCTCATTTGAAGTCGCCGAGAGACTATCATTGAGGGACTCTTCGGAATTACGAATCAACACACTCGAAAAAGAGCATAGTGGGGCTTCGGCTCATTGCCACGGCAAAGTGCCGAGACCCATCCTACATCTAATTCATTTGTGGCCTTTCATGGTCAATATCAAAAAGGCCTCGGGTCATAGCCGAGGAGTGACCTTAACCAACTTCATGAGGCGGATAACATGCCGGCAAACTCGGTTCTGAGTCAGCACAGCGGTTAATGCGGCATGTGCTCGTAACAAACTGTGATCGTGACAGATGACGGTTATGACACGCGTCAGGATCTTATTGGGAGCATGTGCATGCAGTTTATTCTTCCGGGTTCGTCATCGTGACGTCAGCCGAGCGGTTATATCACGTGACGGGCACGGCTGTACTTGAAGGCCAAGTCAGGGCTCACCTATAAAAGGTAAACATCATCTCCTACCAGAGGTACGCGCGATTCACTCTAAAACCCTAAATCTACTGCACTTCATCTTCTTCTCTTACTTACAAGACCGTCGGAGTGCCATTCCGGACTCAACGGTCCGGTCTGGTGCTAACGGTTTGCTTAGTGTGCAGGCCTAGAGTTCTATCTGAGAGTATTCACCATCACCGTCGTTCATCATCACCAGGAGGAGCTACCAGAGAAAGAGGGCTCCACACTTTCTGGTCCTTTCGAAAGTAATAGAACATGTTTTTCCTCTTTACAGATTCCAACAAACGCTGCTGGTCTTATAGAGCATAAGGCACATCCTTTCTGGTCCCAGAAATACTGCCCCTCTCATGAGCATGGTGGGACTCCTAGGTGCTGTAGCTGTGAGCGTTTGGAGATCAGTTTGAACAAAATAGAATTGAAACAGCAACTATTTCGGTTGTATTTGGTTGATGGGAAGGGGTTGTTTCTTCGTGGTATTGGGATCAAATATTTCTTTCCTTCTTGTTATGAAATGTCTTCCGATGGTGGTTATCTTATTAGGAGGAGGTGTTATTGTGAATGTATAACTAAGTATAATGACCATATAAAGTGAGGCATTTGCAAACTGAATTAAGTAATCTTCCGTTCTAATCTGTTTGTGCTGTTTCTGCCCGTCTTGCCATTTAATCGAGTCAACTAACAACTCATCAAATGATCTCAATTAGTTCTTGAAATCTACGTTTTTGTATAAATTAGGAAATTTCAATTTTTTGAGGTATCCGAAATAGTAGAAATAGGCAAACAAATTGAGATGGAGGGAGTAATTAATATGTCAGTTATCAGATAGTAGAATTTACATGTACCAAACCAAGATAATATGCTTTTGTGTTTAAACTTCTATGATGGAACCAAAACCATATGCTTATTTTGTTTATAAACTTGTATGAAGAAAGGCATCACGGAGATGTCAACAATATGAACACAAACTATTTACTGTTTCCCCATTATTGTAGACATCTAGTACTTAACTTTGGAGGCCAATCCCTAGATCCCATTCCCGACAACCAAATAGCCCCTTTGTGGTTCTTAGTTAAGTTTAATTGTCTATGTTTCCTCATGAAATGTTGATTAGTGGATCTTTGCTAATCTTATGCAGCCAAGGGAAACACAATATGCTGCCCTTGACAATGGTCGCAAGCTGTGCCTAGAGTGTCTTGATTCTGCAATCATGGATACTAATGAGTGTCAACCCCTTTATGTTGACATTCGAGTTTTTTTATGAAGGGTTGAATATGAAAGTGGAGCAGCAGGTTCCGCTACTCTTGGTAGAGCGGGAAGCACTCAATGTAGCGATGGATGGGGAAAGGAGAGTAAGTCCGTACTGTTATAGTTATGCTCTAAAATTTCATAATGGAGACCCAAATTGTTCCAAATTTGCTCCATTTTGAAGCTCAAAATTGAGTTGTGTCTCCAAATATGAGGACTCTACCCAAAACTGGAGACTCGTCTCCATTTTTTATCTAATCCTTTTTGATAAAGCTGATATTATTAAAAAGATGTTGACCATACATTTAAAATAAGACAACATTAAATACATTCCATAAAAGTTGAAAAGCTTATAATTTGCAATTTGGGGTGGATGTTTGTGATATAGTTGAACTTAGAAAGATGGTGGAATTGGAAACACATATTTTGGACTAGAAATGATATTTTGAGTCTCCGTTCTCTAGATTCAGTTGGAGATTCTCTCACTTTAGCAATGTAGATTTTGACAGTATCCTTTTGATGATTTCCCCTAGTAAGGAAGAGAAACTAATACTTCTTTCTCATGGCTAGGGTCATCATCACATGCCCGAGACCAGAGGGCTATGCCTGCCGGAGGAACAAACTGTCAGCACTATAAGTTTTCTTTTTTTGCTTTTGATATCATTTCTGTTTCTTTTTTGATGGTTATTACGTTAGCTATGATTTCATTAGCTCACTGCTTGTGTCTGACTACCTCAAATATGGTCAACTATTAGGGCGTGTTGGTCACAGAAAATGAGTCGCCTATTTTATGGCGCCAAACAGGGGTATAGGCTTTAGAACAGAACCCTATAAACTCATCTGTTGTCGTGAGGTGACTGGGATTCTAATTTTGTATGGCCTTCCTAGGTAATCTCTCTTTCTCTCTCACTCTCTGCTTTTTAAGGTTATGGTAGAGGAAGGGCTTATGCGATTGGCAACTAATTAGTTCTGCATATCACATAATTGTACCTTTATCACGCACGTAATATGGTATACATTCATGTCCTAAAATTGGGCGCTCAGTTGCATTGAGGTTTAAGCCTTTTGTTTACTTCAAATTTTCCTGTCAATGTCTCCCATCTTTTCTTAATTCACTCGGTTTATTAGATTGACGCGTTTTGCACAGTTAACAAAAGTGACTCAGCTGACCACTCTTTGATTGGTTTTCCCCACAAAGTCCCAATACAAGTCTCCCATGTTTTCTTAATTTACTCGGTTTTCATGTATGCTACCCATGTGCCTACTTCTAAACATGTCATGCCGTTTTGTGCCTGTGCCTCCCTACCCAATTTACACGTCCATGGTTGGTTTTGTTTGACTGCACATAGCCTTCAAATTTTGCCAAGGGCAGAGTTTCTTCTTTTATTTTCGTTGTTCTTATAGCCAATCACCGTATTCAAAGTGTTTGCTTTGAGACTAAAGTGTTTTGTTCAGCAGTCCACCAGCATACTAAGAGTCAAGTACTCCTTTTCCTTTTCTATTAGCCAATTGGTAACCACAAGAATCCAAATGAAAGGTAAATAGACAGGGGCGGGGCATTTTCGTATGCCCTTTCGTAGTACTTTATGCCCTTTGTCATGCATGTCATGGTCTTCCCTAAAATATTTAAAAATCTGTAGTGTTTTTCATTTTCAGGCACACTAGTCATGCATGTTTCTTTCACACACGATTACCGGTTTAAAGTTGTCTGTTTCGTGTTGGTCCAATCAATGGCTTTGTGGGTTAACTCTTAGCACAGCTCTGGGCATCCTAAGGTGGTTTGATGTGATCCTTATAATCCTCAGATATTGTTGTACATGTATCATTGTTGAAATTTTTTTTGGTACGAAGCTCGTGAGAAGATTTTTTTTTTTTTTTTGGGTACTGAAGCATGTGAGAAGATGAGGTCTCACATTTTTGGACATTTTGGATCGACGTGCCCAAGAAAAGACTATTCCAAGAAAGTATGTGTGGACATATTTTGGATCAAAAGTCTTCCATGCCCAAGTCATCTGAATGTGAAGGGCTTATCATTGACCAAGACAATTGGAAGAACCATCCAATAACCAAGGCTTAGCATTTAAGTCCTCGGAAATACAAGGGGTACTGACCCCATTTGTACGACAGTGTACAAACGGGGTCCTTTTGAATGAAATAGGGTGATTTTAGATCGAGCTCATAGGACCGTCCGATTACATCGATTTCTGCGTAGGCTCATTCGGAATTTGATTTGAGATGGATCAATGGTTCGGATTAATCGTTTGGGACCCACAACGGGGTCCCCGACGCCGGTCGATACGTGGTCGGTACTTGGAGAACAGTTCTTAAGTCCTTGGATCCCACGACCACAATATGTCTTCAATTCATCAAGTACTAGAGTTTTTTTATTTTTATTTTTTTCTCTTTATTGTTTTTACGTCAAACGCAGTATTTCAGTAATTCAAAGGAATAATATCAGTTATCTATAAGAGCATTCCCACTGGAATAATCAAAACTAGCAAGCTATTAACGAGCTATCACAACTAACAAGCTATTAAAAGCATTTAAAGTATTTTGAAAAAAAGTTAGACCTCTAGTCTCTATTTCATTAGGTGTGTACTGTGTTTCGTTCTCTTTTTGGTGGTTCTAGATTTTTGGTCTGCTTGTTGCATTCCTAGCTATTTGGGTCTTGGGTGGCGTTATTTTGCCGGCGTGCCCTTCTCCTTCTAATATGTGGTTCTCTTCTTCAAAAATTGATAAATGTGCCTTTCTTGTAGTGAGAGGACATGTATTTTTATTTTCTTTCTAAGCAAAAGAAATTTATTAAGCATTTTAGACAAACTCCTTATATAGTCCATATTATGACACAATCCATATTATGATTCGGTAATGGAACGAGTAGTTTTCTCGATTCCCATGCCCAAAATTTTAACACAAATGATAAATGTACAAAAACCAATTACTCCAACAAGTCTCCAACACACTCACTTCACACTCAAGTGTGTGTGGGCTCCACACACCATGTGAGCGTGTTGGAGACTTTTGTTGTACATGTATCATTGTTGAAATTTTTTTTTGTACGAAGCTCGTGAGAAGATGAGGTGTCACATTTTTGGACATTTTGGATCGAAGAACCCAAGAAAAGACTATTCCAAGAAAGTATGTGTGGACATATTTTGGATCAAAAGTGTTCCATGCCCAAGTCATCTGAATGTGAAGGGCTTATCATTGACCAAGACAAATCCATTCCGCCGTCCTGTTATTCTTACCGACCGCCGTGTCGCCACCAGGCTAGGTTAATCTCCATTGAACCAAAATTTTTGCAACAGTAATTCGGTAATCAATAGGAGCATCTCCAATGTCGTTGGGATTACGCTACGGGGATCGAAATAGGAAAATGCAAACATAGATGGTTGAATGAATCGTATTTCCTCAAACTTAAAATGTGAGAAAGATTGGATCTAATTTTTTTTTTCATTTTGTCAAAACACATTTGTATATGCATCAGCGAAGTTTTGAGTCAAGTCTGGCTATCTGTCTATGCCTGCACTTACGCATCCTAATTAGCTAAAATTTTGCTTAGTTATCTTACTGTCTTTTTCCGATTGACGCGTCCAATACTTATCAATAAGAAAAACTTAACAAGAAGCCCAAACTTAAAATGGCGTCTTGTGAAGCAGAGTCAGAGTCAAAATATAAATTTGCAATTGGAAAAGACTGTTCCAATTAAGCTAGGAATACCCAAAAGACTATTCCAAGAAATTATGTGAGTACATATTTTGGATCAAAAGTCTTGCATGCCCAAGTCATCTTAACATGAAGCGCTTATCATCCAAGACAATCGGAAGAGCCATGCAATGACCAAGGCTTAGCGTTTAAGTCCGAGGAACCCATGACCCCAATAGGTCATCAATTCACCAGTACTATTTTTTTTTTGTTTTTTGTTTTTTGTTTTTTGTTTTTTATTTTTTATTTTTTGTTTTTTGTTTTTTTTATATACATACATCAATATTCAAAATATAACGGACACTTTTTTACCGATTGATGTGCTACCTAATCAGGTTTGCTAGAGGCACTAACACTTTGCAATTGTTGGTGCAAAGTGTTAGTGTATCTATCTTTTCTCGATCACTACCTAATTGGCACTAACACTTTTCAATTGTTGGTGCAAAGTGTTACTCTATCTTTTCTCGCTACCCAATTGACCGTAGGTGTAACGAACCGACCCGGCTGACCATGGACCCACTTTCGCCCCAAACACTTTTAATTGGCACTAACCCTTTTCAATTGTTGGTGCAAAGTGTTAGTGTTTTTATCTTTTCTTGCTACCTAATTGATTGTAGGTGTAACGAACCGACCCGGCTGACCATGG
Organism: Vaccinium vitis-idaea; assembly: GCA_963854785.1. Taxonomy (NCBI): domain Eukaryota; kingdom Viridiplantae; phylum Streptophyta; class Magnoliopsida; order Ericales; family Ericaceae; genus Vaccinium; species Vaccinium vitis-idaea. Next base: position 21,349,245 of record OY978226.1, on the reverse strand, counting down.
ACCCCCTTTCGCCCCAAACACTTGGCAGGAAAAGGCATACCTAAGAAGGTACCATGTAGCCCAAGGTAGGTGTTAATATACCCCATGAGGTTTTAGGACTAAAGACCATCTACCCCCAAACCTAGGGTATTACAATTTTCCCCTCCTTAGGGATGCAACATTCTCGTTGCATCCCCTGGTGTCCGTGTTGGCAGAACGCATCCAACCCAACACTTAGACCAGGGTGGGACTTTGATACCATTTGTAATGTACCATGTATTGGCCCAATACCTCGATTTGATCCGATACACCACATGGCCCAAAATGCTTAAGTCTAAGGTACTAATAGTTTCTTACATAGTTTGTTATATCCTCAAGATCAAGTCCAATGTGAGACTAAACACTCTCTACCTCCAGACATGGTGTATTACAGTAGGACGAACAAGATTGAACAAGACTAAACACTCTCTACCTCCAAACATGGCTTAGATGCAGTAGCTTTTCCGGTTAAGAAAATCAGTCTATGCTTAAAGTAGCTTCTTTTTACATGTAAAATTTGTTACTTTCTCAAGGGAATTTACTTTGTCGTCCATCTTAACAAAAATGTTAATAGTTGCACTTTAGTCGATAGTACAAGAACTGTAAGAGTTTACAAATGAAGTACAGGGTGTGTCTCTACAAATAGCTGAAATTACAATGGGTGTAAGTGCAAATTCTCCTTTTTTTAATTCGTCCCTCAAGTATCGATTGAACTCGTGTAGTCCTTGAATAATCTTATCAATATCGATCAATGTAGTCTAATTACTAACGCCATAAAAAATCCGTTGATAATTGGGGGGAAAAATACAACAAAAATTGAGATTTTGCTTGATAACTTCTAAACCAAATTGCTGATAAAAAAATCTTATATACCAAATGAATTGAGGTTAATTAGCTTAGTTGGGCAAAACTCCTGCATTTCACTAGAAGGTCAGGAGTTTGAAACTCCCAACCTACGTAGGTGCAGGTGATATTCCCCTTGTACTTGTAGGGTTATCCCTATTCATGGGGCTACTAGTTCGATTAGATTTATAATGATTGTGGATTTTGTTTCCAGTTTATTGGGTTCCCCTTAATGGGGTTCTTTTTTTCTTTTCTATTTTTGTCAATCGGTAAACATACTTAATGGGGTTATTAGGGGGTGGACTTATATTAATTGTGGAACTTGTTTCCAATTTTATGTAATTCATACTTGTATCCTCCTGCCGTTTGACAAAAAATAGAACTTCTATACCAGCTTACTATATGGTCTCAATTTGAATCGTGTCTCTACATCTTGAATCGTTACTGTTAATAATAATAATAAGTCCAATAACTGATATACTTTATTTAGGTATCTATCCATGCTCAATTAATTTTTTATTTTTTTATTTTTTTGAATGAATCATCTGATCAACAAACCCTGTGATATTATCGCGAGCGTAGTATGTTTGTGGTATCATTTCAAGTTGAAATCAGTATTAAAAGTATGTAAAAGTTACCCAAATAAAATCCTTTCTTTTAATGTGTCTTGCGCCTAAATAGTTATCGAATTGTTAATGGCATCATTAATTAGACTGATTTGACATAAATTGAAGAAATGAAATGAGGGACCATATGATGAATGTGGACGAAAAACATTTAGGATTGCAGTAGATAAGGAACGAGGGTTACATGTGTGGTGAATGATTCCGAGAAAAGTATGCAAAGGATCAACCCTTGAAAATGGAAAATCCTAACCATTTACGGCAACCATTGATTTGACAAGAAATAATTTCAAAGGTGAGATTCCTTCTTGTGAGCACCTTAATGTGAGAAATCTAAAACGTGTAAAATTATGACAAATTTTTCTAAGATAAAAGTAATCCAAAAACTTGTGTCAAATTATGTTCTTCTAAACTGAATTTTTTTTCAAACATAATTTGTTTTTTAAATATTTCACTTAGCTAGACAAATCAATAATTCAAAAACAAATTAACGCACAACTAACAAGCTATTAAAAGCATTTAAAGTATTTTGAAAAAAAATTAGACCTCTAATATCTATTTCATTAGGTGTGCTACTCTGTTTCGTTCTCTTTTTGGTGGTTCTAGCTTTTAGATTGACTTGTTGCCTTCCTAGCTATTTGGGTCTTGGGTGGCATTTTTTCGCCGGCTTGCCCTTCTCCTTCTAATCTTTGGTTCCCTTCTTCAAAAATTGATAAATGTGCCTTCTTTGTAGTGAGAGGACATATATTCTTTGTTTGTTTTTTTTTTTTCTAAGCAGAAGAAATTTATTAAGCATTTTAGACAAACAACATATATAGTCCATATTATGATTCGGTAATGGAACGAGTAGTTTTCTCGATTCCCAAGCCCAAAATTTTAACACTAATGATAAATGTACAAAAACCAACTCTAACAAGTCTCCAACACACTCACTTCACACTCAAGTGTGTGTGAGCTCCACACACCATATGAGCGTACTGGAGACTTTTATTGTACATGTATCATTGTTGAAATTTTTTTTGGTACGAAGCTCGTGAGAAGATGAGGTGTCACATTTTTGGACATTTTGGATTGAAGTACCCAAGAAAAGACTATTCCAAGAAAGTATGTGTGGACATATTTTGGATCAAAAGTCTTCCATGCCCAAGTCATCTAATGTGAAGGGCTTATCATTGACCAAGACAAATCCATTCCGCCGTCCTGTTATTCTTACCGACCGCCGTGTCGCCACCAGGCTAGGTTAATCTCCATCGAACCAAAATTTTTGCAACAGTAATTCGGTAATCAATAGGAGCATCTCCAATGTCGTTGGGATTACGCTATGGGGATCGAAATAGGAAAATGCAAACATAGATGGTTGAATGAATCGTATTTCCTCAAACTTAAAATGTGAGAAAGATTGGATCTAATTTTTTTTTTCTTTTTGTCAAAACACATTTGTATATGCATCAGCGAAGTTTTGAGTCAAGTCTGGCTATCTGTCTATGCATGCACTTACGCATCCTAATTAGCTAAAATTTTGCTTAGTTATCTTACTGTCTTTTTCCGATTGACGCGTCCAATACTTATCAATAAGAAAAACTTAACAAGAAGCCCAAACTTAAAATGGCGTCTTGTGAAGCAGAGTCAGAGTCAAAATATGAATTTGGAATTGGAAAAGACTGTTCCAATTAAGCCAGGAATACCCAAAAGACTATTCCAAGAAATTATGTGAGTACATATTTTGGATCAAAAGTCTTGCATGCCCAAGTCATCTTAACATGAAGCGCTTATCATCCAAGACAATTGGAAGAGCCATGCAATGACCAAGGCTTAGCGTTTAAGTCCGAGGAACCCATGACCCCAATAGGTCGTCAATTCATCAAGTACTATTTTTTTTTTGTTTTTGTTTTTTGTTTTTTGTTTTTTTTTATATACATCAATATTCAAGGTAGGACGAACAAGATTGAAGGTACCATGTAGCCCAAGGTAGGTGTTAATATACCCCAAGAGGTTTTAGGACTAAAGACCATCTACCCCCAAACCTAGGGTATTACAATTTTCCCCTCCTTAGGGATGCAACATTCTCATTGCGTAGTCCCAACAACCTCCCCTGGTGTCCTTGGTGGCAGAACGCATCCAACACAACACTTAGACCAGGGTGGGACTTTGATACCATTTGTAACGTACCATGTATTGGCCCAGTACCTCGATTTGATCCGACACATCACATGGCCCAAAATGTTTAAGCCTGAGGTACTAATAGTTTCTTACATAGTTTGTTATATCCTCAAGATCAAGTCCAATGTGAGACTAAACACTCTCTACCTCCAAACATGGTGTATTACAGTAGGACGAACAAGATTGAACAAGACTAAACACTCTCTACCTCCAAACATGGCTTAGATGCAGTAGCTTTTCCGGTTAAGAAAATCAGTCTATGCTTAAAGTAGCTTCTTTTTACATGTAAAATTTGTTACTTTCTCAGGGGAATTTACTTTGTCGTCCATCTTAACAAAAATGTTAATAGTTGCACTTTAGTCGATAGTACAAGAACTGTAAGAGTTTACAAATGAAGTACAGGGTGTGTCTCTACAAATAGCTGAAATTACAATGGGTGTAAGTGCAAATTCTCCTTTTTTTAATTCGTTCCTCAAGTATCGATTGAACTCGTGTAGTCCTTGAATAATCTTATCAATATCGATCAATGTAGTCTAATTACTAACGCCATAAAAAATCCGTTGATAATTGGGGGGAAAAATACAACAAAAATTGAGATTTTGCTTGAGAACTTCTAAACCAAATTGCTGATAAAAAGATCTTATATACCAACTGAATTGAGGTTAATTAGCTTAGTTGGGCAAAACTCCTGCATTTCACTAGAAGGTCAGGAGTTTGAAACTCCCAACCTACGTAGGTGCAGGTGATATTCCCCTTGTACTTGTAGGGTTATCCCTATTCATGGGGCTACTAGTTCGATTAGATTTATAATGATTGTGGATTTTGTTTCCAGTTTATTGGGTTCCCCTTAATGGGGTTCTTTTTTTCTTTTCTATTTTTGTCAATCGGTAAACATACTTAATGGGGTTATTAGGGGGTGGACTTATATTAATTGTGGAACTTGTTTCCAATTTTATGTAATTCATACTTGTATCCTCCTGCCGTTTGACAAAAAATAGAACTTCTATACCAGCTTACTATATGGTCTCAATTTGAATCGTGTCTCTTCATCTTGAATCGTTACTGTTAATAATAATAATAAGTCCAATAATTGATATACTTTATTTAGGTATCTATCCATGCTCAATTAATTTTTTATTTTTTTATTTTTTTGAATGAATCATCTGATCAACAAACCCTGTGATATTATCGCGAGCGTAGTATGTTTGTGGTATCATTTCAAGTTGAAATCATTATTAAAAGTATGTAAAAGTTACCCAAATAAAATCCTTTCTTTTAATGTGTCTTGCGCCTAAATAGTTATCGAATTGTTAATGGCATCATTAATTAGACTGATTTGACATAAATTGAAGAAATGAAATGAGGGACCATATGATGAATGTGGACGAAAAACATTTAGGATTGCAGTAGATAAGGAACGAGGGTTACATGTGTGGTGAATGATTCCGAGAAAAGTATGCAAAGGATCAACCCTTGAAAATGGAAAATCCTAACCATTTACGGCAACCATTGATTTGACAAGAAATAATTTCAAAGGTGAGATTCCTTCTTGTGAGCACCTTAATGTGAGAAATCTAAAACGTGTAAAATTATGACAATTTTTTCTAAGATAAAAGTAATCCAAAAACTTGTGTCAAATTATGTTCTTCTAAACTGAATTTTTTTTCAAACATAATTTGTTTTTTAAAAATTTCACTTAGCTAGACAAATCAATAATTCAAAAACAAATTAACGCACAACTAACAAGCTATTAAAAGCATTTAAAGTATTTTGAAAAAAAATTAGACCTCTAATATCTATTTCATTAGGTGTGCTACTCTGTTTCGTTCTCTTTTTGGTGGTTCTAGCTTTTAGATTGACTTGTTGCCTTCCTAGCTATTTGGGTCTTGGGTGGCATTTTTTCGCCGGCTTGCCCTTCTCCTTCTAATCTTTGGTTCCGTTCTTCAAAAATTGATAAATCTGCCTTCTTTGTAGTGAGAGGACATATATTCTTTGTTTGTTTTTTTTTTTCTAAGCAGAAGAAATTTATTAAGCATTTTAGACAAACAACATATATAGTCCATATTATGATTCGGTAATGGAACGAGTAGTTTTCTCGATTCCCAAGCCCAAAATTTTAACACTAATGATAAATGTACAAAAACCAACTCTAACAAGTCTCCAACACACTCACTTCACACTCAAGTGTGTGTGAGCTCCACACACCATATGAGCGTACTGGAGACTTTTATTGTACATGTATCATTGTTGAAATTTTTTTTGGTACGAAGCTCGTGAGAAGATGAGGTGTCACATTTTTGGACATTTTGGATTGAAGTACCCAAGAAAAGACTATTCCAAGAAAGTATGTGTGGACATATTTTGGATCAAAAGTCTTCCATGCCCAAGTCATCTAATGTGAAGGGCTTATCATTGACCAAGACAAATCCATTCCGCCGTCCTGTTATTCTTACCGACCGCCGTGTCGCCACCAGGCTAGGTTAATCTCCATCGAACCAAAATTTTTGCAACAGTAATTCGGTAATCAATAGGAGCATCTCCAATGTCGTTGGGATTACGCTATGGGGATCGAAATAGGAAAATGCAAACATAGATGGTTGAATGAATCGTATTTCCTCAAACTTAAAATGTGAGAAAGATTGGATCTAATTTTTTTTTTCTTTTTGTCAAAACACATTTGTATATGCATCAGCGAAGTTTTGAGTCAAGTCTGGCTATCTGTCTATGCATGCACTTACGCATCCTAATTAGCTAAAATTTTGCTTAGTTATTTTACTGTCTTTTTCCGATTGACGCGTCCAATACTTATCAATAAGAAAAACTTAACAAGAAGCCCAAACTTAAAATGGCGTCTTGTGAAGCAGAGTCAGAGTCAAAATATGAATTTGGAATTGGAAAAAACTGTTCCAATTAAGCCAGGAATACCCAAAAGACTATTCCAAGAAATTATGTGAGTACATATTTTGGATCAAAAGCCTTGCATGCCCAAGTCATCTGAACATGAAGCGCTTATCATCCAAGACAATTGGAAGAGCCATGCAATGACCAAGGCTTAGCGTTTAAGTCCGAGGAACCCATGACCCCAATAGGTCGTCAATTCATCAAGTACTATTTTTTTTTGTTTTTTGTTTTTTGTTTTTTGTTTTTTTTTATATACATCAATATTCAAGGTAGGACGAACAAGATTGAAGGTACCATGTAGCCCAAGGTAGGTGTTAATATACCCCAAGAGGTTTTAGGACTAAAGACCATCTACCCCCAAACCTAGGGTATTACAATTTTCCCCTCCTTAGGGATGCAACATTCTCATTGCATAGTCCCAACAACCTCCCCTGGTGTCCTTGGTGGCAGAACGCATCCAACACAACACTTAGACCAGGGTGGGACTTTGATACCATTTGTAACGTACCATGTATTGGCCCAGTACCTCGATTTGATCCGACACATCACATGGCCCAAAATGTTTAAGCCTGAGGTACTAATAGTTTCTTACATAGTTTGTTATATCCTCAAGATCAAGTCCAATGTGAGACTAAACACTCTCTACCTCCAAACATGGTGTATTACAGTAGGACGAACAAGATTGAACAAGACTAAACACTCTCTACCTCCAAACATGGTGTATTACAGTAGGACGAACAAGATTGAACAAGACTAAACACTCTGTACCTCCAAACATGGCTTAGTTGCAGTAGCTTTTCCAGTTAAGAAAATCAGTCTATGCTTAAAGTAGCTTCTTTTTACATGTAAAATTTGTTACTTTCTCAGGGGAATTTACTTTGTCGTCCATCTTAACAGAAATGTTAATAGTTGCACTTTAGTCGATAGAACAAGAACTGTAAGAGTTTACAAATGAAGTACTATGTCTCTACAAATAGCTGAAATTACAATGGGTGTAAGTGCAAATTCTCCTTTTTTTAATTCGTCCCTCAAATATCGGTTGAACTCGTGTAGTCCTTGAATAATCTTATCAATATCGATCAATGTAGTCTAATTACTAACGCCATAAAAAATCCGTTGATAATTGGGGAAAAATACAACAAAAATTGAGATTTTACTTGATAACTTCTAAACCAAATTGCTGATAAAAAAATCTTATATACCAAATCAATTAAGGTTAATTAGCTTAGTTGGGCAGAACTCCTGCATTTCACTAGAAGGTCAGGAGTTTGAAACTCCCAACCTACGTAGGTGCAGGTGATATTCCCCTTGTACTTGTAGGGTTATCCCTATTCATGGGGCTACTAGTTCGATTAGATTTATAATGATTGTGGATTTTGTTTCCAGTTTATTGGGTTCCCCTTAATGGGGTTCTTTTTTTCTTTTCTATTTTTGTCAATCGGTAAACATACTTAATGGGGTTATTAGGGGTGGACTTATATTAATTGTGGAACTTGTTTCCAATTTTATGTAATTCATACTTGTATCCTCCTGCCGTTTGACAAAAAATAGAACTTCTATACCAGCTTATTATATGGTCTCAATTTGAATCGTGTCTCTTCATCTTGAATCGTTACTGTTAATAATAAGTCCAATTATCCATGCCGTATTAATTTTTTATTTTTTTATTTTTTGAATGAATCATCTGACAACAAACCCTGTGATATTATTGCGAGGTATGTTTCTGGTATCAGTTCAAGTTGAAATCAGTATTAAAAGTATGTAAAAGTTACCCAAATAAAATCCTTTCTTTTAATGTGTCTTGCGCCTAAATAGTTATCGAATTGTTAATGGCATCATTAGTTAGACTGATTTGACATAAATTGAATAAATGAAATGAGGGACCATATGATGAATGTGGACGAAAAACATTTAGGATTGCAGTAGATAAGGAAAGAGGGTTACATGTGTGGTGAATGATTCTGAGAAAACTATGCAAAGGATCAACCCTTGAAAATGGAAAATTCTAACCATTTACGGCAACCATTGATTTGACAAGAAATAATTTCAAAGGTGAGATTCCTTCTTATAAGCACCTTAATGTGAGAAATCTAAAACGTGTAAAATTATGACAATTTTTTCTAAGATAAAAGTAATCCAAAAACTTGTGTTAAATTATGTTCTTCTAAACTGAATTTTTTTTCAAACATAATTTGTTTTTTAAAAATTTCACTTAGCTAGACAAATCAATAATTCAAAAACAAATTAATGCACAACTAACAAGCTATTAAAAGCATTTAAAGTATTTTGAAAAAAATTAGACCTCTAATATCTATTTCATTAGGTGTGCTACTCTGTTTCGTTCTCTTTTTGGTGGTTCTATCTTTTTGATTGACTTGTAGTGAGAGGACATATATTCTTTGTTTTTTGTTTTTTTCTAAGCAGAAGAAATTTATTAAGCATTTTAGACAAACTCCATATATAGTCCATATTATGATTCGGTAATGGAACGAGTAGTTTCTCGATTCCCAAGCCCAAAATTTTAACACAAATGATAAGTGTACAAAAACCAACTCTAACAAGTCTCCAACACACTGAAGTGTGTGTGGGATTCAAACACTATGTGAGTGTGTTGGAGAGTACTTGTTGGAAATTTTTGTTATAAATGCATCAATGTTGATTTTTTATTTTTTTTTGGTACGAAGCTCGTGAGAATTTTTTATTTTTTTTTTGGTATTGAAGCTCGTGAGAAGATGAGGTGTCACATTTTTTGATATTTTGGATCAATGTACCCAAGAAAAGACTATTCCAAGAAAGTATGTGTGGACATATTTTGGATCAAAAGTCTTCCATGCCCAAGTCATCTGAATGAATGTGAAGGGCTTATCATTGACCAAGACAATTGGAAGAACCATCCAGTAACCAAGGCTTAGCATTTAAGTCCTCGGAATTACAAGGGGTACTGACCCTCTACAACCGTGCACAAACGGGGTCTTTTTGAATGAAATAGGGTGATTTTGCATCAAGCTCATAGGGCCGCCCGATTACATCGATTCCTATGTAGGCCCACTCGGAATTTGATTTTGGGATGGATCAACGGTTCGGATTGATCGTTTGGAGCCCACAACAGGGTCCCCGACGCCGGTCGATATGTCGTTGGTACCCGGAGAACGGTTCTTAAGTCCTTGGATCCCACGATCACAATATGTCTTCAATTCATCAAGTACTAGAGTTATTTTTAATTTTTTTCTTTTTATTGTTTTTACGTCAAACGCAGTATTTTAGTAATTCAAAGGAATATCAACTATCTATAAGAGCATCCCCAGTGGGATAATCAAAACATCTAAATAACAAAAGTTAGCAATGTTTTTTAAAAAATTGACTCACATTGGCATAATCAAAGTTAAGAACCTTTTAGCCAATAACCAAATTTTGGCATTTGGATAATCAAAAGTAATAACATTTTCTCAATAACCAAAACTCAATAACCAAATTTTGGGGACCACACTTTATTTATAAGTCTTTTAAATCTTTACCAATATTTTTAATAACCAAAATCTTTATAAGTCTTTTTTTAATATTTACTTATTTTCTTTTTAATCTTTAACAGACTTTCTCTAAAAAAATTTGAAATTATCAATTTTTAATCTTTATCAAAATATGTTCAAGATTTGTCTCATCTTAAAGGTATTGTGAATATTTTTTAAATGGTATTAATATTATAAAAAGAATATGTACAAATTTAAAGTTGTGGTCATTTTATGAATAAAAATAGAGTGAGTAGTACTTTTTTATTTTGGAAAAGCTGATGGGTAAATGTTTGTATACTTATTATTTTGCCATTTTGAAAAGTTAGTGGGTAAAGAGTTAATGAAGAAAAGTGGAGGATAATATTGGAAATTGGGGGTAAAAATTGATGTAAAAAGTGCAAAATGAAGATAAAAATGGATGTATAATATATAACGATGATATTTCTTTAGTAAGTTAGATTTACAAAGCAATACACAGGACGAAGTGAGTATAAGACATCTGACAAATAGTAAAGGTAAGTACTGCCAATAAAAAAAAATGCTAAGTACTCATAAAACTTACGTAGAATTTGAAATCAGTGGCTTAGGCCCCGTTCCGCTAAAAAAAAAAAAAAAGTTTTGTTTTAACTCAAAAACTATCTCATTCCATTAACAAAAAAATCACTTAGTTTTTTTGCAAAATTAAAAACCAAAAAAGCCAAAAAAAGTAGTTAGTGGAACAAGTTAGTTTTTTTGCAAAACTAAACATACAAAAAACTAGTTTAATGGAACAAGTTAGTCTTTTTGCAAAACTAAAAACCAAAAAACTAGTTAGTGGAACAAGTTATTTTTTTGCAAAACTAAAACATCCAAAACAACCTAAAAACCAAAAAAAACAAGTTAGTGGAACACCCTCTTAGTTTGATTCAGTCTCAGTCCAAGTCACTGATTTCTAATTTCTGGATAAATTTTCTCTGTAAGGACCGTAAAAAACAAGCAAATTGTGACGTGTATATTCCATAATTCTATGTACTCCTTATTAGTATACGCGGCCGTCACTATCAGAATTCACCATGTATTTACTAGGTACTTTCCCAGCATTTACCCCTCACCTAAACCCATTCTCCTATAAAATCAATTCTCTACCCTTTTCTCCTCCTGATTTGACCGGGAGAGAGCCGAGAGAATTCGCGTAACGGTAGAGGGAGAGAAAGGGTGACCATCATCCATTATCATCAACGAACATCATCATTAGCACCAATTTCTCTCCAATTATTTCTCTTCCTGGCTTAGACCGTGAGAGGGAGAGTGTAATTCGGGAGAAAGAGAAGCGAGATTGATCAGAAGAACAAGGAAGTTCACTCAATTAGGAGAGAGGTAATTAAACCTTATCTCCCTTGTACTATAATTTAACGTATTTGTTACACATATCACGTACCGAATATACACGGAAAAAAACCCAAATCCTTTGTGTATAAGGACAATTTTAGCTTAGAAAATGTGTTCTGCACAAAACAATGTTCACAGTATCTTAAATTTAAAGTTGGTTAATTTTCATTATATTCGAACTGCGTCTGGTATTGGTTTTGGGCAAACCCTTAGGCATTCTTAATCTGTAATTTCTGAAGATAAGAAATTTGTCTTAGACTCACGTATCTTTAATTTCTCAAGATAAGAAATTTGTCTTAGACTCATGTATTCTACATTTCTGGTCTGAATTCATCAATTCGTTTGAAATACCATCATTACACTTTTACTACTAACTTCTCAAAATGGAATCTATTTTAAAGAACAAAATAAAAAATGTATCAATTTTTACCCACTATCTTTACAAAATGGAAACGAATTAAGAAACAACTCAAAATGAAATATTGAAGTCTTTAAAAGAGCTGGAGGGAGATTTTATTTAAATTTCATAAATTC